>CM070783.1:22877370-23477370 GCA_036346955.1 Dipus sagitta
GGAAAAAGAGCCCTTTATTTATCGAACCCTAACACATGACAGATGTTCTATGTAACTGGTGTTTTCTAAAATAATTAGGTAATAACATAAAAATAAAAGTCCTGTGTACGGTAACATAGACACAATAGAAATTTATCTGTCACTTATACTAATTCTAAAGTGGAATTCTTAGTGAGTGGGCTAACTTTCTTCCAGGCAGTGGCTAAGGGCCCAGCATGCTTCCATCTTGTGACTCCTTCATCTTTGACATAGTTTCCAAGATGGCTGTGTTCACCCAGATCATACATAGCTGAGGAGAAACGGCATGCAGGCTTGTCCACGGACATGTAGGGTTTTTCTTCTGGGTCATGACTGAATTATACTACATTACTTATGCTCACGTTGTACTGAAGATCTAGTCATAGATACCTTCCCAGATACAACTCCTTGGAACTGGCTGGGAAACCCCAAACAATATTAGAAAAGATGCAAGAATGTTTGGTAGATGACTAGTCACCTCAGGCAAGCAATCTAAACAGTATTGACCCCATTTCACAAATAATGATATAGATAAAACACCCAAGATAGCCAAGCATGGAGGATAGGAGTTAGAATTTAAACTCGTGTCAGACTTACAGCAAAGCCAACAGTTATCTCACCCCACCATATTATATCACACTGCAAAACAAAATAATCAAGATCACAGATAGACTTCAGAACAAACATAAATCATCACTCATGTTTCCTAAGAACAATGTGGAGAAATAGTCTTGGCCCTAAATGGACCCAGAAAACAGCTAGATTTATCTCCTCAAAGAGCAATGACAAAAATCACTATCCAGTTTTGCATATGATAAGACAGGGGTTCAGGGAAGTGCTTAAAGTCACACAGTTTAGTGAGCAGCCAACAAGGGGGGGGGAGCCAATTTTCTCCCTCCAAGTCAAGGGCATAGTCCTCAGTCCTCCAACTATCCCACTCCACGGGCTTTCCATGCCACAGCAGGAAGGAAGACCAGAGACGTCATACTGTCTGTGTTTAGTCTCTTTGAGTCGTTGTTACCTGTTATCTGAAGCTAGGAAGATAGGAGTTTTGGAGAGCCCACCAGTTCTTCCCCTAAAGGGCCCCAAAGTAAGAAGACCAAAGATTCCTCAGTATAGACGTCAGGAGAGCCTCCACAAATCCGTTAGTAGGAGGAAGAGGGCTCCTTGAAGGCAAGGCTGATGTTCTATTTGAGTCTCAATGGCTAGAATAGTATCTCCAAATCTAATGGCTAATAAACATAGAACAGGAGCATATTTGAATGGGTAAATGAACGCATTCTCCACTTTCCTGCCAAGAACTAGAATCAACACGAGTTTCAGGCAGTGAAGGCCAAAGAGAGATAGGTCACTTACTTCTCTTGGTTTCCCTCTAAAATTCATTGCATTATTTTGCTTTTGCAAACTTTGATAAAAATCAGCTAATTAACCTAATTTGTGATTAAAATCATTATACGTAAATTCTGCCTAAGATCATTCACTATGTTTTATTTTCTGTAGACATTAAAATGTTCTGGGTGGTGGGGGCTACAGATGTCTCAGTAGTTAAGGTGCTTGCCTGCGAAGTCTAAGGACCAGGCTCTATTTCCCTGTTCCCATGTAAAGTTCATTCCTTGCAGTGGCTAGAGGCCCTGGTGTGCCCATTCTCTCTCCCTCTTCCTCTCTCTATATCTGTCCCTCTTCTTCTCCCTCTCAAATAAATAAATAAATAAATAAAATATTTTTAAAAAATTAAAATGTATATTCTTAACTTTTCATAGCCTTCTTGTAATTAATATGATACCATTTTATGAAAAATATGAAAACATTACAACTTTATGTGTCCATCTCTCCCATTGCTTATGTTGAAGCAATCATCTGGAAACATGTATTATACTATAAATTCCACAAGATAATATTAGAGTGTGGTTAAAGTGGCACTTACATTTTAAATAAATTTAAAAAATAAAATAAAACATAGTGTTTTACATTTATCCCAGATATTTTCCATTTTGATGTTCTTCCTCCCTGCCTCCATTATTTCCTTCCCTCCTTCCTGAAAATCCATTTTCCCATTTTATATAACTTTCTTTGCATCTAATGACCTTCCTTTAGCATTTGTTGTAATGTGGGTGTGTTAGTCATCTTTCCGCTTCTGAAACAAATATCTGAGATAAATCAACTTAAAAGGAGGAAGTTTATTTTGGCTTATGAATGGTGCATGGTAGCGTGAAGCCATCACTGTGGACCTGAGGTGATACAGTGCATCATGGCACCAGCAGAGGAGGTCTAGTGCCCTCGAGGAAGCAGGGAAGCAAAGACAGAGAAAAGGGGCAGAGTTCCCAATATCAGAGGTTTTCAAGGGAATATGCCCAGTGAGCAAACTTCTCTCACTAGGCTCTACCTCATATCCTGGTTCCACCACCTTCCATTACTCACAGGCTAGTGAGCATGCCTTTAGAATGTGGTATTTGGAGGACTTGTAAGATCCAAACCTTAGCAGTGAGTCTGCTGGACTCAAGTGGTTTTCCTTCATCTAAAACTGTCTCCGTGCTACCTTCATTCTTGAACAATATGCACAATCCACATAAATTCTAGGTGGATAAGTCTCTGTTGTTTTCTTTCATAATTTTGAAGGTGGGCTTCCATCATTCTAGCCCCTAATGTATCATTAATCTACATGTAATATATCCTTTCTCTCAATATTTCCTCTCCATCTTTTCAGTTTTTGATGGTTGAATTGAGAGGTACCATGGCATGATTTTCTACACATATATCCTGATTGGGAGTTGCTAAGATTCTTTTTGTTTAACTTTTTACTGACAACCTCCAAAGATATATAAAATATACCTTTATCATAATCCTATCTCATCACCTTCCCTTTCCCCTTCACTTCCACCACTGAATCCCTTCTTCTCTCCAACTAGTCCCTGTTCTATTTTGATGTCATCATTTTATACCTCCTATTATGCAGGTGTTGAGTAGGTAGCATCAGCCCCTTGGAGGCCATTAATGCCATAAGCACTTTATGTCTGGAAAAACACATTGCAAAGCACTCCTCCCCTTCCTTTGGCTCCTATATTTTTTTCCCCACCACCTCTTCCACAAGGTGTTCCTGAGTCTTGGAGGGTGTGATAGAAATGTCTCACTTGGTGCTGAATACTCCACTGTCTCATCTTCTCAGCACTTTGGTGAGTTTTGAGTCTTTCCAGTGGTCATCACCATCTGAAAAGAGAAGCTTCTCTAACCAAAAGTGAGAGTAGCGTTAATATATGGGCATAAACATAAGTGTTTGGAGGGGAGTTTGGTAGACATATATATCGATTTGTCCAGACAGCAGTGGTAGTTTTCCCTCTTGGGCTTATGACCTTCCCATTCATAAGCTTATGAATAGGTTTTCAGTGCCAGGCATAAATTCCCTCCTGTGCAGCCAGTCTCAAATCCAATCAGAGAGCAATTGCCCCCCCCCCCCTACAGCAGACATGCCACCATTGCACCAGTTAGCACATTTGGCCTGTCTGGCCAATTGTAAAGCTTGCAGGGTCCGCTTCTGGTTAATACCATTGATGACTTTTCTCCCCCAATAGGCTGCAGAGCTCTTTCCAGCATAGACAGCTAGCCAACAGGGAGGAGGCTTCCAGCTCAGCTCCAGCTTGATTTCTCAGTGACCTGCAGCCCAAGCATGTGGAGTCTCCAGCAATAGAGTCTTACCATCTGGGTTTGGTGGGAAACCAAGGACCTTGTTCTGAGAGCATCAGGCGTCTCCCTGATCAATAATTTAGTTGATGAGATTCTTAAATGTGTAAACTTGGGTTGTTTGTGAAATATCCATATATTTGTGAAATATTCACATTTCTTCAGCTTTTATTCTGCTCTACTTTCTCTCTTCTTTTCATACTCTAAACACATGTTAGACTGGGTTTTCTCTCACAGGTTACTAACACTTCATTCATTTATTTGTTGTTCCTTTCTCTTCTAAGGGTAGGACACTCTTGTTCTCTCTATAAGACTGAATCTCTATCATGTACATTCTGCTTGAGAAGTTGCTGGATTTAACATCTGATATTCTATTTTTCAGTTCTGTTTAGTCTTTTTTATTGTTTCTCCACTAAGATTTTATCTATTTTCATTTATTTCAATCACTAAGAGAAAATAAAACTACCTTGAAATTCTTATCTAATTCCAACAGTTGGACCAAGACGTGCTCAATCTTTATTGATTGTATTTTCCCTTGAAAGTAGCTCACATCTTTCTGGTTCCTTCTGTGTTAAACATGCTTGGGTTATGTTATAAACACTGTGACTCTTGTGTTATTCTTTCTCTGAGTTCTGTTATATTCTCCTAAAGAGTATTGAATCATTATTGTTACTATAGAAGACAAGTTAGTTGGACTCAAACTGTAAGTTTTATCTGTTGTGGGTAGCAGCTCAAATTTTAGTTCAATTCTATCTTTAGCTGGGATGTTTGGATATTGCCCCACACATGCTTGATTCAGAGGTAACCAGAGATTTGAACAGAGTTTATATTTAGCAGCTGTGGTTACCCAAGTTTCTGTCATCTGGTTTTTCAAGACAGACATACTGCAGGTTTCCTACAGGGATTTGAACTGCCCCATGTTCTGATGACTGCAGGTAGGGGTCATGACAAACAAGATATTTATCTTGTGCTTTTCCTTGCTTCTAAGGAATCCTCTAGAATTTGTTTACTTTCCAGGACTTCAGGTTCCTGGACTTTTGTAATTTTGTCTAATGACAAACTTTATTGTCCAGACAATATTTACTGTCTGCTTGTAGAAGATTGATATGAGATGATCCCTCTTGGCTTTACCAGAAGTAGAACTTACTCCCAAAATTATTTGGAAAGAGGGAGAAAGGCCATCTATTAAAGCAAGACTGCCTCTCAATTTCTTGTCTTACAGTATCTTGTGAAACTTCCAGAGCTTTCAAAAGAAGATAAAGATGTACTTGTGGCATGAAAGGACAGCATCCAATTTACAATTATAAATGCAGATGACACTAGGTCATTAATATGCATCATTACGGCATCTTTGACAAGTCAACGAGCATTTATTGACTGCCTATGATGTGCCAACTTGGGCTCTCCATGGATAGTACATGTCAAAACTCTTCCAAATGCTGATTAATATGAATATATAGATTTTCCTCTACCACCTTAGACCTAATTAATAATAATAGCTATGATGTTAGTGCCGAACGCGTGCCATACACTGGCTCTAATCATCACAACAATTCAGCTTTCTGTCATCTCTGCTTCACGTAAGCAGTGTTATGAAGTGGAAAATAATAAGGTGTTGGAGTCATATAAGCTTGGGTCTGTCTTAACTTTGACACTAGCTAAATAATCACCTCCAAAGACAAATTGCTTATTGTCTGTGAGCCTCACTGAGCATTCGGCATTGCCATAATGATAAGAAATAACTACAGATGATGGAGAACCTTGCTATTATTTTTACAGGTGAAAAAAAAATCCTCAAGATTAGGATGTTTAAATAACTTGCTCATCATTGGGAATTTATTTTGTCATATAATTAGAAAAGGTTGGTTTTAACCCCATATCTATGTGCCTTCTTTACAATTGGCTGTATTATCTTCATTTATCACTAATTATTTATAACACATATTGCTTCTAAGAATGACTACCAGGCATTTTATATACCTAGAGACAACCAGAAACTAATCCAAAACAAAACAGGCAAGATCATCAGATCAACAAACCTCCCCCGCTGGTACCAAAAGGACTGTGAATCATTAAGATAACTCTTCCTAGCACAGAGTCTAGATCTTCCCTTGGAAGAAGCACTGTCTTGGATGAAGCCATTTCTACCCTGGAATGCCAGAGCAAGACACCCTGATGTTCTTCTGAAGTGTCAGGGCTTTGTGAATGACTACCTGGTACCCACTTCAGTCCAGAACACATTTAGATGGTCAGGTGTGGTGGGGTTGGGGAAATCTTGGACAAAGGAATATTTTTTATTAAAATATTTTATGTATTTATGAGAGAGAGAGAGAGAGAGGGAGAGAGAGAGGCAGATAGATAGTATGTGCATCAGGGCCTCCAGCCACTGCAAATGAGCTCCAGATGCATGTGCCACCTTGTGCATCTGGCTTATGTGGGTATTGGGGAATTGAACCTAGGTCCTTAGGCTACACAGGCAAGCACCTTAATTGCTAAGCCATCCCTCCAGCATGGACAAAGGAATATTTAAGGCCCTGTCATGCCCATGACACAGACAATAGCCCTCTTCCTTTCTGTGTACAGGAGAGAGCCAGGCTGGGTATTATTAACACATTTTATATCTTGCATTTCATTTAAGTTCCAAGTTATAATAAAGCTTCCTTTGTCAAGCCTATCATTAGAGGGTTCAGGATTCTTGAGGAAAATATACAGACCTTCTACACACATATGGTTATTTAAAGTGGTCTTTGAATGTGCTTGAGAGAAATTATCTAGTATGCTGGATATATAGTCTCTCTTGCACAATATAGCATATTTTATTGTGCTGTTGATTATCCTGCAACTACTGACTTATAGGTGATTGTTAAAATCATAGTAAAACTTTCAGACCCACTGGTTTACCTACTTGTGCATTTATCTACTCAAAAAGTGATTATTTACTGACTGCCCTGGTCAGTCACACAGCTCCTAGGGGTGTAATCTCTGCTGCTGTCTGGCTAAATGTATTATTATGCTCACCAAACTGCCAAGTAAGCACTTCTTTTAATGTTCATACCCATATATTAATACTACTCTCACTTTTGGTTAGAGAACCTTCTCTTTTCAGATGGCAGTGACCTTGGGATGACTCAGAAGGCACCATGGTGCTGAGAAGAAGTGACAGAGGAGTGCTCAGCCCTGAAATACCTCTATCATACCTTCCAAGGCTCAGGGTCCATTGTGGAAGAGGTGGTGGAAATAATGTAAGAGCCAAAGGAAGGGTAGGACTCCTTACAAAGTGCTCCTCCAGACACAAAATGACCTGTATATCCATGACCTCACAGTGCCTGACACTACCTACACAAGATCATCATAATAGGAGGAAAAGATCATGACATCAAGATCAAAGAGAGACTGATTGAGAGGGGGAGGGGATATGATGGAGAGTGGAGTTTCAAAGACGAAAGTTGGGGAAGGGAGGGAATTACCATGGGATATTATTTACAATCATGGAAGTTGTCAATAATAAATATAAAAAAATTAAAAGAAAAAGATGGCATTTATGCTTTCTCTTCTCCACTGTAGCCTGATGCAGCACATGAGACCCCTGTTCTGCACTCAAGTCCCGGCTTCTTTGTTTATTCAATGAAAGACTTGGTTCAAGTTTCTTCACTGAGTCACAAGTTTGCATACCTGTAGGGTGGAAACAATGTATATGACATCTTTGAAGGGTCTTATAATTATCAAATTAAATTATGTAAGTTAAAACATTGAAAGTATGAAAGGGTATCTAAATAGAAGCTATTTGCAATTAAGGATAACCTATCATTTGTGTTTATTAGTGATTTTTTTCTTTCATTACACTTTCCTAATCATGCTTATGAACAGAAGCTATTGTTGCTATTATTGTAACATCCAAGCTGAGCATCATTACATAGTCTGCATTCAACAGTAATAAGTAAAGGGATAAAGGAATAATTTGAAGATAGGACATTTTTCCAAATAATTTCATGTGTTTTATTCACCAACCAGGGTGTACGATGTCATCACAAACATGGGTCAGCATTCGTGAAGATGAATGACAAGATGCTGTAGTATCACAGAATGAGGGAAAGGCTTAGCAGCAAGGAGGAGGTCTAGAAGAAAGGAGTAGGTCTCACTGACAGACATTAGTTCTGACTCAGCCTCTGATAAGTACAGAGAGAAGTTTGCCAAACAAGAAGTAAACATGAAAGACCAGAACCAGGAGACAGTATAACTGATGTTAGGGCTAAGGATGAGTGCAAAGGATGAAGACCAAGGTCAAGACTGGAAGGGACTAAGGTCAGAAGCATGAGATAAGCTGGTGAGACTGACAGAGCACAGGTCATGAGGTCATGCAGGGCCTTTTGAGCACTCGAAGACAGTTAGCTTATGAAATGGCACGAGAAGGTTTTAAGTAAGAGTAATGTGATCATATTTCCATCTTTGTAAGATAGCTTTAATGATTCTGGATGACTTCATGGGTCCACCTGCCCTCCCTATAATGGCTAGAAACTCTGGGATATGTGAGGAAGGAAAATAAGGTTCTATCTTGCCTGAGCAGTTGTATTTAATATCTTCTGTTTTCAGCACAGTAGCCCAATAGGAAATTCCTAGCAGGAAATTAGAGAGAGAAACTCATGACAAGCTCATTGACAAAATAACATAAAAGGTCAAAGAAGCTGAGACAAGTGGACAGATGGTCTGCATGAGAGAAAATACAGTAGGAAATCAGACACTTGGTTAAAACCCTAAAGCCCCCCCCCCCCAAAAAAAGGGCCAGATACCCAAACTCAAACAAACAAAGCAAATTGAGAAATGACCAGAAAGATGAGCAAACCCCACAAGCATGTGATGTTCCTGAAGGGAGAAGTCTGCCACAGGGGCGGGGCACACAAGATGAGCATGTGGAGTTAGTGTCTTGGAGCTCATCTGTGACTGTGGGAGCAGTTTCACTAAGTAGAGCAGAGCAGAGGACACATCCAAGAGGGCTGAGCAGCAGCAACAGCAGTGAGGGTGGCATGCCCACTCGGAAAGAGTGGCTGAAAAGAGGAAGAAAGTAGTTGATCTAGAGATGATGGTACAGGCAGTGTCTTTAAGATGGAGAGATTTGGACATGTTTAAGTGCTAAAGATAAAGAACAGCCTGAATTTAGTGTGGAGTTGTAGATCATCAGATGAGTAAGAATGGAATGATCTACAACAAAGTGGAAGAACTGGACAAAGACAAGAGGAGGAAAGGTAGCATCTACTTTCACAGAGGAGGGAGAGTTTATCCAACCACACCTCTGCTCTACCAGTTCTGGTCCAGGTTCCCAGCACCTCACTTTAGACAAACCAATGATCAAAAGTAGTGAAATGGGACTGATAAGAGGTTTATTTTAATAAACATGTCTAATAGTGTCTAATTTTTGGAATTTTTGAAGACCTAATTACTACAGATGATGGATGCTGAAACTCTACATTTTACTTTATATGCTAATATGTTTTCTCAAAATGCAGGCAAATTCTTATTCAAAATTGATATGAAGAGCCTCCTGATGGCAGGAATGTCATAAAGTATTCTTTGAAGTTCCAGAACTTAATAGGTATCCAACATGTATTCCAAGATTCAGTCAAGTTGAAACTAGAAACTTTAAACAGCATTTTAACACCAAAGACTTTTCCACCATGAAGTACCTTCAAATGGCCAGCAATCCTGGTGCATTTAAACTTCAAATATAAATCTACATTCAAATTTTGGATATGAATGCCCTTAACATTTTAAATAATTACTATAAAACATAGCACTCCAGAGTTTAGTATATATAAAGTTGACCCTCCAAATCCACAAGTTCTGTGTCCATGGCTTCAACCAACTATGGGCTGAAAGTGTTTGGGCTGGGGGAGGAGCTGTCTGTACTAAATATGTGGACTTCTTTTCCCTATCATTATTCCTAAATCATATAGTATGACATAGCATTTATGTTGGATTAGTTATTATACATAGTGTACAGATGTTTTAAAGTATATGAGAATATGTGCATATATTCTATGCAAATATTACTCAATTTACATAAGGGATTTGAGTATACATGGATTTGGGTTTTCTCAGGGGGTCCTGGAATCCCAGCTTTGTGAATTCAAAGGAACAACTGGATCTATTAAGTGAAAACAAGAACTAGGTATTTTGAAATCAATAAGAAGAGATATTGCAATTGGAAAAGATACTAAAGCGAGGGGTGGAGGAGAGGTAGGAAGAATCCTAGCCTGACTAGCCAATTAGAGGAAGCTTGTCCCTGTGCCTCAGGTCACTTTAATAGATTTACTTAACTTCTCATTCTATCATGGGTTGACAAAGTCCAGGACCTGCCTATTTATCTTGCTCCTGGGGTGACTTTCTCCTTGAGGTAAAAAACTGGTTATGGGAAGGAAATATGCAGCTATATATGCGCTGATGCAAGTTTTTACCTGAGCTGTAAAATTTACCCTACCATGTCCTTGATTTCTGAATGGTGAGTCTATTCAGCTGCTTTGCCCTCTGTCAGGACAATGAGGGCCACTAGCAGTTCCCTGAGAGCTGTGTCTCTCAGGTCTGTGTCACTGCACATGACCCTTGGGAACACAGCACTGACGTGGTGACTGGTGAGGACCACAGCCTTCAGTCCTCACCTGCTTCCACAGCAGCAGAGATGAGGGACTGGGGACATGGAAACCTCTTCTAGAGAGTCCTTACCCAATCCAGTCCTGCCACTAAAGACAGAGCACAAGTGATCTAAGGATGTGTGGCCACAGCTCCCAGCAGGCTGAGACTGGATTAGACCTGACTGTAGGGCCATGTTTTCTCTTAGACATCACCAAATTAAGATGTTGTTCCTTTTCAAATATTTAGTCCAGCCATTTCTACCTATTTTTCTTCATAGCTGAGAGAGACAGAGAGAGAGAGAGAGAGAGAGAGAGAGAGAGGTATATATCCCTATTGTAACCCCTACATTTTTCTAAGATACAAAGTCATTTGGGACAGGATCAAGTGGCAGGAAACTTTCCATTTTTCCCCTCACTTCTATTAGGATGAAGTCCCCAAGACATCACAGAGCCTTAAAAACTCACTTAAGTATGCCAAATTACTCACAAACATCATCACACCACCCATGCCTCCACCCTAGAAAAAAAGAAATCATCCCCAAATATCTAATCTGCCTGATTCCCTTTTCCATTTTGCAAATTCATCTTCTCAAGCAAAGCATGGAAGCCTGTAAGCTCCACCTTGCCCAAGGCTACACCTTGGATGTGACCTCTGTCCTTGGAAGCAAGTCACATCTCCAGACCCCTTTTATATCTTTCATAAAATGATACCACCCATATGTGCATACATCCATAAACATGCCTATGTGTATACACACACGAACATGCGTGCACACACACACACACACGCGTGCGCGCACGCGCACATACACAGCCCTGGTAACCCCACAAGCCAAAACAAGAAAAGGCCCACGCAGGAGAAGAGGAAATGCCCTTTGTATCTACAGGCTGCCTCTAGCCAAAGCACGCCTAACTGCGATAGGTTAAATATATTGCTGCCATTACGCTCTGCAAGAAACACATTCCATAAAAGCGAAGGTGCCGTAAATTACACAAACACGATGCTAACAAGCCAGGAAACGCGCTGCTAATGAGGTCAGCTACAGGACTCCTGCGGCGCTGCAGATCACGTGCCAATCCTGCACATGAGGCTCAGGAACAGCATTGGGTCAGCATTTTCTGAGTGTGCCTGTAGCCTGCTGTTTGGTGTATGGTTACACAGGTAGATGAAAGGCCTCCACAGCCCCGCCCGCGCCACCCTCCCAACTTGGTGTGTGTCAGATATCCAAGTCACCCAGATGAGCACGCTCTGCATTGATGTACCTGACTATTATGCCCATTGTTCTCCTGCTCAGAGTGGAGAATTAGTCACTCAGATGTGTAAATATTGGTTACAGTTCTGAAGCATGCAAGCTTTGTGTTTCTATCAGCCCCGTTCCTGGAGGAATTATGCATTCTGTTGGCACCCGGTTTTGTACACACTGTATTTGCTAAAGCTCTAAAAATCAAATAAACATGTTCTCGCTCCTGAATTATTAGTCCATTCACCATCTTTCCCCGTTAGGGGGGGAGACAATAAACACGCCGGAATGTGGCATTTAGGAACTGCAACAAGATTTCTGCTTGGCATTTACAAGTTGGAAAACAATCGAAACACCCTTCCTATGCCTTTGTCACCCAGCACAGAAGGCCAAGGCAGCTTTGAAATCATTAGTGACCTCTTGGCAAAGAAGAGATGTGGGCCCCACTTCCAGGCAGCTGTCAGACATGGAGATGTGGTCGTGGGGGGGCGGGGACAGGTTAACCGGGTCAAGCAAAATCTAGATCTTGAAAAACCGGGCAGACCCATATTCAGAGGGTGAAGCCCCGCCTTCCCCAGCAAGCTGGCTTTCCTGTGCCCTCAGTAGGGGTAGGACACCAGCATCGAGTATCAGGGGTACTGTGCACCCTGGCCACATATACCCAATATGCCAAAAATCCCAGACTGGCATCCATTTTGGAAGAAGAGAGGACCATCAGTTTTGTTAGCCAATTCCATAGTTTCTTGGCACTTTTTTTTTTTCCATGCTAGGAACCAGAGCAATTAAGGTTTAACACCACTGAGGTGAACAAACAAAAAAGTAAGACGTTTCATGGGAAGTGCTCAGAAGCATTCAAGTAAGCACCAAGCAGGTAAATATGATTACAGAGATGCCTCCAACCGCCCCAGCACCAAGCCAGGCATTTATGGAAGAGCTTCTGTTTAGAGCCAGCATCGGGGGGGGGAGGGTAGTGTCTTCCTGATCCTTCTGGCCTAGTCCTCATCTAGACACCTGTTTATACTCTAGCTCAAAGGCTTTATTGAGTTTGTGTTCTCCCCAGCCTCGGGGCCCCACCGTGGATCTATTTGTATACACATATCACAGGTTTTGGAAATAACTTCAGCACATAAATGCCATTATTTCCAGCAGAGTTGGTGGAGTAAACCATATTTACTACCCAAACACTCAGCTAAAAATCGAGCTGTAAGGAAATGGTCGCAGCAGCGGCAGCAACACAACAAAGAAATCAGTGACAGCTACAAACCACAGCCACAAATCAAGGCAGTCCGTAAAGTGGCCTTGAGGTGGGAGGCACAAAGCAAAGACAGAGCAAGATGGCAGGCGGTGCTGCCACACAGCTGAAAGAAAATTGAATCCCTCGCCCCCCTGCTCCGGCTTAAGCACAGAGTGCACGTGGAGGCCTGTAAGGATATAAACGTGGGGAAGGGGCTGGGGGAGGGGCTGGCACACAGTCAGAGGGTGGAGTTCTTCCTATCACCGTGGAATCTCAATAACCTCGTGATGCAGATGAGGGAGTCCAGGGTCAGCTCCGGACAGGCCAGGGTTCTTACTGATGCTCAACAGCTACTCAGTAACTAGCATCCCACAAAGGAGAGCCAATGCCTTGGGGGTAGACTGCATCCCCATACCAGGACTCTCCTTTGCCTTAGAGGCCTCAGAGGTGTGAAATGACTTGCTGATTGTTACAAGCAGGAGAGATCAGGGCACAACACCAGAGCCAAACTCGCCCCAGTGCCATTATTTTGATATTTACTAAGCACCTACTGTTTACTGAGCAGCAAAAGCTGGGTGTTGTGCACTGTAAAGGAAAGACATATCCATAAAGCGTTACAGTCTTCTAGAAGAATAAGAAATGCTATAGCCCAGTGCAGTGGCATATATCTGTAATCCAAATTCTCAGAAGGCTGAGGCAAGAGGATCACCTTGAGTTCAAGGCCATTTTGGGATACATATTGTAAGCCAGTCTGGGCTACATGGTGAGATTCTGTATTTAAAACATAAAAGAAGGAAAAGAAATGCTAAATATGAAAATGATAATTAACACACCCTTCAATGCTCAAGGACCAGTGTGGAAGAGCTGTCAGAAAGAATGTAAGAGCCAAAGGAAAGGGAGGGTAGGATTGCTTAGAATACTGTCTTCTAGATATAAAGTGGCCCTGATATTCATGACCCTACAGTAGCTAACACTACTTACACAAAATCTGCATAATAGGAAGGAAAAATGATGACTTCAAAGTAGAAGAGAAACTAGTTGAAAAGATGAAGGGATTCAGTGGCAGGGAGATTTGGGAGGGGCAAAAAGAGGGTGGTAGGAGGAGATTATGATATGATATATTATTTATATTTCTAGAAGTGGCCAATAAAAAAGTTTTTAAAATAAAGAAAAGAAAATGATATTTAAGTAGTAAAATAATGATAGCTTTTTAATTTTAAAAAAAATTTTATTTTATGTTAGACATACACAGAGAGGGGAGGGAGAATTGGTGTGCCAGGTTCTCAGCCACTGCAATCAAACTCCAGACTCATTTGCCACCTAGTGGGCATGTGTGACCTTGTGCTTGCCTTACCTTTGTGTGTCTGGCTAATGTGGCATCTGGAGAGAGATAGAACATGGGTCCTTAGGCTTTGCCAGCAAGTGCCTTTACCACTAAGCCATCTCTCCAGCCCAACGATAGCTTTGAAAAAAATTGACGGCCAATCAAGGGATACTATGTACTGTAAGTTCTAAGTTCCAAATAAAGAGGAGAGCTGTTATGCACCGGGGTTATCCAGGAAGGCTTCAAGGTGGAGATGAATTTTGAAAGCAGGCAGGAGGAAAGGCCAAGAAATAAGAACAAACATAATGTGCACAGGCTGAGATCCTTTGGGACGAGATGGAGATTTCTTTACGGAAATAGAGGCAGAAAAACTTGAGGAGGTATTTGTTTCCAGGCAATAATGTTGGAGATTTAATCATAGTTGAAAATGACCTATAATACACACAAGTCTGTCTTCCCTTCCATGGTAGTGTACCCCATATTCATGGATTCCAGATACATTTGCAGAGGGAGAGGGGGGCATCTGCACTGGTGTGTGCGGTGTGGGAGGAAGCAGCTGTCTCCTTCGTGTGACTGCACACCATTAGCATGAGTGCAACGGGGTTTTCCGTGCTGTTTTCTCCCTGGAAAACAGTAAACCAGCGTAGCAGCAGTGTGTGCTGAGGAAGCGCGCCTGTGCAAGAGACTGGAGGAGCCGGAGGGGGGCCAAAGGCGTGTGAGCTGGGTGGGAAGGTCAGCCATTTGTAACAGGAAGGGCAGAGGATCTCCATAACCCAGAGCAGACAGCGTGTGAAATACACATTTTCCTCTCTCATTGTACACAGACTTATGAGACTTCCATACAGATGCAACAAGAGAAGCCCTCGGCCTGAGCCCTACGGGGTTGGCAGATTTATTACTGGATTTTAAAAAATGAAAACAGTTCATCCGTCTGGCCAGGTAGAAGGGATTGTCTCTGCTTGAGAGAAATCAGACAAAAAGTACTCCGACTAGCTGAGAAAGTGGCCCTGCCCTGCCCTTCCCACAGCCATATGAACTTCACGGCACTAAAACTGACCACTATTTCATCACTGGTTTTAAATCCTCTTCCAGCCTGGCTATAGGGCCCAGATTACCTCTCCCAGGCACCCTTGCTGGCCCCAGGCCATGGCTCTCACAGTGTCACTGGCCTCTTCTAGCAGGCACTGTGGAGGTGGGGGAAGGGCAGACTCAGAAAGCTCTGCCAGCCTGTGCACATAGAGGCATGACGCTGCAAATCAGAGTTCCAGGGCCAGAGAAGGTCCCAGTCAAGAATACTCACCCTGTTATACTCACAGATCAGTGCTGCGTTTGGCCACAGTCAGAGCAGCTTCTTTTTGCAGTGCACAGCAGAGACTCATAACTGGTCAAAGTGCTGAGAGCAAGTGACCGTTGAGTGCTCGGTCCTAATCAGAACATCTGTGTAACCCCTTTCCAAGGCTCTGGGAATACTGTGGAAGAGGGGGCAGAAGGAATATATGAGCTAGAATGCTATTTCCCAAACACCACTTGGACTTTGCATTCATGAACTCTCAACAGTTGAGTTACCTGCACATTAACCTTTCATCATGGGTAGGGGAGGAGCTCATGAGGCCTTATCCATCCCTGAGGCTCATGAAGTGATTAATTGTTGCCAGGGGAGAGGAGAACCACTTGCTGCAGTGGTATAGCCAATGGTGAGTTGCCCAAACTCCAATAAATAACTCCCACCCATGCTCATGCAAGCAGCCCTAATAAAACTCAACTCAGTGGGACACACACACACACACAATCCTAGTACCTTGTTCTGGTCTTTTCCAGGCTATACAGATCATGGCCCAAATATCTCATCCCATTTTTACAAGCAGTTAGCACTGTCAGGGTTCTCAAAATGGGCCACCACAACTCACAAAGTGTTCTTCAACTCCCTATCTCATGTGCACACTCTCATTTCAGCGCTCTTCCATTTCCTGGACCTTCATGAAGTCTTCCTATGTACGAGGCTCTGTACTAGGCACTGGCCATGCAAAGCGATGGATGGGGAAGTAGCTCTTCTCTGGCAATGCTCGCAGACCAACCAGTGGTTGCTTTTAGTCTGTTCAGAGCACTCTAACAAGATGCCTTAGAGTTGACAATGTACAAAGAACGAAAATGTACCAGTGACAGTTCTGGAGACTGGAGGTCCAAGATCAAGGGGCCAACATTCCGCGTTGGGAAGACTGCTTGCCATTCCTCTGTGCTTCATAGATGGTACCCTATCGCTGGGTCCTCAAGTGGCAGAAGGGACAACAGGGCTCCCTGAGAAATTTTTTATGAGATCCTATTTACTGCCCAAGAGGTCCAACCTCCTAATCCTATTGCCCTGGGGTTTAACTACGAACAAATGAATTTTGAGGGCATGCAAACATTCAGGCCATAGGCATCTGAACTCTCCCAGCCCCTGCCCAAGCAGCTCTTTAGTTTTCTGCCATTGAATGGTTGGGAAAACTGTGGCTCTGGCAAGTAAGTTCTAGCTCAGGGCCACAGAGCCAGGGAAGGGAAACTGCGGTCCCCTGGGGACCACGTGGCTGTTCAGAGCTCACGTCCTTCATGCTTCCGCTTCCACCCCCGCTTTGCTCGTCTAGAACCTCTGCTTCCTGTCTCGCCTTCACCTCTCCAGCCATCGTTAGAACACAGTTTACTCTTGCTTCTCCTCATTTTAGAAATTTTTAAAAAATGTTTTTATGAGCGAGAGAGTGAGAGAAGAAACAAGAGAGAGAATTGGCACGCCAGGGCCTCCAGCCACTGCAATCAAACTCCAGAGATGCGCCATCTTGTGTGCATGTGCAACCTTGCACACTTGTATCACCTTGTGCATCTGGCTTACATGGGACCTGGAGAGTTGGACATGGGTCCTTAGACTTCACAGGCAAGTACCTTAACCACTAAGCCATCTCTCCAGTCCAAAATATTTTTGTTTGTGTGTGTGAGGGAGGGGGAGGTGGGCACTGGGTACACCTGGGCCTTTTGCCATTGCAAATGCACTCCAGATGTATACAGCATTTTGTGCATCTGGCTTTACTTTAAGTTCTGGGGGTTTGAACTCTCTCTGGCAGGCTTTGCAATCAAGCATCTTTAACTGTTGAGCCATCTCCCCAGTCCTTGCTTCTTTCCAGGAGCTGTGGAGCATGTGAGTGTCCGAGGCCACATCACTCTGGAGAGAAGAGAGGGAAAAGCCATACTTCAGATCATCTATCCTCTTGTTTCCCAATACCTGAGCTGATGGTCTTGTTTCTAGCTTCTCATTCATTGCCTAGAGAACTGGTTGACTCTTCCCAGTTCTAACCTAGTCCCCTAACCCTTGGTTGGCCCCTAGAAAGTAAGACCCAGATGTCCCCAGTGAGGGCTCCTTTCCTAAGACCTGCAAACAGAGGAGCCTCCACCTTGCCTCCCACCCATCAGCCTATCCCCGTGCACCAGCCTCTCTGGTATGCTCTCCTACCCCACACCCCTGCTCTCACTTCAGCCCTACAAAAAAGAGATGGATTAGTGTTTACAAAGTGCTGTGAGGAGGAAAACAGCCAAGAACTTTCCATTCACAAGAATAAAGCAATTTTAATTGAAAAGCGAAATCACAGATTGCATGCAAATCTTTGTTGGCAAATTTCAATTACCATCAAATTAAATGCATGGCTCAGCTGAGCATCTCTGGGACACTCCACCTAACAGTTTGCCTGGGATGTGTCCACAGCCAACAGGGTAGGCATGAGAGACATCCTCCAGCAGAGAGTGCCCTCGGAGACCCACAGGTTTGTTCCCTAGTCCCCCACTGTCAGACCTTAGACGAGGTTATCTAATCTGGCAAGGATCCCTGTAGGGGACCTAGTCTTGTCTGGCTTTACCCCTTCAGCTTCCTGACTTTCAAAGGCAGGTACCAGCAAGGGGAAAATTAGAAAAGATTTTCATAGCAACAATACTAAAAATTACCCCCTAAATAATAATATCTTTGCTTATTAATTTAGAAATGAGAAAACTGAGGCTTATAATGTCCCTTGATGGGATGCAGGCAACCAGCTACAGAGCTGAGGTATATACTACACAAGCCCAGAACAACACTGTGTTCCTAGATTGCCTGGTTACCCCGAGATCAGCAGGTTAGGCCCAGGGAGCCCGTTCACACCTGGCAATCCCGGGGTGTTGAGTCTGTATGGATACCACCCTCCCTTATTCTATTGTCATTTTCACTGTGTATTGGTGGCTAAGTCACTGCCACTTCCTGCTCAGGATGGTTTGTCACACATGCAGTGGGAAATTGACATGCACCTGACACTTCGCTAGCCACTGAGAACTGCAAACCCAGCCACCCCTCTGTCCCTTGCAATTGGGGCTCACACCCTGCAAACACTCTGTCTGTCTTAGACCGTGGACCAGCTGTGGAAAATCTCTCCAACCACAGTCCACATGCTTTGCGGATGGGCTGGGGGCATAGCTTAATGGCAGAGGCCATGCCTACCATGAGCAAGGCTCTGGGTTTGATCCCCAGTGCGATGAAG
This sequence comes from Dipus sagitta, assembly GCA_036346955.1. NCBI lineage: Eukaryota > Metazoa > Chordata > Mammalia > Rodentia > Dipodidae > Dipus > Dipus sagitta. Next base: position 22,896,015 of record CM070783.1, read on the forward strand.
AAACAAATAAACACCTTATGGAAAGAAAACTGTGACCAGGCCAGGCGTGGTGGCGCTTGCCTTTAATCCCAGCACTCAGGAAGCAGAGGTATGAGTTCGAGGCCACCCTGAGACTATGTAGTGAATTCCAGGTCAGCCTGGACTCAAGTGAAAGAAACCAGAAAAAAAAAAAAAGAAAGAAAGAAAGAAAGAAAACTGTAACCAGAATCTACACATATCCACCCAGCACCGTTTCTTAGAACCTCCTTCAGCATATATTTATGGAAAGCAATACATAATTGAAAGAAAACCGTATCATAGTGATTCAAAGTTTCATTGAATTGAGGGGACTTCTAGATTGTTTCACCCCAGCAGGAAGTTTCTTATCACCCTATGATTATTGGATAGTGGCCATGATCCAAGTCTTCAGCACACAGTACACAGGATTCAGGAAAGCAACAGTCACACCCATCAGAGTAGGCTTGGCCTCCCTTTGGGGAAGGAGGAGTCCGGATGCCTGCCTTGTGTCAGATCCCCGCATCCTCTGTACACCTGGTGGTAGAGAGTTATAAAAAGGTGATGTGCGGGCCTGAAACTCAGAGTGGGACGTCTTAAGGTTCCACCGTATGAGGGCCGTCATCCTCAGTGTGTGAGAGACGTCAAGCAGAGTTTGACAGGCCCTGGCTGGAGAAGAAAAAGTCGGCCTCCATAAGGCCTGGGGCTGCCCAGCCAGGGCCATCTCTCACTCTGACTCCGCCTCTTCAGAGCTTGTGGGTTCTTGTGGCCTCATCTGCCAGAGGCTCCCAGAGGGGATGATTTATTAGGTGGAGAAAGCTCACTGATAAATTTTGCTGCAAGTCCCCAGCAGAAGACTGGGGTAGCAAGAGCCCTACACAGGCAGCTCTAATGGAAAGTGCCGTCACCAAAGAGCAAAGCATTATTTATGACTGTCTGTAATGCCATTCGGAGGAAATTCATCATCGCCTCCCTGCTCCGGAGCATGCTGGGACAGCAGCCCTGCGGGGGGGGGGGGGGGTAGGGGAGACAGGTGGGGAACAGTCAGAGTGTCACTGGGAATCTGCCTGCCAGCCATATTGCCCTGGGTGACCCAAGTCTCCTTGTCAAGCTCCGCGCTGCAAGGCCCCTCACTGCCCAGCTGCTCCCCAACGCTGTCTTCCTCTCCACCCCCACCTTCTGCTACTGCAACTGAGAGGAAGTCAAAGAAGGTGGTTTCTCTTCTCTGGGGGTGGGCGCGCAGATTCTTGTGCCTCACCCCTGCCTGTAAGCAGAGGACTAGACAAAATGACCACTCCTGCCCCTGTCAAGCTCAGAGCAAGAAAGGACATAGTCTATTTCAAACTGCTGAAAAAAAAAAAAAAGGATCCTTGGAGCAAGAGAGTGACCCACCTATGACACTGCAGAAACTAGGAGCTCACAAGGCTGGGATCCCTAGAGGGCTTCAAACTGTTTTCTCCTGATGCCCAGCATGGCCTTTGTGGCAGAACCCCCTCTACCTGGATGTCCTGTACCCTCAATTGGATAGATACACTTGGGGAAGGTCTCCTGTTCCCTCCAGACATGTCAACAGGTGAGGTTCCAGCCCCGGCCTTTCTTTTGCATCTGTACAGAGCAGTCATAGATCACCATCTGCCTTATGTTTGAATTATTTATGTCTCAGTCTGTCTTTATTATCAAATTAAGTGCTCCTTGAAGGCAGGGTCTGTGTCCTATATTCATTTTTATATTCATCTCAGCGGTAAGCAAAGGCACATAGTAGCCTTGATAAATGCTTGATAATAAAATTACACTGGCAGACTTAAGATACCCTGGGATGATGTCCCCATGTGTTCTCAGGCGTCTGTCACCACGCTGGTATTCATAGCATTGCAAAGGCACTCATCACCACCCACGCATCACTCAGCAAGGCATATGAAAAGAGCACTGGATGGAGAGTAGGGAGGGCCCAGCACTATTGGGCAACAAACCCAAACACTCTTTGAGGATTTCACAAGGGCCAGTCAGACCCCACCACTCACGCAATGACTCCACTTCAGCAGCTCCGTTTACCTCTATACGGGCGGTATTCCAGGGCGTAAAGGATAACAAAATCTGTCCCCACTAACAGGACTTCTGCGTGAACACAAGTGTGGTAAGAAGCAGATGTGAGCTCTAGAACAAGGTTCTCTATGCGAAGAAAACAGTAAAGTACTTGGGATGTGTTAAATACCTGCACAATAATTCTATGGGGTAGGTGCTATTATAGTCACAGTGTCATCAGCTCCCTCCCTCTTGGCTAGGTGTCCTTAAATCAATGAGTCATTTTCCCCCTTGGGACTGCCTGGCTCATCTGGGAAGTGAAGGACTGGATCCTCTGTAATGTCCCTTCACTGGCGAATCCCTGTGACTGACAGGCGTGCTTTCACCAGAGCAGCCCAGGAATGGGGTAAGGACGTCAGCCTGGTGTGACTGGGCAGCCAGTATTTCCAAGAGCTATAAACTATGCATAGAAGAAGTTTTACTTAAAGATCTGGGATTCTAATACACCCCAGAACATCTAGCAAAGGGCTGGAGCCCAGCCTGTCTCCTGAGAGGAAGTCTAACAACTCAAAAAAGGAGGCAGGTCAGAAGCCAGGGCACCTCAGCCTCCTCAGACTCAAGGGAGGCCCACCCTCTGAGGCCATCTTGAACAGCGCCACCATCAGGCCTCCCTTTGCCAGCTCCATGTCTGACTTTTTCCTCCCGGAACTGAGGACTAGAGTGGGAAAGTAACTTGCCTGCTAACAAAGCTAATTAATAACAGAACTCTCTAGAAGCTAAAACTCCTGACCTATGTTAGTTAGCTTTCCATTGCTGTTAAAAAAAAAAATCCAGATAATCAATTTATAGAGAAAAAAAAAATCTATCTGGCTAAGATTCAGTCCATAACCAGTTTGTCCTAAAGCTTTTGTCCTGTGAAAAGGCATCATATCACGGACAAATATGACTACATGGAGGAGCAAAACTGCTCACAACGTGGCTGAGAAGCCCAAGAAAGGAGGCTGAAGAGGCTAGGATCCTACTGTCCCCTTTGAGAACATACCTCCAATCTATGACCTGAGATCTCCCAGTAGGCCCTATGTCTTAAAGGTGCACCAACTCCCAACTGTGGCACAAGCTGGGGATCACTCATGACATAAACTTTCGGGAACATTTACAATCCAAATGATGGCACCAGTGATCGGTGCTGTTTCAAACACTGGATCATCCGTCAGCCTCGTGGATACCACGCCAGCCCTTCTCCACATGGCTTTTGAAGAACACGCTCTGTAGGATGAGCATGCAAGATATTCCACACAAAACCACATGTGTACAGACTGCAATGCTTGCTTTTCGTGTGAGTTCAGTTGTTTGATAACAACTGTAAGGGCTGGGGAGATTGCTCAGCAGGGAAGAGTACATGAGGAACTGAGTTCAGTCCCAAGTACCCACATAAAAAGGGGAACATGTCATGCATACCTATCACCCTAGTGCTGAGGGGGTGGAGAGAGGAGGATCACAGGGGAGCCCTGGTCAGCCAGTCTAGCCAAAAGGTTCAGTGAAAGACTCAGTCCAGGGATGTAAGTGGAAGAGCAATAGAGGAGGACACCTGATGTCTTCTTCCTATGGTTGTGTGCACAAGACATGCACGTCTTCACACACACATACGCACACCAAGAAAAATAATTTTAAAGAAAAAAAAAGAGATTTGAGTTCTTTCCAGAATAAAAAAAAGTAATTGTAAAGAAGAATCACTTGGGACATGTGGTCAATTCTGAAACAGTTTAAAACTTTGTTTGTATGAAAGTAGACAAATCATAGGCCTGATGATCAACATGACAAGTTTCCTCAAAGCCGACGGGAGCACCAGAGTTTACCTCTCACTACTCCTGTGTTGAGTTCTTCTTAGATCTGACTTGGAGTTTGCATCCCTTAATGCTAGCCTTTGATTTGGATTCCAGCAATTTCACCAAACAGAATATTTCTTAGAAACAGAAGTAAATAAGAAGCACTTGGGAGTCAGACAGCCTTTGTTTGGTTCAAGGCTTAACTTCATATCTTGTGTCATTTAGGGCAAGTTACTTAGCACTTTGGGGCCCACACTTCCTTTTCTGGAAATAGTGATGATTTTTTTTTCATAGGATTACTTAAGAGCTGCATTAGATAATGTTACATAGTCAAGGTGAAGTGCCCAGAATAGGACGTATGTTTGTATGAGCACAAGTTGCTGGAAATGAAGTGGACTCAAACCTTGATCATATAACCAGCGCTATGATTTTAATGGTTTTGTCCCTTCCCAAGTTCATGTCTCATCTTCATACCCAATGATAGTATTGGGAGCAGGTGCCTGATATGAAGTGTTGAGGACTATGTCTCAATGAACCAATGCCACTCTGAAAGGGTCTTGTAGGGATCGGAATGCTCTCCTTCACCCTCCTGCCACGTGACATACAACATTTGTCCCCACTTGCCTTTCCATCACACATCAGATACTGGTGCCACGACCTGGGACTTCTCAGACTATATAACTTTATATGTTCCCCATTTTCAGATTCTCTGTTACGGCAGTGTTAAATGGACTAAGACAACAGAAACTTCAGAACAATTTGTCTTTGTCAACATAGAATACTTCCCCCCCCCCCTCAATTTCTCTTCAAACCAAGCCCAAGAGGGAAGATGCATGCAACTCAGACACATCCTAAAGATTGATCTCCACACAGGATGGCTCAAGTTCATCTAAATGGCCAAGTCTTATTGGAAATTGTGACTTCATTTGCAATTTCCAAATGCCTTCTGTTTTTTTTTTTTTTTTTTTTTTTTTTTTTTTTTACTGCAAGGAATACTATGGAATGAATGAAACGTAGCTCATCTATGAGAAATGGAGTACTTTTTTCCTCCAAAAATGGCAAAAAGAAAAGAAGCATCCCATAGTTAAGTATCTGACTCCCAACAATAGGTTCGTGGTGTGGTGTTAGATATGCTTAGAAGAGAATCACATAGGGTGTCTGCTAAATATGCTGACTTCCAGGCTCTGGTACTTGATTTAGTCCAAAATGAAGCCCAGAAATGTGCATTATAAATATGCCAGGGACTTAATCTAATGCTATTATTCTAAACACACACACACACGAGACCACAGTCAGTACTGGGGATGGAACCCAGAGCCTCATACTTGCTAGGTAGGGAACTGTATCTACCATTGAACTATAAGCACAGCCCTATTTTATTATATCTTATCACATGTTTCCTATCTCTTTGAACCCAACATTTACACCCTTAAGTCATAGGTAGATTGTAGAGGGAAAAAGAGTGAAAAAATTTATGCTGATCTCATAGGCCTACAAGCAACTTCCATTTATATTTTGACATTCTCAAAGCACTAGGTATTATAAAAAATTTCTCTTTGCTTTCAGCATTTTGGTTTCATAAAAATGCTACTTGGTATTTAAGCTAATAGTAAAGACATTAAACAGAAAATAGCAAACAGAACTTATGTGATGTAATAGACCTGAGTGATTGGCAGGGATGGCCTAAAATGCCAGAAGGTTCCAGCTCAGACAGAAGGCATGCAGAAATCAACTGGTGATGTCTGACACAGGCACAGTCATGGACAAAGTTTAAAAAAAAAAAAAAAGAATATCACTTTTTTCCAGCTCCACTTCCAACTACAGGATCTCCAAAGAGGAAGGGCACCAGGATTAATTTGCAAATGATACTTCTATTTAAGTTTTCTACTTATATTTCAGTGGTGACCTTTTCCGTTCTTGCCATTTCCCTAACTCAAGTGAAGGTGTGCTGTAGAATCTCCATGTTCCTGGTACCAATAAAGAGGGAAACAGTCCGAAGTAAGACCAGAAAACTCGAAGAGGTACCGGGTTCTTGTTAACAATGAGCAAGGAATTTTGAACAATTCTTTCTAGCTTAAATGCCTTTCTCTGCCCTCTAACATGCTGTTTTTGTTGGTTTGTTTGCAGTCTTGCTACATAGTCTTGGCTGACCTCAAACTCACAAACCTTCTGCCTCTGCAGGGCTGAGATTATAGGCATATGTTGCCATGCCTGGCTTCTTCTATTATTATTAACAATCATTTAACCTCCAAATTAAGTCCCATCTACCTCCGAACAGTTGATTTGATAAAAAATTCTCACTTCTGAGGGCTGGAGAGATGGTTTAGCCCCTAAGGCATTTGCCTGCAAAGTCAAAGGACCCAGGTTCGACTCCCCAGGACCCACGTAAGCCAGATGCACAAAGGGGCACATGCGTCTGGAGTTCGTTTGCAGTGGCTGGAGGCCCTGGCACACCCATTCTATCTCTCTCTCTACCTGACTATTTCTGTATCTCTCTCTCTCAGATAAATAAAAATAAAAGAAAATGAAATTCTCACTTCTACTTATAATTGTTCCTTCAAAATATTTAGGGACTTCATAAAAACCCATCTTGCTATCCTGATTGTGTGTTGGCCACCTGTCACCCTAGGCTGTGAGTCCTAGCCATGTTTACCAGTCCAGTGTCATAGCCCCCAGGGCAAAATTGTTTTCTCATAAACCATAAACTAAATAAATGTGTAGACATTTTGATTTGGGGGGGGGGGGTCTTGTTTTGTTTTGTTTTCCTTGGCATGAAAGTTAAATTCCATTGTCAACGTGATCAGATCAGGAATAAAGTAAGAGACACATCTCTTGGGTGGGGCAGAGAGGGTATTGCAGGAGGACTAGTGGACGGAAGGAGACTTTCCCTCCGAGTGGGTGGTTCTTCTGGTGGTGGACTACATATATAGAGCCTCCAAGAGAACATGGGGCCTTTTGCCTGGCTGCCACGTTCACTGGTGTGTGTATATCTACCCTGTTGTTGCCATCCTTCGTGGGCATTGGAAACCAGCTTCATCAGCCTTCCAGTGTGGACTGAAGACCCACAGCGCTCCAGGAATCCTCCAGGCCTTCAGTGCCAGAGGGCAACTGCTGAGGCTCCCAGCCTCAGAGACTGAGCAGCTACCGGTTCTCCAGCCTGAAGACGCCTATTGAACACAGCTCAGCCCATATCCTGTAAGATGATCCCATGAATACCCATTATGATACATGTTCATTCTATTGGTTCTACTCCTCTAGAGAGCCCTGACTCATACACAATAAAACTAAGAAAATAAGGTAGGGAGTTGATATGTTTTGGATAAGTGTTACCAAAGAGCCAAGTGTTGAAAGCTCAGTGCACTGCTGGGAGATAGTAGAAATTTTGAGGTGGTGCCTGGTGTTAGGTTTTGAGTCATAAGGGTCATGTCCCTGACAGGTATATTAGGACTCTGGCCCCTCCTCCTCCTATGTTTTATGTTCAGGCCATGAGGTGAGTGAGTTGTTCTGCCACACCATCATGTGCCATACAATAGCCCTAGTAGTAATGAGACAACCAACCACAGTTTAAAATCTCTAAAACTCATTTTGAGAGATGGCTCAGCAGTTAAGATGCTTGCTCACAAAGCAAAACAGCCCAGGTTCCATTCCCCAGTACCCACATAAAACCAGACACACAAAGTGATGCATACATCTGGAGTCTATTTGCAGCAGCTAGAGGCCCTAATGTGCCCATTCTCTGTCTCTCTTTCTCTCTCTTTTTCTCTCTCTTTCCTTGCAAATAAATAAAAAAAAATGTTTTTCTTTTTAAATTCTCCCAAATGGTAAGTCCAAATAAACCTTTCCTAGTTTTAAGTTGATCAGCTCAGATATTTTGTCACAGTAATGGAAAGTTGCTTAACACAGACATGAACTGTGCAAGGAAAAGTCTTGGTGTTTTGTGTGCTCTTTGATTTATCTGATTGCAGAGAAGCCTATGTGAGAAAATGCACTGATCATTCATTGTCTAAATTTCTTCCTATAGTTCTGAGGAGGATACTGGGGAGCTGCTGCCAGCTGCAGACAACATTTAAAGACGTTTCCTGTCTTCAAAGGTCTTACCACTCTGTGGAGTACGAAGGCTCTGCCACAAAACAGTCCCCACAGGGATCAACAAAGGAGATAATGACCCAGTTTCCCAAGATGGTGATACTCTGGAGATGTGGCCAGCAGAGCAGCCAGTGGCCCAGCCTCAGACCCCTCTGCAAGCTTCAGAGCAGTGAGCATTTTGTGCGCAGCTACTCATGCTGACATCAGGCAGCCCAGCCTTGCCTCCCCAGGGTAAGCAGGTAAGGGAGGCGGGAGGAGAGGACTGGCTGGGGTTCACCAATGAATCAGAGCAGAACCTGTCACTTGGTTCTCAGAGCACCTGGGTTTGATGACTACCTTACCTAGTGGTCACCTCTGCCCAGGCTCTATGACACCAAATCTGTTGGTTTTCCTTGTAGTGATGCCAGGCCTACTAGTGGGGTTCCCCATGATGCAGAGAGCTTAGGAGATGGAAAGAACAAAGTTCACATGCAGAATTCTTTTTATGTAAGAAGCACTTCTTGTACAATTGAAGAATGGGAGGCTCATTGATATTGACAAGGTCATGTATAGCTGTTCCTCTTATAGATGAGAAAACTGAGGGCCAGACCTGCCATGTGACTTACTGGCTTCAGGGGTGCCATCTGATTAACAGCAGAGGGGAGATTAGAGGTGCAGCTGTCTGCTTTCCAGGCCTGCATTGCTTCTGTTGCAACTTTCAAAACATGCTAATCATTGGTCACTAGCTCACGCTCAATACAGGTGAAAAGACCCATGATTTCTGACAAGACACTGATTAAAATGACAAACCTATTCAAGTACTGCTCTCTGCTTCGTCTCTTAGTTCTCAAAATCATACTGAGTAAACTCCCAGGAGAGAAAAGTTAAGTAAAGAAATGGAACCCAGCAACTGTGGCAGCTTACTCTTTTAATCCTAAAATACTAATATACAGGAGGCTGAAGAAGGAGGATTGTCATGAGGTGGAGTTCAGCCTGGGCTACAGAGTGAGTTCTGGGTCAGCTTGAGTTAGAGTGAGACACTCTCTTAAGAAAAGAAAAGAAACCCAATTTGTCACATGGTTGTGTTCCATCCTCTGTACTGGCCACCTTGGTGTAGGTTATTATCCAGATGCATGAGGGGGTGCACGTGTCTGGAGTTCATTTGCAATGGCTGGAGGCCCCGGCATGCCCACCCCCCCCCCGCCTCACCCTGCTTTCTCTGCCAATAAATAAATAAAAATTTTAAAAAATGAATGAATTCTCATGTCCACTGACTTCCAATTGGGAGGTTCACAGGCAGTGGGCAGGAGGCAGGGCTGGGAACCTGAAGAACTCGTGTAGGTCAGTAGGCCAACAGTGGCCAGCACCTTTATCTGCTGATTCAGCGTAAAGGGCAGTATCAAGCTTGTGAGTTTGTTACAAGCAGTCACAAACACTACTCCCTTTTCATAACATTGCCTCTTGTCTGCATGTCCACACGCACAAAGGATGCTTTCATGAAAGTCCTGGGGCAAGTGAAATGATGGCTTCTGTAGCTGTTTACCAGGTGATCTCACTCTGAAACGACCTTTTCCATACAAAGTGGAAATGGATTTCAGCACTCCAAACCATGCAGTCTCACCCAGGCCATGCAATGCTTCCCCCAGAGCCTCCTGATAAGCCAGGCTCATTCCCGTGGATGCACTGTCATTTAGCCACAGACGTCTAGGGAAGAAAGAGGACCGCCAGGCTGGTCAAGTGTCCCATGGACCAACTCCTTCACCTCTTTGCAAATAGGATCTTATGCCAATGCTAATCATTCCTTACCAACCAGGATGGGTTGAAGATGATACTGCTCTCAAGACTTTTCAAGCAGCAGTAAAATTACTAGAATTTTTAAGTGTCTTAGGATTCATTGTCCATGAACTTTTAAAGTACTGAATGGTTATATCTCAAATTTTGCCTTTGCAATCTCAAATAGGTGCCATTTAAAAAATGTAAAATGCAGGGTTTTTTTTTCTTTTTAGTAATTTGCAATCAAGTCATATGTATGGTGATTAAATTTCACTAATTTCCTAACATAAAAAAAAAAACAGAAAGGAGATCCTAAGATCCCTTCTTGTATAAAAGAAAGCAAGTCCCCAAATGTTAAGGACTAGCCTAAGAAACAAAGCTTTTCAGTGGTAGAATCAGATTTTGCTCTCAGATCTTCTTGTTTGTAGACCAATGTCCTTCCCCTGTTCCACGGCGCTATGTTTTTAAGGGGGTTTGACCTTTTGGGGCCAAGGCAAGACAAGAGGTCATGTGATCACCTAGCTGGCTGCTGCCCCTGTTCAACAGCCCTATTCAATAGTAGTTGTCCTCCACCCCTGATACCTGTCCTCTGAGGTATGTGGCCTCTGGACTGATGGTGCTGCTGGGGCCATCTGTTCTCCAAGTAGAGTACAAGAATATACAGAAGAGAGAAGAGGGCTGCCCTGGGTGTAACTTGCAACAAAGTCCCTCCCCCCTTTCTTTTTAGGATGCTATGAGACAAATGAGATAATGTACCTGAAGTATTTTGAGAGCTTTCTAAGTGCCACATCAACATAACAATGGAGCTGCTGATGCTGATAACAGCAGTGGCTATGGGACTGTATCCACCATCATAACGTAAGGGAATCTTCAGAATGAGAAAGTATCCCCAGAATCAACCCACTGAATTTTACTTAGAAAAGAAGCTGCTAATAAAAATGTTATGGGGGCTGGAGAGATGGCTTAGCAGTTATGGCGTTTGCCTGCAAAGCCAAAGGATCCCGGTTCAATTCTCCAGGACCCAAGTAAGCCAGAGGCACAAGGGGGAACATGCATCTGGAGTTTGTTTGCAGTGGCTGGAGACCTTGGCTCACCCATTCTCAATCTCTCTTCCTCTTTCTCTCTCAAATAAATACATAAAATATATTTTAAACTGCTATAGAACTGTAAGCTCTTGGGAAATAATGATGATTTTCTTCCATTAAAAGGCATGTTTGGGCTGGAGAGATAGCTTAGCAGTTAAGGCACTTGCCTGAGAAGCTTAAGGTTTGATTCTCTGGGTCCCACGTAAGCTAGATGCACATGGTAGCACATGCATCTGGAGCTCATTTCCAGTGGCTAGAGGCCCTGGTGTGCCCATTCTCTCTCTCTCCCTCTCTCTCTCTCCTTCTCTCTGTCTCTAATAAATAAATAAAAATAAATCTTTTTTTAAAAAAGTCATGCTTACAATCCCATCACTCAGGAGGCTATGGCAGGAAGAATGTTGTAAGTTTGAGGTCATCCTAGGCTGTAAAGTGAATTCCACATCAGCCTGGGCTAGAGTGAGACCCTGCCTCAAAAAAAAAAAAAAAAAAAAAAGGCCCATCAGACCCTATTTCCAAAGTACAGCTCAGTTATTTGTAGGGTCTTTGCCACTGAGTGCAACAAGTTCTGTTAAGAGGCTTAGGGGCTGGGGAGATTGTTCTGTAGTTAAAGGCACTTGCTCACAAAGCCTGATGGCCAGGGTTCAGTTCCCCAGCACCCAGCTAAATCCAGACACAAAAAAGTGACACATGCAACAACAGACCCTAACATACACACACACACACACACACACACACACACACGTATGAGTAAATAAATATATACAGAAAGTTATCTGTTTAAAAAGAGGCAGATGTTATAGAGATGGCTCAACTCATGCTAGGCAGTCAGCTTTCTTCTCTTGTTTTACTGATGGGTCTTGAGTCTCACCAATATTCACTGCCATCTGTGAAAAGCAGATTATTTAACCAAGAGTGAGAGAACCATGGATTGAAGGGGATTAGTATAGACACTTAGAAGACTTTTTATGAACATACCCTCTCATTTTATCCAGAGATCAGCCATAGGCTTCTGTTGGTATCAAGAGTGGTGTTGCTGCTAGACACCGGAGTGTGTGGCTTTGGCCTTTTGGAGCTGATTTTCAAGAGGAATGTGGAAGGATTTGAAACCTTGGCCTAAGAGATGACTTGTGGTGCTGTAAGTACAGCTTGATGGACTATTCTGGTCAGAGTTGAAAGATCTGAATGCAGTAAGAACTATGGACTGTGAGGTCTGGCTTGAGGGTGAGAAAGAGCTTTGCCTGGACTGGGCTTTAAGTAATTGGTGTGAGAGGATTGCTGTTATGCCCGTGTCCTGAGAAGTTGTGCAGTGTTGCTTTGTGTAAAACAGACTGATGTGAGCAGAGGAATATGGTACAGAAAAAATGAAATCTTTGGGTTGAGACTTCTGCCCATTCAGCTTCAATTGTATGAGAGATTACAACCATTGAGTGTGGGCCAGCTGGCAGGCATTGGGATGACAGAAAAAAATGCAGAGTCTTTTGAAAGAGCCTGAACGCTGAAGAAGTGTCCTATTCTTCAAAGTCTGTTTTACTCCCCCCTGTATTAACAAATTGGCACCCCACCTGGTATTATGGAGTATAAGAAATGCAGGAAAGAGAGATTCATTGAATTTGCAACATGGTCTTGTGTTTTGAAAACAGCCATTGGCAGTGTGAAGCAGGTTTGCTGGATTGCCTGATGGGGCCATGAGGATGAACCGTGGATTGCAGTGGAAACCCAATAGAGATGCTGGGACCACGAGATGACTGCTAAGGAAAGCTGCCAGCCCAAGATGAAGTTTTTCAGGACTGTGAGTAGCCTAGCTGAGAGGCAGAATTGGAAATCCAGAGACTTGTTGCTGGTTAGAATGATCAAATTTGGAGATTTGTCATTGACTAGAGTTGTTGAACTTGGAGCTACAGAGTTTGGTGTTTGCCATGTTTAAATATTGTATTGGTTGAATAATTCTTTGCTATGTCCAATGCCATCTTTTGCAGTGTGAATGTCTATTCTGTGCCATTATGGGTTTGGGGGGGGGGATTTTGGTATTATAGCTCCCAGCACTCAGGAGGCAGAGGTAGGAGAATCACCATGAGTTCGAGGCCACCCTGAGACTACATAGTGAGTTCCAGGTCAGCTGAGCTAGAGTGAGACCCTACCTTGAAAAACCAAAAAAAAAAAAAAAAAAAAGATCTTGGACTATGAGAATGTTTGAACATCATTGGGATTGATAAAAACTATGGGGATGTTTAAAGGTGGACTGCATACATTACATTTTACATCATGAATGGTTATCAGTTTATGGGGGCCAGGGGAGGAATGTGGTGGTTTGATTCAGGTGTCCCCCATAAACTTAAGTGTTCTGAGTGCTAGGTTCCCAGCTGATGGAGATTTGAGAATTAATGCCTCTTGGAGGCAGTGTGTTGTTGGGGCAGGCTTATGGGATTATAACCAGTGTCCCCTTGCCAGTGTTTGGCACATTGCTATTGTCTACCTGATGTTGGTCAGGGGGTGATGTCTGCCCTCTGCTCATGCCATCATTTTCTCCGGCCATCATGGAGCTTCTCCGTGAGACTGTAAGCCAAAATAAACCTTCTTCCCCACAAGCTGCTCTTGGTGGGGTGATTTCTGCCAGCAATGCGAACCTGACTGTAACAGCTTCTGACATGGTTTTCAGTATCAGACATGATTTCCCTCTTACTGACCAGGCCTTATATCCAATCAGAAAGCAATTTATTACCCCCATAGCCTGTGTGCCACAGATGTATTGGTGTGTATATCTTTCCCAGCCGGTTAATTTTGTAGCTTGCAGGATCCACTGCTTGTTCACACTATTGGTGATCTTTATACCCCTGTAGCTCTCATAGCTTTTCCTAGCACTATGAGAGCTAGCCAGCAGTGAGCTGGCTTCCACCTCAGTTCCAGAATGATCTCTCAATGTCCTGTGACTGCAGGCTATAGTGTTTTCAGCAATAAGATCTTGCCATTTCAATCTAGTGGGTAACAAAGTGCTTTGGCAATGGCCTGCATTGTTTTGGGGGCCTCGTGGGCCTCCCTGACTTTTATGGGCTCACTGTGGGGAATAACCCAGTTCTGATACTGGGATTTACAGGGTGCTTCTACAAACTACTCCTCCACTTCTCTCTCATTAATAGAGTTATATCTTTCAAGTAGCTAACCAGAAGGAAGGTTTCTGTGGTACTGGTTCATACCATCTTAAATACGAGTGCTGCTCTCGCTGAGAACCTCTCCAGGGAGGTGGTGGGAGGCACTGGGGAGAATCAAAACCTATCAAAGCAGATCAGAGGCTGCTGAGAGTTGAACACTAATCTTATATCATGCCCCTTAAGGCTCAGAGAACACTGAGGAAGAGGAGGGGAAAGAATGTAAGAGACACAGAATGGAAAGGTGTATTCTGAGACATCAGCCACCTCCCCCACCCCCGCCCACACTGAGACTGGTGCATTCATGACCTGCCCAGTGAATGCTGATAACTCCAGGTCTAACTGAAGAGGGTCTTCAGTGGGATGGGGGCAAGAAATAGGGGACATAAGAGTATAATACAATGCAAATATAACCAATATGCAATAGGCCAATAAAATTAAGTTCTCAATTTTTTTTTAAAGAAGCCGTTCCTGCTGTGTGCTAAAGTGCTAGATTCTGGGGATGTGGAAGGCCTGTTTCTCGTCCCACTGACAGTTGTCTCCATTTATTAAGAAGGCTGACATGGGCGAATTATTTTTTAAAATTTTCTTCTTTCTTCCTTGTCATCCTGCATCCTTACAGCACCTTCTATGCAGTTTGAGTTTAGTGTGAATAGTAATGGACTTTCTCAGAATTGAGTAAGGTTACTTATTCCAAAGATAAGTCTACCCAAGTGTGGGAACTCAATAGGGACTATGCATGGAATAGCCACTTGTGCTGAATGCACTCCCTGCAGCATGAGTCTGACCCCTGCCTGCTCACCTTATCCAGACCTGGAAACAGCAGGATGGAAACTCTGGACTAATGGGGGAAAAAAAAACATGGAACTAGTAAGTGGAGACAACTTCAAGCAAGATGGCAAAATGAAGAGCTTAGCCAAAGGAAGGCAGGGTCAGTGAGCCAGTTGCAGCTTCATCTCAGTCCTGGCAATGGAATGGTGTTGAGGAGAGTATCACTGGACACCATTTTAACTTTGGAAAGGGGAGCCCCTAACATAAGCATGACCAGGAGAGAAAAAAGCAACCTCAGGAGTGCAATGCACGTTGATTCTAGTTCTTAGAAACAGCTCCAAAAAAATATCATTAAGAAATGGATTCCAGAGCTGAGGATATGGCTCAATGGATAAAGCACTTCTCTTGCAAGTGTGAGTACCTGAGTTCAGATCGCAAGGCCTCATGCAAAAGCTAGACACTGTGGCAGCCTTCTATAACCCTAGTGCAACTACAGTGAGATGGGAGGTGGAGACAGTAGAATTTTCCCAAAGGATTTCTCAGACCAGCAAGCCTGCCAAGTGAGAGCAGTGAGCAATGAGACAGACCTTGTCTCAACGGAAGTGGAAGGTGAGAATCAACACCTGAAGATTGACCTCTGACCTCCACATATGCACAATGACACACATACACACACACACACACAGAGAGAGAGAGAGAGAGAGAGAGAGAGAGAGAGAGAAATGGACTCCAAGGCAGGAGAATTAGAGTGGGCTGCAGAAGAGAGTTTATCACCATTATTTTTCTTAGAAGATGAGATTTTCCACTGAAGAAGGATGGACAAGGAGGCCACATGGAGTAATGCTGGACTGCTCCTGAACAGCTGTGGACTGCAGATGCCCTAGTCAGTCACACGGATGGAAATAGGATAGCTTTCTGGGTACTACTTCCTGCGTAGAAGAAATGGGACCATGACATGCAAACCTGAGGGTCTCCATCCAGGCTCTGGGGCCCTGATGTGCCATCTCCTGGAATTCCTAGAAAGAAGAAGAAAGTTAGCACCCTGTATCGTTGCAAAATTTAGTGTAAAGGTGGAATCGTTTTTGTTGTTTGTTTTACTCTCAGAAAGCAAAAAGACCTGAGCACTAATAGTGAAAGACCTCTATGAGGCTGTAACATAATAGTTGATGCTTTGTACCTTACAAAAAACTTTATTTGGCTCACAACTATGGAGGCTGAAAAGACCGAACAATATGGCCTTAGCCTCTTCCATTGGCCCCCAGCTGCAGCACCACGGGCACAGAAGTGGGAAGGTAACCAGCCAGGTGCAGGAACGGTATGTGTAGAGAGAGGAGTACGGAATCATGGTGGAACCAGTCTTGCTCTTTGAACATAACATCCTTCTGGTTATTAAACTTATCCTTCAAGAACCACGTTAGTCCCTTCTAAGGTGGTCACCTCATGACCAAATCATATTCCATAGGCCCAACTTCCTACAAATCCAGCGCTTCTTACCATGGTTACACTGGGGACTGAGATTCTAGAATATTGTTATGGTTTGGATCTTAAATATCCCCCAGTGGCCCATGGGTCGGATCCTAGCCTGTGGCACTGCTGGGAGGTGGTGTAACATTTAGGATGTGAGGCCTAGTGGAAGAAAATTAGGTATAAGAAGAGTATGCCTGTGGGGGGGACATTGCAATCTTAAATCCTCCTCTGCTGCTTTCTTTCTGTTGTGGACACCTGAGGTAAATAGTCTTCCTCTGCTTACTGTGCCATCACAGCCCAAAGTGATGGGGCCAAGTGACAATGGATTGAAGCCTCTGAAACCTTGGGCCAAAATAAATCTTTCCTCCTTTGAGTTGATTTTCTCTGGCATTTTGTCATAGTAATAAAAAGCTGACCAACACATAACCTTTGGGGCCACATTCACACCATATCCAAAAGATTGCAGCCAGTTCCTGCTCTTCTAGATTATGTGTTCCAAAATAGATTCAGTGAAAAGGGGTGTGTGTGTGTGTGTGTGTGTGTGTGTCTGTTTAATTGGGAAAACTAAGAAACATGCATGTAACTGTAGGTTTTTTTTCCTCATAGTAATTTAAAGTGTTGTTTCTACCCGCATTTCAAGAATTTTATCTTGAAACACTATGCTTTAGACATTTAACATGTCTGTGGAGATGTTTCAGGTCCTGGCTTCCATGAAGACCTGTGTCCAGCCCTCTCTGCCCTTCCACGAGGAAGCTGGAGGAGCACTGGCTTGGGGACGCAAATCAATGTAAGACATTTGCCCAGCATACACAAAGTCTAGGGTTCAGTCTATAGTACCATCTTCACCTCCCCCAAGCCACTGCTCTGAGTTGGCATTGCTCCTGGCAGCCCATCATAGCTAAACAAACCCACTTTGCCATCTGAGGTTTTGAGATCTTCAGCATCTCGACATATTCTATATGGGGATGTGTCTTGGAGCTTTATCACCTGAAGGCTTCAAGGACAGAAAAACACACTTCTTTGATGGTGATTGAACCGGAGTCTGCATATTGCTGGAGTAAAAGCCCTAACTTCCAAGAGACTCTTAACCTTGTTAATTTATAGTGTGTCTCTTGACCTCTGTCAGACTTTCTCTACTTAAGAGTGCAGCATGATCGGTAGTATCATTCCCTTCCCTTTCTCCTGTTCTCATCATCTAAATAATTCTTCTGGCTTCTACTCTCACCCCATGTCAACAAGACATTAGTATGTGTTTCCAGAAGAAAATGAGAACATTTTCTCTCATTCATCATCACAGACACCAGACTCTCCACATGCAGGCACCACCACCCACATTCTGCTAGAAAGAGTCCATGACCTAGCCCTGTATCCCTTGTCCACTTACTAGTAAATCCCGTGTAGATAGGGCTGCCATGGGGTGGTTGGCTCAGGGGCTCTGGCCATACTAGCTTTACATTGTGGTTTTTGGCCCTGATCACCAAAGCGAATTCTTCCCTCCTTCAGTCAAGCAGAGCAAAAGATGTCTGTGTTTTGCATACACTGTGCATGCCCATCTCATTCTGCATGAGGGTGGGAGTGTCTGATGTCTCCTCAACAAATGATATTTGCTAAACATAGTCTCCAGTCTCAAGACATGTGCCTAAATCCAAGCCTGATTCATCTCCATTTATGCAGGCCTGTATCAAGACACATGTGGTCTTGGGCTACAACAGACTTCCTGGGAACTTTGAGTTTGCAGACTAAAACATGGCTAAGTATCGGCCTTGACTGATGTTCAGTCTGCTCGGACCATCACTGAGGTCCTGGTTGCATTCTGTCCCATACAAACCATTCTTGAGTGTTGCAGTCAGTTTCCTGCTGCTGAGACAAACACCCAACCAGAAGCAGCTTGTGGAAGGAAAGGGTTTATTCCAGGCTTCCAGAATCCAGGGGAACACCATCAGTGGCAGAAGAAGCTAGCTTACTTCAGCATCCTCAGCAGAGAGAGACAGCTGTCAGCAGCAGCAAGCTCAACAGCCAGAGCTCCACCTGCTCTGCACACACCTTAGGGCTGGACTCCGATTTGTCCCCGTGACACACCCCATGTAGCAGGGATCTGCCTGCTAGGGGCTCAAGGTGCAAGCTTGATTTTAATAAAATACCTGACTCTATGGGGCCATACATTCAAACTATCACATTCAAACTACCAAGACAAGGGGGCACTAGCTGACCCAGTGCTCTTAATTCAGAAACTTTTTGACAAAATGGGGGCAGTTTTACAAAAGAATGCTGAATAGTGCTTGGATTCACTATAGACTGCTGGCTTGTACACAGGGAATTCAATCTCATTTCCTATTTCTCAAATTAATGCTACCATGATTTATTTCTGAGACCTAATACTATATGCATGAGGTGCTAAAGCATTTTGATTGGGTGTTACTTCTTGTCTCCAGGAAGCTTATTTATTTTCAGTATCATTGTACTCAACCTTGCCCGCAAAGTATGCAAGCTAGACAATACTATTGTTCACACTAATGAGTGGAGAGAGTGACAGTTTCCAAAGAACTTTCATTCACTTGATCATTCGAATTTTCTCACAGGATTCATTATCTGAAACCTTTCCGCCTAGGCTTATGGTTCTGGTGGAGGGTCTTGAGATCTGCATGTCTCTTACACACGAATTCATCTGGATCCTCTGTGTGTGGAGGGGAGAGAGTATATGCCTTTTTTTATCCCACCACTTTCATCATTTCCATTCTCCATCTGCATTCAAACTCAACCTGAACTCTACTTTCTCCCTGGAGAAGTGCAGAGAACGAATGCTGCGATAATCACATCTTCACTTTCAAGCTTCAGGGGCGGTCCTTTATACGACTTCTCTAAAATGATTGTGATGTCACCTGTATTCACCACTCCACTGGCTTTTTAGAACACAATCTCCACCTGAGGTGTGACCTGGCTGTGACCCCAGAATGCAGGGCCATTTATTAATTACCTCCATCTAAAAGGCTAGATGCAGAATTCCTGCCTCCTCACTACCGTCCTTCAGAATGTATCTGAAGATCACTTGGGAGTCTCTCAGCTCAGCATCTTAAAGGCAAACAGAAGTCACTTTAAATGCTTAGCTCCCAGTATTAGTCAAACTTTTGGATAGGACAATTACTGTCTTAGACAGAGATGGTACTCATGGGGTAGCTTTGCACCCCATCCATTTGGTCCTGTGTTGTTACTTCTTTAGTTCTGTGACAGAAAGCCTGAGCGAAACCACTTACAGGAGGAAGGACTTATTTGGTCCACAGAATAGGGGGCTAAAGAATGTTCCATAGAGTTCATGTCTATAGGAGAAGTAACTAGGACTCCTCACATCTCATGGGAACAGAAAGCAGAAGTCAGGCTAGATATGAAGCCAAGTACCACCTACAAAATCCACCTCCCAGCAACCCACTTTCTCCAGGAAGGCCCCACCTCCTAAGGTTTCTGCAACCTCCAAGAACAGTTACATCAGACGGGGACCAAGTACTCAAACATATAAGCCTGTAATGGACATTTTACATCCAAGACTGTAACAGGCCCCTTTCTCACTGAAAGGATTGTCACTATTCCTTGCCAAAGTCACTCTTTAAAATGACTCCAGCTTTTTAACCCTCTGTCCAAGATGCCATTATCCACAGAGTAATAGACACATTGACAAATCATCTAAATTATGTATCAGAGCCCATGAAGCTCTTCTTGGAAGTCAGTTCCCAGATGCTTAGCCTGTACAGTGCTGGAAAACTCCACATGAGCTAATAGGGGGAAATGGCCAATAGCATTGTGAGCAAGCAGGGGACACTTCTATATGAAAGCAACTATCCTGACAAGATGTACTCACCTGTGCAACAGTGACACACAGTCTAGATAGGTAACTAGTGGTTCTCTGATTGGCTAAGATATCTGTTCATAGCTAGTACTGGCAACCAAGTCAGAATCCTATGAAGACCAGGATCACGGACTCCTATGAAAAGATCCCCCTAATCTTTGGCCAAAAGTGAGGCTACACCCATCAAAATCTCTCTCAATTAACAATGCTTATCCCCTTTAACCTATCCTGATCTCAGTCTTTATTGGAGAATCTGTTTTTCTTTTTCTGAAAGCAATGAAAACAGAGAAAAAACAAAATGTATCAATAAGACAAGAATAGATAGCTGACTGGCATCTCCTGGCAGGTGATGAACCACCCCTAGCACAATAGCCATGGCCCAGGTGAGTCCACAGAGGAACTGGTGAGATGAACAAGAGCGTTGCTTCCACGGCGAGCCTGACAACCTGCACCAGGGTGATGGAGAGAGACACGGAGGATACTCAAATTGCACCAAAGCAGAAACCCAGAAGCTGCTGTGGGCTCAACACTGAAGTAGACTTGAAGTACACCCACCAAGGCTCAGGGAAGTTTGTGGAAGAGGAGACGGAAAGAATGTAAGAGACACAGGGTGCTAGGGAATGTGCAGTGGCATTTGCCTTCCTCCCAACAATGACTGACTGCTTTCCTCAAAACTCATAACTCACAACTTCATGGTGAATACCAGTAATGGTACTGAGGAGGGCACCCAGTGGAGTGATGGCAGAGAGGAGGGACATGATGGTACCAACACATGATGTGCCCATACAAAGACTCTAGTAGTTGATCACAACGAAGAAGCTCTTCTCTCAGATGGCAAGTGGGGTAGTGTTCAGGAGAGCCAGGTTACTCATAAGTCCTCCACATCACCTGTTAGGTTGCCTTATAATTTGGTATTCCCCTCTGGCCAAATAGGCTACCCAGATCTCTTTCTAGTCCCCCTTAGCTCTCTAGTCCTCATGTTCTCTTGAAAGAATTCAGAAACAGTGTGTGCTATTGAAGATAAAGTTTATTAAAGAATAAAGTGAAGCACTCTCAAGAGTGAGAGTAGTCAATGACCAAAGGGGGCACTGCCCCAATTTACTTGAGAAAATTGGCTTTATGCCACTTCATAATAGCTTTCTAAGAGGTGCTTTCCTAGTCTATGTGGATTAACTCTTAAGAGAGGAGGTACTAGTGTGTCTTTGTGATCTCATCACTTTTGGAAAGTTTGTAATACCCTGTCTCTAAGGGCCAGAGGTACTGTACTCAGATCCCAGTCTTTTGATGAAATAAGTATATGCATACACATACATAAATATAAATATCATGTGACAGAGTAGATTAAAATATTTTTAAATAAATTTATGAAATGTTTCACGGGGGCTAGAGGGATGGCTTAGCAGTTAAGGCACTTGCCTGAAAAGCCAAAGAACCGAGGTTTGATTCCCCAGGAGCCACGTAAGCCAGTTGCACAAGGTGGCACATGCATCTGGAGTTCGTTTACAGTGGCTGGAGGTCCTGGCATGCCTATTCATTCTCTCTCTCTCTCAAATAAATAAATAGAAAAAAAAAAGTTCTACCAGGAGGAAATAGTCTTCCCTTAATGAACCTAAACAAATCCAGCCACCTCCACATTCCTTTTCAGATCTTGAGGGGCAATTGTGATGCCTCCTTTCACATAGTATTTCATTTAAAGAGGAGCAATTATTATATTTTTTCCTTTTAAAAAGTGTGATAGCAGAGAAATGAGAGGGGTCTCCAAAACTGATCATGAGGGAGAGATGCATCCTCATTACCCTACAAGCTTGCTAATGCCTGTCTAGCTACCTAACAGCAGCATAAACAGCATTCATCAGAGACCAGAGCACCAGAGGATGCCATATGTGACATGTAATCATTAAACAGAAAGGTGTGCCACTCAAGTTGCTGAGGCCTCAGGGCGGAAGCAAAAAGCCTCCCTGACTCCACTTCCATGCCCCGTCTCCAGATTTCCAGACTGGGGCTCTTTCTCCCACACAGAAACTTTTCCACACACAGATGATCCTAATCCCATCCCCACAGGAGCTGAGTTTCCAAGGATCAGGCCAAGGCTTGCTCCCTATGGAAAGAGGAGTGACACTTTCAATCCATGGTCAGGGGTCCTGCAGCCACCTGGAAACCCTGGCTGAAACACACCCTTCCCAAACTGCAAAATGCCTTCCTTCCCACCACCCCCCTCCATCCTCCCCACTCCACGTCTGGGTAAAGGCCTCCACTCATCGTGTGTGAAACTCAGAGCCACATGACACTGAAATGCTAAGTGAAGAGCAATTAACTTTCGCTTCTGAAAACCCACTTTAGCTTTCCATAACTCTTTGGGGGCCATTTCAGCTAAGCCAAACCTCCTGCACATTCTCCCTCAGCAATAAATTACCTTCCTGGCTTTAATTAGCTGCTGGAGTGCAAACCCGGGCTGGGTGCTGACGGGGCAGCTTTCCCCACAGGTCCCATTCTGTCATCCTCCAGAAGACTGGCAGCTGCGGGGGCCATGGCCGCCTTCTTCAGTGGAGCCCTCACCTCCCCACAGGTGAGGGGGGAACGCTCCGAAGTCCAAGTCTAGTGAAGGTTAACTTGTAGTGTCTTTAATGTTCATGAAATGAGTTCAGGGGTCTGGACCTCGACTGCAGAGTTCTTAGCCCTTGTTTATGCACTCCTAGACCAGATGTTTCCTTCCCACGAGACTCTCCTTCCTTTAAAGTGCCCCCGACACCCCACACACATGGCACACACACACACACACACGCAAACATGCATGTGAGTGTGCACTGGCCCCAGCTTTGCTTGATCTTTATCTCCCTATTTCTTGCTGAGAGAAATTACTTACAGAGCTTAACATGTAAGCGCTCCTAAGAGACTTTGTTGCATGATTGTGAGCTAAGCTTGAATCAAAATGAGTAAATCTCCAAGAGTGTGATTTTAGTCATATCTGTGGGCCAAAATGGTGTTAGCTGAGAAGAGAAATGGCACCCTCAGAATCCCCAAATTGCTCTAAACCCCGTAATATTGGAGGTGCAGTCAACCCTACCTCTAACTAGAGTGTGACTCCCAGCCAGTCATCCCCACAGCCCTAGTGCTTGTGCCACCACACGCTGAGTCATACATGTGGTGCGTGTGCAGTGTGTGTGTGTGTGTGTGTGTGTGTGTGTAAGGGGCGTGAGTGGGGAAGTCACATCTACACCAGATCACAGGGCATCCCTCCTCATTTATCTACAAGCCTGCACCCCCCCCCTCAATGAGGGCAACTGGAAGGCATCCATGGAGGATCCTGTGGAGCAGTCACCCCACCCGCGGGGGCCAGCCAGTGGCCAGGCTGCACCCACACATTTCCCTTACCCTGGGAAGGCCTGGCTCTTACTCTGTGGGAGCCATTTATGCTAACAGCTTCTTCTCTAGCCCCCAGTTTACACCTCCTCTGACAAGAAATAACCTCCCCTTCCAAAGCCCAATTACAGGCAGCTTGCTTCCGCCCTTCTTTCCTTGAGAGGGGAAAAAAAAATTATTAAGAATAATAATAAAAAAAAAAAATCCAACACAGCCAGGCAGTGCTTGTCACACGCGGGCTGGTGACAGGCCTGCGGGTCCACCGCGGCCCTGCCTCTGACTGAGGGTTGTGAGCGCCTCGCAGGGCGGCGCTGGGCCCCCGAGAGCTTGCAAAGGGCGGCGGTGATTTCCCTCGCGCCTCCCCAATTAACAGGCAGCCTGTCAGCGCGAGGCGGGCGGGCGGGCGAGGCCGGCAGGCAGGTACCCGCTGTCACAGCCGCCAGACGCCGCCGCCGCCGCCGCCGCCATCGCGCCCTGCCTGCCGGCGCCCGCCCCCGCCGTCGGCGTCCTTCCGCAGCCTGTCACGCAGGCGCGCGCGCGGGGACGAGTGAGCAGCAGCGCCCGCAGCCCGAGCAGAGCGCAGGGCCTGCTTCCCTGCCTGCCGCTCTGAGGCAGCCATCTACCCCCCCCCCCGACCCTCCCCAAGGAAGCGCCTGTGAGGCAACGTCATCCTGCCCTACTGTGTGATTGCATGCACGGAGATGTCTGGCTTCAGGTCCCCAGGTGAGGAGAACCCTTGACCTCCTGAGGGGCTAGTAGTCCTCACAGGTCACTTGACCTCGGGCCCCCAGAGGCAAACACATGCAACCAGGCCTCTCAAAAATGCTCGCCTAGCCGGGCGTGGTGGCGCACGCCTTTAATCCCAGCACTCGGGAGGCAGAGGTAGGAGGATCGCCGTGAGTTCGAGGCCACCCTGAGACTCCATAGTGAATTCCAGGTCAGCCTGGGCTAGAGTGAGACCCTACCTCGAAAAACCAAAAAAAAAAAAAAAAAAAAAAAAAAAAAAAAAAAAAAATGCTCGCCTACTTAGAGATCTGAGTGAGAAATCCCTTCCTTGACACTTTTCCTGGGGAACAACCCACCTTGAGGAGGTTCACTCCCTGCCTGTCTGAACAATCAAGTTGTGTTATGTGGTGGTGCTGGTGGGGGTGTGTGTGAGAAACTCATGTTTCCTTTCAAAGGAGCACCTGTCCACGCTCTTTCCAAACCAGATAATGCCTTTTCCATAGGCACCGTGTGGAATGTGTCTCTCAGAGTGGGTTCACATGGTGGCCCTGGCTCTTCCCTGCCATCAGGCTGGATAGCAATACTTCATGAGCAGCCACTGAGGGCCTTGCTAGGTCCAGGTGTTCAGGAAACACCTCTGCTGTGCAGCTCCTCACATCTGCCCAGAAGAAAATCCACTGGAGCATGACAAATGATGCTGGGCTCAGTAACTCCCAGAAGGAAGGGACTACCCTTATTGGTCTTTCTACTTCTAGTGTTGGCTTCAGTAAGCACTCAATAAACATCAGCTAAATGAAGTAGTGATAGAAATAAGGAACAAGGTACCCTTCTTTTGCACACATGTAGTTGGAGAATCCGTTAGAAAATCCTATCCAAGTCACCACATGGTTACCTGCTCAGGATCCACCGCCAGTTTCCCTGGTAAACATTAGAAAGGAGATAAATTTCCTCCTGACCAGAGGAACAAAGTCACAGTCTGGTCCTGGGTGGAAACTATCAATCACTCACCTGATTAAGAGACCAGCCCTGGGCTGGAGGAATGGCTTAGCGGTTAAGGTTAAGGCATTTGCCTGCAAAGCCAGAGGACCCAGGTTCAATTCCTCAGGACCCATGTTAGCCAGATGCACACAGGGGTGCACACATCTGGAGTTCATTTGCAGTGGCTGGAGGCCCTGGAGCACCCATTCTCTCTCTCCCCCCCCCTCTTTCTCTGTCAAATAAATAAATAAAAATAAACTATTTTTTAAAAAAGAGACCACTTCTCACCTACAGACATGCTAAAGAGGTATAAAGAAGTTATCCTCTTAATGAGCTGATGTACTAAGCCCCCCCAAGAAGCCCTTCCAGTGGTGCAGCTGCTCAAAGAACCCCCACTTATCTGAGTTCTGACTCAAAAAGTATAACTTTTTCTTGTTCTTTTCTTTTCCCATTCATTCTCTTCTTTGGATGTTGGTGGAAATCCTAAGCATGCTTGCCTCTGGGCTTCTCCACCTTTATATTCCCAGCTCCATGCCCCTGATCTGGCAATCACCTTTCTCTTTCTTAGGGGAAACACTCCCAACTCTCAGGAGTCTTTCTCTATATTTTTCTAAATGAAATCTACTTTTATCCTGGTCACCTCCTTGTCTGCATTCTTTAATTCTTCTTTGGTGTGCAACAGAACTCGAAAACCTTAACCACTTGGGTCCAGCCTCTCTAGCTGAAAGAGAGGCCCCATCACTCACAAAATCCCATAATAGTAGGGAGAGGAGTCACATGATATGATGACACATCTAGATTCTTTAGCACTAGAGCACTAGCCAGACAGTATTTGTCTTTAATGCCCTGGTTAGGTATCATTACCCCATGTACTTCACCATAAACAAAGAAGGAAGGTGCTAAGAGGGGAGAAGGCAAGAGTGAAGCATGTTGGGAGAACACACCTGGACCAAGTTATGCCGAATGTCCTTCTTCTCTGTAGACCAGGCACTCTGGGCATGCACAGCAATGTTCTACAGCTCTGGGAAGCCATCATGGTTCAGAATTTGCAAAACTGGTACTGTAATGAGGGAAGAAAGAACGAGAAATGATATGCTCCAAACTGATCACTAGGCTACAGATCTTTCAAGCAAGTAACCTTTCATTTGCACGTCCTAGCCCTCCTACCCCCACAAGAGGAATATGCTTATGGAAATGTACATAAACAAGCTAAATACCAGCTCCTACCCAGGGCAAGGAAGAACACGTATCAAATTCATTAGCTCTGATCCAATTTTTGCTTACACTGTGAAAGATAATCATTTGCCATCAAAGAGATGCCTGTCCCTTATTAAAGCCATTGAGACTCTCAGGAAGTGCTCACTGGGTTTTAAATTGTGTATTTGAATTCAACACATGCTTTGTACTGCTGGGACCAAAACTTAATAAATACTTGATAATGCTGACACCAACATTCAAGTTATGGGGGCCTCACTCCTTCACAACAGACCTAAGCCCAGCCTGCTTAGTAA
Source organism: Dipus sagitta (assembly GCA_036346955.1). Lineage (NCBI taxonomy): Eukaryota > Metazoa > Chordata > Mammalia > Rodentia > Dipodidae > Dipus > Dipus sagitta. Next base: position 22,922,574 of record CM070783.1, read on the forward strand.
ATTTGCTAGTTTCTTCTCAAATTTGTGTGTTTGTGGATGTGTATGTATAGCACATGCATAGGGCTACATCTTTCTTGATGGGGTCAGGAGAGGAATACAAGAGCAATCAGCCTCATCTCTCTAAAATGTCCAAGGCCTGGATGAAGCTCAGCTGACCAGGAGTAGAATCCATATCTTCACTTTAATCTTTAAGTCAAACCAATGGGAACACATGGTTTAGATATCAGGACCCAGGCCAGTGGTCCAGATCCAAACCATGACTCAAGTCAGCAGCCAGAGCTCAGAGGTTATCACTTTCCTCCAGAAGCACTTTGGGGTGGGGCCAATTTAATTCCGATTTCCATTCCTGTTTCTTGCTCTAGGATTCAAGCTGAAGTAGAGAAGGCTATTGGATTCCCTGACTTGGCACACTAGGTGCTCAATGAGAATACACTGAACATTACGGTGCCATAGAATGGAATGCAATGGATGGAACAAATGGAAGGCAGTTGAGGAAAAAACATTTCTGCCATGCAAACAGACCTTTCCTTCCTCAAGTTTCCTCCAACCCAGATGCAAAGGAATCCCCATAGAATCTGAAGTATTTCATATCATGCAGCATAATCTACAGCACATTGTATAAGTGGCATAGAGCAGAGTCCATAACACATACCTTAGCCAAGAACATATAGTCTAGTCTGTACAAACAGCACACTCAATAGCACATAACACATCATATACCAGAGCAGATGGCATGGTTGACAGCACAAAGCATATATGGCATATAACCTAATCTATATAGTATATTGCCTGGTCTATAGCATACTGCATATATAGATAGCATGTTCTCCATGTCATAGTATGATCTATAACACATAGTGTATATGGCATATCTATCATAGTATTAGCACATATCATACACGCAGCATAGTTTATAGTACAGCTTATTAAACTGTAGGTCACAACCCCCAATAGGTTTGCATAATTGAATGTGGGAGTTATGAAACTCTTGGCAGCATTTAACAGTTTATGAATATGCAATGACCAAAAATTAATTCAAAGTCAAACACATCTGAGGTGCTTCTGGCAGGTTTCACCCTTATTTCATCGTGTAACTTCACGGTAGTCTTGGTTCTGCACATGCAACATGGGCTTTGCATTGTCCCTGCCGTGACAACATGCAATGCCCACGAATGCTGCCTGAAACACTTGGCTCACATTCAGGACTATGGTATGCTGTGAACTGCAGTATTTCTTTTTTACTGTGCATACAAAGTTTTCTGCTCTTATAGAAACATGATGGTTTAATTATGAAAAAGAAAGACTTTAACTATTTTCCTACTAACATTCCTTAGTATGCAAGTATTAAATTACTATATAGATTGTATTGTGTTATAATGCTTGATTTGTAAAAAAAAAAAAAAAATGTCTCTTAGAATTTCTTGAGTTTCATTAAGCAATCATTCAATAAGTTTTGACTTGGAATTAGGACAGAGTTTCCAACAATTTCTGAAATAGCCCTGACCATACTTCTGCTGTGTTATAACACACACACACACACACACACACACACGTATATATATATATATATGCACAAAGTGGCATTCTTAGCACTAGCAATTATGAAATCAAAAGATCAGTCAACACTGAAAGATAGTAAAGATGGTTTACCTCCTGCAGAAGCAAACATTTGGTCAAGACTTAATTTTTATGTGAAAATAAGCATACCACATTAGTCTGCAAATTTGTGTTAGTCCTTAACAAGTGGTAAAATTATATGCATACCAAAAAATTGTTTTATAACAAACTTCTTTAAAGTTTATTATCAACCAGTATTTGATTTATGTACTTATTCTATGTATCTACATACTCAGGATCATGTGAAAATTTCTCAGGTGGAAAGACATTGTGAAGGCAAAGCTCAAGAAGCGCTGGTTTGTAGAATACCAGACTCCACAGCCTACTTGACTATGAGTAGACACATACCTGTCTTCCTTGTAACAGAATTTTCTTTCAAGGTTAGTAATAGCTGCTTTGCTACCTCCACTTTACATTTTAGGAAGCTTTGGCCCCAGGGAGGTTACATCACTGGATCAGGATCATGTATCTGGAAGGAACAGGGGAAGAATTCGGACTTGGTTCTTTTTGAATACAGTAGCACCAAGATGTCAGAAGACTCCAAATTCTGTGTGAATTACTCTTAGCCTGGAACATGTACAAATCCTGAAAGATGTACAAGAGACACGAGGGCAACTCCACTATCTTAAATTTCAGTCAGAGGGATTTACTTCCTGTGATTTCTTATTTTGGCATCAGTGTCTGAGTGGGCCTTGCAGCCACATCATCCCAAGGTCCAGGCAAACAGAATGCCATCCACAGAAGGGGAAGACTGAGGGGAAGAGTCGGAGATTGTTAGTCATTTTTCACTACTGGGGAAAAAATGCTTCAGCTAATCAACTTAAAAGGAGGAAAGGCTTATTTGGGCTCCAGGTTTCAGAGGTTCAGTCCTTGGTCATCCAGCTCCATTGTTCTAAGGCTTGTGGTAAGGCAGAAACTGGTGGAAGGACATGGAAGAGGAAAGTTGCTCACTTCATAGCAGCCGTAAAGCAGTGATGGGGCCAGGAACAAGACCTGTCCTTCCAGGACATGCCCTCATTGATGTACCTATTTGCTCTAGCTAGGCTCCACCACACACCAATATCATGAGATTATGAATCAATCAACTGATTAAACCACTGATACATGCACTGGGGATCAAAGCCCTTCCCTTATACCTTAACACCTTCAGTAGGCATTTCATATGTGAATGACAGTGGTCAAACATATACTATAATTGCAGTCAAATGGCGCCAACCCCACCTCACTTGCATGCCCCAGGACATAGGCCTGCTTTCGCTTCTGCCCTCAGGTACAACGGGCAACCCTGTGCTCCAGAAGCCATGCCACTCAGAGTGCCTAACACCAGATGCCTGTGATGTGCTGACATGGAGAGAGTAACTGTTGGAGGGAACAAAGGACACTTAACTCCAAAAATGGACTGAGAAAACAACAGGACAGTAGACAGTATACCCCAGAGACAACAGCACTAGGTACACATGGACAGAGGAAACTCAAAACATCCCAACCAGAAGCCAAACTTCCACCTGGAATCAGCAAGCCCCACATCGACCCAAACAGCACCTAGATTCCCCTCCCAGGTTCACTACAAGCTCCATTGGGCTTCTTTCTGGAACTCTCTAAACAGGAAAAAGGTGAGAAGCATAGTTTGTTTCGTCTAATCTGCATACATTCTAAACCCTGCCCCTTTGCCTCCATAGAGCTTCCTCCTGCTACATGGGTTCCCTGGTGAAAATTCTTACTTCCCTTTCACCCCAGCATGTAACTGTAGCTGCCTTGTCCCAGACAGTGGCTCCACACCTGCAGAACTAGAACATAGAAGAAAAAGTCACTGCCTTGACGAGGATGACAGTCTATGACTGCGTCTATGGCAGACCTTGCAATCTTCTCTCACAAGCGCCAGAGAGCAGGAGCTGACCTCTCTATAATGGCAAGATTTGGGTACATACTCTGATCTTACGTAGTGGAACTCTGTCCTCTGAGCACAACATGGCCATTGCTGTCTTGAAATCAGAGCAGCTATGAACACGCACACAAAACTTATTAACATTCCCTCATAAAACGAGGAAGCTCGTACTAAGAGCAGTACCTGTGTGAAAATTCCCACTTCTCTGCAATGTCTCCTTCCTGGGCCCCAGCAGATCTGCTGGAGGTGATTGTTGGTAGGTAGTCGACTATCTTTTCTTGTCATATTCACTCAAAACTCATCAAAGCAGAAATCCAGAGGACACCAAGAGCTCAACACTAAATCAGATTTCTAACATACCCACCAAGGCTCAGGGAATACTGCAGAAGAGGGAGCGGAAAGATTATAAGGGCCCCAGGGCGTGGGCTGGAGAGATGGCTTAGTGGTTAAGGTGTTTGCCTGCAAAGCCAAAGGACTTCGGTTCCATTCCCCAGGACCCACATAAGCCAGATGCACAAGGTGGTGCATGTGTCTGGAGTTCATTTGCAGTGGCTGGAAGCCATTCTCTCTCTCTCTCTCTCTCTCTCTCTCTCTCTCTGTGTGTGTGTGTGTGTGTGTGTGTGTGTGTGTGTCTTTCTCTCAAATAGATAAATACAAATAGAATATTTTTAAGAGCCCCAGGGTGGGCAGGGATATTCTGAGGCATGATCTCTTTGCCACAGAGACTAAGGCATTCATGATCTCTCAGTGAATACCAATAACCCCACTGACAAGGGCCCTCAGTGGAAAGGGGGTAAGAGGAGGCCATAAAAGAGTATAACCTTTGAAAAAAATAAATTTAAAAGAAGGAGGAGGGATCAGATGTGGTGGTGCATGCCTTTAATCCCAGCACTTGGGACGCAGAGATAGGAGGATCGCCAAGAGTTTGAGGCCACCCTGAGACTACATAGTGAATTTCAGGTCAGCCTGAGCTAGTGTGAGACTTTACCTCAGAAACAACCCCCCCCCACCCAAAAAAAATAAGAAGGAGGATGGTCATCAGATCCACACCTGAGTTCCAGCCACCCCTGCCCACCTCTGTTCTCAGTTGTATGCGATCCCACCCTCATGGTCTTGAGGCTGTGTATATAGGAGGTGGCTGGGGGTTGCACTACAGTGATGTACCCTTTATGGGTCCTCTTTAGGCAGCCCCTTACCCATGCTTCTGTAGTCAAAATAAACTTATTAGTTCACCAAGCTGGACCTGGATGCAATTATTTATTTAGTCTGACAGCATCCTATCTTATGGGAAGAGGTGTTTCTGTGTGTCTTGCCAGGAAGTCTCAACAACAGGCACGATGTTTGATAAATATTTATTAGGTCCCTAAGTCTACTCTAAGAAAGGCATTGTTATCTCCATGAGGACATCATGCCCCCTTCAACCTCCAGTCAGCAAGGACTGAAATAGGCCTGAAATCTCTCACTCCAGAATGTAATGGAATCACCTCTGAACAGTGTGGAGAGTTGGATCACAATAATAATTGAATAAACTGTCAGGAGCAATTTCCACTGCATTTACTGAACACATGCAAAGGCAATGTTCAAATTGACGGTGTAAATGGGGACAATCTCTTTGGAGAGCAACGTGGCAATATCGATCAAAATTCTAAATGCACAAATCCTGCGTGCCAGAAGTTTCATTTATATGAATTTATCCAACTATATAAGGATGCTCACTAGAGCACTGTTTGTAAGAGGAAAAAGCTAGAATCAACTTAAATGTCTATCAATAGGTAATAGGTCAAATAAACTGGTTCATCCATAAAATAAAATATTAAGACTATGCATGCAGTAAGAAGAATGAGCTAGGACTATGAGCATGAATGCAGGCCCATAAAGGAGTCTTCACTAAAAAAGTGAGGTGCAACATTATAGATACAGGATAAGCCTGCTTATATTTAAAACCCTTTTGCATGGAATACACATAGCAAATCCACATTGAAAATGCCTGGAAGGCACACATATTAACAATAGGTATGATTAAAGGTGAGATATGAAACAGTTCTTTTTGAAATTATTTGTTTTCACAGACCCTGGTGTCACTTTCAAAATAATATTGGTATAGGTCTCTGTGTGCTACTGTATTATTTAGCTTTCCATCCTGTGCCAGATACTTGAGCTAAATAACTTAAAAGGAGGGGTCAGGACAAGATATACTTCCCAAGAACATTGTAATAGTTACTTTCTCATTGCTGGGACAAGATGTCTGACAGAAGTCAGTTTAAGGGAGGGAGGGCTTATTTCAGCTCACAGTTCCAGGTTATAGTCCATCATGGCAGGGGAGACGTGGCGGAAGCAACTTGAAGCACAGCTGGTCACATCCATCCCATAGTGAGTGAACAGAGAGCAATGACTGCTTCTGCTCAGCCACCTGTCTCTTTTTCATACAGTTCAGTATCCCTGCTCATGAGATGGTGCCACCCACAGTTAAGGTGGGTGCTACTACCTCAAGTAACCTGATCAAGATAATCTCACATAGGCATACCCAGAGGCTAACCTAATCTTGATAATCCCTCACAGGTGATTCTAGAGCCTGTCAAATTGACAATACAAACCATCACAGACATACTCCCACTGACCCATTTTCTCACTGGGTAGGTTAAGCTGACTAGGCCTCACCTTTGAATAGTTCCACCAACGATGCCTTCAAGTTCTTAATCCATCAACAAGTTAATCCTCAAATTAGGTCCGAGTCCTCATGACCCAGTTATCTCTTAATGATTGGATCCTTAATCAAGCCTTTGGGAGAGACACTTTAAATTCATACCATTGCAGTCATTTGCTGGAAAGCAACCAGATACAAGGAAGTTGCTGAGGGCAAGAAGCCATAGTGTCAACTTGAACCTGTACACAAGGTACCTGCGGCCAGATTTGAGGTCCTCAGTAGTGCACTCATGCTTCACCCTTCCCTGGTCCTTTCTACAAGAGCTGAAGCACCTAAAAGGAAACTCAAGATGGGCTGTGACAACAGAAGACTTCAATCCAAACCTGATTAAAAGACTTGGGGTGGGTCACAGCTTCTCTTGGAGCCCATGTTTCGTCATTCGTAAAATAGGTCTTGTGCTACCACCCACCAGACTACTGGGAGGCTACATTAGAGCAAAGAATGCTGAAGCACTTCTTAAAGGTACCACCAGGATGGAAAGTGACAAAAGAATTGAAGCCATCTATGACTGGCACCTCCCTTTGGAGAAACTGGGTCATCAGAGAAGGACAGTCCCACTGCAAGCCTGATATGTTTCTTCTCCTTCTGCATTAACTTGGCAAAGTGCTGAAAACTGCCATGTACTCTTGAACTCACCAAAGAGCATCACCCATCTCCTGGGGCTGGCAGTCTGGGATTAAATCACCAAGGAAAATGACCCTCTTGTCAGGCGCCCTCTAACAATGAGCCTTTTGTGTCCATTTCTAAATCCCCAAGTAAATATCGGTTCATTGGTCTGTTGATTAAAATCACTGATGGCCAATGTGATGGCTGCCTGGAGACACAGACAGCCAAAACAGCAGTGAGGCAACCTAGGAATTCTTCAAAGCTGAGCCTCCAAGGATCCCCAAACTTAGCCCTTTCCTCAAACCCTCTCTCTTTCCTTTCTCCTCCCTTAGCTTCCTATAGCACTGCCTGCACACCCTCACCCCAATCAGCCCTCCCCAACTCAACCAAAATTCATTCCCTTAAGAACACCCCTGGGCTGAGGAAAATAGTCATTAACTTAATAGGCTGCTATAATTACATTAAATCAAGATGCTTATAGTAAGAGCATAGACTCTGGGAAATGAAAACTGAGTTGGAATTCTAACTTCACCACTTACTAGCCAAGTAATCTTGAGTCAGGGAGCCTTGGCTTCCTCAGCCAATTGGGAATTACCATAAAATAGTTCAAACAGTTGTAAGGCATGAGCTGAAAGCTGCTTGCCACGCAATGTGCTCCTCCTCTGATGGGTGTCCTTGATCCCCACAGATAAGCTCCCATGTTAGTCAATGGATCATCTCCATCACACAGGAGATGTCAAAGGAAGGGGAGTGAGGCTCTGGGGGGGCCAAACCATTTCCCAAAGTCATTCAATTAGTGAAGGGAACTCTTGAAGTTTTCCAACACTGAGCCCAGTGTGCTTCCTACTATATGAGCAAGGTGGCAGGGAGGATTGTATTGAAGGGTTTCTGTTGCCTGGCTCTACAGCAAGCCAGGCCAAATGCAAGTGCATGGGCCTTGTCAGACTCACCACCAACTGTATGGTGAAGTTAAAAATAGCTCCTCAGGGGCTAGGGAAATGGTTTAGTGGTTAAGGCATTTGCCTGTGAAGCCTAAGGATCCTGGTTCGATTCCCCAGAACCCACGTAAGCCAGATGCACAAAGGGGTGCACTCATCTGGAATTCGTTTGCAGTGGCTGGAGGCCCTGGTACACCCATTCTCTCTTTCTGCATCTCTCTCTCTCTTAACTAACTAACTAAATAAATAGCTCTTCATATCAGCACTTGTGCCTCCTCAATTGGCCATATTATTATCTGAATTTCTGATTACATAACAGGACATAACAGGAGATATCATCTCGCATCAGTTACAGCAAAAGAAAGTAAACATACATGCAGAAGAAAAAACACTTATATATGGTTAAGTATGTGAGCAATGGGCCATTATATTACCTTTCTCATTGTTGGGACAAAATTCCTGACAAAATCAGGTTAAGGGAGGAAGGGTTTACTTTGGATTATAGTCCCAGGTTACAGTCCATCATGGCAGTAGGAGCTTGAGGTAGCTGGTCACATTCAGACTACATTAAAGAAGCAGAGAGGACCGGGAGGGAAAGAGAAAGAGGAAACCATTGCACACTGTAAAAATGTAAATTATTATAGCTATTATGGAAAACTTCATGGAGGTTCCTCAAAAAATTAAAAATAGAACGTAATATGATCCAGCAATCTCCCTACTGGGTATATATCCAAAGGAAATGAAATCAGTATGTCAAAGAGACATCTGCACTTCTATGTTTATTGAAGCACTGTTTGCAATAATCAAAAAATGGAAATAACCAAAGTATCAAGTGATAAATAGATAAAGTAAATTATACATATATACGTATATATGTATATTATAAATGTATGATAGATTGTTATTCATATACAAAAAAGAATATTCTGTCATTGTGACAACTTGAATGTAACTGAAGAGCATTATGTTAAGTGAAATAAGCCAAGGACAGAAAGACAAGTACCATATGATCTTGCTTATATGTAAAATCTAAAATATTGATCTCATAGAAGTTGAAAGTAAAATCACAGTTTCCATAGGTTGTAGAGAATAGAAAGGAGGGGTGCATAGGGAATGTTTTATCAATCGATACTAAGTTATAATTACATGGGAGAAAAAAGGTCTGGCATGCTATTACACAATAGGGTTACTTTTTCTGCTTTGTCATTCTGTTTTGCTTTTTTTTTATAAACAGGGTCTCATGTGGCCCAGGCTGGTCTCAAACTTGCTATGGAGCCAAAGCTGGACTTGAACATCTGATCCTCCTGCCTCCATCTCCTAAGTGCTAGGATTAGAAGAATGTATTACTATACCCAGCTTCACAGTGGAGTTACTATAGATGGTACTCATGAATTGTACATTTCAAAGAGGAGAAAGGATTTTGAAAGCATTCACTATGAAAGTAAATGTGTTTTGCTTGAATTAAACATCATGCAATGTATTAATGTGTTGGAACATCATGTAGCTTTATTAAAATTTTTAATTTCAAAGTTTTATATCAGTTATATTTAAAAATTAAAAAATAATAGCACTGAGTTCAACTTCTACTTCAGAATGAGAGTAATAAGTGTCAATATATAGAGAGTAATTCAGATTTATGAGGGTACAAATTGTGTGGTCATTGTCCCTTCTTACTTAGATATTTGGCATATTTCATACAATACTGTACTCAACCCAGGTGCCCATCATTGGATGAATGGATAACCAAGATGTGGTATATCTACATGACAGAATTTTACTCAGCAAGAAAAAAAAATGACACATTGAAATTTGTAGAAAAATGGTCAAACTTGGAACAGATCATTTTAAGTGAACTCACAGAGTCACAGAAAGACAATCATCACATGATTTCACTTATCTGCAGTTCCTAACCTAGATCAGCCCAAATTGTTGAAGTAACTGAATAGCATCTTTTTAAAAATTTTTATTTACTTACTTGAGAGAGTGAGAGAGGGAAAGAGGCAGAGAGAGAGAGAGAGAGAGAGAGAGAGAATGGGTGCACCAGGGCCTCCAGCCACCTCAAACAAACTCCAGATGCATGTGCCAACTTGTGTATCTGTCTTTTGTGGGTCCTGGGGAATCGAACCAAAGTCCTTTTGCTTCGCAGGCAAATGCTTTAACCACTAAGACATCTCTCCAGCCCCCTGAATATTATCTTAAGGCTTGAACAATAGGGAGGGTAGGGCTTGGGGAAAGGGTGGGGAGGACACAAAATATGAACCCAAATTGAACTTGTACCATAGAATCCCATATCCTGGAAATCAGACTAAAAGGTGGAACCCTCAAGTGGACCTTAAAGGAAGCACCTGAATCTCAGGGTCCTGGAGAGAGTGAGATGAAACCTAACCTCAAATTTCTCCTGTTTCTCTTTCTTCTCTGGCTTTTTCTTTTTTTCTTTTCCCTTGGTGCTGGCCTGAAATTCCCTGCACCAGGATGTGGTCTACATCCACAATCAGCTGTTGATCAGAGAGACCTACTAGATCTCCCAAAACAAACAAGACAGACTTCTGCCAGAGCACTTGATTACCCACCAGAGGTTAATGATAAGACCCTACTGCTTAAGACACCAAATGCTGTCGGTATGGACCATGGAGAGACCTGGATGGAATCTGGAGGAGAGCCAGTCCTCAGATAACTAGCCCATCTAGTGCTGGAAGGTGTTTCATGAGCTACGAGGGGAAAGTGGCCAACATCTGTCCAAGCAACTCAAAGTCTCAGCAACTCAGAAGTAAACAACCTGATGTGATGCTCACACAAGTGCAATAGTGGCACACAGCCATGGTGGGTAACCAACTGTTCTTGGATTGGCTAACAGATCTGGTCAGTGGAAAGGAAACCATACCTGGAACTGGGGAACAAGTCGGAATCATATCCAGATAATGATTTTGCTTTCCATTGACAAGCTCCCACTAACCTTAGACTATAAAAGTATCTAAACCCTTCTAATTCTCTCTAATTTAATAATGGTTATCCCACTTAACTGGCACTGACTTCACTCTCCATTGTAGAATCTGCTTCTCTTTTTCAGATGGGAACTGGACTTGAGGAGATAAATGACCCAGTGCGCTCCACCCCATCCCCAGCTGAAACCACAGAGGAACTGGGGAAATGAGCAAGAATGCCGTCTCTTAGTTGAGCTGATATCAGCGCAAGGGTGATGCAGATGGATACTGAGGACACTCAACACTTACCAAACCAGACATCTAGATGCTCCTAAGTGCCCATCACTGAAGTAGACTTAAAATGCTCCCAGCATGGCTCAGGGAATTTTGGGAAAGAGGGGCACAAAGATTGTTAGAGCCACAGGTTGGGACATTTTGCACAGACGCATTGCCTCTCCCCCATAATGCATGACCCACAATCCCCATGGGGTTGACCTGAATCCCCAACGAGGAAGGCCTCTTTAGGAAAAGGGGCAGGGAGGAGGGAAAGGATGGTACCAACATGTGATACTTACATACAAAATATGTCCATATCTGATAATAATTTTTTTAAAAGGAGAAAAATGCTGCTGAGCATTCAGAGAGTGAGGACAAACCAGGGCTTCAGAAAGTGAACAGCAGCACGAGTAAGGTCCCAACGTGACCACGGCCCCTTGTATGCAGGGAGCACCAAAGTGCCTCATGGGAAGCAGCAGGAAATCCGAGCAGAGTCCTAGGGCCAGGTCAGCCCTAAGGGTTCCAAGGCTCATGCCAGGCAAGATAGCTAGACTTGAACTCATGAGTAATGAAAAACCAAGGGGGAAAAGCCAGGAAGAAGAGGAAGAGTCATACTGCTGAGATCCAAGAGAAATGCCACATGTCCCAGGAAGATTCCTCCTGTTCAAAGGGTGCGTGGATCGGGACCACACACATTGCCAAGAGGAGGAATTTATGAAGGGTTCTTCCTCCAGCCTGGGCCCGGGATCTTCTGTCTTCCTCCAGAAACCAGCTGATTGGAAGACCCAGCCAGCCCTGACCAGAGAAGTTTCATCTACCTGCTGCTCCTTGGGTTGTGTCTATGTGTGCATGTGTGTGTTGCAACTTGCAAAGTTCTTGTCACAAAGATTGCCTCAATGAAGTCTCAAGAGTCCTGGGAGGCTGGCTGAGGAAAAGAGACAGAGCCTTGGAGGACTCAAGAATGTGGACAACCGATTCCTGAAGCCTAGGAAAAGGGATGGACAAAGGAATTGTTAATCGATAATGATGCCTTCCTTCCATTGAGGACTTGGTGGTTTCATGAACACAGTGTGCTTCACAGTATTTGACACACAGAAGCACTCCAGAGCTGCTGGCTCCTGTCATGGGCCCCCACCCAAACAGTGCTATCCTCCTGGCTGTGTTATGGTAGCCAGAGAAAACAAATGAAGTATGTTCCACATGAACCATGCATCGTTTGAATTCTGACCCCAAAATATAAGGTACCTCATAAAAGTATCTTTGTCCTGGGAAAATGGGAGTTGTATGAAGGGAAGGATATCTGATAACTGGACATTTTCAAATACCCCACAGCCTGTGAGAAAGAGAACCATTCATAACCCCTAACAGCCACTGTAATTCCAAGCTCCATTCCCATTTCTTTTGTATGTTAAGAATGGAGGCAGATTTGGGGTGGTGGAAGGTGGCTCAGTGGTTAAAGGTGCTTTCTTGCAAAGCCTGCTGGGCCTGATTCAGTTCTCGGGCTGCAACATAGTTAGACGCATAACAACAACATGCTTGAAAAGGGGCTATGCCTAGAAAACCCAAGACCCAGATATACCATAACTAGAGTGATGGTCATATTTTATTAAATGATTTCCTCATCCCTATTCCTCATCAGTGATATTTAACATGACACCAGCTTGGTACCTGTACAGTACAGGACCCAGAATATCTGACCTATTGACAGACTGATTGGTTTCCATCTTAGCATTGTTGTCAGTGGATTCAGATAGTACTAATCATGGTTGAATAAAGTTTTAAAAGTGGTAGGAAGAAGTAAGGGAGGAGGAGGGAGGAAGAGCCCACCTTCTTTGTGTTTCTTACTCTCCGCCATCCCAGGACAATGTGGTCCCTCACATGTTCCTATGTGATCAAGTACTACATAATGACATTTCAATCAATGATGGACCACATAAAATTATATTTTATTTTAGTTTGCTCAAGTATCCTCTAAGATGTTTGCGCCACAGCAGGGAAATTGCCTAAAGATGCATTTCTCAAAATGATCCTCATCATTAAGCAATGTGTGACTATATTCCGTGAAGACCACATTACCTGCCCTACACACTTCACAGGATTGTGATAGGAAGGATACAAGAAAGGCCAGTACTACGAGGCATGGGGCTGCACGCCTTTGATCCCAGCACTCAGGAGGCTGAGTTAGGAGGATTGCTGTGAGTTCAAGGCCAGCCTGAAACTACATAGTGAATCCCAGCTCAGCCTGGGCTACAGTGAGACCCTACCTCAAAAAAAAAAAAAAAAAAGATAGAAAGAAAGAGAAGAGAAGAAAGGCCAATACAGTAAAATACTATGCCACAGAAAGAGGTACATGCAGATGAAACACTACAGATTATGCCGTAAATGGTGGCTGCTGCTCCTTGACCAGAGTCACATCTCAGTAACCAGAGCTGGAGGTTAAAGGGACTTTGACCCCCACAGGCCACCAGACCTCCTCCAACCTAAAGGCCCAGAGGCCTGACACCAACAACCACCCTTGTCCCTCACCCGAGTCCTCACATTCTACATTTGAAAAGAAAGTGCTGGAAGAGCTCTGGCTTAGGCTCCTTTAAATTAAGCACACATAGAGGAAGAAGCACCCCTGGGTTTTGTCTGTTGTACTTTTGTTCCCTAGTCTGTTTGTACTTATTCAGAAATTATATAATTAAAAAATAATATTAAGTAAATGTGCACATCAGCCTGTCAAGCTGCCTGGGCAGCCTCCACTTGGGAAACACAGTGACAGCCCCTTTATTTCTCTTACTTGTTTTTAAGCACAAAATATGTCACACCTGGAAGTAATTAGCATAATTTTTACTAATTTATAGCTAATTACACAATTACTTTCCTATGAAAGGCCCTGGAAAGACACTTGAGGTAAGTTTCACCAAATCTAGTGGCAAGAAATTGCATGAAAACATTTTGTTAGCTTCAAACATATTTGGGGGGAACACCCAATAAAGTAATTCTTTCCTATTTCAGAGTGTTCAAATGTGACAGGGACATAAGTTCTTCAGAAACCTAAGAAGCAGTATGCCTCAATATCTCACTAACCCAACCCAGTCATAAACTAAGCTGGAGATGAGCTCCAGGAAAATATGGCATCTAGGAAGACCCAGGGCAGGACCCAAAGGCACTTATTTTTTCACTACAATTGGTTTCTAGCCGTACAAAACTGAGGCTGCAGCAATGTCTCTCCCTCCAGGGGTAGGGTAAGGCAGTATCTTTAAAGATTTGGTCCCTTGGCAGGTGTCTCACTCAGCTCCAAAGAAAGTGTGATCTTGGAATGTCTGTGGTGGATTCAAAGCTCTGGGGCCAGCTGGTCTCAAAATGAGGCTCTGGGGTATCAGAATCTCAGTGAACTACAGTTTTAAATGGTGTTAACAGAAGCAAAAATACTTCCCAATTGAGCCAACATTTTTAAGCCCCTGATGAGTGGCTTGTACCCAATGTAAGTATTTATAAAAGAAACAATTTCTGGTGTTGCTAGTCATGTACATTGCAATCAGAGAATGGGGTAGGGGGATGGCTATCAACCAGCAGGTTATTTACTGGACACTGCTATAGACAGGTGATAAACAAAACTAGGTCCAGATGCAGTCTCTGTCTTCAGGAAGCTGACCAGAGAGCCACACATGGGAAGCAAGTGGCTTAGTGTGGCATCAATCCAGAGGTGAGTGATAGCCAGCTGGGCAGCCTAGGCTACAAGTGCTGCTGGTATGGGAGGATGGAAAGTAGAGACCAATAGCCAAGGGAGAGATGAAGGAGCAATTATATATATATTTGCCGCATTCACAGTATTGTGATAGGAAGGATACAAAAAAGGCCAGTACTACCAGGCATGGTGCTGCATGCCTTTGATCTCAGAACTCAGGAGAGTGCTGAGTTAGGAGGGTCCCTGTGAGTTTGAGGCCAGCCTGAAACTACATAGTGAATCCCAGCTCAGCCTGTACTACAGTGAGACCCTACCTCAAAAAAAAAAAAAAAAAGAAAGAAAGAAAGAAAGAAAGAAAGAAAGAAAGAACCAAAAAGAGGGGCCAATACAGTAAAATACTTTGCCACAGAAAAAGCAAAAGAGAGAGAGTGTGTCTCTTGCTGCTGCAAACAAACTCCAGACTCACGGGCAATTTTGTGCACATGGTTTTATGTGGGCACTGGGAAATAGAACCTGGGCGAGCAGGCTATGCAAGCAAAGCCTTTAGCCACTGAAGCATCTCCTCAGCCCACCACTTCTATATAATGTGCTGAGTAGGTGGCCACATGATTTTCACAAAAGCAGGAGTGTTCTTCCAGATCTATGGAGAAGGATCATGGAAGGAGGGAACAAAGGTGATGGAAGAGGAGGAAGAGGAGCCAGGAGCACCACCAGGACCAGGAGAACACCCACTGAGTACTGGTTTGTGTATATCCGGGGGTTAAATGTTTGGTAATGCACAATAAAAGAGAACAGGCATTGGCGCTCTAGAAATTGTCTAAGATCTCCGGTATTGGCTGGGGCAGTAGAAAGGTTGCAACATGCATTCACAGAGGCAATAACATCCCAACAAGGCAAACACTGGTTCATTGTGGGGATAATAGATAACAAAAACTTGATGTTGCAATGATTTGTGGTCCTCTCAGAAGCCTTAGATATAAACAGATACATTGTATGCATATGGTACTGAAATTTTATGTTGGGAGGTGTGGTGGCTTGCTAGGTTCCCAGCTGATGGAGATTTGGGAATTAACTCCTCCTGGAGGCAGTGTATTGATAGGCTTTGGGTGTTACAGCCAGTGTCCCCTTGCCAGTGTTTGGCACACTGTTGTTTTTGTCCACCTGATATTGGCCAGGAGGTGATGTCTACACTCTGCTCATGCCATCATTTTCCCCTGCCATCATGGAGCGTCCCCTTGAGCCAATAAGCCAAAATAAACCCTTTTTTCCCATAATCTGCTCTTGGTTGGGTGATTTCTGCCAACAAAGTGAATCTGACTGCAGCAGTGAAGTTGGTACTGAGAGTGGAGTTGCTGCTAGACACCTGACTGTGTGGCTTTGGCCTTTTGGAGCTGATTTTCAAGAGGAATATGGAAGGATTGAAACCTTTGCCTAAGAGATGACTTGCAGTGTTGTAAGTACAGCCTGGTGAACTATTCTGGTCAGAGTTGAAAGACCTGAATTCAGTAAGAACTATGGACTGTGAGGTTTGGCTTGTGAGGGTGAGAAAGAGCTTTGCCTGGACTGTGTTAGAAGCAGTTTGTGTGAGAGGCTTGCTTTTATGCTCTTGTCCTGAGAATTTGTACAGAGTTGCAGTGAGTAGAAATGGACTGGTGTGTACAGAGGGATATGGCACAGAAAAAATTGAATCTTTGGGCTAAAACTTCTGCCTGTTCAGCTGCAATTGTATGAGAGATTACAACCATTGAGATTGGGCCAGCTGACCTGCATTGGGACAACAGTATGTAATGCAGAGTCTTTTGAAGGAACCTGAATGCTGAAAGAGTGTCCTATTCTTCAAAGTCTGCTTTATTCCCCCCTGGATTAACAAATTGGCACTCCACCTGGTATTATGGCGTGTGAGAAATACAGGAAAGAGAGGGTCATTGAGTTTGCAATATGGTCTTGTATTTTGGAAATGGCTATGGGCAATGTGAGGCAGATTTGCTGGATGCCTTCATGAAGAGCAGATGGAGCTGTGAGGATGGACTGTGGGTTTCAGTGGAGACCCAGTGGAGATGCCAGGACCACAAGAAGGCTGCTAGGGAGAACTGCCAGTCCAGATGAAGTTTTCTAGGACTGTGAGTAGCCTATCTGGAAAGGCAGAATTGGAACTCCAGACACTTGTTGCTGGTTAGAATTATTGGACTTGGAGATTTGTCACTGGCTAGAGTTGTTAGAGTTACAGAGTTTGATGTTTGCCATAGTTGTTTTAAGGCTTGTATTGGATGAATATTTCTTTGCTGTGCCCAATGCCATCTTTTACAGTGTGACTGTTTATTCTATTATTATGGGTTTGGGGAGTTGGTATTATGGCTCAGTTAAGAGGCCTTGAATTATGGGAATATTTGAACTTCATTAGGATTGATAAAAATAGCAGGACTTAAAGTTGAAGTGAATGTATTGCATTTTATATCATGGATGGTTATCAGTTTATGGGGGCCAGGGCAGAATGTGGTGGTTTGACTCAGGTGTTCCCCCATATAGTTAAGTGTTCTGAATGCAGCTGATGGAGATCTGGGAATTAATGCCTCCTGGAGGCGGTGTATGGTTGGGGGCAGGCTTATGGTTATTATAGTCAGTTTCTCCATGCCAGTGTTTGGCACACTCTCCTGTTGCTTTTGTCCACCTGATGTTGGCCAGAAGGTGATGTCCACCCTCTGCTCATGCCATCATTTTCCCCTGCCATCATGGAGCTTCCCCTCAAGCATGTAAGCCAAAATAATCTTTTTTCCCAAAAGCTGCTGCTCTTGGTCGGGTGATTTCTGCCAGCAATGCAAACCTGTCTGCAACAGGGGATGATCAAGAAAAACTACCTTAAAATTTACCTGTGGCAGGGTGGGCATGAGTAATAATGAACATCAAAGTTGAGAAGCACAGAAAACTTCTTTACCACATTCCTGGAAGGGAACCTTACCTTCCAGACAGTCTTGGCCTTCTCAGGGTGAGTCACTCCTTTCTCCCAGCAACTTCAGCACCTAAACTTGCCTGGCCTGTTCCAAGATGCGCCTGAACTAAAATTTATTGGTTTGCAAGCCAGCCTTCCTGCCTCCTGGTGTGTGAGCTGCCTGGGGACATTTCTTTGCCTCTGCCTCTCAGTCCTACCACACATCAGTACATTATATATATATATATATATATATATATATATATATATATATATATTATCAGAATGGAGTTGTTCTGCAAACCGAGGGTCTGGCTTTAAGGGTCCCTGTGTAGGTGAAAGAGAGGTACCTAGGAGATGTCTAGTTTCTGCCAAGCTCAAACTCAAGGCTATTGAGACATTTTTGGTAAGGAATGTCCACTCTGCCTCCCATGGGAGAATAATGTTAGTAGCATACACTTGGCATATTTCTTGTCACATTTTCAAAGTGCTTTCACAGCTGTTGTCATTTGACCCTTACAGAAACCCTTTGAGGCCGGTAGAGGAAGTCATTAATGGCCACACCATGCAGGCTTCTGCATTCAGCCAACAGGTAGGCACTGTGCATCTGTGGTCTCAGTACAGCCGTGTTTTTCATGACAGAGGGGAACAGGGTGAGAAAGACCCTGCCCCCATTTTACAAACTCTATAGAAGAAGGAAGTAGCAAGGCAGTGACCATCCTAATTTTTTCAAAGGCAGTCATGAGAGAGAACTACCTTAGACTATGTGCTCTGGAAACCCTCTAAGTAGCTGACAGGGCAGATTGAGCATGAGCTGCCTGTGGGAAGGCTACACATGGAAAGCGAGAACTACGCGCCTGGCCCAGTATCACATCTCCACCCTCCCATTTCTAAGTGGATACTCAGATCCCATGGAAGGATGTGGTAAACATGTGTGCGCATGTACACATGTGAGTACATGTGCACACACACACACACCCCAATCTGGTGACTCCAGATAGCACCAGACAAGCAGCCAGAACTCACAACAGAAACCCTCCACGACAAGTGGAAAAGGGGCTGTGTCAGCCCTGAACCTGTGCCCCTGCAGCAGGCCTGTGGGGTGGGGCAAAGAGCCTGGTGCTCTAAGGAGGCCCATGGCCTGACCCAGAATGATGTGGCCCGAACAGATCTGCCCCTAGGGACAGTGTTTATTTGGCGGAGCTGGATAAGATTTCAAAGTCAGCAAGCAGTTTTATTAGAAGCAGTCAAAGAAGCTTTGGACTATTAATGGGATGGCTCTGGCACAGAGACTGTGTATCCTGATAAGTACACGAGCACTCAGGTCCAAGAATTGTTTTTCCTGACACAGAAATATGAATATTCATCTCCGGTGGTGACTCTGGTTGACTGCTCGCTACCCCCCCCCCCCCGCCGCCGCCTCCACTCATGCATGCTCTAAACCCTTCTGCTGAGGAAATTCTCCTTGACCCTCAAGATGAGAAAAAACTCCTTTAACTCCACAAAGTGCATTACTGCATGGACAGCCTTCGCCGTAAACTGCTGAAGAGGTTGTCGGGGGAATGCACCTATATTGCCTACTACCTGTGAGTAGTGGACTGCATGCACAGTTTATACCAGGCATTCTATGTGCCCTAGGGCATTCTGCATGCCTCCCATACACTTTCCTTACTCGCCATTAGAAATCTATGCGCTGCTGAATCCCCATTTTAACATGGAAAGACACCAAGACCAAGGGTTTCTATATATCTAGGAAGGTCCCATGGACATTAAATGGCAGAGCTAAGATTCTAATCTTAGTCTTTCTGATTCAAAATCAGGTATCTTAACATGACAGACAGGATTCCAGCTACAAAAAGGAACATGCCCAGGGGCAGGAATCCTGGCCACATGGGCAAGGTCAAGGGCCTCCAAAATTCCAGCAGGAGTATAGGACCTAGAGGCAGGTGGGAGCATCTCACATCACGAAGAAACAACTATGTATGTCCAGGACTTCTGCACTGGCCACCTGGTGACCATGGCTGAGAACAGAAGCTCCTGGCAAGATGTACAGCGGAGGGCCCTCCTTGACTCCTGAGCCAGGCCCTAAGACAGTGCCATCACCTGGAAAACAGCTGACTAAAGGGCCACTCCACAGTGAGCTGAGGAGGGCCCCATCAGTTTGGAGGAGATTATGATCTCTGAGATATTAACACCAGAACATTATTGTTTCTTGGGTCCCACCTCATTTTCATTCATGTGATAGGTGCATGTAGTGGAAGGCACAATGGACTTGAAATCCTGGGACCTGACCTTGCACCCAAATTGACTAGAACACCTTGGACAAGTTCCTGCTTCTCTGGACCTTTGTCCTCTGTCTGAGGGGACTGACAGATGAAGGCTTCCACTTATGGAATTCATTCATTGCAGGCTTCTGAGGATGACATTTTCCTCTGATGCAAACTTTGGAAAAGGTTACCGGGGAGGTGGGAGGTGGCAGAGAGAAAAACACAGGAAAACAGAAATAACTGCACAGCAAGATGGACAGACACAGCTTGAAGTAGGGAAAACAACCTAGCCAGAGACAGAAAGAACAGTCTGCTGATGTTCGGAGAAAACGAGAGCCCCTGATATAAGCAGACTCTTGCCAGTATTGCTGGAAACAAATAGTGACAGATTGCTAACATGTTACAGTGAAAATTACCAACATGATGAGACTTTTGCACCGTAACCAGCACCTCTTGTTATCCCATTAGCAAAACTGAAGAGACCAAATTGCTAATAGGAGAAAGCGTTCATGTTACACTGTCACTCTTGACCTTCTGAAGAACACCAGAGACAAGCCAGGAGGCACCTAGAAATGTCTCAAGGACCGATTTTTCTTGGGCAGATTTGGGAAATCCTTGGAATGCCTACCCCTTTTGCCACGTTAGGAACACCTCACATGCCACCAACACTGTCATCTCCACCACGCGAGGCTCTGTGCACACTGCTCAGCGGGGCTGGGAGGAACTGTCAGTCACTGCACAGTGCAGAAGCTAGTGACCTTTATAACGTTTACAAGTATGCTGGCAGGGCCAGGGCCAGGGAAGGATAAGCGAGTGGACTGTGGTGTGTCCAAATGTGTAGAGAGCTAGATTCCAGATCCTTCCATCTGCTCCTAGAACAAACCAATGCAGGAGAACTCATTGTGACTTACATTGCTGCCGTTCTCTCTGGCTCTTCCCCAATGTACCTTGGCCAGAGAAAGCCTTGATCCTAATTCTATCAACCCCAGAGTTCAAGCTGTCATGTGTGCCCAAAGAGGTGTCAGGAACAGGACACATCTGGTCCAGGCGTTTGGGGAAGGTCCTTCCTTCTTGAACTGTGGAAGCGTTTCTTGCTCAACCAACCAAGGCCCAGAAAGAGCAAAGTTAAAAATTTACTACATCCTCACTCCTCACTCAGCCAAACCCTGCGCTTGCCCAAACCTCTTCATGTTTTCTCCCATTTTTTTTCCCCTGGGGAAATCACTGCCTACCCCAAGCTCCCTGCTACCACCCCAGAGAGCGGGGCCAGTTGTGGACTATATGCCTCAATAGTCACTCAGAAAAGCAATTGGCCAAAGATTGTTCTGAGTAACTGAATGGTAAGGGCTTTTGTAGACCAAACAGGGACTTGTCTTTGTAAAAAAAAAAAAAAAAAAAAAATCTTTACAAAGTACCCAAGTGCTGGGTGTCAGACAGGACAAGTTTTTTAATCATGTTAAAATGATTTATTTAAACGTCAAGGCATGTCACCTCACTTCCTTTCATTTTTCAAACTGTTTGTGTTTTTTCTGGATGATAAATTTATCTTCAGACAGCCTCAATATGACTAATTAACTTTGAAATATAAGAACCAGATGTGTGAGTTGGAGAGCTTTCTGAACTAATGCCAGATAGGCTGGTGGTTTTTTTTTTTTTTTTCCTTTTTCTTCCATGCCTCCCCTTCCCTGCCCCCACTCCTCCCTGCTGGCCACCCTGAAATGACAAAGCAGAGATGAATTTCGGAAATAGAAGCTTGAGGCTCCAACTCTCAGGGAGCACCCACTGCTCACACTCTAGTGTGCCCGCGCTGGTCTCTCACAACCAGTTTCCCCTCTGTGAAAGTGCGCCTACAGTGTCCACCAGGGAAGAAAGAGCTATGTTTGGGGGAAGCCTCAGAAAGCACCCCTACTTTAATCATCAACCTGACGTGGACCCGGAAGCTGCCAGAATGCATTTGCCACATAAAAGACAGTGACCCTGCACTGTGGCACACACTAACTTAGTTTTAAGAATGTCTTCCCAGTGATTTCATCCTCAGCTCTGTCTCCTCCCTGTTTCTGATGAGTTATCAGGGCATATATATAGAAGAGGGAAGAGCAAGATGGAGGTGGGTACCTGAGCCTTCCAGCCCTACATGCGAAAGCAAAGGCTGCTGGGAGCTCTATTCCACAGATGTGTGTGTGTGTGTGTGTGTGTGTGTGTGTGTGTGTGTGTGGTTGTGTACCTGTGTGTGTCCACATGTCTCTGTGTGTCTGACTGTGCATACACATGTGTGTGTGCATACCTCTGTGTCTTTGCCTGTGTTGCTCTGTGTATGTGTCCCTCTCAGGGACAGGATACTAACTAACTCATATTAGAAAATCACAAAAAAGGAGAGTCAGTTTTCTAGGGCTCAGGTAGCTAAGTAGCAGAGGCCAGAGTGAAAGGTATGAACTCCATGCCTCAGTTTCTCCACGTAGCTACTCCACCTGACCCACTGGATCTTTCCACCAGAAGTGGGTTGAGGTCACATGGGATCATAAGCATAAAAAGGCTTGGAGTGTCTTGAGAAACAGATACACACCCTAAGGGATTATTAGGGTAATTCCCACAATTACTCCATCGTCATAACCATAATCGTTATGATGCCTCTTGATGTCGGAGGAGAGTTTTCACCTGGGATAATCTCACATACCTGCCAGGTCAGTAGCCTTGCTCACTGGGCCACACCCCTCTACAACCATAAACAGTAGACTGGCCCTTCCCCCACTCTGGAACAATGCACCAGAGCTACCTCGTTGGCTGAGAGGAAAATCCCCGCTCTGGGCCTGAGACTCTGTACTGCGCTGCTGGCACAAAAACGTGACTCAGCCTCCAGTGCCCTTGAACCCGTGTGCTACTGAACTGAGCAAGAGGAGGTTTGTACGGAGGCTCCCTTCCCTGCACTAGACAACAAGCCCTTGAGACGGCTGGCAACGGGCCTTTCTCTCCTGTCTCACCTGACTCTGAAAATCAGCCGTGCTTTCAGCTCTGGGGCCAGGGTAAGATTATGCCATATAAGGTAAGATTGTGCCATATCCGATATATAAGTAATGGGTCCAGCTCCTTGGGAGCCTCATGTTTTCCTTGCTCTGAACTTGGGCCTGTTGTCTTCTGACAGAATACTTTCTTGCTTTCAGCAGTGTGTCATCAAATCCCCAGTAAAGGAGTGTCACCCTGAAGGAAGTATTTGCATAGCAATGGAGTTTCTGGAAACTTGTGAAGAGAAGAGTTCAATAATAATTCAACACCCAAGGCAATAAAATGGAGGACGAGAGGAGGAAGGGGCTGGGTGTGGAGAGAGAAAGCAACCTCGCCCTTGGAGTCGGAGCATGCCTCGTCCTGACATGGAACTGTGTCTCAGGGGCAGTGGACACACACTGTGGCTGGGAAGGTGGCTGAGACGCTCTTTGGGTGTCACTTCTCAGATCCGCTCCTGAGGTCGAGGGAGGGGACCTGAGGCCAGGGAGTCTCAGTGGAAGCAAGATCTATCTCCCGCAACCCTGGTCCTCTTGGAAGACAAACCTCATGCTGACCAGACTTCATGGGAGTGGGAAGTGTGGGGGGGCTGTGGGAACACTGAGTACCTCTTTACACTTGGCATCTCCTTACTTCCCCAAGTGGACGTATGGACAGAGAAGCAGACAACGTGACAATCCAGAGCCAGCTCCTGGGCCATCACTTCCTCTCCACTTAGTGGCATGTACCCTGGCCCTCACCACCCTTTCCTGGGGCCATCTTCCCTGGACACTAACACCCAGGCCCACTGGGACCCCTGCAGCCCGTCACCAGAAGCAAGCTGTATGCAGCACCTTCGCTAGGCTCTTCCCCCCCCCACCCCGTGTTCCTTCACCCCACCCCAAGCAACACATTCATCTTCTGACTATTAATAACATTTCCTGCCGTGTCAAACTAAGATAATTATGGAGCTCGCCAAATTAGAGCATTCTTGATTAACAGGGAATGGAAAAGTCTGGGAAGTTTGAGACACGCAGGTTGGAAAAGTGAGCCCTGGGTGTCCTGGGACCATATGGGACTGCCACCTCCTGTCACTGTGGAAGAAGAGAGCAGCCCCATTTCCCGGGCCTGCACCTAAACCTACCATCACACTCTCTCGGTTTGTTCCCCAATGGAAGGAAGAGATTTGTGCTTAGGGGCAAGAAGAGGCTCATAGTTCCAGTCAAAAGAACCCACGGTGGGACACCCATGCAGCCCCCTGAGCACCACACAGCACTGGCTGAAGCCAGAGACCTGGATTTGTTCTGCCTCCCCGCACAACCACACAAGCACCCTTGCCTTCTGCCACTAAGTGAACATAACAAGCAAAGAAACTTGACACCATGAGCGACAGAAGCCATCATTTGGGATCTGTCAGATTTGATGTCTTAGAGACCTGTATGTGAAGGCCCGCCCCCGTACAGCTTGAGATATTTAATAAAGTAAAGCCCCCAGGATCAAGGGCTGCAGTCCCTCCCAGGCCCCGCCACAGCCTGCGTTGGAGCTCTTTAAAGCCTGCCTCGCGTCTGTCTCTCTCCAGAAAGCCTTTCATGCCGCCTCGCCAGACTGACATTTTGACAAGTTGCCACGAGTGACATCTGATTTGTACAAATTTCAAGACTAATAAATCTACCTGTCAAAGCGGAAACTTTAAAAGGAGCTAAGCCCAGCGGGTATAGTTTAACAGAACTCAAGTTGATGAAACTGTAGGATGGAGAAATTATATCTGTCACAATCCACCCACATTAGTTCTGCAGAAATGTTGGCAACTGAAACAAACGTCTTTCATGGGTGTTACTGAAAAAAAAAATTAAAAATAAAAAATTTAATCCAAAAAGGAGATTGTTAATACCCCGAGTAACAAGTAACAGTTCTATTTGTAAACTAGCAAATTTTATTTATTTAATTTTTAATTTTGTTGCAGATGTTAGAAGTGGCTCTTCTCTCTCTCCTTAGCTGTCTTGATGGAATCCGGACTTTCCACTCAAGCTGGGGCCATCAACCACATAGCAGCTCCCTTGCTCGCTGGCTGGGTGAACAGAGGTGGTGGCAGTTGGTGTGCAGGGCGAGGGAGGACACGCTGCCCTCAGCTCTGTGTCCTAAGGACCCTACTGGCTGCCTGCTCCCTCTGGGCAGGCGTGCAGAGCACTGAATCGCTTCCTCACATCCCTCTCCCCGGACCCCCGCCAACATGTGACTTGGAGCACCAAGTCTAGCCTTCGTCCTGCTTACTATGGTGAGACTTTTGTTTGAAGGTTATGCGTGTTTGGGGGGAAGTGCGGAGGGGCACAAGGAAAGAGGACCTGGAATCCTGGCTAGCTTTTTATTTTACTTTTCCTTTCCTGTCTCTGACCTGTTCCGTCCTGTCAGAAATGTTGAAGAGGCAGAATTCATAGATCAGAGGAAGAAAGTGGAGGACGGAAGGTCTTCTGGGGATTCGCATACACCTAGGGCACACACACACACAACAGGAAAAACTCTGAAAGAAACCCCCTTACATCATGCATCCTCCCCACCGTGCAACAACACCCCTCAGTCACTCTCGGCTTCTAGAAATAGAAGCGGCCTGCCATTGCCCTTCAAAGCAAACCACTCTGCGATGGCAGCCTCATCCAGCCGTAACCTCCAAATCAATAACCATCATTCTCCCTGCCTCCGCTCTTCCTGAGAGTTCAAAACAGAGTCTCATTTGCTATCTTCCTCAAGCAGTTAAGATGCAAGCAGGCAACAACAGGGAGATTGATTCTTTTCTCATTCAAGTAAAGAATAAGGACCCTAG
Organism: Dipus sagitta; assembly: GCA_036346955.1. Lineage (NCBI taxonomy): Eukaryota > Metazoa > Chordata > Mammalia > Rodentia > Dipodidae > Dipus > Dipus sagitta. The sequence continues at coordinate 22,948,181 of CM070783.1, forward strand.
GTCACCCAACACATTGACTATTATGCTGGTTTGAATCTAAAATGTCCCCCATAGCCTCAAGTGTCTCCCCAGCTGGTAGAGCCTTTGGGAAGTGGAGCCTTGCTGGAGGAGGTGTGTCACTGGAGTAGATGTTGGGGTTAAGTTAATAGTCCAGCCCACTAGATGTTCAGAGCCATCTTGCTCTGATTTCTCACTCTCTTGCTGCTGAGATAAAAAGAGGTAATCCAGTTGATAATGAAACTTCACCTCAAAGCTATATAAGCCTGAAGTAAGCCCTTTCTGTGGTTGTTTGGTTGTAAATGTCCCCCACAGCCTCGGGTATTTTTTTTTTTATTAATATTAAGCTTCCTAGTTAGCATTCAGCAGACAGAGCTCTGATAGGGAGTAGGCGTGTCACTGAGAGCACATCTCCAGTTCAGCCCCAAGGTGTTTAGAACCAGCTTGTGCTTGCTCACGCTATCAGTTCTCTTTTTTTGCTGATGGATGGACAAGAAAGTGAGCCAGCTGCTTCTGCCATGATGGAACTTCCCCTGGAATCTGTGAGCCTGAAATAAACCCTTTCCTCCCGTAAACTACTTCTGGCCAGTCGTTTCCTCCAGCAACAAGAAGCTGACTGCGACACTTTCCTCCCACAAGCTGCTTCTGGCCCACTCCTCTGTCCCCACGATGAGGAGGTAACTGCTACAACTATGGAACCCAAAACTTGGGGTGGGGATGAGGCCCAGTTAGAGGCTGAGACCCAGTTAGAAGACCGTCTAGGCTGCTGTCTCCCTTCCATCCCGGAGCTTCTTAGCTCCCTCTTGGCTAGGATACTATATAGCAGCTTCTTTTCTATTTCTGGATGAGCTCTCAGAGCTCAGTATAGAAGCCAGCATTAATAAGAACTCTGGTGACATGGACAATGATTCTAGGACTAAAGTGGTTCTCATATGATAATTGGGGACCAGCATAGAGTATCCCTCTTTTAGGTTAGAGACACAGTACAAGTTTTTATACACTGAACAGGGGCTGCCACAAGTTCTGCCCAATTCAACATTTTCCCTGACAATTAAATATTTGTGAAGCATATTTTATGTCCATGACACTCTGCTGAGCACTGTATGAATTATGGAGAAGCACAAAACATGATCTTGTCCTAGGAGAGTTTACAGTCCATATGGGTTGTTGAAACAGTAATCTAAACAACATGCCACAGAACAAAATAGACCCTGGTGGAGAACAAAGTGAGTTCAAATCCAAAAGGAAAGCCAAGTACCTAGGGAGGGCACCAGACACAGCCCCACCAACTGGCCATGGGACATCACTTAGAATGACCCCTCAAGTAAGTGACATGGCTGACCCTCTGCATTTTCTATGGTATCTTATGAAGAAGTACTGGGATATTTGATACTCAAAAGGCCTGTATAAAGAGCTGGGCGAGAGGGCCTGAGAGAGCCTGATTTGCCCTGAGTTTGATTTCCCAGCACCCACTGTAAACAACTGCGTGTGGCCACGCACACCTGTAAACCCAGTCCTATAGCGTGGAGACCAGAGACTCTCTCTAGTCATTGCTCAGCCAGTCTGACCATAGAAAAAGCAGTTCTGAGGTTAGGGAGATAGCTCAGCAAGTAAGAGCGCTAGTGTGACCGTACTTCCAAGCCCTGTGGGGAGCAGAGACTGGGAGATTTTTCTGGGGCTTGTTGGTCAGCCAGTCTTCTGTAGGTTCAGTGGGAGACACGTGGATGAGCGATGGAGGCCGCACTTGACATTCTTCTCTGGCCTATGTACATGCATTGGGATGAATGCACATATCACACAAGCAAAAAAAGAAAAGAGCAGTGTCAGGTTCAGCGAGAAACTCCATCTCAAGGAAGTACAGAATGAGTGATAGAGAAGGGTACTGGAGGTGTTCCTCTGAGTGCCTCTGCCCTCATGTTTATGCTGTGAATCTGCATACATACATCATGCATACACATGCTACACATACATACCACTCACACATACATACACACACACACACACACACGATAGTTATGAACTGCTAGTTACGGTTACCATCATGGGGGTTGGGCTACACAGACCTGTCTTCACTGGGGGGTCCAGTTATGAGCCAGCACCAATCAACAGACGAAGGAGTAAACACACAAGTAAATGAAGAGACAAGCAAGGCCTCCAGAGCTGACCAAGTCCCAGCCTGCTGTGCTCTCCGCAGACCTCTGGTGCCTGACCTGCAGCTCTCTGCGTCCCACCACCACCACGCAGGGAGCTTTGGCGCTCCCAGCTGCCCATTGGAAGCAGCGAGACCAGCAGGCAGCCCACTGGAGAGGAGAGAGCAGCAATGAGAGACTCACAGCAGGACACCAATGCTGCTTTTGCTAGACAGAGTCAGGGCAAAACCACAAATGAAGACAGCATGCCGTGGAAGTGGAAGACTCTAGAAATCCTGTGGCGGGATCTCAGCTGCTCCCTCCCCATCACTGTCAGGGAACAACAGCATCTCCATCTGCAGAGGGAGGGGGACTCTGGAGACTGCAGCTCTGGCCTAGGCCTCAGCCCTCTGAGCCGGCTCTGGACCGCCACCAAGGCCTTCTCCACCTGAGAGTTGGGGTCCGACAGGTGGGTGCATCAGCCTTTCCAGATAGGTTTCAGTGGGGAGCAGAGAAAGGGGACAACACTGAAGTTTATAAAATCCACCATGTAGCAGATACACAAAGGACCCAACACTCCTAAAACACAAGGCTCAGCGTCTGACATGGATTTCCACTGGCACAAACTCAAGCCTACTTTATTCATAGATCTGCACTGAACCAGAGCAAATGTTTAGGGAAGATGGTGAGGAAAGCAAAGCACAGAGAGGTTTGGTGCCTGGTGCATAATCACACAGCCAGCCAGCAGGCTTAGAAACTCCTGGACCTGTGTTTTCCTTCAAGACAATTGCTTTTGCCTAGGCAAGACGGTTCATCTAGGGAAAGTTTCAGTTATGTCAAATGTGACTAGTTAAAAAAAAAAATGCTTAGGGCCAGGTGTGGTGGCACACACCTTTAATCCCAGCACTCGGGAGGCAGAGGTAGGAGGATCACCATGAGTTTGAGGCCACCCTGAGACTACATAGTGAATTCCAGGTCAGCCTGGGCTAGAGTGAGACCCTACCTCAAGAAAAAAACAAACAAAAAATTGTTTAAGCTGGATATGGTGGTGCACACCTTTAAATCTAGCACTCTAGAGGTCAAGGTAGGAGGATTCCCATGAGTTCATGGTCACCCTGAGATGACATAGTGAATTCTAGGTCAGCCTGGGCTAAAGCAAGATCTTACCACACATACACAAACATACACACAAAAATTGTTTAAAGGATTTTTTAAAAAATAAGTACTCCAGTTCATATTTTATTGAATTGGTGTTTGCTAACCTGCAAAAATCCTCACTGGAAAATTGAAGACTGTTTCACTCCCTTATTGAGCTTCCTCGTGATTGGAAGAGGTGAGTCAAGTCCCTATGAGAGGGACAGACACCACAAGGCAGAGGGAGCAGCCCAAAGGCAGAGCTCAAGGCCAGGCCAGGCTCCAGAGGCAGGGAGACCCTGTGCATGGCTAGGCTGCTTGGTCCCAGGACAGCCCCTCCCAGGTGCAATTCCATAGCCCATTGCCTCTGTCTGGGGCCCATTACCCACACGGCAGGAGAACTCTAGCTTGAAAAGAGAATGGAGGCCCATCTCTTTCTACTGCCTCCAGGCAGCATTTTGGGTTTTGCAACCAAAGAGAAAAGAAAAAGGGGGAAAAAAATAATCTTGAACTGTTTTTCAAATGTTCTGGGTCTTGGCAAACCCCAAAATGCCTTTTGCCAAATGCTTTTTTCCCTTAATTTTTAAACCTCGGGTGTATTTCCAGAACAATCCAATCCATCTGCTTCTGATTCATTTACACTTAACTCATTAGGAGGCTGTTGCGTAAGGAACAGTTTGACGTCCCCAAGATCCTGAGTGAGGGATTCTTCCCCCCTTGGATCCCACAGAGGCGTCCTGCCAGTTGGGCATGAAGCACACATCCAAAAAAAGGAAAACCTGGCTTGGCATCCAAATTCCCCAGGATAAGAACAGGCCCCTTGGAGTCCCCACCCATCATTCATCCTTCTCTGCTCTTCCCATCACATCATTATCACTATTACTGCTGTTATGGTCATTAAGGACGTAATAAATGGCCACATATTAGTGGGAAAGGCTTCATGTTGTATTCCACTGTGTGCCATTCTTCACTCCTGCCCCCCAAACTCATCTCCTGAGGCCTTCAACAAACACTCCCAACCAACTGCAAACTGCTGGCAGGGCCTGGGGACATCAGATTAAGCACTTACTTCTCGACACCAGTGGCACTCCATTTTGCTTTCTGCAAGGACTGTGGGTTCTTTCAAAAAAGCCTAAGAGAGGGAAGGAAACAAAGCAGTTTTCAAGGGCAGAAGCAGGACAGGGCGCATGCCAACAGCCCAGACAGAAGTACCAAGGGCAAGCAGATTTCTAGGGCATGAGCAACTGACTAGCTGTTCTGTACCCCTTCTTCACTCAAAAGGGAATGTTTTCTCCCATATTCCTTTTGTTCATTATTATCATTTTCAACACTACATTGATTTCTTAAAAAATTCAAAACATACGCCGGGCATGGTAGCGCACGCCTTTAATCCCAGCACTCGGGAGGCAGAGGTAGGAGGATCGCCATGAGTTCGAGGCCACCCTGAGACTCCATAGTGAATTCCAGGTCAGCCTGAGCTAGAGTGAGACCCTACCTCGAAAAACCAAAAAAAAAAAAAAAAAAAAAATTCAAAACAGCCGGGTGTGGTGGCACATGCCTTTAATCCCAGCACTCAGGAAGCAGAGTTAGGTGGATCACTGTAAGTTCGAGGCCACCTGAAACTACGAAGTGAATTCCAGGTCAGCCTGGGCTAGAGTGAAACCCTACCTTGAAAAACCAAAATAATAACAACAACAACAACAAAATACAAAACCTATTGAATAACTACTATATGTCCAGCACTGCCCTTTGCCAGGAACCAAAAGGCCTTCCCTCGAGGATTCTGTAGACCAACTGGAGATACTTTTTGCTTTCCATGAGGATTATTAGCAAAGGTACACATTTGAGGCTGGGGTAAGTGAGTGCAGGAATTGTGCTGAGCAATACCCTCCCACCTCTTGGTTCCAGGAACCAGGCTGGACTGGACGATCGGCACCCAGCTAGACGGCAAGTAGGAGGCATGATCCTAGAAGAGGGTAATGGCTCGGTGGAAAACAGCACAGCACGTTTGTGGGCATCAGCGGTGTTGCTGTTTAGAGATAGAGGGAAAGGAGGTTATAGGTGATTCAGCTGAAAAGTGTGGCCTCAATCCCAGAGGCCAGGTGAGTAACTGCTGGTTTGAGTCAGAAGGTACTATCAGAGGAGTAGGGCTTGGGGGGTGGGGGGAAGCATCCCTTCCTTCCGTCCCTTCCTGGAGGCTAAGGAGCATAGGAGGAACACTGCAGCACTGCATCTGTGAGGCCCACCTAGGGGAGAAGGAGGGAAGGAATGTGTAAGGCAGCGCATATGAAAGCAAATGGAAGGCGGGAGACCCTTCAGGGATCTGTTGTAATCACACAGGCATGCGGTGGTAGGGATCTCAAACTGGGTGGTGATGGAGAGAAAAGGGAAACAAATGAATGTCTGATACATGAAAGATACCCATCTACACCAACTACACTGGATGACTCAGTGTCAAGCACCCTTAGGTAGGGGAAGAGTGGAGATGACATAGAAGCCCAGGAGGGCACAGCAGTTGCAGCTGTAGATGACATACATGTATGTGACAGATGATTTGCAGAGATGCTGCTAAGTACACTGCAGTGGCCCAATGGCCCCTCAAAATTTTACACTGAGATTTAATTGCTACAGCAGCAGTTTAAGACATGAGGCCTTTAAGGGACAATTAGGTCATGAGCAGATCAATGCCTTTGTTGCAGGAGAGAGTTCCATGTAAAAGAAGAGCTTGAGTGTTTGTGTAGCATGCACGAAGGCCTAGGTTGAAATCTCAGCACAAAGAAAAAAAAAGAAGAAGAAGAAAAGGAAAAAGGAAAATTACAAAACTGAGACATTAGCAAAGGGTTAATATAGCCAGGCTAGGTGGCGCACACCTGTAATCCCAGCATTCAAGAGACTGAGGCAAGAGGATCACAGAGTTCAAGGCGTGTCTGGGCTACAGAGTGAGTTCAAGGTCAACTTACGCTACATAAAAATGAATGAAATAAACAGTCTTCTCCCTCTGCCTTCCATGCTAATTGCCCTTTCTCCTTTTGCCTTCTCCCCTTAGATGGTTCTCATAGATGCCAGTGCTCAAGGACTGCTTCTGTACTTCCCAGCCTCCAGAATTCAGATACCAGAGAGATATTTATTTATTTATTTATTTATTTATTGATCCAGTCAGGAATTCTGTCCAAGTAGCAGAAAATTGACCAAGACAATTGCCCCTGTTTTACTAATGAGGAACTGGGACTTAAATGGGCTTATTCATTTTCCCCAAATTTCACACAGAAAATGGGTGGGATCTCTAGCGTTCAGACACACTGACCTACCTGTAGCATCACTAATTCTCACATTGGTCTCTTACTTCTTGCCCGCCCCTCACACACCTGACACTCATTCACATAACTTAGTCCATCCTGAAACAACTATGCTCACCCTCCACCTGCCTAAGTACAGACCAAGCCTCAACTCCTTCCAGAAACCTCCATTGCTTTGGCACCTCTGTGGACCTTCTCCCCCTCCCCACTCCTCTGAGTGTCCCTCTTGTCACTGCAGACACCAGCATGTTCCCACACACTGCTCCCTAGGGTGCTACAGTGTGGCTCCTTGCTCACACATTCCCTAGCTGTGGGATGCAATGCTGGCTTTGGGACTAAGGCCCAGCCTTCTCCTAAGCCTTGGGTGAGTTGCCCAAGTTCATTAGGTCTGTTTCACTAGCTGTAAGTTGGAAATAAAAGGGTTGCTGTCAAGACTGGATGTGAATACGCTTGAGACCTGAGTGATACTCTATGAATAATACCCACTGTGAGGGTTAAGGTTTGTGTCAACTTGATCTGTTTAGGAATCCACAGGCTTTCCTCATAAGTGGGTCTCTGAGGTTGCTTCCAGGAAGGATTAACTAAAGGGGGAAGTCCTTCCCCAGGAATGAGTCCTTCCCCCAGAGTGGGTGGCCCTCTTAGATGGGGGTTTGGGGGGATTTATCTAAGGAAGCTCTGGGAAGGAGAGTTTCGCCTCCTCCCACCCAGCTGCCAATGCTGCTCGCTGCTTTCCAGTGTGGACTGAAGACCATTGTGGACTGAAGACCAGCAGCTCCCAGGAAGCCTCCAGGCCTTCAGTGCCAGATTGGGACTGCTGAGGCATCCAGCCCCCATGGACTGAGCAGCTACCAGGTTCCTTGACTCTCAGGCCTACAATCTGCTATTGTTGGACTGCTGTAAGCTAATCCAATAAATTCCTTTTTAATACAATTCATTCTATCTGTTCTATTTCTCTAGAGAACCCTGACTTATATACCCATCTATATAATGACAGTTGGCTTTGGTTTGAATGTCAAATGTCTCCCATAATCTCATGTGTTTGTTATTAAGCCTCATACTTAAGGCCCAGATGGTGGAACCTTTAAGGGGTGAAGCCTTGCTGGAAGAGGTGTTTTGCTGGCGTCGGGTCTTGGTGTGTCATAGCCAAGCCCCACTTGTTCCACTTAGCTCACTCTTTCTGCTTCCTCCATGCTGATGTGACAAGGTACGATGCCTGGCTGTCTGCTCCTGCCTTACTTTCCCTGTCATGATGAAAACTTCTCCTCAAAACTGTAAGATGAGCCAGGTGTGGTGTCGCATGCCTTTAATCCTAGCATGCAGGGGGCAGAGGTAGGAGGATCACCATGAGTTCGGGGCCACCCTGAGACTACATAGTGAATTCCAGGTCAGTCTGGGCTTGAGTGAGACCCCATCTTGAAAATCAAAAAGCAAACAAACAACGAAAAAAAAAAAAACAAAACTGTAAGCTAGAACTAAATGCTTTCCTTCCACAAATTACTTCTGTTCAGGAATTTTGTCCCAGCAATAAGAAGAGAACTGCTACAATATCCAAAGCTTTGGCCAAGACAGATGCTTAAGGTATATTGTTCCACTCAATTTCTTGATAATTTCAATAGCAATAGACGACATCTCTATATTCAGTACTCACCATCTTAAAAGTATTACATTTATGTGATGGTATTTAGAAGAAACACACTGGGTGAGAGGATTCTGCTGCTGCATGCTTCTCCAAACTGAGGTAGGATTTCAGAGGCAGGCCGATCCCCACAGCACAGAATAAGTCATGCTCAGTCTCTTCATGGGAAGGGAGTCAGCTGCTCATCCCACTCCAGGAATGTGGGGCTTGACCCCTTCTGCCAGCTACACTGACCCCACCAGTACTGGCATCCTTCCCAAAGCATTGCCCTCTCTCCCTCCCAGGCCTAGCCAAGGCAGCTGCAAGAGGCATGGTCTGGAGAGAAGGGAATAAGGTAGGACCATCACTGGAAGTCTTTTCTGGGCTGGCATCTGGTTTAGCACTTGCCTATCATGTGCAAGGCCCTGGATCTGATCCCAGCACTGCAAATGATGATGGTGGTGGTAACAATGAATAATAAAAATGGCAGGAATTCTGGTCGTATTACCTTTCAGTGCCCTGTCTCCTCTTCTGTCAGTCCCACTCAACCTCCTGAATTGCTCTTGGCTACCTGGAAGCCAGTAGCCAGGATCTCCTTGGCAATTCAGTGCAGGTCCCCAGCAAGATGCCTCCAGCTGTCTCTCTCCTTCCCTGGCAACCCCAGCAAAATTCAGTCCCTCTAGCTGCCCCTTCAGGGCAATTCACATGAAGCATTAGTGCCTGGGAGTTTATTAAGCATGAAAAACAAAATAGGGAAGAGCCTTAAATAATTACCCCCATGCTACAAAATAAAATTAGCTGTGTGGATAAGAAAATGACTTCTTTTGAAAATATTTTATTTATGAGAGAGAGAGAGAGAAGCAGATAGAGATAGAATAGGCATGTCAGGTCTTCTAACTACTGCAAATGAACTCCAGACGCATGTGTCACCATGTATATCTGGCTTTACATGGGTACTGGGGAATAAAACCTGGGTCCTTTGGCTTTGTAGGCAAATGCCCTAAGCACTAAGACATCTCTCCAGCCCCAAGATGAACTCTTACATGGGAGAAGGGCTAATATTCTAGTGGTAGGTATCTGAACCCAGTATCCTACTCTTGGCTATAGTTGCTGAATATACCTACGTTTCAACAAAATGCAGTAAGAGACATCTGCAAAGAGCAAACATGGAGATGGAAACAAAAGAGGTGTCCTCATTGGGGATGTCTGAAAGTGAGTAGCTGGTCAGACAGCAGGGATTTGCAAGGAACACATTTGGGGACATGTGCCAAGTGTGGCCAGAAGGTGCCAATTCCACACGGACCTGGAAACCCTTCTTAGAGTTGGCAAGTACACCTGGCCCCCATGAGCCAGTACCAGGTTCAGCTGGCACTAGGTAGTCCTGTCCTATGCCTGGGAGACAGAAGGAAAAATCCCAAAAGGGGTTAAAGCAGGCTCCCCGGCGCCGTATCACTTAGCAGGGAGGGGATAGTGACCTTGGAGAGGGGACCTGAGCCCATCTATCCCCAAGCAGGGCAACGAGTGGGAGAAGCCTCCCAGACTCCACAGTAGCCCCCAAACAGTGTCATGCCTACTTTCAGCAGGAACAACTGACCTGCAGACACATCTGTCTCCATTGGAGGGAAGCAGCAGTAGGGATGGTGGGGACATTTTTAGGCTCTGTGAATGTCTTACCGACCTGAGGCTCTGATAAGTAACTTTGTTGTTCTTTCAGACAGGTGTCCAACGTCCCCACCACACACCACACGTGCAAGACTCGAAGGGAGGAGGCAGGAGAACTCAAGCCCCAAAGTGCATCTCAGGCTCTCAAACTGCGCAGGCTGTGCTTGGGGAAATGTCACTGCTTGGCGGAGACCATGGAGCACTGGCAGGCTGGGAGAGGCAGAGAACAGGAACTGAATTTAGGAGTGACTGGAAGGTCGACAAGAAAGAAGAGCCAACGCGCGGCGTATACATAGAAACCCGCAGCGCCTCCGAGCCTGGCTGCGGTACTCTCAGAGCACCCACGGCTCCTCTGGGCTGGAAGATCTCACCATTCCACGTGGTCTCTCCTGGATGAGACTCAAGCTCATTCCTATTCCCGGACAGGCTTTGTTTCTGTTGATTTCCCCACTTGAAATGTGACTCTGCCGCCTCAAAGGACACATATCCACCCCCAAACACACAAGCTTATCCAACCTTCAAGTCTTGCTCCAATCCTCTGTGTTCAGACCTTCCTGCCCAACAGCAGCGGCCTCCCACTGTCCAACCACGTAGGGCTCTTCCCTACGTGCCACAGTCTGAGAACTTGAGCCAAGTGTGTTACTTAGCCTTTGGTCTGACCCACGTTTACGTTGTTTTCTAGAGGTTCAAGTCCATCTTGCTCATCTCACTGAAAATGGCATGTCTCCCGAATTCAAGAAGGTTGTTCCTCCTGTGCTGGCCTCTGGATCCAGCTCATGGTTAAGGAAAGGAAACACAGAAGAGCATGGCGTGGGGCTGATGCAACTATAAACCTCATGTCCTCGACTGGCCACGGAGAGTTCCCAGACACTGTGAGGTACCCATCTTCCGCCCTTCCTTCTCATTCTTCCCGAGTGCCTTTGTCCCACCTTCTTTTCCAATCTGGTCAAATAGAAACCTCCTTCGCCTGACGCCTAACCATGTCCAGTAGCTCAGAGTTGTCATTTTTTTTTTCTTTTTCTCAGAGCTGTCATTTATATCAAAAGATGTCAAAGCTTTACACTTAAAAAAAAAATAAGAAAAAGAAAACCCACAGCATATGAGGGGATTCAGTCAGGAGAATTTAGCTTACTTAGCTGTGATAAAGTCTGGCTTGGGAGATTATAGCTATTCACCCAAAAAGGAAATGTCTCTGAGCCCTGACTAGGTCAGAAGGAGGGAAAGGCTTATCTGGTAATTTTATTATCTTGCAGGAAGAAAAAGAGGAAAAAAGGGAGAATAAAAGATGAGAGGTGATAATCTCTAAAGTAGGAATCAGTCTTGTCACAGCACATGCCAGGAATAAAAGATAACTGTTCTCATAGTCTCTCTGAGAGATGGCAGCTCAGACAGGAAGGCCACCTACCCACTGCCTCACAGACATGCGAGTCGTGGTGACTAGAGGGGAGCATGATGAGATGAAAGTTCTAGGCAGATAAAAATGGCGGGAGATGTTCCAAGAAGAGAAATAGGCTACACAGAAAGGATGTCTTGTTTCTTCTCTTCCAGTACATATATATTCTTAGACTCTAATCATCTTATAACCAGGCAAAACTCTAAGCATCAAGCTGAGGGGTACTTAATACTAAGCAAGATAGTAAGACAGAGAAACTACATATCCAAGAGAGAGTGAAGGGGAGACAGGAACATGCACTATCACAAAGACTGTTTTAGGATTCACTTCAAACAAAAATGGAAGTGTTTTTGGATTATCAATTGGAGAACCTCCTTAGTTGTTATGGTATAATTTCTTCTTAAATCCATAGGAAACACTGGTTCTAGGGCTGGAGAGATTGCTTAGTGGTTAAGGTGCTTGCCTGCAAAACCTAAGGACCCAGGTAAATTCCTCAGGACCCATGTAAGCCAGATGCTGAATGTGGCTCATGCATCTGGAGTTCATTTACAGTAGCTGGAGACCATGGCATGCCCATTCTCTCTCCCTCCCTCTCTTTCTTTCTCTCTCAAATAAATAAATAATAGAAAAAGAAAAGGAAACACCAATTCTAGCCCATCTTTCCTAATCACAGACTGGGAAACTGAGGCTCAGAGAAGGAAAATGACTTATAAGATATCACACAACTAGTTTTTAGACAACCCAGGGAAAGAAATAAAATTATATTTTGTATAAAAGAATTATCCTTTTTACCCCAAGATTCTTGGCATGCCTGAGAGCCTCACTACTATACTTGGCCAACTCAATTATGTCCACAGTACTTCTTGGGAAGTGCCATGGTGTCATGAGAGAAAACATGGGATTCTGATATCAGTTTTGATGTGATGCCCCTTCATTTGTCAGATGGATGACTTTAAAAACTGGTTAATAGAGCCAGGCATGGTGGCGCACGCCTTTAATCCCAGCACTTGGGAGGCAGAGGTAAGAGGATCACCATGAGTTTGAGGCCACCCTGAGACTACATAGTTAATTCCAGGTTAGCCTGGGCTAGAGTGAGACCCTATCTTGAAAAACAAAAAACAAACAAAACAAACAAACAAACAAAAAAAAACTGGTTAACCTCTATGAACCTCTATGCTTTCATGTGTACAATGTGTTCCCACCTAGTAGAACTATCCACGGAACTGTTGTGAGGGATGAATGACATCATGAAATAAAAAATGAAATGAGATATTTAGAAGATGTCCCAGTGGGGTGTGGTAGTGTACCCTTATAATACAGCATGTAGGAGGCTGAAGCAAGAGGATCATTAATTCCAGACCAGACTGAGCTACTTGATGAGTTCTAGGCCAGCCTGAGCTACATAGTGAGATCCTTTCTCACAAAGTAGAGGAAGGAGATGGGGAAAAGGAAACATTTTTTTTTTTTTGGTAGTGTCTTGGCTTTATTTCTGAGTACTTAAAACTATAGAAGATCAAAGAGGCCTCCCAAGATCATATAATGCTCATTCTATAGATAATACAACAAGGAACCATCAAGGGGAGTCCTGGTCGAACCATCTGTCCCCAAGGACATGTTATGTGGCATAGCAGTGATTGCCAAGAGCCCACTACTCAGCTCTGAACCTGCCCATCTGGGACATTCTTCCTTATCTATCTAATTTAACTTCACAAGAGAATCCCAAGACCCATTTCCTGGCCTTTAAATGTCTACTGCTAGTGATCCTTTGATAGTCCTTCCTAAATAAAACCATCCTGAGGTCTTAGTGACCTTAGCCATTCTGTGTGTGATGCTTCTAAGAAAGGGCTTGAGCCTGACAAAAACAGGGAAAATTTCTGTGATGAGTCATAGGCATAAAATAAGAGTCTGAATTAGTTTCCCATTGCTGCTATAACAAAACACTGCAAATGCAGTGGCTGAGAAACTGTCCTTCCTTGAGGACTTATAAGCAGATAATGGTTGGTAGGAGAAGAGGAGCTCATGAGACCTCACCCCTCTCTAAGGTTCTACTAGCAGTTAACGGTTGCTGGGTAAGGAGGAGGCATTTTCTTCCTCCTCCTCATGTAGAGCTCATGTTAAGTTGCCCATGAGTTGGTAAACAACCCTTCACTGATGCTCACTCTTAACTTTGTAAATAAAGGCATGAAAGTAGAAAGTTTTGAGAAAGAGAAGTGAATTAGTAAGGCTGGGAAGGGGATGAGAGGGCAATGAGGGGTGAATATGATCAAAAACATTATACGCATGTATGAAATTGTCAAAAATCCATAAATAAGTAAAATCCTATTATCTTATACTTGCAGTGACCACAAGTCTGAAATGGTTCTCCTAAGACTCAAACTGGGTCACGAGGAGGGCAAGTCCCCCTCTGGAGGCTTTGGGGAGAAACCGTTTCCTTGCCTCTCGTCCAGCTTCCAGAGGCCGCTTCTATCTTCTAAGCCAGCAATGGCTGGCCTTCAAAGTGTCACTAATTCTAGAACTCTGTTTTCCTTATTTTACCTGCAAGGATCCTTGCATGACTGCATGGGACCCACAGATAATGGGGGCCCTCTTTCAGCCTAAGGGTGGCTGGTCAGCAGCTGGGATTCCATCTGCACCCTTAGCTCCAGAGCCATGGATCAAACTGTATTTACAGGTTCCAGAGATTAGGGCATGTACCATTTAGAGAACCATTATTCTGCTCACCCAGTGCCCACATCTTCTCCCCACTCCTTTCCCTTGTAGATAGATAGATGTCACTGGCTCATCCTTCATTTTGGCCCCAGATCCAGGCTCAGATTCCTATTAAGCACACTTCTTCAGTCACCATGAATCAACTAGTCTTGGAGAAGATGCAAAATCTACTTGCTGACCAGAGTTACAGTTGGCAAACTCCAGATTGGGGACAGGAGTGTCTATGAGATTCCCATCTTTGAAAGCCATTAGAGTTGGTGTAGTCCCAGTCAGCCAGAGAAAAATTCATTGAATGTCAATCTTCATCTAATTTCTGATATCAAAGTGATTTTACTGATGGTTTTGGCCTCTCCCAGCCCTCCATCTGGGACCACTATTACTAATAGGGATTTTCCATCAGAGCACGAGGTTGTCCACAAAACAACTGGTCCACTTGCCTCAGGGTCACTGAAGGTTGACTCCTTCAGTCACTTTCTTTTATCTTGGTGTTTTCTGTTTGTTTTGTCTTATGTTTTTTAATTGGATCTCACTATGTAATCCAGGCTGCCCTGGGAACTCACCATCCTCCTGCTCCAGCTTCCCTAGAGCGAGTGTGTATCTCTGATACTCCTTTGCTCACTTTCTTCCCTGCCCAGCACCGCCTGCAGAGCCCTTATTCCTCACAGAAAAGGACATGCTCTATCCCCAGAGACATTCCCTATCACTGGTCTCAGGAGACTAACAGCCCTGCAGCTGAGGCCATCCCATCAGACTGGCTAAAACCTGTGCCTATTTCCATCCCCCTTATAGGGTTAAAGTCAATGTCTCCTACAATGGACAGATGGTCTAAAACTCTGTCATGTGTGACTAGAAGAAGATAATGGTTGTATTTGCCCATCTGGTCCAAGCCCCTGGCTCAAATTCTAACCCAATGGTAAAGAAATAAAGGAGGGAAAAGTAAATCTTATAATAAAAGAGAAAGCATGGCAAAGCCCTTGCTCTCCCTCTAACTGGATATAGAGTTGAGACAAGTCACGTCAAGCTGTATTGAGCCTTCCTGTTACCTGGTCAAAAAAGAACATTAGGCCAGATTAATTCTAGGATCTCTTAAAACCCATATAGCAGTCAGTATTGGCTCTTCAGCCTGAGCTGATTCCCAAAGAGAGTAGCAAGAATAGTGAGGACTCAGAGCCGTAGGCTCTAGGGATGTTCAGCCAAGAAAAGGGAAGATGGCAAGCCAGTGCCTTGGCTCATGTACAGCTCATGGGTGACAATGACTTAATTTCCACTGGCTCACTTTAGGCAGAAGTTGTTCGCAATATTTCAAGTGTACCTAGGGAGTGCTGATGTGTGCTCAAGACACATAGCTTTCTGTTCACCCACCGTTCTGCTCCCTTGGCTTACATGAGTCCTCCTACTAGGATCCCACCTAGACACCCACCTTTTACTGAGTGTCCCCTGCCTCTTCTTCAGGGATGCTAGAGGCCTCTGGAAGCCCAACAACTGTACGTTCCACAGTGCAGTTCAGGACAAGGCCTCTCTTTGCCTGTGGTTCACTCTGAAGATGAGTCCCTGAGCTCATTTCACAGGGATTATTATGTGCTCCTTCAAAAATGCTTTCTAGCCTTTCTATCTTCTCTCTCTCTCTCTCTGTCTCTCTCTCTTTCCCCCTCTCTATCCTGCACCTCCATAAGAAGTCCACTAGAGGTGAAGTTGTGGGCAAATGAAGTTGTAAGCATGTACCAGGCTGTGCCCACTCATTCCTTTCATGCTTGGTTACCAGGCCAGGGCATTATGCTTGGTTCCTTTGTCCTTCCCAGGAGGCCCCACAGTGTCTGGTATACATAGGCTTCTAGCAGGCCCACACTAGAGCTCACCAGGCTTGCTCTGACAAGCCTGAGCCAGGCCTGGGCTCAAGCTGAGACTCCCTGCATACTTAATGTGTGACATTGTGCCACAGAGAGAGCAGAAATACTCTGTTTATGTTGCCCAGAAAACCCAAGACAGATAGGAAATCGCAAAGAAACAGAAATTGTTTACCTTATATGTTAAACCAAAAAGCTAATAGATCTATCTATACCAGAATGAAATTTTCCCAGGAGGTCATGAGTGACTGTGACTGTGCACCACTAAACCATTCACTGAGATGCCCTGGTGTCAGGCACCCAGCCCTGGGAATTCGTACATCTATCTGCATAACAGACCGAGGCTTAGCTACCAGCTTCACTCCCAGAAGGAATGACCACCCTGACTCCTCTTCACTCTCCAGTTCTCAAGGGTGAGACCCTCCCCGTTTGCAGTAGGAGGACCTCCTGCAACTTGCAAACCTGTTTCCATGTGACAGAATCCACAGAATATGCACTGTGTCTCACAGAGGTTGGGATCAAGTTAGTCAGAGATGGTTATCCAGGGGGCCCAGTAGCTACCCTAACATGTACTAGGGCTGCATGAAGCAAAAGGGCATTCATTATGTCAGCTCCAGGAAGTGAAAAGTGCATGTGGAGTTGAAGGCAAAACATATACCTTGAGCTGCAGCTCCCTCACATGCAAGCTCTCCAACCCTCTATGTCCTCAGCTGTAAAATGGCCCTAGTGACAAGGTTGTCACAGGACGATATAATTTCCCTCACACTGAGACATCACTGTGAAATGTAACTGGTGTTCCCTGGCTGAGCTCCTCCGGTATCTTACCTTTCTGCCCTGAGTGCCTCGCACCCCACCTGTTATATACAATGCCAATGGTTAATAAGTGGCCATTGGGCAAACTTGATGTTTGTTCAGAGAACAGAAGCCATCAACAGTTAGCCGTCCTAAAGAAGGTAAATCTGTCTCTAACTTGGAGAAGCCCTCTCTTAGTCAATTCAGTTCACGGGGCTGACATGGAGGCAGAGGGGGCTGCTCCATGGAGGTGTTCAATTCGGAGCTTTGGCTGCTGACACACGGATTCTAGTGAACTCTCCCCATCGGCTATCGGAAGCAGAATAGCAAAGCCGTGCAAAGTGGTTCATGCTTCACTGAAAACCTTCCTTCCTGGCTGACCCAGGAGCCTACCCTGCGCAGCGCCATCTCAGTTGAAACTCAGTGCTCTCCAGTCACCAATCACTACAGGCCGTGAACTTTTGGGGCCTCCAATGACATGAATGTGAAAGATGCTCACCCTAAAATTTCACTGGAAAACAAGTTATCTGCCTGGACCTCCGAATCCAGCATGTGACATTGGTGGGGGGAGCTTCTTCCCCTAACAAACTGTACCCAAGCAGTACTGTATATACTCAGTATTTCAAGTATTGACTAAGTTTGTCATCTATGACAGGGATTGCACTGGAGGGAGAAGAGATGAGACTGGGGAGGGGGTGACAGCAAGATTAAGTATAGCAGTTGACAAAACAGATCTGCCTTGCCTGAGGGACATGCACATCTGTGAGGGTGCTAGGGCTTGAATCCCCCATGGGAGCTCTTGTTGAGACTTCTTTACCATCATCTGTATCAGGAGTTAAGACCTGAAGAGGTGACTAGGTCATGTGGGCTGCACCTTCACAATGGCTGAGGCTGTCTTCCTGGAGTGGGTTAATTGTTGAAGGAATGGCTTTGCTACAGAAGCAAGCTCAGCTTCCTAGGTGCCCTCCCTCTTGCTCTCTTGCTCTAAGTAGCTCTTTATTGCATATTGGACATATTTAAAATATTTTAATTTTTATGTATTTTATTGATAATTATATATATATATATATGTATGTATATATATGTTCCCCATATATTTTGATCATAGTCCCCACCCATCATTCTCTTGTCTCCCTTCTCTAATCCTTTTCAGTGAACCCCTTCCTATCTCCAACCATTCCCTCTACTATTTCGATATTTTACTCTTTTCTGTGGTGGGGACATATAGATGAGTCCATTATTGTGAAAGTAAAGACAGCAAACAGCTGCTTTGAGGCCATGAATTCAATGGACACCACATGTCTGGAATACAGTGCTCAGAGTACTCCTTCCCATCTGTTATAGTCAGGTACACATTGCTGGTA
Organism: Dipus sagitta; assembly: GCA_036346955.1. Taxonomy (NCBI): domain Eukaryota; kingdom Metazoa; phylum Chordata; class Mammalia; order Rodentia; family Dipodidae; genus Dipus; species Dipus sagitta. Next base: position 22,966,116 of record CM070783.1, read on the forward strand.
GAAATCACCCAACCAAGAGCAACTCCACCTCCCAAGCTCTCTCTACTTAATCAAAAAGACATGAGGCTATGGGGACATTGTACTAAAACCACCACAGACATTTAGGTTGATTCTATTACCTAGCTATTGTGAACAGGGTCACAATAATTATGGATAAGTAAGACTCTACTTTAAGTGTAGAGCCTTTAGGGTATAGGCCTAGCAGTAGTATAGCTGGGTATATGGTTGATCTGTTTTTAACTTTTTGTTTTCCATAGTGTCTGTACCATTTTACACTTTTACCAACAGTGGATAAGTGTTCCTCTTTCCCCATACCCTCACCAGAATTCATTATTCTTTGATTTTTTTTTTTTTTTGATGGTAGAAATTCTGACCAGACTGAAATGGAATCTCAGAGTGGCATTGATTTATATTTCCCTGAGGCTAAAGAGGTTGAACATTTTTAAAGTATGTATTGGCCATTTTTATTTATTGTTTTGAGAATTCTCTGTTGAGTTTCATGGCTCATGTTTTGATTGGATTTTTTTGGTTTTTATTTTTTAGTTTTTTTTCAGGTTCTTTATATACTTGGCATATTAATCATTTATGGGGTATATAGCTTGCAAAGATTTTCTCCCGTTCTTTAGGTTGTCTTTTGATTTGGTTGACAACTTCCTTAACTGTTCAATAGCTTTTTAGTTTCATTAGGACCCATGTATTGATTGTTTGCCTTATCTCCTGGATAACTGGGGTCCTATTCAGAAAGTCCTTCCCTACTCCTATATCTTGAAGCATTTCCCCTACTTTTTCCTCTAGCCATTTTTTATGCATGGAGACAGATAAGGGTCTAAGTGCATTCTTTCGTATGTCCAGTCTTCCCAGCATGACTTGTTGGAAATGTTGCCTTTTCTCCAGTGTGTATTTTGGTGTCTTTGTCAAAACAAACAAACAAACATAAAAAACAGGACGCTGTAGTTATATGAACTTATACCTAGATATTCTATTTTAGTCCATTGATCTTTGTTTTGTTTTTTGTGCCAGAATCATGCAGCTTTTACTACTATGGCTCTGTAATATGACTTAAGGTCAGGTGTGGTGCTATCTCCAGCAGTATTCTTTCTGCTGAGGATAGTTTTGGGCATCTGGGGTCTTTTGTGCTTTTTTATGAATTTTAAGATTTTTTTTCTATTTCTGTGCAGAGTTATGCTTGAGTTTTGATTGGGATTGCTCTGAATATGTATATTGCTTTTGGTAGGATGGCCTTTCTAAAATATTAATTATTCCAATCCATGAGCATAGTGTATCTTTCAATATACTGGTGTTCCCCCTCAATTTCTCTATTTTTTTTAAAGTTTTTATTGTAGATGTCTTGTACTTCCTGGGTTAGAGATATTCTGAGATATTTAATGTTTTGTAGCTATTGTGAATGGGACCATTTTCCTGATTTCTTTCTCAATATGTTTGTAATTGTTATATAAGAAGGCTACTGATTTTTGTGTGTTAATTTTGTACCCAGCCACTTTGCTGAAAGGGTTTATCAATTCCAGGAACTCCCTGGTGGAGACCTCAGTGGGGGATCTTCTGATATATAGAATCATATCATCTGCAAATAGTATAGTTTGACTTTTCCCTTTCTCGTTCGCATCCCTTCTATTTTTTCTCTCATCTTATTGCTCTAAAAATTTGAGTACTACATTTATTAACAATGGGGCCATTGGACACTCTGATCTTATTCCAAATCTTAATAGGAATGTCCCAAGGCTTTATCCATTAAGTATGATACTGACTATAGGTTTGTTGTATTTAGCATTTATTATGTTGAAATATGTTGCCTCCTTCCCTAGTACATCTAATGTTTTTATTTATTTGCAAGGAGAGAAAGCGATAAAATGGGAGACACACACACACACAGACAGAGAGAGAGAGAGAGAGAGAAGAGAAGAGAATGGTTGTTTCAGGACCTCTGCCACTGCAAATAAATTCCAGATGCATGTGACACTTTGTGCATCTAGCTTTACATGGATACTTCGGAATCAAACCCAGGTGGTCAGGCTTTGAAAGCAAGCACCTTCTGCATGGAACCATCTCTCAAGCCATTTTCAAGATATTTTTTTTTTTTTAAGTGGGCTTTCACTCCAGCTCAGCATGACCTGGAATTCACTCTGTAGTCTCAGGGTATCCTTGAACTCACAGAGATCCTCCCACCTCTGCCTCCCAAGTGCTGGGACTAAAGGCGTGCACCACCACATCTGGTGCTCTCCAAGATTTTTATCATGAAGAGATGTTGCATTTTATCAAAGGCTTTTTCTGTATCAATTAAGACAATCACTTTATTATGAAGGCATTTCACACTATGAATTTTCCCCTTAGGACTGCCTTCATTGTGTCCCATAAATTTTGGTAAGTTGTGTTTTCATTATCATCCAATTCTAAAAATTTTACAATTTCTTTTTCTTTTAAATTTCTTTCACAACCCATTCATTGTTTAAAAATGTGTTGTTCAGTCTCTGGGAGCTGGTGGAGTTTCTGAAATGTCTCTTGTTAATTTCTAGCTTTAAAGCACTGTGATCTTATATGATACAGGAAGCTACTTCAATTTTCCTGAATTTATGGAGGCATGCTTTATGGCCTGACATATGGTCTCTCTTGGAGGGGGTTCCATGGGCTGCTAAGAAGAATGTGCATTCTGTAGAGTTGGGGTGGGAAGTTCTGTAGCGGTGCATTAGATCTAGTTGATCTATGGTGTTGTTGAGCTGTATTATTTACCTGTTGATATTCTGCTTGGCTAATTTGTCTATTGATGATAGTGGAGTATTGGAGCCCCCAGCTATGATGGTGTTGGTGTTTATTTCTGTTTTGTTGTCAAGTAGGTGTTGTTTAGTAAACTGTGGTGCACCTACATTTGGTGCATATAGATTTATAATTGTGATGTTCTCATGTTGGATGGGTAAAAACTGGCCTTCGTTGTTCTTTTGATTACTTTTGGTTTGAAGTCTATCTTGTCAGATATTAATATAGCAACACCTGCTTGTTTCTTATTTCCATATACCTGGAATATTATTTTCCATCCTTTCACCCTGAGGAGGTGTCTTTCTTTAGTGGTTGGGTTTCTTGAAGACAGCAGATTTTCTGATTCACCCTGTTAACTTGTGTCTTTTGATGGGTGAGTTAAGACAGTTAATATTTAAGGTTATAACTGTAAGGTTTGATTCAATTGCTGCCATGATGGGTGCTTTATGGGGTCTGGTGCTTTCTTGTGCTTTTACTTTTTTGAGCCTGCTCTAGTTTTGGTTATTGTGATCTTTTTCTTGTAGGCTCTTGAGGTTGGTTGTTGGACTTTTCTGTGTGTAGTATTCCCTGAAGTACTCTGTAGATTTGGCTTTGTGTCCATATAATCAGAGTTGACTTTTTTCATGGAAATTTTTCCTTGCACCATCTATCATGAGGGATACTTTCACTGCGTACAGTACCTTGGGTTGGAAGCCATAATTTTTTTAGACTTTGAAGTGTTCCATTCCAGGCCCCTCTGGCTTTCAGGGTTTCCATTAAAAAATCTGAGGTAATTCTGATGGGATTGTCCTTGTATATAGTGAGTTGGTTCTCTCTTGCTGCTTTTAGCACTCTCTCTTTGGCTTCACTGTTAACTAGGATGTGCCTTAGAGAGCTTCTTCTTTGGTCCAGTCTGATTGGTGTTCTGTGGTCTTCTTGTATCTGGATGGGCCTTCATTGTGAAATTGTTCTTCAGTAATTTTGTTGAGTATGTTTTCTATGCATCTGGCCTGGATTTCCTCTCCTTCTGGTATACCCATGATCTAGATGTTTGGTCATTTTAGGGTATTCCACAGTTCCCTCATATTCTGTTCACATGATTTTTTTGAACTTAGCAAAGTTTTTGGCCTCCTGATCAATCTCTTCTGTCTTGTCTTCCAGGTCAGAGGTTCTGTCTTCCACATGAGTGACTCTGTTAGTGAGGGATTTTAGGGAGTTTTAAAGCTCTCTTTGAGTTTTGTTTTCTGTTGCATTGTTATTTTGCATTATGTCCATCTCTTTTTTGAGGTGTGATTTCAGTTCAAGGTCTGATTTTCTTGATGCTTCCTGGAATTCATTCTTGCATTTGATCATGTCTCCATTAAGCTTAATCATCTGGTTATTGGGCTCCTCTATTTGTTGACTCACTTTCAATTCATTTATATCTCTTTTGAGGCTTCTCTGGTTTTCTTCAGTTAAGCCTAGTGACAAAGGCTGAGTGCTCTAAGAGATGATTCTGCTCAATTTCATTTATGCAATTGTTGGTTTTTTGATGGCTTGCTTCCAGTTCAGCAATTCTTTTCATCAGGGTCACATCGCTTGTTGTATTTTCATTGCGGGATTCAATTTCTGTTGTTTCCTCTATGATTTCACTGGAGGCTTCCATTGTGGGACTAGGCACCCTTGATGGAGATCTCTCAGTTTTCTGATTTTCTTTGTTTTTTGTGTTTTGGTTTTTTTGTTTGTTTTTGCATTGTAGCCTACCCATCTTGGGGAAACATTTTATTTTATTGAAGGGGAAGCAAGTATTTATCCTTGTAGGCTCTTCAGTGAATGTTCTATTTTAAATATGAACCAGATTGATGTATGATGGGGTTATAACTACAGATGTGCAGACTGTGGAGACTGGAAGTACTTCAAAAGTACCTGGGGAACTGGAAGGTGGGGAACTGGAAGCTCTGTCCTACTCACTCCCCTTCACTCTTCAGCACAAGGGGACTAGGGGCTGGGGACCCAGGAGTGGGGAAGCTGGGGACCCAGGGGCAAGAGGCCAGGTTCCACAGTAGCCCATGCACCCTCTGGCTCAGAGAAATAGGGATTTGGGAACCCAGGCAATGGTCAGTCAGGACACCTGAGCAAAAGGCCTGCTTCCACAGCACACACAGGTACCAGGCCGCACAGGGGCACTGGGACTAGGGAACTGGACCGTGGGGAATGAACCAGGAGCTCTGGCCTGCTCACTCTGCATGCACCCTCTGGAGCAGGGGAACAGAGATTTGTGGGCCAGTCAATTAGGAAACCAGAGCAAAAGGCCTGCTACCACAGCTCACATTCAGAGACCAGACTGCCCAAGCCAGAAGCAGGTGTACCTGGACCAGGGAGCTGGGAGGTGGTGGATGAGCTGGGAGCTCTGGCCTACTCACTCCATGTGTGCATCCTCTGGAGCAGGGGACCTGGGAGTTGGGCACTGTGGTAGTTTGATTCAGGGGTCCCCCATCAACTTAGGTGTTCTGAATGCTAGGTTCCTAGCTGATGGAGATTTGGGAATTGACACCTCCAGGAGACGGTGTATTGTTGGGGGCAGGCTTATGGGTGTTATAGCCAGCTCCCCCTTGCTAGTGTTTGGCACATTCTCCTGTTGCTATTATCTATGTTATATTGGCCAGGGAGTGATGTCCATCCTCTGCTCATGCCATCGTTTCCCCCTGCCATTGTGGAGCTTCCCCTTGAGTCTGTAAGACAAAATAACCCTCTTTTTCCCCCCACAATCTGCTCTTAGTAGGATGATTTCTACCAGTAAGGAGAACCTGACCTGACTGAAACGGGGACGCAGGGGTCATTCAATCAGGAAGGTGGAGCTAAGGGCCTGCTTCTGTAGAAAGCTTGCAGGCAGACTCAAGCCAGCAGCAGGGAAACTGGGACCTGGGAACTGGGAGGTGGGGAAGGAACTGAGAGCTCTGGCCTACTCACTCCACACACACACACACACACACACACACACACACACACACACGCACACACACACGCCCTCCAGAGCAAGAGATCCAGGGGTAAGGGCCCAGGGGCCATTTAATCAGGAAGGCGGAGCAAGGGGCTTGCTTCTGCAGTTTGCTCACAGGGTCCAGGCAGCCCAAAGCCAGTATCAGGGGAACTGGGACCAGGGAACTGGGAGGTGGGGAAGGAACTGGGAACTCTGGCCTATTTACTCCACATGCACACCCTCCATACCAGGGGATCCATGGAGTTGGGGACCCAGGAGCCATTCAATCAAGAAGGTGACGGTGGAGCTGCCAGGCATGGTGGTGCACGCCTTTGATCCCAGCACTTGGGAGGCAGAGGTAGGAGGATTGCCATGAGTTCGAGGCCACCCTGAGACTCTATAGTGAATTCTAGGTCAGCCTGGGCTAGAGTGAGATACTACCTCGAAAAACCAAAAAAGAAAAAAAAGGAAGGTGGAGCCCGTAACTCTCAGTACCAGAAATCAGTTGCTACTCACAATAAGCTGTTGATCAGACTGACCTATAAGGTTCCCAAAACAAGACAGGGTTCTGTCAAAGCACTTGGTTATCCACCTGAGGCAATAGGGCAAAAGGTGCCCTATTTCTAAAGACCCCATAAGCTGCTTGCACAGAACATGGAGAGACCTGGCAGGAATCCAGAAGAGAGCAAGTCCCCAGACAGCCCATCAAGTGCTGGAAAGCACTACATGAGCTACTGGGGAAAAGTGGCCAGCAATGGTCTGAGCAAGCAGAGGTCTAAGCTACTCAGAAGCAAACACCCTGATTGGATGTACAGCCAGTGCAATAGTGGCACACAGCCTTAGTAGGTAACCAATAGCTTTCAAATTGGCTAAGATATCCTCTCAGTGTAAAGGAACCCATATCTGGAATTGGGAAACAGATCAGAATCCTATGGAAACAAAGAGTATGCTCTCTAGTGTCAAGTTCCCACTAGTCCTTGGCTAAAAGAGGAGGAGATGCATAAACCAACTCCTCACTAAATTAATAATGCTTATCCCATTTAAACTATGCTGATTTCATTCTCTGATGGAGAAACTGCTTTTCCTTTTCAGAAGTTAGCGAGACCCAAGGAGATAAACTACCCCTTGCACTTCAGCCAAGCTACAGCTGAAACCACAGCAGAAGTGGGGAGATGAACAAGAGTGCTGCTTCCATGGTGAACCTGACAGCACCAGGGTATAGGAGACAGACCCTGAGGATACTCAACACCTACCAGAGGCTCCTAAGAGCTCATCACTGAAGTAGACTTAAAACACATCCACCACAGCTCAGAGAATTTTGTGGAAGAGGGGGCGGAAAGATTGTAAGAGCCATAGGTTGAGACATCAAGCCTCCCCTCCCAAAACTGACTGCTATTCTCAAAACATATAGCCTCCATTCTCTCTCTCTCTCTCTCATAAATAAATAAAATATATATTTTAAAAATAATTTTTTAAAAAAGGGCTGGAGAGATGGCTTAGTGGTTAAGGCATTGCCAACAAAGCCAAAGGACCCTGATTCAATTCCCCAGGACCCACGTAACCCAGGTGCTCAGGGGGATGCACGCATCTGGAGTTCGTTTGCAGTGGCTAGAGGTCCTGGCGCACCCATTCTCTCTCTGTCTCTCTCTCCCTCTTTCTCTCTTATAAACAAATTAAAAAAATATATTTTAGAAAACCACATAACCCACAATCCCATGGGGAATACCTGCTACCCCACTGAGGATGGTACCCAGTGGAATGTGAACAGGGATGAGGGAAAAGAGGGTACCAACACATGATGTATCCATAAAAAATATATTGTTAATAATAATAATAAATAAATAGCTGGGCATGGTGGCACATGCCTTTAATCCAAGCACTCAGGAAGCAGAGGTAGGAGGATCACCGTGACTTCAAGGCCACCCTGAGACTACATAGTGAATTCCAGGTCAGCCTGGGCTAGAGTGAAACCCTACCTCGAAAAACCAAAATAATAATAAATTAAATAAATAAATAAATAAATACAAAGACAATCACTATCATGGGATTTCTATCCTTGAGTCTATATATGTGATTATTAAGTTTTTTGATTTTATAGAGTGAGCCATTCTTTCACCCTCTGCACTTTTATCTTTAGGAATGAAGTCTACTTGACATAAGTGCATGACCTCTCTATATGCTCTGAAATTTGGCTTGCAACTGATTTATGGAGAGTTTTTTTTTTTTTTTTTGTATCTAGTTCATCAGGGATATTTTATTTTCATTTAGTTCTTGGAACTAGTTTATTTCTTTCTTGATTTCTTCAATTATCCATGCATTGTTCAATAGTGTATAGGTTTTTATATGTTTGTGTGTTTATCTATTCGGTTTTGTTGTTAGTGTGATGCCAGCTTTGTAGAAGGATTGGGGAGCAGCCGCTGTCTTGTGGAATAATCCAAGAAGCAGTGCTTTCATTTCTCCTATAAAGTCTGATAGAATTCTGCTGGAGCTGGAATTTTTTCATTGGGAGATTTAAAATAATAATTTATTTATTTATTTGAGAGAGCAAGAGAGGCAGATAGAGAGAGAGAGAAAATGGATGTGCCAGGGCCTCCAGCCACTACAAACAAACTCCAGATGCATGCCCCACCATGTGCATCTGCCTTACATGGGACCTAGAGAATCGAACCTGGGTCCTTAAGCTTCACAGTCAAGCACCCTAACTGCTAAGCAATCTCTCCAGCCCTTTCTTGATTTCTTAAATGACCAACTCATTGTTCAATAGTGTGTTGCTCAATCCGCAGAGTTTGTGAATTTTCTGTAGTTTCTTTTGTGGTTTATTATTTCTGGCTTTATTGCTTGGTGGTCAGATAAAATTTAAGGTATTATTTCAATTTTCCTAAATTTGTTAAGATTTGCTTTGTGTTCTAATATATGATCTATTTCAGAGAAATTTTCCTGTACTGCTGAAGGGAATGTGTATTCTATAGTGTTTGAGTAGAATGTTCTGTAAAAGTCTGTTAATAACTTGATTTGTTATGTTATTTAACTCCATTGTTTCTCTGTTTGTTCTCTGTGAAGATGACCTGTCTATTGGTGATAGTGGGGTATTGAATGCACCCGCTACCATTGTGTTGGGATTTATCTCTGACTTTATACATAATAGATTTCATTTTATAAAATTAGGTGTACCTGTGCTTGGTGCATATATTTTTACAATTGGAATTTATTTTCTCTTGTTGAAGTTTTCCTTTGATCAGTATGAAGTGACCTTCTTTATATCTTGTAGTAAATTTTGGTTTGAAGTCTATTTTGTCAGACGTTAGAATAGACATACCTTTTTGTTTCCCAGCTCTATTTGCTGTCTTTTCCCATCCTTTCACCCTGAAGTCTTTGATAGTGAAATGAGTTTCTTGATGGCAGCAAATGGATGGATCCTGTAGGGTTTTTCTATTGACAACATCCATAATGGTAAACAATATCCCACGGTAATTCTCTCCCTCCCCCCACTTTCCTCTTTGAAACTCCACTCTCCATCATATCCCCTCCCCATCTCAATCAGTCTCTCTTTTATTTTGATGTCATGATCTTTTCTTCCTATTATGATGGTCTTATGCAGGTAGTATCAGGCACTGTGAGGCCATGGATATCCAGGCCGTTTTGTGTCTGGAGGGAGCATGTTGTATAGAGTCCTGCCCTTCCTTTGGCTCTTACATTCTTTCCACAACCTCTTCTTCATTAGACCCTGAGCCTTGAAAGGTGTGATAGAGATATTTCAGTGCTGAGCACTCCTCTGTCACTTCTTCTCAGCACCGTGGTGCCTTCTGAGTCATTCCAAGGTCGCTGCTATCTGAAAAGAGAAGGTCCTCTAACCAAAAGTGAAAGTAGCATTAATATATGGGTATGAACATTAAGAGAAGTGCTTACTGGGAAGTTTGGTGATCACAGTATATACATTTAGCCAGACACAGGCAGACATTACAGCCCTAGGGCTCATGACTACCCCTGTTGTAGGTTTTCAATATCAGGGATGTATTCCCTCCCATGGAGCAGGCCTCCAGTCCAATTACAGAGCAGTTGGTTCCCTCCATAACAGGCATGCCACTATTACATCCCTTGGCTCATTTGGCCTGGCTGGCTAAATTTAAAGCTTGCAGTGTCCACTATTGAGTATCTTCACTGGTGAGTTGTCTCTCTCCCATGCATGCAGCATAGTTTTTTCCAGCTCTCTGTCAGCTGGTCTACATGGAGGAGGTTTTCAGTTCAGCTCCAGCAGGATTTCTCAGTGATCTTATAGCCCAAGTATGTAGAATCTTCAGCAATAGGGTCTTACCATCTGTTCCTGGTGGGAAACCAAAGGCCTTGGCAATGGCCTATAATGTTTTGGGGGTATCTGGGACCTCCCTGACCAACAACTCACTGGAAGGTATCCCATCCCTGGCACTGAAATTTTTCTAGTAACAATCTATGGCTTCTGCGTGTCCCATTGTCCAAAAAAGTAGGTTTCCATATAACTTATTTATATCCTCTTACATTTTGATTATCCCTCCCTCCACCTTTCCTTTACTCAATCTTTTCCCCTGACCTCACTTAGGCCTTTTCAACCACATTAATCTGTTCTTTTACTTACAAATATACAATACTATCCAATTAAGTCCCCCACTGTTTTTTGATCCAGGCTGTTAACCTGTGTTTTTAATTAGGGAGTTGAGGACATTAATATTCAGAGTTATTACTGAGAAGTGTATGCTAATGCCTGTGATATCGATGATTTGTGGGGTTTGGTGTTTTATTGGTCTTCATTTCCTTAACTGGTATTCTATCATTGGTTGTTCATTTTTCTCCTGAATCTTTTTTAGTATATATTCTTCTCTTTGGTATGACATATTCCATTCAGAGTCCTCTGTGGGGCATGCTTAATGCACATAAATTTCTTTAGCCTATTTATATTTTTTTCTCTTTCTTTTATGAGAGATAATTTTGCTGGAAGTAGTAATTTGAGTTGGCAGCTGTGGTCTTTCAATACTTAAAGTACAAAATTCCAAATCCTCAGGCATTTAGGGTTCCATTGAAAACTAGGCTGTTATTCCAATGGGTCTGTCTTTGCATGTGACTAGATGTTTCTTTCTTGGAGCTTTCAGCATCCTTTCTTTCTTCTGTGAATTTAGTGTTTTGACTATAAAAATTACATAGGAAATTTCTTTTCTGCTCCTGTCTATTTGATGTTCTATACTCCTCTTGTACATGGATGAGCATCTCCTTCCCTAGATTTGGAAAATTTTCTTCTATAATTTTATTAAAAATATTTTCCTATGCCATTGGCCTGTAGTTCTCCTTATTCTATGGCTATACTTTGGACACTTGGTCTTTTCAGGGTGTCACACAATTTTCTCATGATCCATTCATGCTTTCTTAGCTTCTCACTGGATTTGACTAACTGATCCAATTCCTCTTCTTTGTCTTCAAGATCTGTTGTCTCCACTTGGCCCATTCTACTGTGAAGTTTTCCATAGAGCTTTTGGTTTTACTTGTTGTGTTTTTCATTTCCAGCTTTATTTTAGTTTGCTTTCATTCAGGATTTCTATCTCTTTATTTAGTTCCATTTTCATGTCCTGGTTTGGCTTCCTCATTTCATGTAGCTATTTGGATTCTCTTGGAATTCATTTAGGCATTTATCTGTGTCATCATTGAATTTATTCATGATTTTATTCATTCATTTATCTATTTCTTCTTTGAGTTATTTGTACATATTTATAACCATTCTTTTGTGATCTCTGTCTGGAGTTCCCTCTAGGTAGCTCTCATGGTGTTCCTCTGCTATGGGAGTGCTACTTGTTGGGGTAGACATATTGGATTGTTTTTTGTGAAATGTTGACACTTGCCCATCTGGAGATGGTGCCCTGGTCATATATTTCTGGCACTCTTGTGTGAAGTAAGCACTTGGAAGGTTGACTGGTGTTTCCTTGTGTTCACTGGTATTTGTTCTGCTTTGTGGTGCTTGGAGCTCAGTCTTGGAGATGGTAGGTACTATTTCATGGGTGGGGTAGGTAAAATGGTTTCAATTTGATTACAGTTGTGCTCAAACTCATGTTTGGATCCATGCCCAAATAGGAGATCATTGGTGCCACCTGCAGCATGTGTGGGAGGATTGCTGAAGAAAATCTGGGGACTGAAACTCAGTGCAAATCCTAGCCCTAGTGACTGGTAGTCTGTGCCCATGTGGTAGAGTTGGAATTCCTGAGGACCTCCTGAGTGCTGGAACTTGAACACTGGACTCAATCACAATGTCATATTGTGTGTACCCCTGTAGGGTGAGGGGTGAGGATTTGTGCCCATCCCAGCCCCATCTGGATCACAATGGTGGATGGTGTGGGTGCTAGTGATGGATAGCAGAATAGAGGGAAGAGGATTGGCACAGGTCTCAAAATTATTGGGTCCCCAACTTGTCAGCATCACAGTGGCAGATGGTGTGGGTGTGAGCTCAGGGCCTCTTTTGCCATGTGATACCTCAGCCAGATGCCAACCCCTTAACATTGAACTTCCCAGCCTCCATGAGAAATGTGCTTCTTTTCATTATAAATTATGCAGTCTCTAGTATTCAGTTATAGCAGCACAAAATAGACTAAGGAACATGGGTACAGACATTACTAGTAACCAAGGAAATAAAGAAATAATTATAAACTGTGGTAAGTATTTGAAAGGAAAAAATAAGGGAGCGCTGAGGGGCTATAAGGAGGCCCACAGTCAAGAACAGGCTTCTCTGAAGTGGCTGCACTTGATCTGAGACCTAAAGACGGAGTCATTGCGAACTAGCTGGAGAAGACAGTAGAACTGTTCAGATAGCCATGGTGCTTGAAAGCAATGGAGTTCCTCCAAGAGCTGCAAGAAGAGGTCTGTGCTTAGAAACTGTGGGCAGAGATGTGTGGTGAATATTGTCTCTAATTCATCCTAAATGCAAGAGATGACCAGCAAAGGACAAGCAATAATGATGGGCATGTTTGTGGTTTCAAAAGATCAGTCAGAAGAGCTGCAGAGATGGCTCAGTGGGTAATGTACTCACTGTGCAAGTATGAGGCCCTGACTTCAGGAGGTAGGGTCTCACTCTGACCCAGGCTGACCTAGAATTAACTATATAGTCTCAGGGTGGCCTCGAACTCAGGGCAATCCTCCTACCTCTGCCTGCCGAGTGCTGGGATTAAAGGCGAGCATCATCATGCCCAGAATGGCACTGTATTTTTTTTTTTTTTTTAAATCTCCATCTCTATGTGGCCACAGGAGCTCCAAGGAGGCCACAGGAGGTAAGGAGAGCCCTATCCTCACAAGTCTCCAGGGCAGAGACTCCCAGCCTGGGATGCTTCAGTCCATCCTGGATTGCAGAAGGCAGCCAGGGGCAGGTGGACCAAGTACCCCCAGGTAGCTGCTCTTGAGCCCGGGAGCTGTGCCTCCTCCTTATTTCCCACCCTTCCCTGTGGCTCACAGTCCCATTTCTCAAGGGGAATGTGTCCGAGTGGGATGCTGTGTCCCTCTCTGATGCTTCCCGATGTGCCACCGCTTCCCTGCAAGGACAGAGAGATGGGTATATCTGGCTAGCCATACCAAGAGGACACCTAAGGCCATCAACACCAGGCATAAGGACAGTCTATCCTAGCTGAGCTTTGGGATCACCACATCCCTCTCTACTTGGAAAGGAGCCTGAGGATCCAGCAAAACCAAGCATCAGCACACCTGAGTGACATACTTACTCCTCTGCCCACCCTGAGCGAGACTGCCTAAGGACTTTACATCTGGCCACAGCAAGTTTAGCAACAGGGCAACACCTACTGAGGTTGAAGAGAAAGAGGCCAGTCACTGTTGCAGTTACCTTCTCATTGCTGGGATGAAACACCCAACCAGAAGGAGCTTATAGCAAGAAAGTGTTTATCTCAGTCCTACAGTGTTAAAGGGAACTTTGGGGGCAACTGGCTCACTGCATCCCACATCCACAGCAGAGAGACAGTACAGCAAGCCCTCTCTCCACACTCAGGAAGGCTGGACTCAAAATCTTCCCCCAGTGACACACCTCCTCCAGCAGGGCTGGGGGATAAGGAAGAAGCTTAATAAAAAATCACCTGAGGATATGGGGAACATTTACATTCAAACCACCCCAGTGATCCCAGCACACTGGGCCAACCTCACGTATTCCTTTCTGCCTTCTCTGTATTCTGTCCTTACCCATGTTGAGTTCTACCTTGAGGAGCCATGCTTCCTGCCAGGAGCCTGCAGCGTCCTCAAGACCAACTCACCTGGCAACATCACAGCTCAGCCTGGTGTTGCCAGAGAAACAACCTCCCACCCTCTCACTCCTTCCCATCTCTCCTACAAAAGACTCAGCAGAGCCCATCTAGTGGCTACTTCCCATATCTGCCTTCTGCTCCCCCCACCAAGTTCCCAAGTCAGGAGAGACTCTCCCCAGGAAGCAGCTGACCTACATAGCACCCTCCCACGATTTAGAACACAGTCTCTTTCTTGGATTCATTACTTTTACCCAACAGAAAATTGCCATAAGGTACTTATTTCGCATCCAAAAAGCTATCACAATAAATCTGCACTGTCTGCTGTGCATGGCAGTCACCTCTTAGATGGGACCATTCTGCAGGGCACAGCCTATACTCCTGGGCCCTTTCTTCCCGGCTTTTTTAGGTGTGTTATATGTGTGCTCTTTATGACCCTATACTCAGGACTAAGCTCTAAGTGTTTGGGAGCATACCTTGAAGTTGAATGGTCAAAGATAATGTCTCTCTAGAGATGTCAAGTACCCACCCTGTCCTGGCCCAGGGATGATAAGTTCTTGGTTCAGCTTGGGAGATAGTCTGTTTCAAGGAGTATCTGTTAAAAGGTAGGAGTTTAAATGTGCTAATCTAAATATTCACAAATGCATTTCCTCCTTTATACATGTTACTGATTTCACAGTCTTCAAGCCATAAACCCTACTAGATTGGGAATTCACTCTTTCCCTCATTTTACAGATAGAGTATAAAACTGAGGTGCCTGATGGCTTACAAGGCCCTGCTAGCGTACCCTGTACCTCACCTTCAAGTCCTCTACCAACTCAGCATCAAGAGTCCTGAAAGCATGGGAGATGCGTGTGTCAGCACCCATTGCTCCCTGTTTCGGTAAAATATGGTTATGGGCATTTTGGCTCTCTGGACACCTGGGGCGTAAGCTTGAATGTCAGTTTTCACTTAGGGAAAATTTTTACACTACAGTCAAAAGCTATTTAAAAATAAACACCAGGAAAATGATAAAACAAAGAAAGAGCATGGTGGACCACACCCATAATCCCTGCACTGGGGAGGCAGAGACAGGAGGACCCGAGGGCTTGCTGGCCAGCTGCGTCAGTGAGCTCTGGGTTCAACAAGAGACCCTGGCTCAAAAGTAAGGTGGAAAATGGGGTGAGAAGATGGTTTAGCAGTTAAAGGTGCTTGCTTACAAAGCCTTCCAGTTCCAGTTCTATTCCCCAGTACCCACATAAAATCACATGCACAAAGTTGTACAAGCATCTGGAGTTCATTTGCAGTGGCTAGATGCTCAGGTGTGCCCATATTCTCTCTCTCTCCCCTCTGTCTCTCTCTGTCTGCAAATAAATAAATAAAATATTTTTTTAAAAAAAAGATCACTCAGAAAATATGAATGGAAGGACACAGGCATGGGAGCATTTTAAGTAATTGTAGTATGGGGGAGGGGAGGAAGGATGGTTCCTTGCACAGAACTGTAATAGCACAAAGGTGCCAACAGATATTGACTCCACTTGAGTTACCACCTACAGGAAAAGGTAACAGAGGAAACAATCCTGCATGTCCAGAGAAAACTGCTGCTATAAATGTAAGGCAATGCTAAAGTTTCAGGCTACTACTTAGAGAAAAAGAATAGAAGGAAATGCACCAATATATTCACAGTTGTGATCCGTGATTACAGATGCTCCCTACTTCCATCTTTGTGATTCCTTCCAAGTGTTCTGCCACCATTTCTGCATTTTATTTTATTTTATTTTATTTTATTTTATTTTATTTTATTTTATTTTATTTGCAAGGAGAGAGGAGGGAGGGAGAGAATGGGCGTGCCAGGGCCTTTTGCCACTGTAAACGAACTCCAGATACATGTGTACTTTGTACATCTTACTTTACATGGGTACTGGGGAATCAAACCCAGGCTGTTGGGTTTTGTAAGCAAGCACCTTTAACTGCTGAGCCACCTCTTGAGCCCCCATTTCTTCTATGATTGTGGAAAAACAGCCATATTGTTCATTTAGTGCTGCCTTCTTACTGTATAAGCGTGTCCACAGGAAAGATTTAAAGATATCCACTGCTTGCTTACTTGGTGGGTAGATGGGTGGTTGGTTGGCTAGTTGGTTGGAGACAGATACTCATATAGGAAGTCTGACCTTGAATTCCTGATCCTCCTGCCTCTGCCAGCTGAGTGCTAGAACTATAGGTATGTGTTACCACACCCAGCTTCCCTGGAACTTTATCTCCCCCTTACTCTGGAAGACAACTTAGGCATGGGGCACAGCCAGAGCAGAGTCTTATTCTCAGCAAATCTTGTCTCTTAGGACAAAAACAGACCAGGCACATAGCTTGACTGCTTCCCTAAAAACATACACAGATCCTTTGTGTAGCTGATCTGCCCAACATGGCCTCTTGGTCATCCCCTCTCTAAGAAATGGTTCCCCTCTGAAGCACCTACCTTTATCCATGGCTCCCAAACTGCTGCCATTTGACCAAGGAAGATGTCTGAACCAAGTGAGAGCCACTGGATTTTCTCTCAGGAATATGGAATGTGAGGCAAGAAGACAAAAATGGCAAGTGATGATACTTTAGCAAAAGCATAGTCCTGTGGCACTGAGCATGGGAGACATACCAGCCATGGGCTCATGGAAGGACACAACAGGACTCTCCCCCAAGCAGACTAGTGAGAGGAGAATGGAGCCAAGCAGAGGCACATGAGAGGCACCCTTTGTCCACAGCAAGTAGAGGAAACACCTTCAGCCTGGAGAGTCAGCATCCTTCGTCAAATAGCCTGTCTTCAGGACACCTGTGAGCTGGATTATTGTGTCGCTTCAATTAGATTTCCTGCTTGAATTTGGGACGTCTCTTCTCTATAACCAAAGAGGCTTTCTTTCTTTTTTTTTTTTTTTTAGTTTTATTTATTTTTTCATGAAAGAGAGAGAGCAAGAGAGAGAGAATTGGCATGCCAGGACCTCCAGCCACT
Source organism: Dipus sagitta (assembly GCA_036346955.1). Classification (NCBI taxonomy): domain Eukaryota; kingdom Metazoa; phylum Chordata; class Mammalia; order Rodentia; family Dipodidae; genus Dipus; species Dipus sagitta. Next base: position 22,983,049 of record CM070783.1, read on the forward strand.
GCAATTGAACACGTGCGCCACCTTGTACACATATGCAACCTTGCATACTTGCATCACCTTGTGCGTATGGCTTATGTAGAACGTGGACCGAATTGAACATGAGTCCTTAGGCTTTGCAGGCAAGCACCTTAACTGCTAAGCCATCTCTCCAGCCCCCTAAGGGCTTTTCTAAGAAGTGTCTTTATGCACATGGTCCCCATGGTACAAAAAGCAATGCATTCAGTAGAAACTATGCTTTCAACTTCTAATTTGGCTCTTCTCCAAGGCTACAGGTGATCAAGGTACAATCCTCTTGTAAGATGTTGGTAGCAACAATGAGCCGCAACTCACAGACAGCTGTGCAGTCACAAGGGAGAACAACCAACACTGCTGAGTTTTGCTAAGCTAGGGTGGTGGGTAGGTTGGGTGCATTAACTAACTATGTTTCCAACTGAAGGATATTTTCAACCAGATGGGCTTGGGGACATAACCCCTCTGTAAATCACAGAGTACCATCTGTATTCAACTAACAGCCCAACTTGTCCTTATCTGTCAGCAGATTATCTATGCTGCCAATTATCAAGCCAGAGTCCCCTCCCCCCCTGAGTGAGGCTCCCGCCATCCAAAGGCTACACCACCCTGCCGCGAAGCCACGTTCTAAGCTGGGTGCAGCATGTGATTCTGCCAACTGAACAAAGCGAGATCAGACTTCAATGCCATGGAAAACCATCATGCAGCACCATCAGGAGTCATAAAGTGTCCTGTAACCTCACAAACTCCCCAAAGGCAAAGGGTTGCCACCTGGAGACATGTCCCCAGAAGAGGGCCAAGAGCCCAGCAGCAGCTGTCTCAAGCTAGAGGAGAGGGAGAACTTGACAGCTCCAAGGTAAAGCCTCTTTTTATTAAGACAACACAGCAAACTTTTTTTAACCACGGCTGACATCACTCTAATAAATCACCATCATGTCTTGTGGGATAGAAAAAGCCAAAACACTGTCACATTTGATTTTGCTGGCTACTCGCGTCTCAAGAACAAACCATGTGTTTTTAATCAACAGCACTTTGTTTTGCATTTCTCAGACCCCAATACTCTTTAAATAGTTGCTTTTACCAGAGGGCTATTTTAAACCCTGGGCCAACTTCTCTGCAAAGGACATAAAAAAAAAAAAGAGAGAGAGAGAGAGAGAACACCATGTTACCAGCTCCCTAGACTGATCCCTCACACTTTCTTTTCTGTGACAATTGTTCATTATGAGGTTATATCTGTCCATTTCAGGGCGACTTTCCTCACCCTTCCTTGGGAATTTAATTAGATGTCGTCCCAGAAAGTTGGAGTGTTTTTGGGTCCTCCAACAGGCAACACAACTGGGTTATGGGAAAACAGCAAATTCCCAGCCAAAGGGAACAGAGAGAGAGTCACATCTGGAAGTAGGATTCTAAAGAAGGGAAAGAGGAGGTGGCAGGGGAGGGAGCCCATTGGAGGGGAAAGGAGTAATAAAACAAGATTTCCGGAATGGCACATGTCAATTTCTTCTTGCAAACAGGTCCCAGACTCCTTGGTGGTAGATGTGCTCAGCAGGCAAACTGTAGCTTACGTGCTCTTTTCTTTGTTCTGTTGGATTGGGTGGTACTTCGAAGCAAGAACCCAATAGGGAAAGGGGGGGCCACTTGCCTGCCCAATTTACTTGGGTTTCGACAGTGATTGGCAGCTAAGTTTATCTTTATCTTGCACAGACATCTATCTCTTAACAACACCTGCCTTGACAAAGAATGGACACAGAAATCCCAACATGAACTAGAGAGGGAAGAAAACCCTACACTGTTAACTTCTGATAACTTAACTTGAGCCCAGAAGAACAGCCCAATCAAAAATATAGTCATGGGGGGCTAGAGAGATGGCTTAGTGGTTAAGGCATTTGCCTGCAAAGCCAAAGGACCTCAGTTCGATTCCCCAGGACCCACGTAAGCCAGATGCACAAGGGGGCACATGCATTTGGAGTTCATTTGCAGTGACTAGAAGCCCTAGAGTGCCTATTCTCTCTCTCTCTCTCTTTCTTTCCCTCTCACAAATAAATAAAATAAAATAAAATAAAATAAAATAAAAATAAAAATAGTCACAGGGCTGGAGAGATGGCTTAGTGATTAAGGTGCTTAACCTGCAAACCCTAAGGACTCAGGTTTGGTTTCCCCAGAACCCACGTAAGCCAGATGCATCTGGAGTTTGCAGTGGCTGGAGGCCCTGGAACACCCATCCTTTCTGTCTCTCTCTCTCTCTCTCTCTCTTCCCTCCCCTCTCTTAAATAAATAATTTACAAAAATATATAGTCATGCCCCAGGGGTGGTGGCAGACACCTATAATCCCAGTCAGTACTCCAGAGGTTGAGGAAAAAAGATGGCAAATTCAAGGCCAGCCTGGGCTTTCAAAGTGAGACTCTTTCAAAAAAGGAAGGGAGGGCAGGAGAGAGAGGGAAGAAGGGAGAGGGAAGACAAAGGAAAGACATGGGCAGGGAAGGCAAGGAGAGAAGGGAGGGGAAGGTTTTTGTTTTTGTTTTTGTTTTTGTTTTTGTTTGTTTGTTTGTTTGTTTCGAGGTAGGGTCTCACTCTAGTGCAGGCTGACCTGAAATTCACTATACAGTCTCAGGGTGGCCTCGAACTCATGGTGATCCTCCTACCTCTGCCTCCCCAGTGCTGGGATTAAAAACATGTGCCGCCATACCTGGCACTTGCTTTGTTGTAGTTATTGTTGTTTTAATAGATATGCCTGCCATGTGGTTCTGGTGTCAGCTAATATCTTTCAGCCAAATAGCAAAATTTTGACCAAATACTCATTTCCCTGACTAGTAAAATCCTCTGTTGCAGGTCAGATGAAAGCTTTCTTCCATGATGACTCTGATGGCCCATCCCATGCTGACAAGATCAGCCCCACCGCACATCAGATCCATGCTTTCCAAGGTCATAGTGCGTCAACCAACTGCAGAGAATGGTCAGATGCACAGAGTTCATTCCATATTGAAGTGTCTACTTTGATTGTTCCTCTTCCTGTTTACTATGCCATAAGTTCATGAAATGTAAGCATGATTCTACACCAGAGAAAAAAACAATGTACTCTGACAAGACAATGTCCTCTGTTAAAAAAAAAAAAAAAAAAAAGCCTTCCCCCAAGCACCTTTGCAACTGTGTTGCAATAGAGCAATAATCTGTGGGCTTTCCTCTCATTTGGGGCTGGGAGAATCTTTGAGGCTGAGGCCTGTCTGGAAGACTGTCCCGATATCAAGATCTCTGTGTCCACAGTCAGCTCTGCCTTGCTCTAACAGGTGCATTCCCAACCTGTGCTGCTCATTTGCAACCTCACTCAGATTTGCTGCATCATGATCCCCCACCCAGCTATGGGGTTCCCATTTGGTACCTAACCGTGTTAGGGCTGAGCATTTACAAGGCCAGTTTAAGAATTCATTTTCCAGGTCTAGGGAGATGGCTCTGCAGTTAAAGGTATTTGCTTGCAAAGCCTACCAGTCCAGGTTTGATTTCTCAGTGCCCATGTAAAGCCAAATAAATACACAATGTGGTACATGCATCTGAAGGTCACTTGCAAATGCAAGAGGCATGGCTGGCTTGTTTCTCTCTCTCTCTCTCTTCCTCTTTCTCACAAATAAATATACAAAAAATATTTTTAAAAAGAATTAGTTTTCCAGTTGAGTATTACAAATAGATATTTTTAAAATTTATGGCTGGGTCTTTAATGTTCAGTGGCAAATGTTTTCACTTATTTGGTTACCTTCTGGAATAAACTAGGGAGCCTGGAATATAGGGAAATATTGGAAAACATCTTCAAGCTGCTTTTTGTAGAAGTATGCAGGACTCGAATCAGTAGAAAGGAGTGTGTGTGTGTGTGTGTACGTGTGTGTGCATGCACGCACGTGCACACACATGCCTAAATGTAGGATTACAGCATCTAAACTGGTATCCAGCAGGAGCAGTGTTAAACGGGCCTTAGCTGCCTCTCAGGTGTCATTATAACTTCACATCTACTTGCTTCCTACCATCTCCCATCCACGGCCACAGCCAAGTTCATCAACATGATGCTCAAACTGGAGTCTATACTTTGTGATACCACAATACCTGTTTTAAAAACTGCAGAAAGCTGAGCATGGTGGCGCACGCCTTTAATCCTAGCACTCAGGATGCAGAGGTAGGAGGATCACTGTGAGTTCAAGGCCACCCTGAGACTCCATAGTGAATTCCAGGTCGGCCTGGGTTAGAGTGAGACCCTACCTCGAAAAACCAAAAAAAAAAAAAAAAAAAAAAAAAAGCAAAAATTCTGCTGCCTTACACTGACTCAGAATCTTCATTTTTAATATAGTTTTTTTTAATTTTTTTGTTCATTATTTATTTATTTATTTGAGAGTGACATAGAGAGAGAAAGAGGTAGATAGAGAGCGAGAGAGAATGGGCACGCCAGGGCTTCCAGACATTGCAAACAAACTACAGACATGTGCACCCTCTTGTGCATCTGGTTAATGTGGGTCCTAGGGAATCGAGCCTCGAACCAGGGTCCTTAGGCTTCACAGGCAAGCGCTTAACAGCTAAGCCATCTCTCCAGCCCTAATATAGCTTTTATTAGAAATTTTACTATGTGAACTGACTATAACTTTGTCACATTCCTATCAGATTCTTCTCTTTATTGTACCTTCTCCCCTGCCTTCATTCCACTGAGAGCCCTCCTCAGTGGGGGTGTTGGTAACCCCTGTAGGGTCATGATTGTACCAGTGTCAGAAGGACAGTACCCCATAGCACACCTATCCCAACCTGTGGCTTTTACATCCTTTCTATCCCCTCTTCCACAATGTTCCCCACGTCGAAAATCTCCTTTCGTGTTGAGTTCTTGACAGCCTCTTATTTTCTCTTTTGATGGGTTTTGAGCCTCCTCAGTGTCTACCGCCATCTCTGTAGAGAGAAGGTTTTCTAGCTAGCAGTGAGGGCAGCGCCTTCCTTTAATCTGCTGCTTCCTCTGCAACATTTCCTCGGCCCGGTGGGTGTGATTGGAGATGCCTTGTCTTGCGCTGTGCACTTGGCTTTCTCTTCTTATCCTTTGATAAGTTTTGAGTCTCCCTGTGTTCACTGCCATCTATAAAATGCAGGTTCTCTAAACAAGAATGAGAGCAGCATTAGTTTTTGCTGGGCATAACCATTTAGCCAGAAAACAGCAGAAACTTCCCTCTGGGGTCTATGACCATCATTCAAAGCTCAATACCAGGCATGAATTCCCTTCTCACTGATCAGGCCTCATGTCTAATCAGAGAACAATTGATTACCCTCATAACTTATGTGCCACTGTTGCACCAGAGTACACCTTGCCTGGCAGGTTGATTTTGTAGCTTACAGGATCCACTGTTTGTTTGATTGATTGACTGCACGTTGCTTTATTCCCTTAGCAGCTCCCTTGCAGCACTATGCTGCAGGGAGATGACTTCCATCTCAGTTTCAGTTTGAGGATCTGCATTTATAAGATCAGATCCCTAGGCGATGTTGTTACATGAAACTTTTTCCATGGGAAGACATAAACACATGTCTGTTCACCCCAGATAGGGCACAGAACAAGGATCAAAACATGACTGCAACAAAAACACGTTAGTTAACCAGTGAGTTTATTGGGGTTACTTACAGGAGATGGAGACCCCAAAACTCTGTCCAGCATGGGCGACAACTTCCCCATAGCTGCTACTCTCTATGTCAGGATTTCCCCCACAGATAGTCCACCCTCAGACGATGGGTGAAGGGGTTATCACAGGAATGAAGGAGATTTAACACCTTAACATTGAAAAGTCTCAGCCCAGCATTGATGATGACCTCCCCATAACCGCTCAGATGGAGGTTCCACTCTCTTGATCTTGCCCCCTCCACATATTCTCTCTCCCTGAGGCCATCATTCCATGCAGCTGGCATAGGGAGCACTTGAGCTCTCAGGAGGGGGTCTGGCAATCTGCCCCACACCCTTCTTCCTCCTCTGGGGGAATATCAACAGGCCCAGTTTCAATAGTCACTCGTGAGTGGTCCCAGCTGTTTTTGATAAAGCTGGCAATCATTGTTTACTGCCTTCAATTCGGAGGAATTTGCTATACAGCAGATGCCTATGAGCATTCACTTTGAAAAGCGCTAGTGTTTCATAACCCTGCCTACCCACGAATACCTTCATGACAGTATTGATGCTGAGGTTGAACTTCAGACCAACAAGTTCAGAATCTCCGGATGTAAAGAACAGGCTCTGGAACTTTACCTGTTCCCAGTGTTTTCCATTACAGTCAGGGTAGACACGTTGGTACTAGAAAAGCAATCATTTATCCAGTATCTACTATGTGCCAGACGCTGACAGAGGCCTTCTTTATCCTCGTCACAACCCTCAGCAGGGAGACACTGTTCCCTGCACATCGGAGATGGCAGGGTCTTGAGCTCCACGGCTGTCATGCTCGAGCAAGCATTTGAACCCGAAGCCTTGAGCTCCAGGACCACCCACTCTACCTGGGAATGCCCCACACTGAAGGACTACTGACAAGCAATACCTGACAATCTCGAGGCCGCAGGAGACCCAGGCTTGAGGAAAGCAATGGTGACCTGGCACGCATGAACCAGCAAGGTACCACTGGCTGTGCTTCCCAGGAAAGGCTCGAAGCCCAAGACATTCACCACCCAGGAAAGGCTCACAGTCCAAGACACTCACCACCCAGAGGAGCCCCCAGGGCTTCTGCTTAGTCACATCTAGAAAAACCAAGCCAGCTGGCTGAAGGGTTTCAGCCCAGTTTAATAGGACAATTATGAGAAAAATGTACTTATTCGTAAACAATTTTAGGAGAGCAAGTGCCCCGGGGGAGCAGGTAACACGGGGGGGCCCCTTTTTTCTAATACCCTCCATATGCAAACCCTATCTGAAGTTAAAACATCCCTGCTGTCAACACAAGCATTTAAAGAGACCCAGGTTTCTGTAACACAAGCAGTAATTCTAATGCCTGCTGTTAATTGAAGGCTTGATCATTTACAGGGTGCTTTCATATAGACTAATGCATTTAATCTTTACAATGACGAGGCCATGAGGCAAGGATTTTTCACTTTATACATGAAGAAGCAAAAGAGGGATATGAGGTGGCAGAGCCAAGGTCACACAGCAGCGCTTGAGTCATAGATCTAGAATTTGAATTCGAGCCCTCAGATGCAAGGCCAGTACCCTTTGCACTGCCCTGCAGCTGTCTCCCCAGGCATGCTGACATCACTGGCTAAGAATGCCAATCCCACCAGAAAATGTACCCTTTACTTGTAGAATTCCTTCTGCTGCTGGTTACCCGAGCTTATATCCCGAGCAACCTCCACCCTGCGCCCCAGTAAGTGCGTGGAAGACCTTTTCTTCCCTTTCATTTTTCTCAACCTTCTCCCCTTCTTCCTCTTCCTCTTTATCCTTTTTGGGATAGGGTCTTTCTATGTCACTCAGGCTAACTTGGAACTCACTATGTAATCCATACTGGCTTCAAACTCACAATCCTCCTGCCTTAGCCTCCAGATAGCTAGGATTACAGGTTTGTACCACCATGCTTTGCCTTTGGGAGATGTTATTATTCCCAAGTGTGTCCCTTTTCCTGAGACTTAAGATGGTTCTGAACAGCAGTTTTGCAACCTAAAAGGAGTTAAACCAATGGCAGGCAATATTTGAAGTGTTTAACCCTAAGCACACACTCACAGACAGAAACTGTATTTCAATAGGAATGCATTTTGAGGGTGATATTTTTGAAAATCCCCCCAAATTCTGAGATAATGTCATGAGGGAGCATTATCATGAGGGCTGGGGATGTAGCTCAGTGATAGAATGTTTGCCTAGTGTGTACAAGGCCCTGTGTTCAATACCCAGTAAAATGCACATGGGCACATGCGCGCGCCCCCCCACACACACACAGAGTGAACACTACAAACATGGCCACACAGTTCTGAACAGAAGATTAAAGAATCCGGGAACAAATTAGCCTTGTGTAGACAGTGACTTAAGGAGAAGTCTCTGGGAGAAGTCAGAGAAGCCAGCAACTTTAAATCCTGTAAAGTTTCTTAATCAAGTTACACTATTATTTGAAATTGGCAGGACACCAATGGATTTAGTCCAAAGACATAATTTATGATTTTTTTTTTTTTTGGTTTTCTTTTTTAAGGGCATTAGGGTTTTCGTTTCTTTTTTTCCTTCTTGAAGTTTTTTCCTTTTTTTTTTTTTTTTGGCAATGTGTCGTTTTCTTTTCTCAAATCTGTTTCCATCCAGCACATATAAAATGAAGCCAGTTTGAGGGAGCCCTACACCTCCCTTTTCCTTACACCCCTAGAAGAGCATGCTCCTTGAATACACTAGCCAGCCCTGTAGCTCTAGCCACGGACCACTATTTTGTTCTAGCTGAAACTTTAGTTCTCTTTACCAAGGATGGGGCTGTCCCTCATGGCTGAAATCACCACAAGATCATGGATGAACTTTCCCCTATAGCCTTTCTCTGTTCCATATTCCTTTGCATACCTTCCTCTCAGGATATTTGTTTGCACTGGTCTCACACCTCCAAGGACTCCATACCCGCTGAGGCTCCCCCTGGCCTGTCTTGGCCTCTCCGAGGGCACTGGCCCTGGCCTCCCCGCTTCCTTCTCAGGAAGCTGCAGGCCCCCAGAGCCCTGGGAGTCACACATTCATGCAAATCCCCTCCCACCAGCCCTGAGAAATCCAAAGATCAAAGGACTCAACAGCAGGGCCAGGTGTCTTGTCCTCTGCCACAGGCCACAATTAATCAAACCGCCCAACTCACAAGAAGATCAAACCTCTGCACCCCCGCCAGCTGTTGGTTAAAGCTGGCCTTCAAGTTGCCCTCATTAAATTGCCTCTTTCTTCCTAACTCCCGTCCTAGGACCATATAGCTCTTGGAACTTTCTCTGGTACTCTCTTCCTCCATCTTCTACCCAATTTCCATGGGCCTTTTAATTCCATTTTCCTACAATTCTGTCATTCTCTTACATACCCCACACTCTATGCACATTTCCTCCATTCATTCTCTTCTATTTATTTGAAATTCCAAGGCCCTCTGGCTCTTGCCTGGAGGCTGTGCCCCCCCAGACCCCTGCTGTTCAGCCTCTGAGTTCCCAGAAGGAAGCACTGGGGCCTAGCTGCAGGGGCCCAGGCCACAAGGTGTTGTTGAAGAGCATCTTCCTCCAGCCCTCAAGGCTCATGTGTTGTTGAAGAGCATCTTCCTCCAGCCCTCAAGGCTCATGTGTTGTTGAAGAGCATCTTCCTCCAGCCCTCAAGGCTCATGTGGACTCCCACTAGATTCTGCAGCATCTCCAGTGCAAACACGCCTGAACTCACTTCCTGCTCTTCTGAGGCCTCTGAAGGAGCTTCTGGAGGCAGCCTTCATTGCTGGACTGGCATCCAGTCCTCCTGTGGTACCGTCTGCAAAGACCCCACCAGGAGAGCCAGACTCACCCAAATCAAGGAAGAGGGGGCAAGCTGGGCATAGATGGGCAAATGCTGTTCAAGGTCAGTTCAAGTACAACCAAGACTACACAGCAAGTTCAAGGATAGCCTGAGCCACACAAGACCTTGTCTAAAAAAAAAAAAAGTGTGGGCATGATAGACCAAACCTGTAATCTCAGCACCCCAGAGGCAGAAGTAGGAGGAGGAGGATCAAAGCAAGTTTGAGGCCAGCCCAGTCTACACAGTGAGTTCCAGAGGGGTTGGGGGAAGAGTCCAGAAGTGGGAAATGATCCTTTCTTTTCCTACCATCTCTGTCGAGAAAAAGGAAGGCTAGAAACACTGGGATCCTAACTTCTTGCTCTGCTGATGTGTTGCGAAGATTTACTCCAGTTGTCTAAGGATTGTTTCTACATGCTTTTTCTTATAACAAACACTGGCAAAAAAGAAAAGAAAGTAAACACAGACTACGGAGCACTGTCCTCTCTCAGCCTTACTCTATATACATCTATGTATTTTTTTAACTTGTTTTTCATTTCAGTGGTTTTAAGGCGCACAGGCGTGAGAAAACACAGATGGAGAGCAGCAGACGTCGCCGTGCTCAGAAGACACGCCACGTTACATTTGCAGAAATCTTGGAAGACCTCGGGGTGCAGAGTGGGGTTTTTCTTTTGGGTTTGGGCTTAGGTCTCCCCCCCCCCAACCCCCCCACACACACTTTTTTTTTTCCACGTTGAGTTGGAATTATCTTCTTGTTTCCTCTCTCTATGTCCCTTGGATCACCTGCTGCTGCTGGGGGCACGGTCCTTGGCCTGGGCCAATGGGTCACTGGGCTGCCCCGAATCTGACCCCACCTCTACCTGCGTGTTTCCCCAGCTGTGATGAGGCCGCGGTGGGAGGAGAAGCCATCCATCAACTCCGTTCGGCAAAGGCCTGGCTGAGGGCTGCAAGGGTCAGGGCTGGAGCGCACTTGAGTGCTGGGGAGGGGGATGGGAGCTACAAATTGTTGAGATTGCAGGGCCGGGCATGATGGATGGTGCAGAATGAGGGGCAGGATGCTATCCCTGAGTCTCCTCAGACAACAGGACATAGCCTGAGCCCTTGGTCTCCACTGGCTTCCTTCAGCCCACCCTCACAGGCCCCTTCTCCCTGGCTTTTTTTTTTTTTTTCCTGCCTGCTCACAGTCCATCCATCAAGCCGTGCCCCAGAGCTGACCTTTTGCAGAGAACAGTGCGCCTGAGAGAAGCACTTCTCACTGAAACACCTCACCAAGGACTTTTATCAATGCTGGCCGGCTCCATGGTAAATGGTGGGCATGGCCCGCACCCCACTCTCTCCCTGCTTCTTCCCCTGGGTTTTACAGGCTTGGAACAAAAGAGAGCATGCAGCCAAACTGCTTTTGCGGAGCTCCTGGTTTTCCACCCCAGAGCCATGGCCTGTGGAGCTGTGGGTGCTTCACCAAGACTCATCAGTGTGCCTTTGCCTCTTACAAGGCAGCGTTTCAGGAAAAGGCACTGTGGCCTTCCGCAGAGAAATGCTACGGTTGATTGAGAAGTCCAGAGAACACTGCATGGTACATTGCTGGGGTAGGAAGGAGAAGGGCCTGGGTTTGGGCAGGGGACAGAACTATCCCTGGACAGTTTCTAGCTGGCTCAAGAGCCTGTTCATTTCCCTGGGGCTTCACTTTTGGAGACCACACAAGTTGCCACTGTGGCGTTGCAGCTGCACAGTGGAACAGAGAGTGGGGATGGACATGTTGGGGCAAACGGCGATGGAGGATGTTTGATAGAATTACTATTAGGCTTCAAGTTAATGAATCACAACTGCAAGAAATCATGATAATCCAGCAGGCATTAGTGACAGATTAGCTTCAAAGCTGCCATAAAAGTGCCTAATGCTTACCTAGCGGCATGATTAATTCTCCCGATACATCATGGCTTTATGGGGGGACCAGGCACCAACAGAGGAGTGAAGGAAAGGCACAGCAGAAGCCCAGGGCGCCAGGGGGACCCCCACCAGGCCGAACCCATATGGCTTCTGCTATACCTGGAGGCAACTACACCCACCCACACTGTGGTACATGAGGCAGTAGATTGGGCTAACCCTCTAGCCTGATCCCCTCACCAAGTGGCAGCTGTCACATCCCCCTCTACCGCCGATAAAGGCACCTCCTGTGACTAGTGCCAGAGACGAACAAGCCCATCCCACTCACCTCATCCAGGGTGGAGCAGGACAGAAGGACTGCTGAGCTCCTTACTAACTGACAAGATACCTACCTCCTCTGGGCTCGGGCAAGCGGTCACTGCGCCTCTACCTGTAATAACAGATTCTCGGCCTATAATGAACACTTCTCAGACACGTAGGTGTGCTCCAGGCACAATGCGCCTCTCTTCGCGTACACGTTCATTTGCTCCCGCCAACAATCCTGTGAGATAATAGCTGCTGCTACCTGAGCTGCACAGGTAGGGAAAGTGAGGCTTGGAGGCGAGAGGGACTTGGACAGTCAAGAGTCAGACTAGTGACTGAATGGGACCAGGCTCGGCTGCTAGTGCCCTGCTTCTACGTCGCCCTCCTTTGACCCCATGCCACCAGCTTTACTTCAGAGCAGAAGCCAGCTTGGGACACACCAGAGTCACCCTCTCTGATCTCTGCTTCATGCCCTCTTTTTTTTTTTTTTTTTGGTTTTTCGAGGTAGGGTTTCACTCTAGCCCAGGCTGACCTGGAATTCACTACGGAGTCTCAGGGTGGCCTTGAACTCATGGTGATCCTCCTACCTCTGCCTCCCGAGTGCTGGGATTAAAGGCGTGCGCCACCACGCCCGGCTTGCTTCATGCCCTCTTGCTGTTGATCCTGTAGAACGAGAATGGTAAACCGGGGTCAGGCAACCCAGAATTCTCATCTCTTCACATCATGATGCTATGAATCCTATTGTCATGGTGTTACTTGGGGTTCTTAACCTCACCACCGTTCTGTTTTTACCTCACCAGGACAGAGAGAACAATTGGCAAGAATACCAGCTCACCTCCTAGACCACAGAGAGCTAAGCTTCTTGACCCCTTGAGGACTAGACCCACCTTCCCACAACTCTTCAGCCAAGGCCTCACTCCTGAAGAGGACTCACACTCTGCTCCAGAAGCCCCCACTGTGGCCTGCCCATCTCCCCATAAATATGGTGATAATTAGCATGAAGCCCAAGCTCAGGGGGAATTCTTAGAGCCATGTTCATCTTCATAATGATGAAGAAAGCCTCTCAGGAGGCCTGAGTCACTGCTGAGGCAGGCAGGCTGTTTCTGGTCTGATTAACTAGGGTTCCGTCAGAGGAACAGAGGCCTCTCTCCAGGCTTCCACCATGGGGAGCCTTCCCACCAGGCTGCCACTGAGAAGCCGTGATCTTATCCTACCCAAATATCAGCAGACTCCAAATTTTCCCAGGCTCTTTGCTCCTGTTCAGTCCCGTGATCCAGTGGTGAGCCACCACTCCATCAGCAAATGTTCCCTTCTGCTGGGCACCATGGATTCGCTTCATCCCCTGGCTTCCTGGTGTCCTAAATGACGTGATATTAGTGCTGCTGGCTGCAGCCGTGTTGCTGGGATGGGTTTTCTTTTTTCTTTTTATATTATTATGGACAACTTCCATAATTATAGACAATAAACCATGATAATTCCCTTCCCCCTCACTTTCCCCTCCACAATGTCCACTCTCCGTCACATCCCCTCCCTCTCTCAATCAGTCTCTCTTTTATTTTGATGTCATGATCTTTGCCTCCTATTATGATGGTCTTGTGTAGGTAATGTCAGGCGCTGTGAAGTCATGGATATCCACGCCATTTTGTGTCTGGAGGGAGCATGTTGTAAGGAGTCCTACCCTTCCTTTGGCTCTTAACATTCTTTCTGCCACCTCTTCCGCAATGAACCCTGAGCCTTGGAAGGTGTGATAGAGATATTTCAGTGCTGAGCACTCCTCTGTCACTTCTTCTCAGCACTATGGTGCCTTTTGAGTCACAGGATGAGTTTTCTGAAGGTGACTTCCTTTGACATGGCCCATCTCTTTCTGTCTGAGCTGAATGTCCGACGTATGTCAAGTGGAACCTGTCACTTCAGCCACAGTGTTATAGAATCCCAGGGTTGGTAAATGCCCCTCCTCAAATTTACCCCTGTCTGCCATCAACTGCTCTTAAGTCAAATATATAGTTCTTATTTTAACATTCTACAACCAGTGAAAACTCAATAAATATTTATTGATGGTAGTGCCCATGATGAATTAACAGCCAAAGCTATAAAAGTAAAGTTTCACATAAGGAGAGACCCTGTTGAGAAAGAAAGTGCTACATAAAGTTTCATTTTTTCAAAATAAGGGTTCACACTGTGTGTGGTGTGTGTGTGTGTGTTAGATGATCACAGTTCTCTACTCTCAATAGAACCGTATTGGGAAATAAGAAATGTCCTCCTGATAGAGGCTCCTGCTTTGTGATGGTTGTGTCACCTTTCTCCAAGGCCAGCCAGCTCAGTGCCTGGCCCAGCAGTGCCATCGCTCCTACAGCACCTGTGGATCTCAGCCCCTCTGACTCTCAGTATGAGCTCAGGGAGTATGCTCAGTGGGGGTGGGGTAAAGGCAAGGCCTCTTCACATTGAGCACCAGAGCAGTCTGGAGGTCACTGGGGAGATGGCCCTGCAGCCCTGGAGAGCCAACAAGAAAGGATAGCTTGCTTACTGGCTGCTAAGGCTGGTGTGCTAAAAGGAAGCTCAGTCCGCTTGAAAGGAAGTAAACGGAGACAACCTTGAGGCTGCCAATCATATAAAATAATGCATAGCTCACTTCCTGGGAGCCCGGGCCATGCCCCAGCACGCACATCGGAAGGATTTCGTATGAGCCCAGCTTTGCTTGGTCTCAGTGTTCCGATATACTATTGAACAGAGCCGGAGAAAAGAGTCAGGGCGCAGAGGAGACGCACAAAGAAAGAGTGGCAAGATGCCGGGCGTGGTGGCGCACGCCTTTAATCCCAGCACTCGGGAGGCAGAGGTAGGAGGATCACCGTGAGTTCGAGGCCACCCTGAGACTCCATAGTGAATTCCAGGTCAGCCTGGGCTAGAGTGAGACCCTACCTCGAAAAACCAAAAAAAAAAAAAAAAAAAAAAAAAAAAGAAAGAAAGAAAGAGTGGCAAGAAAGAAACAAAACACAAAAAACAAAACCAGATGCAGTCTGTGGAGGACATGTCCGCCCCATACTCCCTAGGTTTCAGATGATGTACTGAAAGGTCCTCCAAGAGACCTTAGAAGCAGAGCCAGTAGGAGCTGCCCTGTAGGGAGCCTGGGGCTGCAGCCTCTCCAGGTGCCCTCTGGACGTTATGCTAGTAGTTGACCTGACCTAAGAACACCCAGAGACAATAAACATCCAGTGGCATTGTCCAGTGCCAGGCACTCTGCTCAACGCAATCCTTGAGAAGACCACAGTGTGTCTGTAACCAGAAAGAGAACACCCACGGTCCCTTTGGCAAGGCTCACAAGCCTCTTCCAAGCCAGGCCTGGCTCCCCTGAATGCTGCCTGCATTTCTACTGCCCATTCCTGCCCAGATGGGTGTTTGATCTTGTCATGGTCAGTGTTTTCTGCATAATGGAACCTGGTGCATTTTTATAAGGACTCAATGATTCCTTGGATCCAGACTCTAATGTTGTCCAGATGCAAAAAAAAAAAAAAAAAAAAAAAAAAAAAAAAAAAAAAAAAACCACCAGAAGAGCTATTCAAAAACAACAGAAATATCAACACACTTTGAAAGCGGTCTGTTAGCACTTGTCATAAGCACAATAAACAAAACAATGAACCCATCAGAAAGTACCGTGAGACATGCAGGCTTTAGGAACTTGGCTTTGATGACTTAGAAAAGCAAAGAGGGGGCAGAACCAGTTCCCACTTGGGCTAAGCGTGTTTGCTCTGCTTATCTGAAGTCAGAGCTAACAAAGCTCATGGACCGAACGGACTTAGAAAGAAAGAAGCTTCACCCTTGTGACTGACTGGGTACAGGATGGTGCCAACTTCTGAACAAGTGTTCGGTTTGGGCCTGTGGCTCGTTAATGCCTAAAACCACTCTCATCTGAGACCTTGCTTCCTTCTGTCTTCCCTCAACCCATGAGTGGGCTTCACAGGCTAGATCCTTTGTTGAAATAACCTTTTGCAACTAGGCTGGAAGAAATGAGACTCAGGTTGGCATGGACACTGGGGAACGGCATTACCCACAACCTTCTCAACAGTGACTTACCCTATCTGTCCCCGGGTGAGCAGGACCTGGGGATCTGTTGTCCTGTGAGGCCCAGCTTCTGAGACATTGGCCCCTGCCTCTGAAGCAGGGGCTGGGGGAGAAATGTCACCTGTCCACCCTTCAGAGACTGCACACTGACACAAGTCTGAGTTCTAGGACAGGTGCAATCTCCCAGGTGAAATGAGGCCACCTGCTCACCGCAGTCATTCAAGGTTATTTCCCACTGTCTCCACGGCTAAGGCTCTGCTTAATTCCTGCTGCGGGCACCAGCCCAGCCATCTATCATGTTACCTGCCAGTGACCTCAGTAAACTTAGTCCATTTGGGTGCAGTCTTCCCGCATCTTGACTCCAAGTCAAGTCAAGCAAACTAGAAGATTAGCTGCAGGGGTGGGGGACCTGGCATGCTGTCTGATGGGGGAGGTGGGGCCTTGGAAGCACTGATGGTTAGAGTGAGGGTTTGAAGGTTGGAGACATGGACTGCAGTGCCCTGCTCAGCCATGAAGCCCTGTTGCATCTGCTCCCTTCATATGTATACCCAGCTGGACAGTCTGCGGGGCCCAAAAATAGATGAATCAGAAGATGACTCTGTTTTCCCTTCCCAACTGAGAAAGGGGAAAGAAGCAGTGGGAAGAGTCAGTGTCAGAACAAAGGAGCTAAGCATACCCAGAGCAGGAACCCTCCATGTCCACCCGCAGCCTGAAGACTGACATGGAGTCTGCCATACTCCTTCTCCTTCACTTGACATGTGTGTAGTATCTGCCACTTACATCTGAATTTAGCTGTTCTCCTAGCACAGTTTGTCACCAGCTCAGCAGCGATTGAGAAAAGCTTACTAAACACCTGCAATGTGATCAGCCACTGCCCTTCAGCTACCTCGAGCCCATGAATGGGAAACGAGCATAGAACAAAGTCTTTGTTCCCCAGATATCTTTCAATCTATACAGCATGGAGGCTCATCCCAGCTCCACCTCATCCTTTCAGCGGATGGTGACAGAGCAGTAAGTGTCCCAGAAGCTTCACTCTGCGGTGTTCTACACAGGCCACCTTTCAACTGATCAACCTGTGGCGTGACTTTTGGAGTCAACATGGCTCATGTCCCATCGTCAGCGCGTACTGGCTGCCTGTGTGCTGAAGGCTAGTTCCCGTGACAGCTATAAAGACTGAGTGATCATGGCCAGCAAGGACCAGCTCACAGCCTAGGATAGGGCCTGGGCAATAAACATCAGCTATTATATCTCATCTCCACCCACAGCCGCCAATCAATCCCAAGAGAAGTGTTCAGTGGATGCCAAGTAAGTATCCAACACAGCAAGAGTTCATAGAATACAAATAAATAAGCCAGTGTCCAGAGAAATAGAGCAAGTGTACAGAACTTTTAGAGAAAATGTTTCTATACAGAAACATAGAACAATATTATGAAAGGAAGGCAATGTGGGCCTCAACAATCTGGGCTCATCTGCTAGGTACTGCCCGCTTACTTGCTCCATGATCTTGACCAATTAACCCTGCTCAGTCTTGATTTCTTCGTCCATAAAATGAGGAGAAGATGATCTATCTCATACACCTGTAGTAAGGATTAAATAGGACTAAATATGACCGTGAGGCTGGCCTACAGATTCCACTGTTGATATATTGAAGGTTTTTCCAGTTGAGTTATATAAGTGGTAGCTATTATTATCCTGTTGAATGTAAGTTCCCTGAGGGAAAGAATTTGATCTGCCTTTTGCAGTGACATTCTTGAGAAAACAGGACCTGCCTCACAGTTCCTACTAGCTGAGTACATGAGCTGAGGAATGGTCTAGAACAGAGCAGTGGGCAGGTTCCATTTCAAAAAGGCTTCCTGGGTGAGATGGTCAGAAGGGTGAATCAGAGTTCAAGCTGAGGTGTGGAGGGCCAGGCCTGCGGAGGAAGTAATGAGAGGGAGGTGACTGGGCCCCAAAAAGTATAGGCAGGAATGTCCTCCATGTCTCCAGTTTGCTAGAGATCAAAGGATGATCTGACTTCTTATCTCTTGCCTAAAGGAGTTCCCTTGTGTTTTTCCACAAACAACTTGAGCCCCTCCTGAGAGGGAAGTCCCCTTTCCTAGAATTTAAATCTAATCCTGACATCCTGGTTGGTCAAGTTCAGCCCCCAGAGTTTGGCATCATGGCTGGCCTCTTCCTGAGCCAGCCCCTAGGCCAGACCAATCAGCTGTCTCTCAGGCTCATGTGAGCCTGAAGGGGAAGCCCACCACAAGAAGGTTCCAGATAGATGCATAGGAGGGCACAAGCTTTCTCTTGGCTGCTCTGGAACTTCCAGGCTCCCCCTCACTCCCACATGGGCTCCCCCTCCTGCTCTCCGCGAAGCAGGAGCTCTCTGTACTTTCTTAGATTTCCTTCTCTCTCTCTTTCTAGTTTTTCGAGGTAGGGTCTCACTTTGGTTCAGGAGGCTGACCTGGAATTCACTATCTAGTCTCAGGGTGGCCTCGAACTCTCGGTGATCCTCCTACCTCTGCCTCCCGAGTGCTGGGATTAAAGGCGTGCGCCACCACGCCCGGCTGATTTCCTTCTCTTAATCTAAAAAAGTCTCTCTAAACCTTACCCTCTGGTCTGTGGATTTTAATTCTTTAAATTCATAACACAAGAATCCGGGATACCCTAAATTTGTTGGTGCATTGGTGTATTGGTGTATTGGTATATTGGCAAGGAATCCCACAATTTCCATTTCAGTAAGACAGGCTAGAGAGACACCAGGCAAGAAAGAGCAGTGGGTAGGGTCAGAAACCTAGGACAATCTAGTATACTTAGAAGAAACTCTGTAAGTCACGCAGAGCTCTCCCACACTGTTCAGTGATTGACCTGAGTAGCAAGCACCAAACACAACCTGGAAAATGTCCCCAAGAGATGTGAGCATTTGACAAAAACAATTGCTATCAGCCCTTTCCAAGGCTTCTAAGTCTACTGGGGCTGGTCCAAGAGAGAACCAAAAATAGCATTTCCCATGAGCTTTCCACCTCTGGGGAATATCCTATCCTCAGGTCCCTTATCCCATCTGTCTGCAAGATTTCCAGTCCACGAGGAGAATCAGGCAACCATGCCTGTGAACTCTGACCCCATCAATCCCAGCAGGGGCTGGGGAAGCATTTACATCTTCAAAGGTCCTGGTAAATGTTAGCCAGCAGCCTCCTCCCAAGCTCCACTCCTCCCTCCTCCCTCCTCCTCCCCCTCGGGGCCACCAGGGGTCAGGGACTGGGGTCACACCTGGCCAGGCCTGGAATTCCAGTCTGCAGTCCAGAGACAACCCACTTGCTTCGCTATACACCTTCCCATCTCCAGATGTGGGATCAGAGCTGGGGGAGAACTAGCCAACAGAGAAGAGGCCCCTGGAAGGAAGGCAATAAGGATACCTTCCTTCTAAGAGGCCTTTATAGAAAAGGGCTCCATCGACCATCCTCAAAAGAGCAGGGAGAGAAAGTATGGGACAGGCTGAGCCAGCAGGTTTCAATGACCTCTCCCTGACCTCCTGGCCTACTGGAGATTGGGTGGCCTGTTAACTTTTACCAGCCTCCCTTGGAGTGGCGTGTTAATACCAACCTGAGAGGGAGCGTCACCCAAGTCACACAGATGTCACTGCTCAGGCAGCACTCCGCCTACGCTGCGGGCTGGCCGGCCACTGGGCTCCTCCATGCCAGCTACGGGAAGCCTGAAGCGCTCCGGACCCAGAAAAGCACTGCAGAAGCACAGACCCTGGAACTGGCTACCACACTGGCACTTTGGCCTTCCTCAGACTCCAATTGACCCTGAAGATGGCTTCCGGAACCCTCGCCATAAGCAGGGTCTGCCGTGTCCGTAGATGAGCTTGGAGGGATGTCCCCACAGAGGGCAGGGCTGGAGGAGGGTGGGGCAGAGCTAGGGCTGGAACCCAGGGCTACAGAGTTAGACTGCTCCAGGGATCTTTACTCCGCCTATGCTGATACATGGGCTCAGAGTGGAGGCTGGTGGCATGGTCGGGCTGTGCCTCCTTGCCCTGTCCCTTCTAAATCTCTCCCACTGGCTCCTACCTGAGAGAAGCCAGGTCCAGGCAGGTCTAGTAGGCCAAAGACCAGAGCTTAAGTGATGGCCTCAGCTCTACCAATCAAGAGCTGAGTGTCTTGAGAAGATCGAGATGCCGTTCTGTGACTCGCTTTCCCCACTTGCAAGCTAGAGTGGGGAGAAATAATTTAAGCTCCCTTCCAGATTTACATTTGGATTCTAAATTTCCGTGGCTTCCATCTCCATCCTCTGATACCACCCGCCATTCTTCTACTTGTACCACAGAACTTTACAGCTGGGGGATTATCTGGCCTAATCCATTTATTTAAAGAGCCAGGTTGCTGGAATCCAAGGCATGACTTAGCTTGGTGACCTTGGCCCAGATGCCTCAGGCAGAGCCAGGCCTGCAGTGCAGGTCTCCTGGCACTTTGTTCCTTATGTTGTGCTAGATCCCCGCTCAGAATTCCCTAGGGAACCCCACCTACTCACAGGGTACATACACATCAAATTTCTCCCTGGCCTTCCAGAGCTACCTACACCTTGAGGACTACCTTGGTCTCTAGTCACATTCATTCTTTCTCCCCAGACACACACCAGGATTAGTCTGACCCCAGCTCTGCCTCTAGAAAGGCCCTGCACAGCTCACCCCAAGCTACCTCCTCTCCCCAAAGTTTCCTCCTAGTATATCTCCAGCCTGTGCCCAGATCTGCCCTCCTCCCTGCATTTGACTGGGTCTCATCTGCTCACTTCAGGTGTCTGTTCCACTCTTGAATCTCTCCCCAGCCTGCATGCTGTTCAGAAGTCCTGGGTTGAGCCAGACCAGTGTGTGCTGGTGAGCCTGGAAGCCTGGAGCTGACTCCTGGCCTTACCACTCTTTGGTCAAAGGGCCTCGGCGAGCTACTTAATCCCACTGTGACTCAGATTCTTCTTGTGGAAAAGGGACATATTAGGAGCTCATACAGGCCATTGTTATAATTGCCTCTGTGAAAATATGTGATTACTTAGCATAGTACAAGGCACAAAATATATGTGCTCATGTGTGTACACATGAATGCACATATCTGTGTATTTTGAGCTATGTATATGTTCTTCCCTATTATAACATAAGTTTCTATAAATGCAAGTATTATGATGTATTTTTTACTGCCTTCGAGAGCTCTAGTGATGTGGATGAAAGGGATAGTAAAAAAAATGCATGGATAGGGCTGAGGAGACAGCTCAGCAGTTAAACGTTCTTGCCACCAAAGCCTGCTGTCCTGGGTTCAATTCCCCAGTGCCCACATAAAACCAGATGCACAAAGTGGCTCAGGTGTCTGAAGTTTGTCTGCAGAGGCAAGAGGCCCAAAAGTGCTCTCTCTCTCCCTCTCTCTCTCTCTCTCTCTCTCTCTCTCACACACACACACACACACTCTTTCTCTCTTTGCAAACAAATAAATAAAATATGAAAGCATTAAAAAAAAAGAATGAATAGATACATAAGAACCCAGTATGGGAACAACTCAACAATGGGATGAACCGGTGTGACCTGCAGTGTTACCCTTCAGCATGGAAACGGGACTGAGGAACACCACATTCCTCTCCCCCCCCCACCAAGTGGCTCCCCCAAACTGTATTCACCCTCAAAATTCTAAGTGCTCCTTCCTACCTCCCCCCCCACCACCAGCAAATGCCTTAAAATGTTGGTTCATGGGCTCTGCTTGGTGCCCAGCCAAGCCCCTCTTGCTCTCCTTGTGGACAAAAGGCTTGTGGGTGATTGATGACGACAGTGACCTGTCACTGACCTCCCATCCTGGGCTCTGCTGCTGCCCACACGGCACCTGCAGCAGCCGAGACTGACTGCTATTTGAAACGCTGGCGCCTCACCTCGTGGGCTGCTGGTTTTCCTCCACTTGCCAGGTGGAATCTTTGGTGTGCACCCTACTCAGCTCTCTCTAAAATGTCTGGGTCCTGGAATCGATGCCTAGAACGTGCAATGTGTGTGGTTCAGGGCATGAAGTTAGACAGACCTGGATTCAGATCCCAACTCTGCCATTTGGAAGTTCTGCTCACCTGGAAACCTCAGATTCTTATGGTGAAAAAGGGACATAGGACTATCCTCAAGAATCAATGCCAGGATTGAAGTAAGTAGCACAGATAGCTTTTGGCAGATTGTAATTACTCAATAAATGATGGCCATTTGTGGGGGAGGACGGATATTACAGCTATGTGAAAGCAGACGGGTGTACACAGAACCTTCCTTCTATAACAACCTTTTATCTTCCTTCCCCCAGAATGCTCATATCCCAAGCACTTTCCTCCTCCTTCCCCAACCCCTCTCTCTCTCTCTCACACACACTAATGCACACCATCCTAGCCACAACTTTTATCCCCCACTGCCCAGAGCTTTTCTCTCTAGCTGGTTCTTTGGAACAGTCCAGTCCCTTGGAACTGCCCCTTTCACTTTTTAGTGTCATTCAGTGGTCACTCGGGTATTTGCTGACCAATACTCAAGATGCCTGCAATGGCACTACCAAAGACTGGCTCTCCTTACAAAGGAATCTGCTTACACTAAGCCACCAAACAGTTCCCATACCATAACTTTAATATTATTTATTTATTTGACAGAGAAAGAGGGAGAGAGAGAGAGAGAATGGGCGTGCCAGGGCCTCCAGCCACTGCAAACAAACTCCAGACGCTTGTGCCCCTGACTAACGTGGATCCTGGGGAATCGAACCTGGGTCCTTTGGCTTTGCAGGCAAATGCTTTAACCGCTAAGCCATTCCTCCAGCCCCATTCCATAACTTTAAAACCACTTATTTGCTCATTTGTTAAATTTAGTGTATTTGCGAAGTCCTCAAGAAGAAAAAAAGTGGTTGAAGTGACTTCCTGCAACCAAGTGCTGGTACGCCCCAGGAAGATCCTGAGTCCTCTGTGCTGTGAGATGGAGCTGGGGCTCATGGAGACCACCATTTTGAAACAAACATCAGACTGGCAGAGTGTCCAGGCAGGGCTCTTGTCTGCTATTTTAAATAGACTTCAGTGAAATGTGGTCGATAAGCAGCAGTCACTCGGACAGGTGACTGAAAAGGGGTCTGAAGCCAATGAGCTCCACAGTGGCAACGAAGGTTCCTGGGGCCCGTACGGGAGGAAGACAAGAAGAGAACGAGAAGCACGCCAGTGGCCTCAACCCCGAGTGCTGCTTCTGCTAGGTACCATGGGACTTCAGAAGAGGGAGTGAGCTGTCAGGAAAGCAGAAAGGTTGAACAGGGGACTGGAGCTAAGGCACTTGCCTACAAAGCCTAATGGCTCTGGTTCAATTCCCCAGTACCCACTTAAAGCCAGATACACAAGGCGGTGCATGCACCTGGAATTCATCTGCAGTGGCTTGGAGGTCCTGGCATGCCCGAACTCTCTCTCAAATCAATCAATCCATCAATAAATAAATTATATATATATATATATGTGTGTGTGTGTGTGTGTGTGTGTGTGTGTGTGTGTGTGTGTGTGTATTTACTTGTTCGAGGTATTGCACTTGATAGGAAAGGCAAGTTTAGGCCTCCTCGAATTTGAGTTCTATTTCATGGCCACTAGCTTTCCCTAACAGATATCTCTGTCGCTCTCTCTCCCCTTTCTCTCTCTCCTCCTCTCCTCTTTTATCTTTCCCTCCCTCTCCCCCCCCCATCCCTTTATTTCCTGTCTCTCAGAAGCCTCCCTCATGGGAATGGCAGAAATCATATGTATACATTTAATTGTAAGGGAATGAGGTAAGATCAGTGAGAGTCAAACCATAAGAAACGAAAAGTACAAAGCTGGACAGAGTGGTGCTGCCCTGTAATCCCAGAACTCTGGGGCTGGGGTAGGAGGATCCAGAACCCAGAGGCCCATCTGGGCTGCGTAGTGAGTTTCGAGCCAGCCTGGGCTACACAGCAAGGCCCCATCACAAAAGAAGGTAGAGGGAAGGAGGGAGAAGAAAAGGCAAAGGGTAAATGAAAGAAAAAGAAAAAATTAGAGCTGGGGTTGTAACTCAGCGGAGACAATGCTTACCTGGCACACACAAGGCACTTGTGAGGTAGAGGCAGGAGGATCAGACTTAAGTCATCCTCAAAATTCAAGTGCAGCCCTGGATACATAAGACCCTGTCAAAAAAAAAAAAAAAAAAAAAAAAAAAAAAAAAAAAAGAAGGAGGAGGAGGAAGGAGAAGAGGAGGAGAGAAGAAGAAGAAAGGACAAAGGAAAAGAAAGGAAACTGTAAGGTTGGAGGCGGGAGTGAAATAACCCTGTTCAAAGAACATCTGTAAACACCGCTTTAGACAGCGAGGCCTGGGAAGGCAATGGCGCAATGATGAAGGGAGAGGATTTTTCCAGGTCTCCGTTCCAGGGGGCTCACGGGACACAGGCCCCCTGAAAGAGCCCCGCGGATGGATGGGAACGCATGCCCACGAGGTTCTGCAGGCAGGGCGTTCAGAGCAGCAGCTGGCGATGCAGATGATGGGCAGAGGAGTGGGGAAGGGGGCTCAGGCGGAGGCACGTGGGACCCAGCGTCAGGAGGAAGGGCTCTTCTTCTCCCCTGAGCAAAAAAAAACGAGCCAAGGGAGGCGGAAGAGGGGGAGGGGGCGGGAGTGTGTTCAACTGGAAGGAGTCGCTGAGTTAAATTACAGGGGCCTGCGAGGGATGATTAACAACCCTCGTGGTTTTCTGCTTCACAGCCATTACTCACTCCAAACCTGGGGCTTCTCGGTTACATAGCCCTGCGCAGGCCGACCGTTTTTTCCATTGACTGAAAACACATTCTGACTGAAAACAAACTTTGGATCCCCGAGGCTTGGCAGGCCCCAGGTCTTTCTCCATATTTAATCAACGGGAAGCTAAACACTTTCAATCTGCGATGGCTCATTTGGACTGGGTCTCGGGGCTTTTGCTTGGTGCCAGATATAATAACTCTCCTCTCTCTTTTCTAAGGCCTATTTTATAATTTTGCTGTTTTTTCAATGTCAAGCCCATCTTTTGAAGAATTTTTATTGGATTTCCTGCTAGACTTCAACGAGGATTTTTCTTGCTTTGGCAGAAATATCAAGCAGAACAGGGGAAAAACTCAATCATCGTCTTGGAAAGTCAGGATGGTGTGTGCGGGGAGGGGAAAGACCTTTGTCTGCACACACACAGGTTTCTAGAAGGCTTGCGTCCGGGTTTCAGGCTTCCAGGGTCCCTCCAGCTCCTGATTCATGGGGTTAGAACTGACAAGGCAGGGCGGGTGGATGTGGGCAGAGGGAGAAGTTGGAACAGGATGAGGAGAGGCACGGGGGTGGGTTGGGGGGGAGCCCAGGGCCAGGAGAGGGGAGGCCCGGCTCTGCTAGGCTCAGGCAAGAGCTGTTTGTGGCAACCACAGGAACACGGAGGAGCAGGGAGGTGGTACCCGCTTGGGGCCTTGTGAGCAGACTCCTGGGAGCTGGTGGAACCCCAATGCTGGGAAGGCAGCCCCGGCTCAGAGGCTCCCTGTGCAGCACAGGGCCTGCACCCCTGATCACACCAACATCAGATCTTGCATTTTCCCCTGGAGGTTGCTCCCCAGGGAGAGCAGCTTGCCAGTGACTGACAGCTTCTGTTTGTTCTTGTTTTCCTTTCCTTCCTTTCAGAATATGCCCGAAAGTATATCCTCATTTGATGCTTTCTGTTCTTTTTCAGTTTTTTATTTTTTCCCTCTTTTTTTTTGGGGGGAGGGGGGAGAGGGGCAGTTTAAAGAAATGGTTCTTTGTCCAATAGTGAGACAGAAAGGGACCATTGATATCTGCTTTTTCTGTTTGTCTTTACTAACTTTTACTTTTCTAACTTTTTATGTTAAGATGTGGTATGACCACATCTCACACCCTTCCTCAGACATTTCACACATAGCCACTGTTAGCATCACAGTTTCACATGTTTTCCCCTGTCAGTTCATCTTTTTCTTCCCACAACAACCCTTTTGAGATGGATGGGGCAGGTATTGGAATTGCTGTTTAGAGATGAGCCAACAAGACTCACAAATCAAGGCACCTGCCCAAGTCCTGTGGGTGGGAAATAGCCAGACCCAGATACGAAGCAAGTTAAGTGCTGCTGTTTTCTTCAGACCTGAGAATTGAACCAGCGGTCATGTGTATGGCCAGACAATCACTCTACGACCTAAGATATAACTCTTCTGTTACTCTCTTCTTTGACACAGGGTCTCACTAAGTTGTCTGGGCTGGCTTTGATCTTGCTCTGTAGCCCAGGCAAGACTTGAACGTGAGGTGCTGCTCAGCCTCCCAAATAGCTGGGATTACAGTAGGTCTGTGCCACTATTTCTAACACGCTACAAGATGTATTTCCAGCAGAAGAGCCTCCTGGCCATTTAGTAAGAGCCCTCCCTGTGTGAGGGAGCGTTTCCCAGCACAACTGCCCTCGCTGAAAGTGGAGGTATCATGGCCATTTTTACTACATCCACAAAGTGCAGAACAATGTTACATCCGTCTTCCAGAGCATATGAGTCACTTCTAAGTCCTTCCACCTCTGGTAAAAGAAAGGACATCTTGGATCTGTATGTCTGTCCATATGTACATTCTGTCTGGAGTGCTGTAGTTTTGTGGTAGGTTTTGAAGTTGGCAAGTGTTATTCTTCCAACTTTGTTCACCTTTTTCAAGATAATTTTACTCTTCTGAGTCCTTTACATTTTTCATATGATTTTTCTTTTCTTTTTTTTTTTTTTTTCTTTAGATGGGGTCTCACTCTAGCCAGGCTGTCCTGGAACTCTCTCTGTAGTCCCAGGCTGGCCTCGAACTCACAGTGATCCTCCTACCTGTGCCTCACCAGTGCTGGGATTCAAGCACCATGGAACCACCATGCCTGGCTTTTTCATATGAATTTTAAGGTCAGCTATAAAATGCCCAGCTAATGGGCTGGAGAGATTATGCACCACTTAAGGCATTTGCCTGTGAAGCCTAAGGACCCAGGTTCAATTCCCCAGTATCCATGTAAGCCAGATGCATAAGGTAGTGCATGTGTCAGGGGTTTGTCTGCAGTGGTTAGAGGCCTTGGCATGCCTGTTCTCTCTCTCTCTCTATCTATCTGCCTTTCTCGCTCTCTGTCTCTCATAAATAAAATATTAAAAGATCAACTGTGGTTCTGTTGTGGAGCATACTATGCTGCTGTTGTATCTGGGGACTGGCGTATATGACCCTTGAGCATGAAATGTCTTCCTACTTATCTACATTTTTAACTTTTTTCAACAACGTTTTTGCAGTTTACAGAAGATAAAATGTACTTATATTAAATTCATTCCTATGTACTTTATTCTTGATATTTATTGTAAATTAAATTGTTTCCTTAATTTCAAAAAGAAAGAAAGAGAGAGAGAGAAAGGACATCTACAAATCAGGTAAACTAAAGCAATCAGGAATACCCACTCAGAACCAAATCCTGGACAGGAATGTTATGGGATTCAGTACAGGAAAAAGATGCTGTCTCTGCTCTCAAAGAGTTTAGAGTCCAACAGAGGAGATAAGCAAATAGAAACAGAATCCTAGAACATTATAAGTGCAGAAGACTCGGGGCTCACCTATCTAAACACCTTCAGTTACCAGTGAGTAGATGAGACAGATGGGGAAACAGGGAACACACAGGAGAAACGGGCAACAGTACTTAACATTATGCTTAAAAGTGTGCTAGGGACCACAAGCTGGTCAGAAAGAACAGACTGGCCAGGGACATGTTTTAGGAGAAAATAAAACTTGGGTCTCAGTCTTGAAATGTGGGTGGAACAAAATGGATAGGCAAGAAGGGAAGGTCTCCTAAAATAGATGAAAGAAGGGGAACTTGAGTCCAGAGTCTACACAGGACTGTGAGGAAGCCAAAACATGAAGAAGGGAAAGAAGGAAAGGGATCCAGGATGGAGCCAGCTCGTGGAGATCATGAACAACCAAGAAGAGTGGCAAATCCAGGAAGAAGCCATTCGAAGGGCTTGGGTGCATGGTGACCACTGACACTCTGGTATTATTGTTTCTTCTTCATCCTTTGATACCTCACACTGGGGACAGACAGGGGTGCTATGAAGAGACTGCAGAAGAATGATCTTGGCCTAGCATGTCCCTAAATCCCTTTGACCTCGCCTTTCATTCCTGCAGCCACCCCTCTCCTGGTAGTCCTCATGCATTTACCAGTTCCCACCCCATGTCTGTAGGGTAGCCTTCCAAATGGAAAACAAGGACTGGCTTGGCTAGGCTGAAAAGGCAGAACGACGAAGAAAGGGATGGGAATGCTATCTTGGAGTCAGAATTGGAGTGGGAGATTGGGAAATCAAAGACAAGGGCCTTCTCCTCACAACACCATAGATACTCCAAGAAAATGGCGGGTACAGCAGTTGTTATGCGGCAGTCAGGGGCCTATACCCAGGGAGCTAAAAGCTATGCACACTGGCCCCGAGCTTTCTGCAGCACCTTAGTGGCTTGAGCTCCAGTTGCCCCCATCCACCTTTCTTCCTGTCTTCTCTGTGGCTTGGATTGACAGTCGTATCCTCAAAACAAGAATGTCTGCCTGCTTCTTTCTTAGCCAAGACTTGGATGAGGACATATCAGAATCTCTAGACCAACAGTTTCAGGCTTGGGCATGGTGGTTATTGCAGTTAATACTAATAACCACAATATATCATTGTTGCTCTGCCTCCAAAAACAAAGCCCTTCTGCCCACATGAACAGCCCTTTGTTCTCTCAACAGCACATCCTCCCCAGGATTACATCAGCCGCACTTATGGCATCTTCCTCCCCTAAAAAAGTAATCCTATGACCGTGTAATTCTACTAAGATCCTGGGTTCCTCAAGTCCAAAAAAAAAAACCAAAAAAAAAACTAATTCTGACTAATTCCTTAAGGAAAAAGAAAAAAGGCCATCCCCCAACCATCATCTTTTCTCACTCATGGGCTACCAAGAATTGAAGCTCCCTACCCAACCAGACAGCCTCCACCCACCCATTCTCTACCTCTTCTCTCCGTTCTCTACTCTCTCCATCAACCCACTTTTGACCCATTCACCCTGCACCCATCCCTCTCCGCCAGCCCCTCTCTACCTTGCTCTTCTATTCGCCTCCAGGTTTTCACAGCCTCCTAGAGCTGCCTCCCTTTCCCTCTTTTTCTGCCACTGTCTTTCTTTTTTCCTATCACAGCCCCTATTTTCACCTCCCTCCTCCACTGTTTGAGGTTAAGAACATGCTATGTGTTCCATATATTACTTGGCAAGAGTGGATGACAAAAACAAAATGTAATTCAGATTAAAGTCGCCCTCCAGCTGAAATGATGGCCTATTAAATAAATGGCGATGCTGCCGATCAACTTTGCTGGCAACTGGTCGCTTATATTAATCTTCCTTGGGGTGATTTAGGATCCACTTGGGTCCTCTGAGAAGATTCTCCCATCATTTCCTTCCCATCTCTCTGGATCAGGCTGCTGGGCTTGGTGTAGTTGACAAATTCCCCAAGTAATCCCTCAAAAGATTGGAGAAATGCTCTGAACGCTCCATTAAATTTATTTTCCATGCTTTAAGAGACCCAAAACTATGTCCAATAAATAAGTGTTCCCTGTGATTTACTGAAATGCTCCTCTGCTTTAAAGTTATAGAGGGAAAAATATGGAGCCCTTGGGAGCCCAGGACCAGCCTTGCAAGTGAGACCAGATGTGAGAGTTCTGCCGGGGGAGGGGAGGAGCAGGGGAAAAACAGCCCAACTGGTGCAGGTTTGAAAGTGACAATGTCTGAACCCTGGTTCTCGGCTTTAACATAAAAGGTCCCCAGTTGAGCATTCTTTCTCACAAAATTTATTGTAGTTGTAGTTAGAGGGGGAACCATCAAAAGAGTAATTCTGGCCCTTGTTTTGCAGAGCTCTTTTGATAAATATGATACTTAGAAATATGCTTCCCACTAGACAGGAAAGCCATATAGTTAAAATGAAGTAATCTGTCAGTAAACTCGCTAGAACCAAAGCCAAAATGAAACCTGTAAAAGGAGAAGGGGAAAAGAAAAACTCTACTTAGAAGCACTTGAGTCAAGCTGAGGAGAAGGTAGAGATTAAGAATTGTCCTCTATTCAGATATTTTTATCTGCGGAGTTAAAAGTGGAGACTTATTTTTAAAGGGGGCTATTTATGTTCCTGTCTTCAACAGATGGATCTACGTTTCTGCCTCTCTCATGCAGCCCAGCTCAGCAAAACAGCTTCTCTGTGCAGCTGAAACTTACCCAAGAAGAAGAAGAAGAAGAAAAAAAAACTTTGGAAAGCAAATGTAACCTTTGGCACTGCTTGTCACATATGGCATCTGTTTACTACTAGGACCCAGATGTGTCAAAAATAAATAACCAGAAAGGTGAGGGGGAGAACAGATGTGAAGACTATACTATATACACATTGATAGATGAATTATGTATATATTGCCTGTGTGTGTGTGTGTGTGTGTGTGTGTGTGTGTGTGTGTGTGTGTGTCTGTGTGTGATCATTCCTAAAGGGCTAGAAAGCTTAAGGGCTAAGAAAGCTCCCAGTGGGGACATGAGTGACCTCAACAATGTGATGTCCAGTGTGGTTTGTGGTTTGGAGATTAATTATCCCCCAAATCTCATGTATCTTGGTCCCCCATGCAGCAGTGTTGCCAAATATGGCAACTAAAAGGTGATTGGCTCATCATGATGCTGACCTCATCAATGGATCAACACATTCATGAGTTTATAACTGAATGGGTAATAGGAGGTGCAGTTTACTGAGTGAAGTAGGTCACTGGGGTGTGTCTTTGAAGGAGCATCTTGTTTCAAGCCTTCTCCTTACCTCTCTTTCAGGACTGATGAGCAGCTCTATTCGACCACATGCTCCCCTATCATGAGCTTCTATCTCACTCCAGCCTAAAAGCAATGGAGCCAAACAACTATGGACTGAAATCTCAAACACCATGAGCCTAAATAAACCTTTCCTCCTTTAAGTTGTTTTTCTCAGATATTTTACCACGTTAGTGAAAAGTGACTAAAATACCCAAATAATCCTCCTACCTTTGCAGCTCACTTCTCAAAGAGCCCAACACACACACACACACACACACACACACACACACACACACACACTCACACACTCACACACATGATAAATCATCAGTTTAGAAAATGCTTTTCTCAGCCGGGCGTGGTGGCGCACGCCTTTAATCCCAGCACTCGGGAGGCAGAGGTAGGAGGATTGCCGTGAGTTCGAGGCCACCCTGAGACTCCATAGTGAATTCCAGGTCAGCCTGGGCTAGAGTGAGACCCTACCTTGAAAAACCAAAAAAAAAAAAAAAAAAAAACCAAAAAAAAAAAAGAAAAAAAAAAGAAAATGCTTTTCTCATGTTTGGTGATAGAACATATTTGGAATAAGTCTCCTAGAGAAAGATCTCCCAACATGTTTCTTACCCTTGTTTTAACTATCCCATAAGATAATAAACTCCATGGTTTCATCAGCAGTTGGGCAAGATGCATCTGAAACATGGGTCTCCAAGCCTTGAAGAAAGGCCTGAACACCCCAGGACAAGCTTACTCATGCTCTGGCCAGCAGACACCAGTCTGGGCAGCTTCCCCAAGGTCCTGCCCCAGGAAATCCTCCCTTGGATACGTCTGCGTCCCTCAGATTTCTCCATTCCTATCCCCACAGCAATGCTTTGGAGAATGGGATGTCCTGACCACTGCCATCCCCTAGTTGGGAAAGATCCACCTTGTCCTTATCTTCATTTGCATTTGCCCCCGTGGGGAACAAAAGACTTAGACTCTCCATGTTGCAAATTGGAATACTCAATTTTTCTCCCTCCTTCCACCCTCCATTTGTACTGTAATGAAATACCTACCCTTAAAAAGAACCTAGAAAGAAAGAAGCTGAAGGAGTGAGGTCACCAAAAGAGATTTAAACCACTGATGACCCCAGAGCTGACTCTGGGTCTGTCCCTGGACATCTATGGTGACCCGAGACCAGGGGACCCACCACCTCAGGAGGCTCAGTGTCTTCATCCCCATGGTGAACGGTTGCATCTCGGTGCCCACCTGCCTCCTTTCCTGCACCTTGCCAAGCTGGTCTGGACAGAGCTGGAGGGTTTGGAGTTTGAGCGGCACCTGTGTTTACACTGTTCAATCTGCAGTTTACTATAATAAAATCATTTAATACAGTCATAATTTTTTTGGCAAGAGGTTGTGTTTATGGTGAGCAAGACAGAGAGGGAATGATTGACTAGGGCTGATTAAAACGATAAATCAAAAACAAAAGAAGGATGACATGAAGAGCACAAAGCCACCAGCAAATCCTATTTCAGACAAGTTTGGTGCCTTTGTGGGAACAAGTCAGTCTGATGGCATGCCAGCCCTGGAGGTGGGAGCCCAGGACAGGATCCAATAGCTCTGCCAACAGAGCTCATCCTCTTCGCAGAGAAATGAGGAAATGGCTAGACAAGAATTAATTTCCTTGGGCCTCCATCTTCAAAAAGGATTTAGACAAAGTTCTCAGGAATAAGTCTTCAGAATTAATGTGTGTGTGTATGTGTGTGTGTGTGCACTCATGCTCACACACATGTGCATCTAGGTAGAATAAATCGAAGACTATCTGAAACTCTATTGCTAGCAAGGATTACGTAAGGTCTAAAAACTTTGTAAACATTATAGCATGAGCACCTATTACATGCTAGACTCTGTGCCAAAGGAGAAAGGTTAGAAAAGATTGTTCACCAACAAACAATGATCCAGTACCTTCTCTGGACCAAGAACCTTCTTAGGTCCCAGGGAGAGAACAGTGAATAAAGATACCCCGATGCTGTGGAACATATGTTCTTTTGGCATTTACATCCTTGTGAATTAAACACCATGTTTTCTCCACAAAATAAGTCCCACAGTAAACAGTTCTTTATGCCACAGTTTGATTAGTGCTACAAGTTCTGAAGGGGGCCAGAAATGTAGGCCATAGTAGCCACTACAGACCACCCTTGGTGCCACTAGAATTCAATTGCATGCTATGTTTTAATTGGCCTCCTCTCAGAGGGAACAACAGTCCCCCACTGCCACAGCTAGCCATGGGACTGCTTCTGAGACTCATCATAACCTGTCCCCCTGCTCATTCTAAAGTCCTCTCGCCCTCCATTGGCTCATTTCTGACCTCAGGGGCATACTTATTGGGCTGGTCCAGGTCCTTATTTATCTTTGACCTGGCCGATGTGTCCAACTCAGGACATGGCTATTGTACTTGTCCAAGAGATGCCTTAGCAATAATCATGTTCTCCCATGTACCTACTGTGTATGTGCAATCTGACTGGTGCTGATTAGCAGTCTACAAGACATGAAAGACTGGTGATTTCTGTCCCCACTTTCTCACTCCTTGGCTTAAGGAATCAAAGGAGCCATAGCAGAACCAAGTGGGATGACTGCTTTGTTTCCTCACAGAAGCATGATCGTCTAAGAAGCATGCTTTTGACTCATGCAAGCTTTAGCCACACATGACACTGGAAAGAAGGTCCTCTAATGCGTCGCAGGGGGGATGATAAGTCGGATAAGCTTCTGCTGCTCCTTGACTCATGTTCTAATATATGCTATCTGTTGGAGCCATGTGCCACAGAAGACATTAACTTTGGGTGCATAACACATTCTGGAGGAATACCTTGTCTTCATAGGTATCTGAACAGGTACCTCAGCTATACCTGCAAAGAAGGGGTGTTCCACCTATACCAAGCCAACACTTTCCCGGTGGTGTGATATATGATAGATCCAGTAGACATCATACGCACAAGGCTACTGCCACCTCTCCTTCACAGTAAGCTGGGTCCCTTTGTCCAGTGTAATTTAAACAGAATACCATGGTGGTAAATCACAGTCAGCTAGCCTTCAGATGGTGGTGGAGGGTGAAATCTTGGGACAAAATTGGGCAAATTCATGCCCAGGATTTGTCAATGTCAGACAAGATGAGTCACTGCCTGCCTCAGGGTAGCAGAAGTATGATATAATCGGCTTGTCACCAAGTGGCTAGATACTTCCTGGAGAGATAAGGGGCTCGCTGTCACAATCCTTTGTTGTACTGTGGACATTGTGCATCGGCAAGGTCACGGGTGAGTGGCAAGCAGTGCTTTAGAGTCACATAATTTCCATCTCTGCCACTGTGAAGTGGGGTGATTGTGCCAGCAAGGGCAGAGAGCTGATAAGAAAGGATCAATGACTCGTCATTCTGCCATCATGGTTGAGTGCTTCTCCCTCCATGGACTCTAACTGGGATTTAACATGCAATAATCAAACTCACGCTCGGGCCACATATCTTTCTCTAGCATAGCTATCTCCTTGTCTTCCCAGATTCCTCCTTCTAGGCCCATGGTCAACTTTCCAAGCTAGTCACCATCACACAAGATTCATCAGTATCCTCACGTCTCTTTCCACACTGGGTGGGTCAGCAAGTGTCCTGCCCAAAGCACCACCCACTGCTGTCTTTTAGGACTTCTCCTGAAGGGTGCGGTAGCTCCATTGCCATATATGTTGGCTTGTGCCCACCTGCCCAGTTAACTCATCTGAGAACCAGGCTCAGCCTCCTCCATCCTGTGCCAGCTGATCATGGAGGAGCTTGTCATCCCCATGTGGCTACAACTGTGAGCAGAGGAAGATCCCTATGTATGTATCAGGCGCCTGACCCACCTGCCTAAACAGCCAAAAGCAGACAGCCCATTTCCATCTCCAAACACTTCCTTGATCTGTCTGACATAACTCAGCTGCCAATGGCTAGGACCCAGGAGTATATCAAGAGTTCTATTATATGGAGAAACTAATCTAATCTTCCTCCAGGCTGCCAAGTAGTATACATTGCAAGTGTCCTATAAGGGAATAGCAACTTTCCTGTCCATATCATAGAGTCTGTCAGCTCTTATGGCCCAGGAAGCCAGGGTTCTTTTTTATTTTAACTTAAAAAATATTTTTTATTTATTTAAGAGAGGAAGAGACAGAAAGAGGCAGATACAGAGAACGGGCACACTAAGGCCTCTTGCCACTGCAAACAAACTCCAGACACGTGTGCCATATTGTGCATCTGGCTGATGTGGGTACTGGGGAATCGAACCTGGGTCCTTAGGCTTTGCAGGCAAGCACCTTAACTGCTAAGCCATTACTCCCACCCAATTTTTAAAAATATTTTATTTATTTATCTGCAAGAAGAGAGAGAGGGAGGATGGGTTGCCAGGGAGTATTGACAATTTCCATACATGTACACACTTCATTTTGATCATAATTCCCTCCTATTGCTTTTTTTAAATCCCCACCATATTTCCCCTTCCACTGAACCCTCTCTTCTCTCTGACTAGTCCTTCTTCTATTTTAATGTCCTTTTGGCTCTCTTCCATCATCCATAACAGAATGCTATGGGCACAGTATTGTGCAGGTCTCATGCAGGTAATGACAGACACTGTGAGGTGATGGATGCAATAGCCAGCCCATGTGTACAAGACAGTGTTCCACAGCACTCCTCCCCATCCTCTGGCTCTTACGCTTTATTTCAGTCTCTCTTCTTAAATGTTCTCTGAGCCTTAGTGAGTGTGATAGTTATTTCTCATTTAGTACTGAGCATTCAATAGTCACTTAGTCTCAACACTTTGGTGAGTTTTAAGTCTCCCCAGTAGCCACCACAATCCTCAAAAAGAAGCATCCCTGACCAAAGGTGAGAGCAACACTAATCTATTTGTATACATAAATATTTAGAGGGTAATTTGATAGGCACAATATATTCATCTAACCAAACAATAGTAATAGAAGCTGGGATTCTTATACCTTTGCCTTTCTTCACTGGGCTTTGGGCTCCACTCCAAGCTGAAGACCATCCAAGTCACAAGGTAAATGGATCAGAGCTATATCCCCAAGTTTGAAACATTCTACCTCAAGAACCTAAAGAGACTTACTAGGTTGTTTATTTGTCAGTGGTAGAGAAATCCAATAATCCCCTTTTAAGTTTAGAGGGGATGTCTCGGCATTACCTTCATCATTGGACTACTAAAAACTTCACTGAGATGGTAAGTTCTTAAATATTTATGGAGTTTGTGTCCCACTGTCTGCTGCATATCTGTCTTATGAATTCCTCTTGTATACTCACCACTTCTTGTCAATCTACATGATTATCCAGATGACATCAATACAGTGACCAATATGGTATTATGTGAAATGTCTAGGTGGACCAGGTCCCCTTCACCTTCGTTATGACACAGATCAGAAGAGTTTATTTAGCCCTAGGCCAAGTCATAAATGCATGCTGTCAGCCATTTCGTGGGAATAGAAGCTGATTTGATCTTCCTTCTTGATAGGTATGGAAAAATGTGTCCACAAGATTTATGGCCACATACTATAGGCCTGAGGCCATGTAATCTGTCTAGCATTGACACTGCATCTGGAAAAGCAATTGCAAGCAGGGTTCCCACTTGGTTGGTTTGTGACAGTTTATTGTCATCCCCCAGGATCATCTGGGCTTTGTAGGGGCCACCTTGGTGAGTTAAATGGGTCTATGAGAAAAACAACAACCCCCACATCATTTAGGACTTTTAAAATGGGAGGGATCCCATCAGAATACAATATTGGTTTTTATTTATCATTTGATTTTGGGCAGAAAGTGACCATTCCCATTCCGTTGGCTCTTCCCAACATGCTAAGGAACTGTATCCATTATTCTGTCATTACTGGGACAAAATGCCTGACCAGAAGCAGCTTCGGAAACAAAAGAGTTTATTTTGTCTTACAATGCCAGAGGGTAGAGTCCTTGATGGCAGGAAAGCATGGCAGGAACAGGTAGCCTGTGTCACATCAACAGGGAGGAAGTAGAGAGGGATGAGCGCTGGAGCTCAGACAGCTCTTTCCTTTTTCTACAGTCTAGGATCCTGGCCCATGAAATGGCACCACTCACAGTTAAAGTGGGTCTTCCCTCCTCAGTTAATCTAATCAAACAAAGCAATCCCTCATAGGCATATCCACAGGCTAACTTAATGTATAACTCCTCTGCAGGTCATTCAAGGTCCTATCAAATTGAAAATCCACATAAACTATCACATAAACCAAAGTTGTGATCCTGTCAACTATCAAATTTATTCTAATTATTCATTCAGGAGACACAGTTGAGAGGCATCTGAGGACCCAGTAAAACCACTACAAAAGACTATATTGATCCCTTAGTTTCATGGATGTCAATTTCAAATCAGAGCCTGGGCAGGAGAAATTGCTTAGTGGTTAGGACCATGTGAAGCCTAAGGACTTAGGTTTGATTCCCCAGTACACACATAAGCCAGATGCACAAGGTGACACATATGTCTGCAGTTCATTTGCAGTGGCTAGAGGTCCTGGACATGCCCATTCTCTCCCATCTCTCTCTCTCTCTCATTAATTAATTAACTAATTCAAATCAGATCCTATGTCAAAGACTCAATGGCAGTTTGGAGTATTCCATTTTCCCCAAGTTATGGATATCTAAGTTGAGGAAGTTTTGAAGAAATTACTGCCACTATATATTTGCTGTAGCATTAGTCTCTTTTCCTCTGGAGACCTGCTTTCTTTTAGTTGAGTCTAAACTGGGCAAAGAATTATAACTTTTATCACAGTAATTGCCCTTAATCCCCTGAATATCTAACCTTAACTTTTTTTTTTTTTTTTTTTTTTGAGGTAGAGTCTTGCTCTAGTTCAGGCTGACCTGGAATTTACTATGTAATCTTAGGGTGGCCTGGAACTCACGGCGATCCTCCTACCTCTGCCTCCAAGTGATGGGATTAAAGGCGTGCGCCACCACTCCCAGCTAACTTCTTTTATTTATACAAATTCTTCAATACTTTTTCCAGGGCACTCCGCTCAGCTATGTTGACCTTAGGAACCATGCTATAGTAGTGATGTTCACAGCTCTCTGTAGAACAGGCCCCCCTCTGACCTCTTCCTGACCTACGTCCTCATGACAATTGCGAGTAGTTTGCTTCTGATTATTAACTGACATCACTTGTCCCCTCCTATTTGGGAATCCTACCATCCCCTTTGCTATAGAGGATGTCCATAGCAACGCCTACATCATTTTTCCTAGACTACAGATATCACTTTGGTAAATAGGGTGGTCCAGGACATTACAGGATTTCCCCTTCCTTGGACTCTTAGAGGGTGGTCATTGGAGGGGTTTCCAGCCTTGCATAGTAGATCCACTCTGGATTCCTACTTCTACAAGTCTTTTGATCCATTCTCCCACTATTGCTTGGGGGTACCAGAACTTCTACTTCACTAAGTATAGGCTTTCATGTCTTCAAAACAACCAAGGATCACCCTAGCAGCATGCTAGGTCAGTCTTCCAGGTCCTTGTCATGTGGTTAATCTTAAGTAAGAGAAGAATGGGTGCATAGCAAAAACAGACAAAACCCCATCTCATTTCCTTTATGTTTTACACTCCTTCATCTAGTACCCCAGAATGCAGCCCATACACACTAACCAGCTCCTGTACTGCAGGCTGGCTAAATCTTCAGCAACTTTGGGAGGAAGTCCTTTTCCTCCTTGGCAGGTCCATCACTTTACGTTGGTGGCCGAATTATGTCCTTAGTGCCGAGGCTGATGAACAAAAAGGAAAAGATAGTTAAATCCTAAGAGGCATCCCATGTTGTCTGCAAGCAAGCAGGAAGTGTCGGCCTTGAATAGGAAGGAGTAGATTGCTTCTGCAGAAGCCAGATGGTTCAGGGGAGACTAAAGCTTTAATGTTTAGTATATCGAACCAAATTTCTCCACTCCAGTCTCAGACCCATTTGTTCCCAGTTAGAGCCTGATGTGAGTATTGCAGGATGACTGCAACTGAGAATCTAGTCTTTTCTCAAGCTCCACTATCCTGATGTCAAACCATGAGCCTAAGATTCTTATTCTATGCTTCCAAAAAGACCCCATTGTAAGGTAGTGATTAGTTCATCCTTGACTTTGTGTTTTCTTTCACCAGTGTATTAGCTGGCAATTTTTTGTAGTCCTTTTAACTGCTACTGTCCCCAAGCCTCTCAAATATGTAAAACATTATGCCTGCCTGAATAGTGAACGAATAGTTCCTTTCTTCAGATGAGATGGGGTTTGTTCAGAGTGTTCTGGCCGCAGACTAGTTCCTTTCCTCAGTGTTTTATCACATCTCTCCACTAGCTCCTACGTCCTACATACCAGGTTCCGTTAGTATGTCATCTGCTTCCAGGGGCAGGGCCCTCACTGCATGCTGCCTGGTGGGTGACCTAGCTCCCAGATCCAGTTTCAACATTGATTCCTAGCACCTTACCTGTACCTAGTGTTGCAAGTCCATTTCCCCAGGAAATAAGCTTTGAGATGAGCTTTTCCTGCATTGAGATCCCTGGAAATAGTTTTCAGAGAGTGAAGGAAGCAGAGTTGGCTGGAAGTTGAAGTTGATCTGAAATGTAGAGGCGAACAAGGGCCTCATTCAACCCTACAGAGAGTTCTGGAACTGTTTCTTCAGAGGTATCTCACATTGAGACAAGGGGAGCAGACTCTTAGATAGCACATTGCTGGCTACCGGATATGAGAAGGTGTCCCTGAGGAAGACACAGAACCTGGTAACTCCTTCCCTTGCAGGCAATGCCTGGGGAGGAATTCAACCAAATGCTATCATAGCAATGCTTTACATGGAGGCTTCTCCAAATAAAACTTTTGGGCTCTGGCCACTTGACAAGAGAGTTCCTTTCAGACCATATTTCCTCATATGGGCCCTCACTTTATGGATATGCTGGTCATAAGAAAGGTGGTGGAGGCAGAGGAGGTACTTGCTATCCTCTTTCCAGGCCACTATAGCCTGAATATTATGTAGCACCAACATTTTAAAAATATTTTAAACTTTTATTTATTTATTTGAGAGAGAGAGAGAGAGAGAGAGAGAGAGAGAAGCAGATGAGGAAAAAAGAGAGAGAGACTGGGCATGCAAGGGCCTTCAGCCTCTGCAAATAAACTCCAGACACATGCACCACCTTGTGCATCTCGCTTATGTGGGTCCTGGGGCATCAAACCTGGCTCCTTAGGCTTTGCAGGCAAGTGCCTTCACTGCTAAAACATCTCTCCAGCCCCCAAATTTGTATGTTAAAACCTAATCCCCTGCTGGAGGGATGGCTTAACAGATAAGGCACTTTCCCACTTGCCTGCAAAGCCAATGGAGCCAGGTTCAATTCCCCAGGACCCAGGTAAGCCAGATGCAAAAGGTGGTGCATGCATCTGGAGTTCATTTGCAGAGGCTGAAGGCCCTTGCATGCCCAATCTCTCTCTCTCTCTCTTTCTCTCTTCTTCTTCTTCTTCTTCTTCTTCTTCTTCTTCTTCTTCTCTCTCAAATAAATAATTGAAAAACAATCCTAATCCCCAATGTGATGGTATTTGAAGGTGGAGTATTTGGGAGAGGGTTAGGTCATGATAGTGGAGGACTTATGATTGACATTAGTACTCTTATAAAAAGAAACTTCAGGTTGGGCATGGTGGCGCATGTCTTTAATCCCAGCACTCAGGAAGCAGAGGTAGGAGGATTGCCGTGAATTCGAGGCCACCCTGAGACTACATAGTGAATTCCAGGTCAGCAGCCTGGGCCAGAGTGAGACTCTACCTCAAAAGAAAGAAAGAAAGAAACTTCAGAGAGTCTTCCAACATGGGAGGACTCAGGAAATAGCCAACTCAGAAACCAAGGAGCAGGCCATTAGCCAACACTGATTCTGCTCATACCTTGCTCTTGAACGCCACAGCTCTAGATGCCTGAAAAAAATAAATGTTTGTTGTCTAAGCTATTCAGATCACAGTATTCTTGTTACAGGAGCCCAGAGGACTGAGACACATCAGAAGCACATTTGTGCATGGGAACAACACAGCATCACCTGCTGCCTGGTTAAAGGCATCACCTGAGCTACAGTGGCCAAATGTTTCCTGGAAATTTGTAAACTAGTCTTGGACCATGCCCGTCAATCCACCTGCCCATCAGATAGAGTTCATGGGATGAGGAGAGTTGCTAAAAAGAAGAGCTCCTGAGTGACTAAGCCACACTCATACATACACACACCTAAGTCAATAACCGATGTAAAAAAAAAAAAAAAAGGGTGATTGCAGAAAATAGAAGGAGGCGATTGTATTTGTTGAGTACCTTTCATGAGGCAAGCATAGGCCCTTTATTCTATCGCAGTTAAGCCTCACAGCTCCATTAAGAAGGCATTACATCTCGTCTAGGAGAAAGCAGGTGAGACATCAACATGCACAATGATGCTGGCGAATTTACTGACCTGTAAGCGCCATGGAAACGCCGTCAACAACCATACCACTAGTGCCAAAGACCACATGCCCATCCAGTTGAACATGGCAGAGGTTGGCCAGGTCACAGGCAGGTTTACTGGAGAGTTTTAAACCTACGCCATCTGTGGGGCCATTGGGTGAGTCACATCTATCCTCCGATTAGCAAAGGCCAACAGCATTGTCTCTAAAAACTTCTGACCTGAGAAAACTGTGGATGAGAATCTACATGGAATATTGCCATAAATAGTGAGAAGCCAAAGAAAAAGAAGAAGGCATTACTGGGGCAGAGAGATGGCTCAGCAGTTAAAGGCACTTGTTTGTAAAGCCTGGCAGCCTGGCTTCAATTCCCCAGTGCTCACATAAAGCCAGATGCACAAAGTGGTGCATGTGTCTGGAGTTGGTTTGCAATGGCAGGAAGCTTTGGTGCATCCATTCTCCCTCTCTCTCTCTCTCTCTCTTCCTCTCTCCCCCTCTCTGTCTACCTCTTTCTCTCAAATAAATAAATATATAAATTTTTTGGTATTTTTGAGGTAGGATGTCACTTTAGCCCAGGCTGACCTAGAACTCACACTGTAGTTCCAGACTGGCC
Source organism: Dipus sagitta (assembly GCA_036346955.1). NCBI lineage: Eukaryota > Metazoa > Chordata > Mammalia > Rodentia > Dipodidae > Dipus > Dipus sagitta. The sequence continues at coordinate 23,024,587 of CM070783.1, forward strand.
TCAAACTCACAGTGATCCTCCTACCTCTGCCTCCCGAGGGCAGGAATTATGTGAGCCACCATGCCAGGCATAATTAAATATTTTTTAAGAGAAGGCATTAGGCATTACTTCCTTGGCTCAGAGTACTTAGTTAATGAGTTATCCAAAGTTACACAGCTAATAAAGCAGAAGAGCTGACTTTTGAATCTGTTTACCTCAGAGTCCCATATCTGTCTTCAAATAACATCCTCCAAAACATATATACTGTAAAAAAAAACAGGGGCTAGAGAGATGGCTTAGTGGTTAAGGCATTTGCCTGTGAAGCCAAAGGACCCAGGTTCGATTCCCCAGAACCCAAGTAAGCCAGTTGCACAAGGTGATGCTTGTGTCTGGAATTCATTTACAATGGCTGAAGGCCCTGGTGTGCCCATTCTCTCTCTCTCTCTCTCTCTCTCTCTCTCTCTCTATCCTTCTTTCTCTTTCAAATGAATAAAATAAATAAAATAAAATAAAAAATAAATTATAACTGCAAATATTCACCCCCAACCTGGGCCCTGAGTGTGCGTATGTCTGAGTGTGTGTGTATGTGTGTGGTACTGTGGATTGAACCTAGTGCCTCACACAAAATAGATAAGTGCTCTACCACTGGACTATACCCTCAACCCTCCTTTTACTTTTTATTTTGAGACAAGGGCTCATTAAGTTGTCCAAGCTGGCCTTGAACTTGCTCCATAGCCCAGGCAAACGTGAATGCTCAATTTTCCTGCCTCAGTCTCCCAAGTAGCTGGGACCTGCACCACCAAGCCCAGGTTTTTCCTGCTTTAACTGGGTAGTTTCTTGCTTGTTAATCAATTCTATTTTCAGTAAGACAATGTTGAAAGCACAACAAAAGCCCCAAATAGCCTGTACTGTAGCTGAGCTTTCCACCTAAACATTTCTAATCTCAGAGCCTAGCGTGCTCAGGTACTCTAAACTTGAAGTCATCTCTCCACATTCTAAACTGGTCTTCCAAACAGCAAGAAACCAACATTTTTCTTTAAGAAACATAATTGTTTATTAAGCTTCCTATAATTTCCACACATAGTTTCCTACATCCTTAAATGGGGGTGAAAACTATAGGATAGTAACTAATGTATATTTCACAGTAATGACTCCCACGGCCATTGAGGTCAGTGACCTCAGGTTCCTGAGCCTGGCCAATCCCATAAGCAACTGAGTTTTCTATCTTCTCATTTTATAGTCATGGTCACCTCTAACTGCTGTTGGTGTGTCTACATCAGCCTTTATTTTGTTGTTTCTAAATACAATGGGCTTGGAAACAAAGCAGGCTTGCTGAAATTTCAGGCTAAATAGTAGGAACTATTCAAAGCAGGAGTCTGAGGGTCTCTTTCTTGAGAAACCCATGAAAGTTTATTCCATTTTTCCATTCAACAATAATTTCTCAAGCATACACTATGTGCTGCCATGTGTCAGAGGACACAACAGAAAGCAAAATCAGCAGAAAAGCTGGGCATAGTGGTGCATGCCTGTCATCCTACTAGGGTTAGAAAGGCTCAGGCAAGTGGATTGCTGCAAGTTCAAGGCTGTCGTGATCTATATAGTATATTCCAGGGCAGCCTGGACCTTACCTCAAAAGCCAAAAATATTGAAAGTAATAAGCATAAATTCTTCAATTCATGGAGTTTATATGGTAATGGGATTCTGGAAAACCAGAGACATCTGCCCCCCATATGCAGAGGCCATTTCTGCTCGCTCATAGGGTCCTGTGTTCCACATGGGTTGGTGTCTAGTCAAATTCCATAGGGAACTTTACTGGACATGTTATTGATAAGTATACCTGTTCTGTGATACTGTTAATAAGACGAAGCTGATAGAAAGGTAGTGAGTTCCATAACTCCAACACACTGTGAATTAAACAGGTTTTGGTAGGCTGTTCTGGGCACCTAGCCACCATCTACACCTCTGTTTCTATAAGAAAGCAGATTCCAAGTTTCAGACAACTGACTATCAAATGAATTTTTAGAAAAGAGCTCTTTTAGGACTGCCTATACTTCTCTATAAACACTGCCAACAGCCATGGCATATTTGACCTAAGGGTTAGAAATGAGAATGCCTGGATACCAGCCAGCATCCCATCCGCCAGTATGGACGGATGCCTTGGGTAATCTCTATGAGCTTCAAGAGTTGCCTTTATAAACTGGTTTGACTACAACATCATCAGGTGTACACAGGTTACACAAGTTCCGTTGTTGAGATCAATAAGCATTTCTCAAATGAGTGAATGAAGTCAGTGGGGGGCTTCACTTACCTTCCCAAGTAGAGACAAATATGAAGACCATTTCTTTGAGGCTTGTTTTATTCATCACTGTGGTTTCTACCCGCAAAGTCTACACATCTGGGGAAGAAATGGAATGATTATCCTCACTTCTTGGGGATCCCACCTGGGAATCCGAGTCCTCACAGTGCCCAGGGGAAAGAGTTGCTGATATGGTAATCACCAGGGCTAGGAATGGTTGGCATACACTTGCTTGGTGCAAGAGGAAGCAAACATGTACATGTGAAAAAAAAAAATCCAACCAGAAAACTTGCTTTGTACATAATCAGCCCTTCCTCCCCCAGAGCTGGGTCAACTTTCAGTCTAGATTTGTGAAAAGACAGCCTTCCCCAGACCTCAGTGGAGTAGTGCTGGCATGGGATAGCCCTGTTGGGAGATGGCTGGTCTAAGTATTTCTATGCCATATTGCTGTCAAAGCCCCCAGTCATGAATCTAAAGATCTCATTTGGCCAAGGATGGTCTTTCCCCCACCTCCCACTCCTGGTGCAACAACCCTCACCCCTTCCCACCCTACTCCCAAGATGCTTCGGGAAGAGGCAGGCACAGCAAAGTCTTTATTCCTACGGACAACATTAATGGGAAACTCAGAAACAAAAATCCAGAGGACCCAGGAGCTGTCACCACATGCATGGGAGAAAAGATTGATGGTGAGGGCCAGGATGTGAACATACCCGTGAATTGTCCTAGTGTGCCAAGGTAAACTAGATGGGGAAAACACAGTCAAGGAGGCAGAGCCTGGCTTGGCTGTGATCCCCACAGCACCTGGGCAAGGAGGCCCTCCCTTAAATTCTCCTAACTTACAAAACCATCAGGCATGTGACTCTTCCAGGCTTTCCTACCTAAGAATAACTAGTGTAGTTGAGTACTTCTTAGGCCTGCCATTTTACGTGGGTTGACTCATTGAACCTTTCAACCCTGTATAAGGCCAGCACTTATGACTCTCCTACTTGGGACATAAGTGAATTCAGACAGAAAGGTTAAGTAACTTATCCAAGATTACAACAGCTCAGAGTGGCTGAGTATAGATGTGCATGAACTTTTCACAGCATATCCTACTGATAGACTCTGTGTCCTTCCTGAAGATTTCCTGAGTCCCTCTTATGGGTTCAACACAACAGGATATGTGGGACCCATAGGAGGGACTCAGAAAACCTTGAGTGAGGACAGTGAGTGTGTTGGTCAACTTTCCATCATTATGATAAGTACCTTGGCCAATCAACACAAGAACAGAAAAGGTTTATCTTTGGAGGCCCTATTTATGCTGAAATAACATACCTCTTTGCCAGGAAGGAAAAGAGGAAGGAAGAAGAAGGGGGTGAATGCCAATAATCACCTTCAAGAGTATAAGCCCAATGACCTAAAGACCTCCCACAAGGCCCCACCTCTTAAACGTTCTACCATATCCAAATAGGGCCACCATTGGGACCAAAACATGCATGCCTTTTAAGAGTCAGTTAAGATGCACTACAGAAATGATACACTCCACTCTCTCCTCAGAGGAGAGCACTTCCAAGCTTCCCCTTGCCAGTATTCAAGAACAAGACTATAGGGAATTTTATAAATAAGAGATATGCCCTTCTGGGTCACATGAGAGATATTCAATACCTGTAATAGGCTCTTGGCAGCCTCTAAGAGAACCAGGAACAAAGGAACTCAAGTATTCAGGCTGCCTTTTGTTCTAAAGATTTCAGGGGTGACCTCTATAAAACTTGTGTCATATTTTTTCTAGCTTTTTCTTTATTTCTATAATTACGACCATACATTCATAGAGATATATTTTTATACTCTACCTTACTCACTTAATATCATCTCATAACCATTTCCAATCTTTCTGTAAGACAGTGGAGTATAGAGGCAAGACCGTGAACTCAGGTTCAAACCTGGCTATTGATTTCTTGACCTTGGCACTTTTGCACTATCAATTATTTGTTTTTTGCTTTATTGAGATATAATTGCCAAATTTTATTAGCAAAATGTAATTTTAAAATTATTTGACATTTGAGAAATAAGAGGACAGATTGTGTGAGAAGGGACCAGTATGGAACTAGAGTTATGAGGTTAACGTATGTGTCCCTAAGGGAGGCCATCCAACATGAGCATTAGTTACTTTTCTCATCACTGTAACCTACTTAGCAGGACTAACTAAATGGAAAAGAGGCTTATGATCACTCACAGTTTCATGGAGTCCAGTCCATAGTTACTTGGATCCATGCTGCTGGGCTGTCTGTGACGCAGAGCTTCATGGCAACAAGAGTGTGTGGTAGAACTTCGCTGGAGACAGGACAAAGGAAAAAGGGCATACAAGAAGAGGAAACAGCACCAAGGACACAACCCCAGTGACCAACATCCTCCCACTTCCTCTTAGCCTTTACTGCCTCCCAATAATGCCTTCATGCTATAAGTAAGGCATAAGTGTTTTCCTTATGTCAGAGCCTGCAGGATCCCATGGCCTCTAGAGATGTCCTGTCCTCACAGGCACAGCCAGAGTGTGCTTCACTAATCTCCTTGGCATTTTTAATCCAATCAAGGTGACAACTGAGCTGGAGAGATGGCTTAGCAGTTAAGGCACTTGCCTGTGAAACCTAAGGACCCATGTTCGACTCCTTGATGCACAAGGTGATGCATGCACAAGGTTGCACATGCGCACAAAGTGGTGCACGTGCCTGGAGTCCAGTTGCAGTGGCTGGAGGCCCTGGCATGCCAATTCTCTCTCTCTCTCTCTCTCTCTCTCTCTCTCTCTCTCTCTCTCACACACACACACACAGTTGACAACCAAATTAATATCACAATACAGAATATCTCTGCACTATGGAGGCTGACCTAGGGAGTTTATAATCACCTGAAAGAAATCTAAGACGCTCTTGCATTTTACAATGAGACTTAGAATCTTATAAAGTTTTCAGGATTCTGTGTGTCCATTTGCTCATTTGTTACTCTAAAGACATTGCCACCTTTTAAGGGCTTTTTATTTACACACACGCATGCATGCATGCACGTGCATACACACACACACACACGTTTATGCCTAAGTTTATAAGAATTTTATTCCAGGGCAGGAGAGAGGTCTCAGTGGGTAAATGTGCTTGCTTGCAAACCTGATGGCCCAGATTTGATTATCCAGTACCCACATAAAGCCAGATGCACAAAATGGTGTATGCATCTGGAGTTTGTTTGCAGTGGCAGAAGGCCCTGGCATGCCCATGCTCACTCGCTCTCAATCTCTCTCTCTGCCTCTTTCTCTCTCACACTCTCAAATACATAAATAAAAATATTTTTAAAAGAAGAATTTTGTTCCATCAGATGGAGGAAAAACTCTTATTTACATGACAGGAGTCACCGACACAGCCTAGGTCCAGAAGCATCCCATCTGGAGGCTCCCAGAAATAGAACCAACCACCTTGGAACCCCAGCTATGTCTTGGCCACATCATAACTTGCATTCATATATTTCTCATATCACTTGATTCAAGAGATGTGGGTACCATTGAGCTCTTCAAGGTCCACCCTGATTTCATCTATAATTCCACAAGTGGAGAGTGCTTGGGAGCATGAAGCTTAGGTTACAGATATAGTCCCCACATGGTGATGGCTTGAATCAGATGTTCCTCTAAACTCATGTGTTTTAAATACTTGGTCCCCAGCTGGTAGAGCATTGCTGAAGGAGGTGTGGTACTGGGGACAGGCTTTGGGGTGTTGTAGCCAGCTCCCCCTTGCCAGAGCTCAGCTCACAGTCTTGCTGCTGTTTTCCACCCGCTGTAACAGAGGTGATGCCCAGACTCTGCTCATGCCATGCTTTCCCCAGCCATCATGAAGCTTCCCCTCGAGACCATCAGCCAAAATAAACCCTTTCTCCCCATCAGCTGCGTTTGGTCAGGTGGTTTGTCCCAGCAATACTAAGTTAACTACAACAAGCATGGATGGACAGACGTGACATCCATATCCTCACTGGGGGCGGGGGGAATTGGTTGGAGTCAAAACAGCAGCAACCAGCTCTTGGCACAGGATGTGATGGGGTCTTGAGGGCCATGGCACAGTTGTCCAATGCAGTTTGAAAGGAACTGGGGATACAGGCTGGGAGGAAGGGAAGGGACTTTGCAGAGAATTGGGGAGAGAGGGCAGGCAAGTAGTACAAAGGGCACGAAGCATAGCATGTGCGACCTTGGCCAAGGCAGGCTCCATGATAGTTTCCCTCTGGAAGCCTGGCTTTAACCTAGATCATTTACATGCTAAGTGCTAAAGGCTATCAGTACGTTCCCTGTCCAGCTCAGATCTGCCTCCTGTGGCAGGCAAGAGGGATTTGGAAATCAGATGGTGGTGGGCCAAATAAAAACAGAAAGTGGGTATGTCTGGACATCAAACTTATCTGCAGGGCAACAGAGCCCCAGGTGTGAGGAGCCCAAACTCCCTTGTTCTCAGCACTGCCTGCCCTCCCCCCCACCCCCCGGGCCTGTCGCCCGCCCTCTCTCCCTGGGTGCAGAGGCCACATCGGTCACAGGCTGCTGGCTGCTGGCAGGGCTCTTTTTGTAGAAATCTGTGAAATGTCAGGCCCTCCTAGGGTGGTATTTTCCCTCTTTTTTTTTTTTCCCTTTTTCCACTCCTTTCCAGACACAGGGCCTGTGCCTCCACACCTCCATTACACATATTGGTTCTGACAGCTCAAATTAATATGTCAGATGCCGAGATCCTCGCTGGCAAGAGGCCTTTTGACCCTATCAGCACAGTCTGCTTCCCTGATTGAAAATCTCTGTGCCTCAAATTGATTCAGAGTTTCCTAAACATCCTGCAGCCATGATCCAAGGAAGCCACCAATGAGAAGTCTCAGAGAGCTGAGTTTGCCTGCCTCTCCTCTAGAGCCTCCAATCACCTGGGCAGCAGGGCAAGATGCACACAGAGGTTAAAAGGAAAACCTAGCCTAGTAGTCTGGGTCCCAGAGATGTAAAAATAAGCTGTGCTCAACTATACAGATTTCTGTCAGTACCCTAAACTGTGGCTGAGATGTCAATGGAAGGGTACCTAATTAAGTCTCAGAAAGCCAGAGTTGTCTGGCTGTACCACCCACTTGTTTTGTGACCTTGGAAAAGTTTCTCTCTGAAATTTGGTTTTCTCTTTATAAAAGGAGAATAATCATACTCATTCAACACAACTCAATAGGATTGCTATGCAATTGGAGGGAGGCACGGCTTCGCAAAAGCACCAGTGAAATGTGCGGAATGCCAAGTAGATGTAACGATCCACGGGGGAGACGGGCGGGGGGCGGGGGGGACAAAACTGATAAAATGTTGACCACTGTCAGTCTGGGAGATGGGTACATGGAGACACGTGGTGTTCTCTTCTCTAACTTTGCATGTTTAAAATTCCCCCAGAGGAGTGGGGAATTGGTCCAGAGGTTTAAGACCACAGGCTGTGCAAGAATGAGAACCTGAGAGGGCCTGAGACCACCCAAGTTAGATTACCCAGCACCTACATAAACAGCTGGGCATGTGGACATGGCCACTTATGTCTGTTAGCCCAGTGCTATGGGGAGGGCGTGAGGCTGGGGTACACACTAGAGAATCTCTGAGGCTTGCCGAGCAAAACAAAAAACAAAAACAAACAAAAAAAAAACCAAAAACAAAAGAAACTAGCTCTGGGTTGAGTGAAAGGCTTGTTCTCAAGAAAACAGGCAGATGAGCAAAGAGAAAGATACCCAATGTTCTCTGACCTCCACATACGTGCATGCATTTGCACATACACGTGCACGCACTCCACACATATCACATCATCACACACCACACACACTCTACATACATGGCAGGATTTTTTTTAATTTCCAAGCTACAATTTTAAAAAAATATATACATCAGGCCATAAATGCATGTCACAAGTGCATGTGTGTGTGTATGTGCAGACACCCATACCCGGGAAGGACGGTTCCCTGGAAATCTGCAATGGGGAAGAGGAAGAGTCCTCTATGAGAGGCCTGTTCTGTCTGCAAGGTGTTCTCGTGCAGAGTTCCCACAACTCCCTCCAACACTTCCCAGGACGCTCCTGGGCCTCCAGTCTGGTGCTGACAGGGTAGCGACGGCTCCATTCACGTGAAGTCCTCCAGAAGAGCACCCCGAGCCCGTGCGCTGCAGGGACAAGAGGTGCTCTAGGGCCTCGGCCCTTTGCATCCGGCACAGTCCAGAGCACACTGCGTCTCAGCAGCAAATCGACTCCTTGCCACCACCCCAGCCTGCTGTTCTGCACAGCTAAGGCCTACCCCAACCAGGAGGCTTCCAGCACCTTCCATCCTCTTGCTGCCTTCCCTGGAATGTGAGCCCTGGAGTCCAGTTACCCACCAGTCAGTCCAAGGAGGGGCAGTGGATGAAGGAGATCATCATCTTTACTAGGACTCTTCTGAGGGCAAGGGGGGGGGTTCAGGGAGCACAATATATCCACAATGGTCTATATTTTACCGATTTCATTCCACCAGTCTCCTCTGGCTCATCACAACCACTCAGCATGAACCCCAGCAGAGGCTGCATGCATGCTGGGCAGCTTCCCACAGCAGTGGGAAGGAAAGCCCAAGGCGGCTCGTGGTTCTCTCTGCCAGACATTGAACAGGGTTTTCTCCAACTATCTCCAAGGCTAAGGGCAACCTCCATCCTATGGTTTAAATCTGGAACGCCCCACCAAATCCCATGTGTCCCCAGCTTGTCGCAAGTAGAAGGTAGACTTTAATAAGTCTGGGCAAGTGGGAGGTCTTCGGGTCATGCGAGGTATGTTGGATTACCGGACCTCACTCTTTCCCGCGCTCCCTCACTCCTCCACTTTGCGCCCCTGCCACGATGTGCTGTCTCACCCTGAGTCCAAGAGCAACAGGCCCAACTGATTGTGGCTGAGACCTCCACAGCACTGAGCCTGTCAGCCTTTCCTCTTTCAAATTTTTCTCATTTTATTTTTGACAATTATATGCATGTATATACTGTATTTTCAGTTTATTCACTACTACCACCCCGTTACCCTCTCTTATCCCCTGCCACTCCTGCTAAACTCCTTCTTCCTACCTAATAACCGTCCCTCTTTTTAACTTGACTATGTGTGGTATTTGTTAAAAGAAGCTAAGTAACACACACACACACACACACACACACACACACACACACCCGCCTCCAAGAAAGCGCCCCTGTCTGTCACCACCCTCCCCCACCCACCCTACCTTCCAGGCTGTGGCTGGAAGAGGATTAGAACGGGCCAAAGAGGGGTTGGGGATTTAGCTCAGTGGATGAGCGCTTGCCTAGCAAGCGCAAGGCCCTGGGTTCGGTCCTCAGCACCGAAAAAAAAAAAAAAAAAAAAAAGAACGGGCCAAAGAGACGGGAGAGAAGAGAGGAAAAAGCAGAACATTGTGATGCTGTGTCAACCAAGAGACACCAAGCAAGTTACAACCAGAGCAGAGCCGCACACTAGGTCCAAGCTCCATCTCTGACCACAGAGGAAGCACTCGCCAACTTCACTCCTCCTGGCAAGGCTAGCAGTGGGGAATGCACTGGGCAGCAGAAGAGCCGAAAGCCCTCTCCCAGTGGTCACCCACCTGGTCCCCTAGAGGAATAATGGCCAGAATACCGTTGCCTCTTCTGTCCGTTTCTTCCTTACCCTTCTGCATCCCAAGTTGTCATCAATCAAAATTCTTTCTGGACTGTCTCCTCAGGGGTTAAGGCAACTACTCCCTCACAGAAAGTTGTCTTAAAATAGATAACAACAAACAAATACTACACTGATGTCTTCAAATGCCATCTATCCAGAAGGGTCTGGCCTTCCAGCATGAACAACCAGGCCCATGTGTGTGCAGTCAAAGATAACAAGTAACCCCGGGCTCAGGTCATGACTCTCCCATTAACCCAACTATGTGACCTTAATCTTTCTCTACTTCAATGTGCTCATCTATAAAGTGGTAATACTAATTGTATCACCCCCAAAGGATTGCTTACAGAACTTACTGAGTTGACATCTGTTTAGTACTTAGAAAAGGATTAGGGAGATGGCTCAATAGTTAAAAGTGCTGGCTTGCTAAGCCTGCAAGCCCAGGTTCAATTCATATGCACAAAGTGGTACATGCTCCTGGAGTTCATTGGCAGTGGCAATAGGCCCTAGCATGCCCATGCTGACTTATCTCTCTTTCTCTGCTTTCAAATAAAATTAAATAAATAAATAGATAAATAAATGTAAAAAGTATCTGACACATAGATATGATTTTCTTTCTCAAAGTTGGCCCATGGCCTGGCCTTTCGTATAGAGCGCTCACATCATCCTGTGAGAGCTCACCTTCAGGGGTCTTGAGAATTGTCCACTGCAACTTCTTAACTAGTCCCTCCCAAAAAGTGGTCATGGAAAAGGATTCAGGCCAACATGGAAAAATATTTGTGACATATTGCTGACTTTAAAAATAAGCTGTAATGCATTATGTATGATAGAATTTCATTTTTTGGAAATATATAAACATAAAACGAGGCTAGAAGGATATATATTCAGTGTTGACAATGGTAAAATTGATAGATTTTTTAAAAAATGTTTGTGTGTTTTCTAATTCATCCACAAAACACATTGTATTTTGAATTTGAAAACATAAAATAAAACCTGGAGGAGACTGTATTCAGATGTAGGATGTTCTCATGTTTTCTTTTTTATTATTATTATTAGTTTTGTGCTCAGTGAACACAGTCAAGTTTGTACCATTGTTAGCCTCCTCCATGACCGCCCCCCTCTGCAGGGACCCTCCTTGTTGTGGAATATGGGTCGTGCTTTGTGGGGTTAGCCATCAGTTATGAGTAGGAGGCAATGTCTCTATGTATCATGACCCAACATGTGGCTCTGACATTCTAAAATAAGGGCTATACCATTTATCTGATGCTAACTTTACTCTCTGTTGGAGAATTTGTTTCTTTTTTTCAGATAGATGCAGATCCTAAGGAGAGAACCACCCCATCATATGTCAAAAGGGCCCAGCTGAAACTAAGAATAATCAGGGAAACAAGCAAGAGTGCTGTTTTCTTGGTGAACCTGGTACTAGCACAATGGTAAAGCAGATGGACACAGAGAACACTCAACTCCTACCAAACCAGAGATCCAGAGACACAGAGGCTCCCAAGACCTCATCACTGAAGCAGACCTAAAATGAACCCAACATGGCTCAGGGAAATTTGTGGAAGAGGGGGCTCTCCTGTTTTTCCAAGGACTTTCTCCTTACTAGAGATAAGTGGGAAACAGAGGAGTGTCCCCACCACTTGGCATTCTGTATATTACTCTGAACACACCTGGCAATAGCAGCCCCCCCCCCCCATTTCCAAATCAGCCTCAGCTCCTCCTCAAGCCCAGTGTGAGACCACCAAGAAGGGACTCTGCCTTAGTTTGAATCTGGAATGTTCCCCACAGACACATCTGTTAAAGGCTTGGTCCCAGCTTGGTACTATGGTGATGTGGTGGGGTCTATTAGGAGATCTTTAGGTAGGTGGAGACATACCCTAAAGGACATGGTGGGATTCAGCCTCTTCCTTTCCATTTCTATCAGGTGAACAGATTTTCTGCCATGCTCCCCCTACCATGAGGCACTGCCTGATCACAGACCTAACCATCGGGCCAAATGGCCATGGACTACCACCTCCAAGACAGCCAGAATAAGCCTTTCTCCTCTTATCCCTGGCATTTTGTTACAGTGAAGGAATAATACAGATGTCAGTGTTCTCTGTGGGAAGAGAAAGTGCCCCCACCTTTGTCTCCCTACTAACATAACTACAAAGCATTCATATATTTTAATCATCTAACCCATGCCAAAGCCTACGAGGCAAGTGAGACAAGCTTCATTCTCTCCATCCCACAAATGAAACGAAGACCCAGAGAGGAGATGAAGTTTGCACACAACCCTACAACAATAAGAACAAGGTGCCCATCAACATCAGGTTTCCCAGCCCTAAGCTTGCCTCACTCACAGCTGTTCCCTCGGAGGGAGTTTGAGAAGCTACTCATCTGTCCTGTGACTCAAATGTCTAGCTTAGGGCTGGTCAGGGAGCTCTCACCCACTCTTTGGTACTTGAATCACCTGACAGGGGCCACTATTGAGATAGGTAACTGCAGAATTACCTAGCCATGCCAGCTGGCTAGAGTCGCCGTGACAAAGTACCATATAAAACAGAAATGGGTTGGGTTGGGGTTCTGGAGCGTGGAAGTCTGAGATGAAGGCATAAACAGCACTGCTTTCTTCTGAGGGTTGGCAAGAAGACTCTGTTCCCTTCTGGGCTAATGGATGGCCATCTTCTTCCTGAGTCTCTTGACATACTGCTGTCGCCATCTGTGTCCTGGTTTTCTCTTCTAATAAGAACACCAGTCCGGTGAACACCAGTGAATTTGGACCTGCCCTAACAACCTTGTTTTAATTTAGTTATCTCTGTAAAGACCTTATCTCTAAATGTGATAACATTCTGAAAAACTGAAAGGTTGAAATATATGAATTTTTAGGAGAAGGAACACATATATGAATTTTTTTTGGGGGGGGGGAGACAATTCAACCCATAACACCAGGGCAACCCCCTTACCTCTCCTATCAGCCCTTTAGGGGAGATAGGCCAACCCTTGTTCTAGTGGCCCCTCAAACCCTGGGGGAGCGAGTGACAAGTCCAAGGAGTGGGGCAGGGTACAAAATGAGGGGGTGGGGCAGATGGGTATGGAGAGGGCAGAGGTACTCCAAGGGCTGATGTAAAATTTGGAGGCTGGCCCAGTGCCCCACTGGTCCACAGAGAGACTGTGGTCCCAGCGGTGAGGAAGGCAGGTGTGTCATAAAATGCCATTGCCTGCAAAGGGCAATTATTCTAGGATAATTGCTCTCCTAGTAATACAAAACAAAATTCAGAAAGCTCTGGGATTTTAGACAAGTGACCTCAGCAGTAAAAGGAGATTGGACACAATAGTTGTTCACTTCCCTTCCTGCTCTCAAGGTTTTAGATTCCAAGATGTCCCCTAACTGTTGGAATTGACACATAGTAGGTGCTCAGATAAATCCAGCTTCCTTTCTTGTCAGCCCCTTTCCAACCCCATGGCTCTCCTACTAGGCTCCAAGAAGGCTGAGAAAGAAGAGGCAGTATTAGTGAAAGCCTTCATTGGCCTTCCTGGAAAAGACAAACCTAAGTGGGAAAGAGACAAATACTCCCATATGCTGACAGGGTTGAAATGCCTGTTGGCTTCCTGAGAACCTGGGCAGGTTTCCCTGAAGACAGCAGGGTGGCCCCAGCAAACTAGGAGAGTATGTAACTATGCGTTAGTAACCCTGGGAGATGTTGAATCTTGTCCTCCAATTCAAGCTTCCTTTGCTATACTACCTCCAGGAACAAAGACCTAACAGAACTCCATCACTCAGGTCCATGGGCTGGGGCCAGGGGGAAGAGGGAAAAGGAAAGGGTCCCATCCTCCCCCAGGCCTGCATCTCCTCCACTGTCATGTCTAGCAGGTCCCAGAGGTGCTTCTGAGACAGGCCATCTCATCCTGGTACATCCTGGTAGACACAAGCTAATTACTCTCCCCAGCCAATAATGTAGGCACCCCTCCTACCTCTGCAAGTATCTGCTCCGTGCCTAGGGGATGTGGAGACAAGCAGCTTTCAACCCCCAAGGAGTCAGCACTCCAGTCCCCAAAGGAGGATGAGCCTGCATACAGTCTCTAGCTACAGAGGAGGAGCTCAGATCACATGGCAAGAAGCAGGGCTCAGCTACCCCCTCAGGACTCCTGGAAGCAGCTATAGATCTCCTCTCCAGGGAGAACACACTTACCTACAAGTTGAGAGTACCGTCCCTGTGATAGATATGAAAGGCGAAGCCAGCAGGCAGATGGCAAGCTCTGCGTGAATGAGTCCTCTCTCCTGTTTTCAAAGGCACCAGGGAGCCATTATGAGTCCACATGCCACCAATGCCACCCTCTAGTAGCCAGTTAGGATGTGACAGAAAAAAGCAGAGTAAAGATCACCTGGACCTCTCTGCTTACTCGCAAATGATGTAGGACAAGTCAATGCCCTTTCCTGAGCTCTGTTTCACTTGGATTGTAACTGAGTGACATAAGTCTCTAAGGTCAAACCAACTGGTTTGAATGGGGGCTGCCATTCAAGGAGATACATTCTTCAAAGCATTGCCTTAGACAAATCCCACAGCCTCCCTGGACTTCCCATTCCTCGGTTAGATAGTAAAATCGGCCGTCGGTGCCATGCCCGTCTCTTGGCACACACCTGGGTGTGGTGCCAACAGCACAGTGCATGAGATCATGCTGCAGCCATCTGACATGGGAGCGTGCAGGGGCGACCTGTCCAAGGCCACCTACTCTGGAAGTGGTAGGTGGGAATTAAAAAAGCCAGGGCAGTATGACTCCCAGACGCCCCCCCCAACCCACACACACCTAAATACCATGTACACTGTAAGAACATTCCATGGGCTGCAGACAAGTGTTTAAAGTAGCTAGCACGGACAGCATGGGACCTTCACTGGGAAGCACTTACTTTTGCCATAGTGAGCGTGTGAGCATTATCCAAGATGCCCAGGGGAGGCAGGTGGACTACCCCTGAGTAGACACCGCTCCCTGTGAGCATAAAGACCAAGCTATATTCATCTCTGCATCCCCCTCACCAGCACTAGCACCACATCACCTTCCCCTCCCTGTCTTTGTCAACTGGTATATATTTACAGTCATGCACATGATTTACAGTCACTGTGGTCCTGGCCCACAATTCCGAATCTCTCTCTACCTCAAGTACCCTCATCAGCCAGACGACACTGACCTCCATTTGGGTACCCCATCTCCTACCTAGGCTCTCACTGTTGCTACCTTGGCCCCACTCCTCCATAGCCTCCCTTGTACCAGTCACTGAAGTCATAACTCACAACCCCTCACCTTGAATGCTGTCTCAGGCATCCTCCCCAAAGGCGCCATCTCTCTTCCCCATGCACAGACCTCCTTTCAGCATATCTAACCCCTAAGCCAGAAGAGCCCAACCATCTAGTCTCGTCATAGTTTGACCACTAAGATCTCCAAGCACAGAGAGGTAAAAAGGCTACAGTACTATGAACTGGTTTCCCATATTGGCCCCAGACTAATATCCCAGCATGGCCTATGAGGTCTGGCACTATTCTCTGTCTGCTGGTCTATGAGGTCCAGTGCAATGCTCCACTAGCCACATCTAATCAATTCATTCAACAGATAATTATTGAGAATCTTCCCCATGCTCAGCACAAGGAGACTTCCAGGTCTTACTCTACTCCCGCCCCATAAAAAGCAGCATTAGCACACGGGAAGAGTGAAGTTCAAGCTGATCCTCAAACCCTCTGGCAGTTCTGCTATTGTGAAATGGCAGGATGGAGCACAAGCGTGAGTAAACGTGAGTGAGAGATAGCATGCAGCGTGCAAGGGTGGGTGGGCATGGGAGAGAGACCGAGACAGAAAAGTAAGCCCCGTGATCTCCTTGTAGCTTCAACTGGGTCACTAAGGAGGTCAGAGTAGAGATGCCATACACTGACTGACACCTGTCCTTGAGGGTCTCCAGAGTCAGCCTATACCCTGTCCTGTCCTATAAATTCTCTTCCTTTATGGTTTCTCCAAAAACGACCAGTCCCCATCCTTTCCCCCGATTATTCTGTTGAGGGGCTTTTACGTATATGTTAAGGTGGGAAAGATGTAAAGAAGTGCTTATGTTAGAACAACACAGAGGAAATGCTCTAATTAGTGTTGCATACCCTGAGCGGCCATGGTGATGGTGGTGCACTGTTAGGAGGATTCAATGAACTAATACGTAAAGCACTGTAAACAGTTCTGGGCACACGGCGGCTCTAAGTGAGTGGAACCTTCGCCATCACTGTCGTCAACAGTAACTTAGCTGATTTGTACCTAGATGGCTTCGGAAAGAACACGCTGGAGGGCGGAAGACGGCTCAGCAGTTCAAGGCACTTGCTTGCAAAGCCTGCTAGCCTGGGTTCCATTCCCCAGCATCCACCTAAAACCAGATACACAAAGTGGTGCATGTGTCTGGAGTTTGTTTGTGGTGGCAAGAGGCCTTGATGCACCCATATTTTCCCTTTCTCTCTCACATTTTTTAAAGGAAAGTAAGAATAGCCTAGAATCCAAGGAAAAAAGCTGTCTCTGGAAGGGGAACACATAGGGGCAGAAAAGGGAACAAGGTCTCCCCCTCTATGCATTTCCTTGTTTGCAGGCACGTCATTTATTTTTATTAGCACATAGCAATTGTACAACATAAGTTTCACAATGATATTTTCATATATGTGTGTCATCTACTTTGATCATATTCACCCTCCATAATTCTTTTTCCCTCCCTCTTTCCACATTCCTAAGAGTCCACCTTTTCACTTTCATGTTCTTGTATCCCAATTCCACATATGAGAGAAATCATGTGACATTTGTCTTCGGAGTCTGGTTTATTTTGATTGACAGGATGATCTCCTGTCCCATCAATTTTCCTGCAAGTGACATAATATCATTTTTCTTTATAGGTGAATGAAACTCCATCATTCTCTGTCCATTGGAGGGCACCCGTGCAGATTCCATCATTGGCTATGTGATCAGTGAATCAACAAATGTGGGTTTCTCTGCTTTTGGCTTGGTCTGCTCTAGTTTGGTTTCTACGCGGCGATCACAGTGGAAGCCAGGGCTTTGTGCATGCTAGGCAAGCAGTCTTCTGCACCCTCAGCCATTGATTAGTGTTGGTGGCAACTATACTTGGGAAAGAGAGGAGGCATGGAAGAGAAGCTTCCTCTCCCCCTCCTATCCAGCACACACCCACACACACGCGTGAACTACCCTTCATTCAGGTGAGGTGTTTAGCCATAAATCTCCCACAATGGGACAAGAGGTTTGATTTGGCAATGACAGAGTAGGCTTGTCAGTCCAAGGAGAGAATGAGTCTATGCCTGCCTCTTCTCTATGCCATGCTTAGGCACCTGACAGCTACCTTTCAGGCTGGACACCTCCGACACGCCCGAGATGGACTGGCCAAGGGTGGGCCAGGCAACATGCTTCTAGAAAAAAAAACTGGGTGCGCTTCCCCTCTCAGATGGAAGAGAGTGTGGTGTAGCTCATAACTGTGTGTGTGACCAAAGTGGGATCTCCCTTCACTCCCTTGAGCCTTGGGAAAAGTGGTTCACCCTGTCCTGTAAACTAAGTAGCTGGCCCCTCTAGGCAGCCCAGGGCAGGAGCATTTTCTTCCTCGGAACTTCCTTAGAGAACCAAGTTAATACTCAGACAACAGAACCAGCCCTGTCACCAAACACGCACACACTGACCTGTATGTGTCATGGTCAAATATATAAACTATCCACTCCCCTTTTTCTCTATTACACTGCAGCAGCCCCACGAGGCCAGCAGATCAAGGGTCCTATCTCTGCTTTTCAGATGAGTCACACTGAGATGAAGTGACTTGTGTGATGTTGTACCAGGTCCCTCTGAAGTTTCTCTCTCTCCAGGGTGATTTCCAAATCCTTTCTTCTCCCTCTACATTTCCAACCAGCAAGTCCCACGAACACATGCTTCCTGTCGCCTCTCCTTGAATTCTACCAAAACTTCAGGTGGCCCACAGAAAGCCCCCTGCAGTCGCTCACCCAGCAGAAAAGCAGGAAGGCCCCGCTTTGTGGCGGGAAGCCTTTCCCCCTCCCTTGGGTTGCACAGGGTTGAAACAGTGCCTTGCAGCATGGCACCTGGCACACTGCAGGGGCTTAGAAACCCCCTGCTGGGTACATGGAGCTCGCTGTTCCCAATGCTGTCTCCTAGTGTTCTCCAGCTACAGGGTAAGAAAGCAGGAACACACAGGCAAGCAGATGCTTTGTCCCAGATCTTCACTCCTAGTTCTTCTCCATTTTTTAAGTTATCTATTTATTTATTTATTTTATTTGACAGAGAGAATGAGAAAGAGAGATGCAGATAGAGAGAGAATGGGCACACCAGGGCCTCCAGCTGCTGCTAATGAACTGCAGAAGCATGCACCAACCTTGTGCATCTGGCTAACGTGGGTCCTGGGGAACCGAACCCTGGTTCTTTGGCTTTGCAGGCAAGCACCTTAACTGCTAAGCCATCCCTCCAGTCCCCTTCTCTGTTATTTTTTTTAAGCAGGATCTCTCACTCTAGTCCAGACTGACCTGGAACTCACTCTATAGACCAGGCTGGCCTTAAATTCATGATCCTCCTACCTCAGCCTCCTGAGTGCTGGGATAAAAGGCATGTACCACCATATCTGGCTTATTCTTTATTTTAAAACCTGTCTTTGTATTTCTCTTTTTTAAGGCAATCTAACTCCCATTCTGCCAGGCTTGCCCTCAACAGCACCAGACAAGCAGACTCTGGGCTACAGACACAGAGAAATGACTTCAGAAGCGGTGCCCAGCTTTGATTGCCGAACAGGGCAGGAAAGTGGCAAGG
Organism: Dipus sagitta; assembly: GCA_036346955.1. Lineage (NCBI taxonomy): Eukaryota > Metazoa > Chordata > Mammalia > Rodentia > Dipodidae > Dipus > Dipus sagitta. The sequence goes on from CM070783.1 coordinate 23,043,310, forward strand.
GTTGATGAGCAGGAGTACCTGGTTGCCCCTCTTCTTGCCAGTGATAGAAGTTCCAGCAACAGGAAGCACATCCCAGCTCTACGTAAGTGGGAAGGAACTTCACAACTCAGAGGCGAAGTGCTTGCTAGCATGGCTGAGACCTTGGGTTCATGCCCTAGCACTGTAAACACACACACACACACACACACACACACACCCAGAAGAACAAAGTGTTAGTCAAATTCATGCTGCAGTGTAAATGGCTCTCTGGCAGGTCCCCTCCTGACAGCTGATTGATGAGTTGTTCCAGACTAGGAAGAGGAGGCCCCACCATCCAGCTCTTCTTGTTATGACACTTTGGTGGAGAAAGCACTGAGCTGCTAGTCTGGGGACAAAAGATCTAGTCTAAAGTCTGCCCATAATTTAATTCCTTTAGCCTAATTTACAAGGCAATATAACGGGACAATTCAACTAGATGGCCTCTCTAAGATCCTTTTAAGACCTGGCAAACTGTGGTCGCATTATTTCCATTTTTTCCTCCAGCATATTTGGTAATGTGCTCCTCACCAAGCACTGGATGTGGGCTAATTTTATCGCGAATATCCTAAAAATCCCCATTGCTCGGAGCATGAGTCAAACAATGCCTGCCAAGTAGACTTAGAAGCCAAGGTCAGCTCAACCTTCTGGAACTGAGAAGAAACGGAATGGATTCATACTTCCAAAGAGACAGCAGCCCTTCACGATGAGCGCCACCTGAGAAACTGTGTGGCAGCCTAGAGTGTGCCACACAAACTCCAACACCCATGTCACCTGGCAAGGTTTGGGGACCAACGTTGAGTGTGCAGCCCATCATTGACCATAATGTCATGTTTGCTTTCTCAGAACAGTAAGAGCGGAGGCTCAACCAGACAAGAAATAGGCCCCCACAGTGGCTCACATGATGTGACAGTCCCCTTAGACCTGTGTAGTGGTCAGCCAGACCATCTACTACGCACTGTCTGATTTGATCATGTCAAACCCCCCATAAAGTAAATAGGGCAAAAATGATTGCCCCCATCTCATGGACTGAGACGCTACAGCTCAGCTAGAGGAATGACGACAGCCAACATTCAAACTGTTCAAGTGACTTGTTCTGTCTCAGTCGCCACCAAACCCCGCCACCTCTCTTTTATTTTCCACCTCTGCTCCAATCTGAAAGCAAGCCAGTGAAAGGCAAAGAGAGAGAACTCCTACAAGGACACCTGACGTGCATAAGTGGCCCTTAAAGTAGCACCCTGAGCTTTGTCCCCTCCCCCCCACCCAGATGCCTCAGGACACCAGCCAGTGACTCCTCTGTCCACGAGCCCTGCCTGCAGCTGTCTGCCCAAAAAGTGCCTTTGCCCCGGATCCTGGTGGCAGCAAGGTGCCAGCACTGCCCAGCCTCTGTCCCTTATGCTCTGCCGGGTCAAGACCCAGATTTCTTCCGGGTAACTGCAAAACAGATGTCTGCCCCGACTAACCAAGCAAGGCCCATGGAGGTAAGAGCAATCCAAGAGTAGGGACAGAAAGACCCAGAGAGTGAGAGAAAGAAGGAAGAGAGAAGGAGAGCGATAGAAAAGGGAGTGGAAGGAGAAGAGAGAGGGGTGGGGGAAGGCAGCTGTAATAATAGGGTAATTGCCCTGTTTAGTATTGCACTCTGCCAACATTTCACTAAACTTTATGACACCTGATGACAAGTTAATAAGCCAGATACCTCACCTTGTGTGTTAAACAGATGCCACAACCTTCTTCTTCAAGGAGGTAACTCCACCACAGCCCAGGAAAAAAAAAAAAAAAAAAGCCCGCAAGGTGTGGGGGGAAGGAGCCAAGGAGCTGGGGAAACTGGTTATCTCTGTTGTCAAAATGGCCCCAGCAATAAATCACCATTAATACTGCCATCTATCAAAGAGGAGCCCCTGTTGCCAAGGCCTTTGAAGTAGGAGCACCTATAATTTCCCATCTGTAAAAGGTACCTTTGTGCTTGTGTCCCTGTGGAGCTGACAGGGTGAGAGGTGAGAGAGGTCACTCAGGACACATGGCACTGCCCACTTCGCAGGCGGGGAAGGCTACAGGGCTCTTCGACCAGGAAAGCCGGGGAGCACTGGGGCGAGGGGAGGGGGGGACCATACCAAGTAGATCTGGCACCTCCAGCCCCGCAAGTGAGCTGGTTTTCCCAGGATGTGAAGTGACACCTTCCAGCTCCCTAGCAGCATAAATCTTCAAGAAGGCAGGCCTGAGGAAGCACGGGGCCAGGCAGGGTGTGCCCTGTCACAGAATCACCAGGAGAGCTTCCTAGGCCTGGGCCTTCGTGCACAGGGAGGTCAGGAAGGGCTGGCTTGGGCCCCTTCCCGGTTGCTGGCACGTTCTCAGGCAGGTCTCAGAGGGAAGCAAGCAGAGCCTGAGTTAGAAGCTGCGGCAGGGACAGCAAATAACACAGAATGGTGCTCAAACAACAGACATGTCTTATCTCACAAATCTGGAGGTTAAAAGTCAAGATGAGGGCTGGAGGGATGGCTTGGCGGTTAAGACTTGCCTGTGAAGTCTAAGGACCTCCGTTCAAGGCTCAATTCCCCAGGACCCACGTAAGCCAGATGCACAAGGTGGCACATGCGTCTGGAGTTCATTTGCAGTGGCTGGAGGCCCTGGTGCACCCATTCTCTATCTATCTGCCTCTTTGTCTCTCTGTCTGTCTGTCACTCTCAAATAAATAAATAGAAACAAACAACAACAATTTTTTTTTAAAAAAAAAAAAAAAGGCAAGATGAAGGGGCAGCAGGATGGGGTGGGGGTCCTTGGGACTCTCTCACTGGAGAAGAGTCTCACTGGTTTGGAGAAGGTCACCTTCCTGTGTCCTCTCACGGCCTCCCTTTAGTGTGCCTGTGTCCTAGTCTCTTCTTATGAATACATTAGTCCTATTGGGTCAAGGCCACTCTAAGGACCTCAGCTTACCTTCGTGATCTCTTTAACAACCCAACCTTCAAACACAGGCACATTCTAAGGGTCTGGGAGTTAGGATGTCAACATCTGAAAAGGGGCTGGCAGAGCAGTTCCAGAAGAGGAAAGGCACCTGGTAGCAGAGGCTGAGTCCTCCCGTAGCAAAGCCTTAGAGCTTCGCCTAGTCAGATGGCACACAGGCCCTAAAAGCAACATCGGAAACTCCCGCTTCCTAGGAGAGCCAAATCTGCCAGATAACTGAGGCCAGTCCTCTAACCACCCCTTGGATCTGGGGTGATTTGTCTCCAGATTTAAATGGACACAGCCCAATCCTACCCAAGATGGAGGATCCCTTTGATCCTGCCTCCGAAGGCCCTTTTATGGTGACTTAGACTGAAAATCCTAAGGTGTCTCTAAAGTGAACATGGATTGGGATATATTATACCGTCAGCAGTACACGTCAACCTGAGAGGAAATGGGTCATGTGCACGTGGTCAACAGTCGTCAAGGGTGTTAGTCTGCCTGGCCTGGAACACTCCACAGACTAGAGACTCCCAGTCTCCTGCCTGTACACCCTCGACTTCCTGCCTCTCTGGACACGCTGAGCAAGCTAAGTCTGAGGTGCTGCCCACCTCTGCTGAGAGCCTGCTGAGCTGCCGGGCGGTCAGGACTGGGTTCAAGTACCCGATGGACTAGTTAAAGGTGCTTCTTAACTAAGCGCACTGTAGTCTACGGGTGGTGCTCGCATGCTTTGTCGTGTGGATCGAGTCTGCACTGAGTTGCCGACCTCTCTACCCACGGTTCCCCATTCTGCATCAGTCCCTTCCCTCCTCAGAGCTTCTTCCCTTTTCTCAGGAGTCAGTGAAGGGAATTATTCAACACCCCAGGCTGGCCTCCCACTCACGGTCTTTCTGCCTTAGCTTCCCTAGTGCTGAAATTACAGGCGTGAACCTCCATACAGGGCTGCAGCCCCTTAACTTGCGCTTTTGATTCCGAGGAGAGAAATGGCTGACGTCTGCCCAAATATCCTCCAACCCCATCGTCCTTTAACGGCAAAAGGTCAGCCCCCAAAGCCCCGTCAGTCCTGGGCAACCAGGAGCTTCCAGGCTTCCTGCTTCTCAGCAAAGGAAAGTCCCGCTTCTCCAAACCCTCTCTCCAGGCACCCGCTTCACCTCGCTTTCCCCACCATCCTTGACTTGGTGGATGTTAGTCACATAGTTCCTGAGGCATCTACAAACACCCACAGTTATTGGGCTGCATGGACACCAGAAGAGGGAAAGAGGTCATCTCCAATACTTTGAAGCCCATGTTTTGTATATTTTAGTGGTGACTGGTTCTGGGGCCTGGTTACTACCCTATACATGGAGCCTAGGGAAAATGGCGTCGCCCAATAGTTGGGCGAGCCCTTCCATCTCCCAGGCCTCAGTGTGGGAGTTTAAGGATTCCTGGAAGTGTTTGAGGTTCTGAGTCCCTGTATCCTTGACCCCCAAGCATCTACACTGCACACCACAAAGGAGAAGACACGCAAAACCTTCCTGTACACACGCACATGCACACACAGGAGCACACATGAACACATGCAAACATATGTGAGCACACCAATGTACACACATGCACAAGCACACTGCACCTCCACCCTGGCCTCCCCTTCCACAGGCTCGGCTCCCTCTCCCCCATCACAGCCAGGGCTCTGTGTCCTCCAGAGCAGCTCCCAGCATGGGCTGGCTGCGGTGACTCCTGGCTCCTGGAAGGACAGCTTGTTGGCAGAGTTGGGAGTGGGTGGAGTGAAATACATTTTTTCCTTGGAGACTCAAAGAGCTGTCAACCTTCCCCAGCTGCCCTGGGGCATGACAGCCACCAGTGAAGGATTTACAACCTGGACCACTTTGATTTGGCCTCTGATAAACCTCAGAAACAGCTCTCCCTGATCCCCAGGAGAAGGCTGTCCATGGAATGCGGCCTCTGGCCTCTGGGAGACGATGCTCAGGAAGACATGTGAGTCAGCTTGGCCCAGAAGCCCTTGCCCTCCTGAAAGAGGGACACAAGTGGGTAGGGAACCAGGGCCTCTGGAAGCTGAAATGCCATTGGTGGGAAAGGTGACAAAGGTCAATCCAGGAAGGGGTGGGGAGAGGGCTAAGCCTCTGCAATGCCTCCACATGAGACACTTATTCTTTCAACACGGTCACCCTATTCCTCCGCTTTGAAGACTCAGAGCAGACAGAAGAAAGAGCCAAGGCATATCTGAGCTCAGAGGAGATTCACCAGCAAGCCTGGGGTTTGTTGTCACTGCTTCTGTTGTTGATACTGTTGCTGTAAGAGACAAGGGATGGTTAGCTGCTTATGTTTTGTCTCTGTCCCCTTTCAGAAGGGACAGAAGGCCAGGAATCTCTGTGTGGTCATCAACCTCAGGGCTCATCCCCTTGCCCTGAACTTGGCCCCTTAGTGTAGGGTGTGTCAGGAAAACTGCACGCCCCAGGAAACATCACCATTCCTGCTGATTGAAAAGAAATCCCAGAAGCCAGGCAGTGGCACAGATCTGTAATCCCAACACTCACAGCAGGAGGATCAGGAGTTCAAGCCCACATTGGGTAAGAAAGGAAGGAAAGAAGAAAGAAAGAAAGAGCGAGGAAGGAAGGAAGGAAGGAAGGAAGGAATAAGAAAAAGAAAGGAAGGAAGGAAGGGTCAATGAAAGAAAAAAGGAAGGAAGGGAGGGAGGGGGAAGGGAAAGGAGGAGGGAAGGGAAGGGAAAGGGAGGGAAAGAAGAAGGAAAGGGAAAGGAAAAAGAAAGAAGGAAGGAAGGAAGGAAGAAGAAGGAAGGAAGGAATGAAGGAAGGAAGAGATACCAGAAACAAAGGCACATCCAAGGCCAGGGAGGAGCCCGATAGCTCTACCAGAACCAAACCTCCAGCCGGTTGCTCCCAGCCACCTCGTGAAGCAGTCCTCCATGGCACAGCAGCTTCCACTGTGAGGACTTCAAACTGTTTAGAACCTTCCTAAGACCAAGTCAAACAAGCAGGCTTTCTGCCCTCCGGGGTCTGGAGCATGAAGCCAGCATTCGCAGACAAAAGTGTAAAGAGACACCCTAATCAACTTGTAGCTGTTCATCACGCCCCACCAGCCAGTCTATGGCCTGCATGTGCAGGAATAAATATATATTTGCTGGCCACCAAATTGGGCCTAATGATCCTGACCCTTCTCCCAAGGGCCTCTCCAGAAATCGCCGATGTCACAGGTTGGTGGTGAGCGGCTGTTCTCCATTTGCACTCAACAGGAGGAAGGGGCCTTACATTACAGCAAGAGGGATTCAGGTTAAACACTCGGAACATCTTCCTGGCTTAGGGCTTGTGGAGTCCTACAATGCATTGCCATGAGATCCCTGTGGACCTCCTTTTCCAGTGAGATTTTGAAGATGGAGGTAGGTGATTTGTGCAGGAGGTTTCATTGGAACTTCATCAGCTCATCTGGTCCATCCTCCTGAGGTTAGGGTGGTAGACCACGTGGCCAGCCCACATGGCTTTTCTGGGCATTAAATAACCTTGACAGTTCCTACCACTGAAAATGCTAGAAAAGAGAATATATATAGCCATGAGCAAGGCCATCCTCTGGGACCAAATCTCAAACTTTTGCTGGCAGCGGTCAGGTTATGACCTCAAAGCCCTCCTGTGACAGAGACAGATATTAATAAGGTGGCAACCAGAGATGTGTCCCAACCCTCCAAGTCATGTGGGCTAGTCTCAATGAGCCAGAACAGCACCTGGCCTTCTCAGAGCAAAGAGGTCTGTGGTACAAATGTATGGAAGTGAAAGAGAAATAGGATGTCATAACACGTTAGTGCCACCTTTACAGATGGGAAGCCTAAGGCTTAGACATGGGCAAGGCCTCCACAGCCTCCTTCTCAGATCTGAAGACCCTGGTTAGGAGGCCTGATGTTGTCGGTCAGGGCTGCTGTGACCTCAGGCAAGTCATTTGACAAGCTCTGCTCTTCTTGCAAAATAGGAGCATCATTGATGGTAAGCTTCACACACAGTGCTGCCATCAACTTCAGTGAGATGGCGCCGTGGCTGCCGCCCCTGCTCTCCTCGCTGCTGGCATCTAGTCTTCTGTCAGTCTGCCTACTAAATCTTGATCCTCTAATGTGGAAGCCATTCCTGTAAAGTCCTGGGCCACCAGGAACATCAGAGCCTTAATCTTTTTGACCATGGGAGGCCACCGTTCCTCCTGCGTGCAGGTTACACACCTCTGCTGTCCCGGCAGATGGTGAGAGGCAGGGTGCTGGCAGCAAGAACCCTTGGATGGGGGACAGGGAAGGATGCTCAGCCTGCTCTGTTGAATGCCCGGTGCTGAGGAAGTCTCCCTGCTCCCTGGGTAGGGCACAACTGCCAGTTCGTGAGTTTGAAATCCCAGGGACACAGAGCTGGTCCTTGGCCTGCATGTCCTCCTATCTTGTCTTCCTTAGCCCCAGGTATCTGATCCAGGGGTTGTACTCCAAGGCTCTCCCAGAGCTATTCTGTCTGTCTGTCTGTCTGTCTGTCTGTTTGTTTTCCTTATGGTGCTGAACAAGGACCCCAGGACCTCTTAGCTGGCAGGCAAACGCTCTACTGCTGAGCCACAACTCCAGCCTAGGAAGCCATTCCTGACTATTGCCACACCAGGGTGAGCAGGCCATCTGCGGCAGGGGCTTGCTTCCTAATGCCTGCCTCCAGCGCTTTTGGTCCCTTCCGTCTCCCAGAGCAAGAAGCAAGGGCCTGTGCTGAGCAGCTCTTACCCCCGAGGTTCTATGTCATCAAACAGAACAAGTTTGGGTCCTCTCCCAACTCCCACCAAGCAAGACACTCATTGTTAGCCCCTTTTACAGCTAAGGGAACTAAGGATCAGAGAGGTTAACCAAGTCATGCTAGACAGCAAATCTGAGGAGTAAACCCCAGGCTCCGCGGTTCCAAAGCCTCTCTTCCTCCCCCGGGTCAGCTGCCTCAACCTGCGTCTGGGGCTGTGTATCCTTCCGAAGGCTTCTCATGTTGTGCTGCTTTTGCTTAGCTTTCTATTTTTTTGTTTGTTTGTTTGTTTGTTTTTCGAGGTAGGGTCTCACTCTGGTCCAGGCTGACCTGGAATTCACTCTGTAGTCTAGGGTGGCCTCGAACTCATGGTGATCCTCCTACCTCTGCCTCCTGAGCGCTGGGATTAAAGGCATGCGCCACCACGCCTGGCTTAGCTTTCTATTTTGATTTCAATTAGCATAAATCTTTGGCCTTTTCATTTTGCTTTTGTTTTGCTGTTGTTTGTCTGCTTCACAATGCTCAGATAGACCCCAGGACCTCGTGCACCTAGGCAAGCACTCTACTCTGAGCTGCATGCCCATCTGCACTTGCAAGTTTCCAGATCTTCCAGCCCTGTGAGGTCCCCGCCCATCAGGAGGACCCATCCCTCTCCTCATCACCTGAGTGTCTGTTCTGTCTGCCACCATATCCTCAGGTAACATGGTATGGCGGCAGAAGGGGACTCCCCAAAGGACCTGCCAATCCAGGACAACTTCATGTTCCTTGTTAAACTTCATTAGACATCCAAATCAGACCCAGATTATGATGGGGAGCCAGGTTCCCTAGAAACACCTATATAGCACAAAATGACTACTGGGGAGCATTTGAGCAATACCATATCCATGGTCCCACTATCTTATCTCTGAAATGGAATGTGAGTGCCTACATCATGGGTCTCTTATGAGAATTCAGTGAATTGGTATTTGTAAGTGAGCAGAGCACATGGTCAGTACAATGCATGTGACTGACCAAAAGCAAATCCCCATGGCTTCCAGATTCAAAAGCCTAGGCCAGGAACCTAGTTACAGCTCGGTGAATCTTTTTATTTTCCAGTGAATCATAAGATGAGAAAAAGCCACCTTCCCCCAAGTGCTGGAGTCCTTAACCCCCCCCCCCTCACCTGAATGTGAGCAAGCTGCCTCCGAAACAGGGTGCTCACTACCTGCCAGGGAGATTATCCCAGTATCAAGTCATTTTAATTTAATTCTATTCTTCCTCTGAGCAAAAAGGTAGCCTGCCTGTAGCTGTGGCCTTCTGGCCTGGGCACCAAGCCCTGGATCCTGCCCCTTTCCCATGACAGCTGAGCCCCACAGTCCCTTGTGCCCCGTCCCAGGCAGCCGCGGCTGTGCAGGGTGATTCACAAACAGTCTCCAGGCAGGTAACGCAAGCCAGTCTGGCACATTCCTCCCTGGTGCCACACCTTCTGCTCTGAGCCCTTGGCCCATCATACCAGCACGCAGCTGCGCTGACAGCTCCCAGGGCACTGTTCAGCCCAGAGAACAGAGCCCAGAGCCAGACCTGGGTGCCTGGGTACAAAGGAAGGTGGAGGGTGAGCTCCCCAGAGAGCCGGGAGCAAAGGAGACAGTGGCTTGTCCGGACTCGGCCTGACACTGAGGACTGGTCGGGGCTGCAGAAGGGGCCTAGGGCCATCAAGATATCTCCACCCCTTTTAAGGGCTTAAGGTTTGAGGTTTAAGCTTTTTTTCCCCTTCAATGGATAGAAAGTATAATGCTTAAAGCTCTGTGAGGCTTGGCATGGATGAAACTGACAGACTTTTTATGGCGGGGGGTGGGGGTTGCCTGGAGACAGAGGAGACTGGTAAATGAAAGAAAGGGTGAGCCAAGTAAAGACTGTCACCCAAATTCTTTCTACCTCCTCAGCTTGTCTGTAAGGGATCGAAGAGTAGGTAAGTAGCACTTAATGTAGGGCCCATAATGTGCCAGGTGCTGCCCCTCACGTCAGCCTAATTCAGTTTGGTTAATGTTCATGTGGACACTCTGAGGGAGATGCTGCAATCCAACCTCATTCACAAGTAAAGGGATTGGGACTCAAAGTGAGGCTGCCTTCCTGAGTCACGCTATTCAGAAGCTCAGAGTTAAAGCACCATCAGGTCTGGATGAGCGTCAAGTCCTTCCCGCTGTGGGACTACACCACGCACTGCCTCGTGGTGCTGCCCAGAGGCTGGGGGTCTCAGCACCAAGCTGGAGGAGGCCCCACACATGCACGCATGCACAGATTCACTCGTGTAGGCACCTGCAAAGGTTCCCCAGCCTAGCCAGGCCCCAGAGCAGGTGGCAGAAAAGCAACGCAGCTGAGACGGGCGCCTGCGAGCTGACTGACCCCATCATGCCTGGATCAAACTCTCTCTAGACTGGGTTCCTCTCTGAGCTTCAGTGTCCTCGCCTGTAAAATGAAGATACCAGCATCGACCTCATTGGTCTGGGGTCTAGGGGAGCAGCAGAAAGTCCCATCAGGCCTTTTACAAAAAAGCCAGAGTGGGGATCATTCGCACCTCAGAGTCCCTATATCAAAAGAGAAGGGTAGGCTGGAGAGATGGCTTAGCGGCTAAGGCACTTGCCTGTGAAACCTAAGGACCCATGTTCCACTCTCCAGATCCCATGGTGAGGCAAGCACATGCCCACTAGGTGGCACAAGCATCTGGGGTTCGATTGTAGTGCCTGAGGCCCTGGAGTGCCAATTCTCTCTTTCTCTCCCTGCCCCCACTCTCTTTCTCTCTCACACTCTCTCTAAAATGAAAAAGTCTTAAAATTTTTCAAAAAAAAAAGAGGAGGGCCCTAGGACCAGTGTGATTAGATAGGTTCATCTCAAGTTCAAGGCCAACCTGGGAAAAAAATAGTGAAACCTTGTCTTGAAATTTTAAAGAGAAAAGAAAACTTAAAAGGAGGGTCCTTCTAAACAAACCCCTCACCACCACCAGGAGCTTTTCCAAGCCCAGTAGCCTGGAAAGCAAAGCGGCTGGGCTGCAGCTGTCAGGACTTCTCTCTGGAGAGGCAGCTCACGCTCGGGAATTCTCTGAGGCAGCACTTCGCAGTATTTTCAGCTGTGTTAGAGACATTCAGAGCTGAAGGGCTGCTCACCACCACCTGATGCACCCGTTCAGAGCAGGCAGAGTGGGCAAGCCCTGGCCTCCTGCACTCCGGAGGAGCTCGGGGTGGAGGTGAGCATGAACCGGCTGTAGTGCTGTCAGAAAGGGGGCGCCAGCTTTGCTTTCCCCAACTGGGCACCCAACAAATAGGTCAAGAGGGACAAAAGGATGATGGCCCCATGAATGCAGTTGGGGCAGTGAGTAGGGTGCCAGGGGCGGCCATTCCACAAGGAAGTGGCAGGCTGGAGCTCCCCATGACCAAGGTCTAATCTGCTGCTCCATCAAGTTTCGTCATTGCCCGTACTCAGACTGGAAACTCACCTCCCAAATCAGGCTCACTTCTCACTCAGCTATTAGAAGGAAAAGAGATAGGGAGAGAAATAAAGACAGATTCTATCAGCATTCAGCCAGTGCAAGAGTTTTTCCTCTTGTTGGACATTTAGAGACCTACTGATTTATTGGCAAACATCTGGAATGTCTTCCAGTCCACTGTGGAGAGGGACCAACAACTCATGCTCGGGCTCAGCGATGGTCCCTGGGCACCTGCCATGACAGATCCCTGGGGAAACAGAGAGATGAATTAGTGTCCCCCCTCCCCAACCCAAGGGGTTTGCTGTCATGTCAAGGAAACAGAGAGGAAAGAATCCTAGTAAAAGAAAGACATGGTCGGCATCAAAAGAATGAGTCGAGCAAAATGCCACAGAAAGCCAGGAAAGAGAATTGTGGCCTGAAGGCTAAGAAACATGTGTCTGCTTTCTAGAAAGTGGTCTGGGATATTCATCAAAAGCCTTTAAAAACGTTCATAATCTTTGACCCGGAAATTCGACTTCTAAGGGTCTGATCTGAAGACATCACCAGAGGTATGCGTGAAGATTTATATGCTAAGACATGTTAATGTTGTCCATAATAGAAGAACATGAAGAATAAGGCAAGCTATAATAAGTGCATTATATGAGAAAGAGAGGGAGGGAGGGGAGGGAGGAGGGAGTTCGGAGGGGGAAGATTTTAAAGCAAAGAGAAGAGACGATGCAGAGATGTGGCAAAACTGAAAGAAGTCAGGCAACCGGACTGAGAGAGAGAAAAACCACCAGATAGCTGTATGGAGACCAAACCATGGCTCTCAGGCCTGCTGTTGGACTCCACACTACAAGCTCCAGAAAGGGAGTTAAGGCTGTACTTTCCATGGGGTAGCCAATCAGCCTGCTTCCAGAAAAGCACCGCAGAGGATACTCACCATGCTGTACCTATGTGCTTATGTTACAGGTATTTGCTTACTTTATCTTCCCTGCTTTGTGATAGGAGAGCCAGGCTAAGATGCGCAGTAACTTCCCAAAGGCCGCACACCTAGGAGAAGAGGAAGCCAGGTGTTCTACTTATAGAAGCATAGGCCCCAGAAAAGCATTACATAAGTAGATGCACATGCCCTATACAAACACGAGACATATTAGGCAGAAAGAACAGATAAGAAGAAACAATGAAATGATGACATCGGCTGTCTTGGGACAGGAGGCTGATGGCTCATTTTATTTCTTTTCACACATGTGTATGATTTCTACATTTCTTGCAATAGGAGCAAGGCATCACTTCTGGCCAGGTGCTCTGTGAGAGGTGCCAGCAACACACATCCAAAGGACCTAGGACCAACCACCTGTTGGCATAATGAGAAGTAGACTTAGCATAGAGCCCTAACGCATAAACATAAGGCCTCTCACTAGGATCCTTCTGCAGATGGGGGACCCCAGGCCTGGAAGAGCCATGCAGAACTGCCAGGTTAGGACCACTTCCTGATAACCTGAGGGAAAGAAAGGAACATGCCATCCTCTAACTTCATCCCTTAACCCTCTCCCCATAAGGAGAAGGTGATGTTCATGGCCCCCAGAATCTGTAGTAAAGACACCAAGTGGGCAGAAGCACTCTGGGATCCACTGAGCAGTCAGGAGCCCCCAAAGGGGCTTGGGCAAGGGTATGACCCTAGAGATTGTGGGTCCTCCTTGCACAGGTCCCTGAGAGGTGAAGTGGGCTCCCTGTGAACCCAGCCAGTCAGAAGTGCAGACGACTAGGAGTTAGGATGACTATAGGAAAAGGTATTTTTCTGTTGACAGCATTTCTGCAGGATGCCAGCTATCTTCACTGCATTTGAGAGGCTCCTCCCAACTTCTAGAAAGAATGGTGACCACCACAAAGTCCACAGACTGTAGCTTACATTCACAAAAAAAAAAAAAAAAAAATAGGGCTGGAGAGATGACTTAGCAGTTAAGGCACTTGCCTGAGAAGCCTAAGGGCTCATGTTTGAATCTCCAGGTCCCACATAGCCAGACACACAATGACACAAGCACACAATGTCCCACATGCACACAAGGGAGCGCATGCATCTAGAGTTGGTTTGCAGTGACTGAAGGCTCTGGCATGTCCATTCTCTCTCTAAATAAATAAATAATAAAACCCTTCTATTGTTTTGAAAAACAATGGCTATCATGGCAAGCCAACTAACAGGGTCATCAGGAAGTTACACAAACCTGAGTGGAGCCCACCAGGGCAGGCACAGAGTCACATAATGGACTGCGTCACCATGGGGTTCATTGCTGGGTGACACCTTCCAGTTATCTGTCCCCCAAACCAAAGAACAAACTCATACATGCCATAGATATAGGTGTTAGCATTCACTGTTATAGATAAAAACATAAATAATTGAGGCTTGGGAAGTGGCTCAGTGGGTAAGAGCACTGCTTGCTGCTGAAGCATGAGACCATGTATGAAGCAGGGTGCAGCCGTGCATGCCTGTAACTCCAGCACTGAGGAGAGACAGAAAAATCTCTGAGGCTCACTTGTCAGCCAGTCTAACCAAAAATGATTGTGAGCTCCAATTTTAGTGAGAGACCTAATCTCAGGTAAATAAAGCAGAAGACTAATAAAGGAGGATGGCTGACTTCTTCCTCCGGCCTGCACATATGTGTGCGTGGGACATGTGCTTCTGCACACATGTGCAGGTACCGTAGATGCATATTACATACAACAAAAATAAAATAAAATCACAGCCACTTAATGGGTATATACACACATGCATCTGCTTACTTGTAAGTATCTTGGTTGCCACATTTAACCATAACTTAGGACAATTTGTAATTTATAAAGTGCTTTCGCCCCAACCTTGTCCTGTGTGATATCAGAAATTACATAAGGAAGAGAAGCTAATGGTTACTATCTGTCTCTTGTAGGATATAAACTTGACATTACTATGGCTAGCATCTCTCTGAGACACACACTTAATAACAAGCAGTACTTGAAACCCAGTTCCACACCGGATGCTTCTCCACTGAGCAGCACATGCTCCCATGACATCTAAACACACCCATCTGCCGAGCAGCAAGCTCAGGCATAAAGGTTGCTTGGAGTCAGCCCTTCAGTGAGGGGAGCTCAGAATGAAGAAGCGGGGAGTGAATGGCAAGGTTCCTTCCCCTGCACACACAAGCCAGGCATGGTGGTCCACACCTATGATCCCAGCACCCAGAGCCTGAGTCAGGAGAATATCGAGTTCCAAGCCAGCTAGACTACATAGTCAGACTTTGTCTCAAAAAAATTTTTTTAAGAAAAATAAAAAGCAAGTACACAGAGCCACTCACTTTAGCCTTTTTCCTCTCCCCAGCCTTTGCTGGAGCTGAAATCAGAGCTGCTAGTCGGCCAGAGGCTTAGCTCCCGAGAGCAAAACCCCTGTCTCTGCCCTTCCGACCCAGCAACCTCAACTGATCTCCCGTCCTGTCAGGTACCGGAGTTGCCCAGACCTGTCCAAGTCTGTCCCTAGCCAAGAGGCCAGGTCACCTGCTGTGATAACCCAACGGTAAAGGGAGGGGAAAATGTTACCAAGGAGACCAAGAGAGGAGTGAGACACAAAACCCTCTGCCCAGCTCTGAGCTCTTCCAGAGCCTGCTCTGACTTGGGCCACCCAGCTCTCCCAGGGCTCCAGCCTGGCCACGGTCCAGCCTTCAAGTGTCGCCTTTAGTTTGGAGAACTCAGCAGCTCCAAGGTGGTGACCTTCCTGCCAGGGCCACAGCAAACACCTGCCACAGGCATGAGTGCTAATGACAGGCCTGAGTGAGAGGCATTAAGGTTAGCACCTGCATTGGTGACATGCCCTCCGAAGGTCAATGGTGTGCATTTACACAGCCTTGGGGAGCGTGGGGGTGGAGACTAGTCACCCTTCAAGCTAAGCAGGTGGCTCTATTACTTGCGCTAAAGCTCTCCCCAGCCATCCATGTAATTGAAGTACCTCAGGGATTTTGTCTTCTGTGTTGTGGCACTGTAGAGCAGGAAGAGAAGAGAAAGAAGATGCATTTCCTTCCTTGTAGCCTTGTTTCTCTGCCCGGGAAAAGCAGCCCCCTCGCAGCTACAGGAGAGGGCGGCTGGTAGGCACCAATGGTGGTGGTTCTTCCCCCTACCCACTGTAAACTGTGCCCCATCTCACTGTAGGAGGCCGACTCCACCTTCATCTGCTCAGCTCCAGGGAGCTGCCAGCCCTGCAGAGAGCGGACACACACACACACACACACACACACACACACGCACACTTTCTCTGCGTCCTCCTCCTCGCTCACTTCTCAGGTCTTTTAACCCCCACTGCAACATCTCCCAGCCTCCCTCAGAGAGCCTACTTCTATCTACTAGAGACTCTGAGATGCCTATCACAACAGGATATAAAGGAAATTTAAACTACGCACTTGCTCAAGGCAGAAATTGGCACAAAAATACACAATGCACCTTAGGGCGTGTTGGAGAAGCAGGTCATGTTTGTACAGTAGTCCCCCCCCCCCACCCAGGTACACATTCCAAGTCCCTTGGTGAAATATCAGATGCACCAAGCCCTGTAAATACTACATTTTCCTATACATATATACCTATGATAATTTAGGTAGTAGATGCAATGAAAGAATAACAATAATAAGATAGAAAATTATAACACTGTAGTAAAAGTCACGTGTTCATGTATTCATGCTCTCTTAATCCCCTGACATCTCTCCCCATTTCCTGTGGTGATGTGAGATAACACAATGCCACAGTTGACGCACAGGTAGCAGAAGCCTAAAACCATGGAAAGCAGAACCATCGAACTGTAAGTGCTGTGTGTTATGAAGGATCTTTACAAAGAAAAGGGCTTCATCACTTTCCCTCTCATCAGTTAACAGTTGAGAAGAACCCATGAAGGGTTTATTTTATGCCACACACAGGAACCGGACACTGGAAGTCAAAAGAGAATCTAGGCCCAGTTGGGTAGGAAAGGTGTGTATCTTAGCAGCGCTGTGCGTGCGAGACAGAGATGGGGGCCACAAGCCACGCGAGGAGGTGCGCTTCTTGCAGAGGGAAGCATCCGAAGCTGGAAGGCTGCAAGAGCAGAGGACACGAGGACTAAAGAGAAGGTGTCACTGGCTGCTCCTAATGGCCACCTTCCCTGCATGGGCCACACAGTGACCTACAAGTCGGGAGTAATTGATAGGAAGATAGCTATTCCAGTTCAAGAAAACAGACCAAGTGTTGGGCGGGGGAGAGGGGTAGAATCCCGAAACTGATTTGTTTTAGGGGTCTGCACATGTGATATGCGGTGGGTGGTGCTATTATTATATAACGATGTCAGAAATCAACCACAGGCCTCTCTGCAGATGCCACAGCCAGATGGGAGGCTGAGAGTGTTTCCACCTCACTTGCACCCTGTGTCCCAGGATCCTCCCCCCTCCCTGCCTCCCCAGAGGACCCAGGAGGGGAACTAGATAATACAGCGGCATACAGAGTGTAAATAGCACACTGTGTCCTATGAGCATGTGTCCACATATCACAGTTCCCATCTTCTCCCAGGCCTCTCCTCACCTCATGGGACTCTTTTCCAGATGGGGAAAACTGAGCCTGCAGTGCACAGTTCAGCCCATAGCAGACCCCAAGTGACGGAGGAACTGGTCTGTTGATTGGATCAAGTGAAGCACCACACATGCAGTAAGGCTATTAACTTGTGGGCTCCTCACCTTGTAACCTGTAATTTAAACAAAAGAGAGAGAGAGAGACCAAGAGAGAGGAGAGAGAGAGAAGTGGTGCACCAGGGCCTCAGCCACTGTAATTGAACTCCAGATGCTTGCACCACCTAGTAGGCATGTGCAACCTTTGGTCTGCCTCACCTTTGTGTGTCTGGCTACCGTGGGATCTGGAGAGTCGAACATGGGTACTTGGGCTTCGCAGGCAAGCGCCTTTACTGCTAAGCCACCTCTCCAGCCCTAATCTGTGTTTTACACATGAGAGAGGCTGAGGGAATTGCACTCAACCAGTTAAGTGGTAGGAACAGCTCTCAGTTCAGCTTTTTTTGATCCAAAACAGAAAGGGCAGTGTTTACCTTCTATGGCCAGGTGCAAGTGGAACCAAGAAGGCTAAAAGCACCCCATCATGGGAGGCTGCAGAGTGGGAAGAGGGCAGCTGCTTGAGAACCCCTCAGCTCCTCCAGGGCTGACAGGGAAGGAAGCCGCCAGTTCAAGCCTGGACCACTCTGAAGACGGATTCCAGCAGGAGGAGGAGGGCTGTGAGAGGAGAAGGAAAATCAAAGTGATGAAGCTTCCCCTGTCACAAGAGGCAGGTAGCCAGGAAAGAACCAAGGCCAGCAGCAGTGTGCCCTTCCATCCATATTTCACAGGAGACATGATAACAACTGGACGTGTTGCTCCCCAAAACGAGAAACTCAAAGCAATTTGAGATGAACTTTCAGAATGATGAGACAAATGGCCATGTTCATGTTATACACCAAATAAATCATACCAAAGTGATGGTTGTAATTCCCAAAAGTACACAGAGAATTGATTTTACTATGACACTTATCATGATGAACAGGTCCAACCCTACACGGGGCCATTGTGAGTGGCTTCTGTTTAACCCCTGTTTTCTCAGGACAGCCTCTTCCCTTGCTGGGTCTCCACAGGTGGAAAGCCTGCTCCCTGATGCCAGCTTGGGGCCAGTCCTGCCCTGCAGTCCTGCTAAGGCATATACACCAGCAGCTTCCAAGCCAGGTGAGCCAGACCAAGCTCCTCCCTGCAACAGTGACCTGAACGCATCACCAGATGACTGTGGCTGAGTGAAGGGAGAACCGATCTGCTGCCATCCATCAGGACTTTTCCCTCTTACAATCGTCTGGGTACCAGGTACCGCTGATTACTCCTCTTTGCAGAAACTCTCATGGAAGCCACAGACACTGAATTTCCCAGAAGGTGAATTAAAGTCTTAATGCTCTCATAGTATATTCTCTTTCTAACGCATTCTCTTTCTGGTGATGTTGCTAGGACCCTTCCACCCACCTTGCATTTGAACGCATTCACTTACGGTTCAACAGGTGTTTATTGAGCATCTAGTAGGTGACAGAAGATAGAATACGTCAGAAAATAAGACATTATCTCTGCCTCACAGAGCTCCCATCAAACACAGGGCAAGGGGAGAGTGGTCAACAATCACACAACGAACGATGATCACAGTAGCTCAGTGCCCTGGAAGGTGTGCATGGTGCTGAGCCTCTTAATGCAGCATCGGGGGAGGGCAGAGAAGGCTCCTTGGGAGGTGACAGCTGAACTGAGAGCTCCTGGATGAGGGAGTGTCAGTCGGGCAAATGACTATAGTGCTTCAGGGACCGGGGCCTGGAGGCAGCCAGTGTGGCCAAGCGGATTGAAGAGGCAGCCGAGGAAGGCAGGTGTCCAGGAGGCAGGGAACTGAGAGGCTGAAGCAGCATGCCAGGCTCTCCTCTCCACCGTTAAGCTACTAAAACCCATTGTAAGACCACCAAGGGAGAGGCCCAATCTAATCCGTGTCTTCAAAGCTCACTTCAGGGCTGACTGAGGGACCTTATCCAGTCCAACGAAGACCTAGCTTTTTGTCAGATTAAAAGCTATGAAGGCCCAAGACTTTCTCGCCTTTCAGGAACGTCTGCCTTCTACCAACCATGGCTGATTATGTTCACTCCAGAAGGCCGCTGTGAGAGTAAGGAGAAAGCAAAGGATCCTGTGTAAAAGCTGCGCAAACCAACTCAGAACAAAATTAAAAGAGTTTTTGAAATAGATAAAACCAGACAGGGTTAATGTCATCAACAGAATTTTTCATTCTATATTGTAGTGTAACCTGTTCTATTATTGTTGTTGTTTTGAAACAGGATCTCGTGTAGCCCAGGTTGTCTTCCAACTTATTATGTGGCCAAAGATGACTTAACTTCTGATCCTTCTGCCTCTACCTCCCAAGTGCTAGGATCACAGGTATACACCACCAACCCCAGTGCATGCAGGGCTGGGGATTGAGCCCAAGGCTTCATTCATGCTAGACAACCAGGCTTCCAACTGAGTTGCATCCTCAGCCTTCTGTCTTGGTGTCTTGTCTTTGTTTTTTTTAATGCAGCTAG
This sequence comes from Dipus sagitta, assembly GCA_036346955.1. Classification (NCBI taxonomy): domain Eukaryota; kingdom Metazoa; phylum Chordata; class Mammalia; order Rodentia; family Dipodidae; genus Dipus; species Dipus sagitta. Next base: position 23,062,562 of record CM070783.1, read on the forward strand.
AAGCATTCCCACTCAGCCGCTTTCTAGGTATGCAGCCTTGGGCAAAAGTCTTGACTTCTTTTAGTTGCAATCCTTTTTTAGGCTTTAAAATATTATGACCCTCTGACATGTAGAGATTCTATAAGTGACATTCACATTTTTATCAGACAGGGAGCACTTGTCGACTTCACAAGCTCTGGGGATTTATGGTCACGGGATAAGCCTTCTGGTCCCCAATTCTCCTTGGCTCCAGGAGGCTGGCAGAGGGGAGATGTACTGTGCAAGCACAAAACCATCACGATCTGCTCCTGCGTGTTAGCAGAGATGAAGTATAATGGGTCATGACTATAATCCAGTCATCCCAAATTCTAAAAGAACAAAATGCAGATGTCAGGCAATCACCTTCCAATAATTTTCTTCTCTCTTGAGTTCTCCAAGTTATAGATAACATCCCATGAGTCAAATGGGAAAAGAGAAGTTTCCAGCACTGTGCCCTCCTAAACCAAAGAAGTCCAGAGAGGACAGTCAGCAGTGACCACTGTGTAACTTCTCAGTCCTATACATGAGCATCTAAGACAGAGATTTCCAAACTTAGATAGTAAAGATGCAAACACAGTTAAGGGGAAAACAATCTTGCCAGTACACAGGGTTATTTTACAGTAAAGCTGATATATACAAACTTAATCTAGACATAAAGCCTTATGCTTCTAGCTCTCACACAAGTAGAAAATGAAAAAAAAATATTGACAGAATAAATACATTAAAACTACCAAACCAATAAAATTCAAATTAACATTAGTTTCCTATGATGAATAGTGAGGGTTTTTGCAAATATAAATCTCCAGTGTTGGGCTTACCAGCAGAATGATGACATTGTCTCACCCCTTCCTCATTATCACTTTAGTTCTCTTGACATTAACAAGATGGACCTTCATTTAATCCAAAGGTCAGCAAACATTTTCTGTCAAAGGTCAGACTGTAAATATTTTAGGCGATGTGGACGATACAGTCTCTGTCACAAATTTCTTGACTCTTGCATCATGAGATCAGCCATAGACAATACATGAACTGATAGGCCTGGCTGCGCTCCAATAAAGCTTTATTTACTAAAACAGGTGCCAGGCAGGATTTGGCCCTAGGACCAAAGTTTGCTGACTCCTGATTCAATCCATCATCTTTATTATGTCATCATTTGGCCTTTTTGCCTCTTGACAACGAATTTTACTTCTAACCATTGATTTATTATTTTTATGGCCCAGTCACTTCAATAATTCACTCCAAAATTCAACTTTGAAAAATAAATTAACAGAAAATGTTTCTTGCCTATTTACCACTCAATCACTGTCAAGAACTTGTTCAAGTTGATATATTTAAAAAAAAAAAAAAAAAAAAAACCAGATCTGAGCAATCCAGCCCTCATAGCAAAGGTAGATGCCTTTGGCTTCTATGGGCCGGTGGTCCTGGACCATGCCGCAGCACATAGATAAAGCATTCGCTCTGGTGAAACCAAGTGAGTCTTCCTTAAATTGCTTAAGTACATGTCTTTGCCTCAAAAACGATCCCTAAGATCATCACAAAGAGAAGTGCTGGGAGCCTGTGTAAGAATTCAGCAATGGAGCCGGGCGTGGTGGCGCATGCCTTTAATCCCAGCACTCAGGAGGCAGAGGTAGGAGGATTGCCATGAGTTCGAGGCCACCCTGAGACTCCATAGTGAATTCCAGGTCAGCCTGGGCTAGAGTGAAACCCTACCTTGAAAAAAAAAAAAGAGAATTCAGCAATGGCTGACAGGCAATGCCAATGCAGCCTGTCCATCAACAGCCAGAAACTCCCTGATGTCCCATCTGGAGATTCTTAGGTGTCTGTGAGGCCTAGGTACAATGCTCCAGAAGTGAAGGGAGCAACAGTGCTTGCTCTGTGCACATGACCTTGAATGAGCCAGCATTTATGTGGATGTCCCCAGAGGACAGCCCAAAGAAGGCCCAACCGAGCCTTGCAAGGCCTTGGTCTGTCCTAGCTTGGCCATAGACAAATCAGCCACCTTGTTTGAGCCTTGATTTCCCTATGTAAATCTGGAATGATAAAGCTGTGTATCTTGTCTCCCACACAGAATTCCTAAGCAAACCAAATGATCTGGTGAGATCCTAGAAAATAAAATCAGAGCTCTCTTCTTTCTCTGACAGTCACTGGGAGAGCTGCCACTATGTGAAGCTTCTGCAATGGAAGGTCCTCTGGTTTTCCTAACCAGAGGAATACGCAGACTTCCAGCACTGAGCCCAAGAATCTGAAGGTCCACAGCGCCTTGCCAGAGCAAGCTGACTCACCCCGAAACTGTGGGTGTGGAACCTGAGGCACAGGGGCAGTGCTGGTCATGAAGCTATGAAGCTATGTGATTCGCTAAAGCCAGCCACAACCTACATGTGGACCACCACCAACAGAAAGGCTGCGGGCTGCCCTCAGCAACGTCAGGCAGCTGACCAACAAGAACGAGTGGCGCTCTGATCTACGCATGGCTGCCCTTAGCCCAGCAGTGCCCTGCTGAGCAACCAGAGCCCGTGGCATGAAGAGGAAGAGAGGCACCCACAAGAGCTCCTGAGCCCCCTGTGCCTGTAGCAGCAGTAGCCTCACAAAAAAAGAAAGAAAGAAAGAAAGAAAGAAAGAAAGAAAGAAAGAAAGAAAGAAAGAAAGCAAGCAGGTAGGCAGGCAGGAAGGAAGGAAGGAAGGAAAGAAAAGGAGGAAGGGAGGGAGGTCTTCTACCAAAGAAGTTTGGAGGGGAATGCAGCCTAGTCTGGGTCCAGCAGCCCTGGGCCCTGATCTTCCACTTCTCCTGTGCCCTGTGGACACACAGGAGCTCTGCGAACATAATGGAGCCCTATTATTCTATGACTACGACAGTGTGTTGGAAGACTACTAAAGATCAGATCTCAAGGATGCTAATTCGCATAGTTGAATTCTCCCCATGAGGGAGAACTCTTATCTCTGTTCACATTCATCTTACCTTCATGAACATAATTAGTTACCCAACCTAAAGATTTTTTTTTTCTCTTTTATTTTTTTTTTTTCTGGCAAAAGTGCTAACCTTTTGTAGACTGACAATGTATATTATTTCCTATAATCTTTTGCTTTAATCAACTTCAAAAACCGGCTCTCCGATTCTTATTTCTATTGCATTTTCCTTGGAGCTTTGGAGAAGACAAAGCAAAACAAAACTCCTTGTCCCGACAGACCCCATTTCTGATGCCACAGAGCTGAATATGAATGGATTCACATGCACTGACTATGAATAGGGAAGAGGACTTTTTTCCTAAAAGCTGTGCCAGGATGCCCAGTGCACACACTCACTCTACCCACGGGGCATGTGCTCAGTCTGTCCTGTGAGAGAGCATCAGATCGGCGCAAAGTCTATGATGTTCACTTCTGGTGCACTTATTACATAGACACATTGTCCTACATACATCAATTCAACCAGGAATGTGTACCCCACCTTACTTGTCCTGAGGGAAAATCATACAATATATCTCTTCTAAACATAAATGCACCTCTCTCCTTCCTTTCCTCCCTCCCTCCCTTCTCCCCTCTCTCCTCCTCTGTCTCCTCACTGTCTCTCTGTCCAGTGTCCTCTGACCACAGAACATTGTTCCCAACCTTGGGGCTGTTGGCCTCACAGTTCATAAAGCACCCGAGCAATGGCCTGAGGTTCCCAAAGCCTAGTGGTACTGTGAATTCCAAAAGGAATAAAGTATCATCTTCCACCCTCCCCATCCTCGGGGCATCTCACTTTCAGGAGGCCTAGCACAAGCCAGACTGCCCCAAGAAAACACCCCAAAGATAATAGCATTTTCAATTTGTAACCTGATTTTTTTTTTCTCCTCTTTAATAGTGTGTTGTGTGCTTTCCCTTTGTCGAAAGAGCACAAGCCTTTCATTTTGCCTTTTATTTGTCTTGCTGCAGGTACAGTGAAAATGTATTGGCTTTTCAGTTAGTGATTACACATCATCACATACCCAATTTATAACACCATGCCCCAAAGAACAGATGTAATAAAGTGAGGGCAGGAAGTAGCAACCTTATAAAACAGAGCTGCCAACTCAAAGGTCTTTGCATGTGAACAGGAAGGAAAGCAGTGTTGACACAGGGCCTGGGAACTTGGATTTTCAAACGATTGCAGATGTTCTGGACGTGGCTCCAGTGGGTGGGTGGGACAGAGAGTGGAAAACTAGGGAGAGCCAGTTTCCTGCCCCAAAGACTCGGTATCTACAGCCACCATGCACTGCAGGGAAGATCACTGGTCATCTTGGAACTTGACCCGCCAAGAAACTCTATGTCCATCAGATGAGACCCAACACAGGTCCAGGATCAGCCTCCTGGGTTTAAGGAATACTGAACTAGTCAGGCCACCTACCTTTCTATACATAGTCATGGTCCTGTTCAGTCATTGCAAGAGGTCCCCTGAAACTAGAGTCTTGCCTAAGACCTTTTGAGTGCCACCTTCTGCTGAGTTGTCCATGAGTGTTCCTCAGAGACCTACAGGCCACCAAAAGGATCTAGCTCAAAAAACCTAACTAGCTCCATGTTTTGTGAGCCATGTTTACATCAATTTCCTCTAACATTGCCCTTTTGATACAGGCTATTACTTTGACATGTAATCACATGCACGGTTGGGGTAAAGCAGAAAGTCTTTGGTTAAGGACTCTAGGTCTCAGATACCCAGGGCTAAAGCTCTTCTCTTTGACACAGACCTGTAAGGGCCTCTTCCACTTTCTTCGGGTAGGTTCAGGTCGGATTTCTTCAAGAGGGAAGCTCCATTTTCCTATGGATTCAGACTTATCTGACTCAAGCATGTGGCCTTCACCCTGAAATCCAGCTCCTAACCTTTAACTTGAGTCAGGGGAGGACAATAACAAGTGCTCTGGGGGTGCACACATTCTTCTCTTTCCTTGCTATCTCCAAACTACCCTCTCCCTGTGTCAGCCCGTGCTGGGGCAGGCCTTCGATCCTTCTGTGGATCTATGATGAGTTGCCTAAGTTTTCCCTCTTCCTCTCTCTCCCCATCCCTACTCCCACAGCCAGTCATCATCTCTTCTTTCATTTCCTGAGAGGTCACAATGTTCTTCCCCTCTAACCAGTCTTCACAGGCAGTCAAATCTTGCCAGCCCGTCATGGCTTCACACATATGCTCATAGATGCTTACACACACATCTCCACAAACACACACTCATGCACACAGACACGTGGACATGCACACACACACACACACACACACACACACACACACACATACAGTCACCCACAGGCTCATCCACACATACAAGCTCATAGCCACTCACATACATAGAGGGCTAGAGAGATGGCTTAGCAGTTAAGGCCCTTACCTGCAAAGCCAAAGGACCCAGGTTCCACTCCCCAGGACCCACCTAAGGCAGATGTACAAGGAGAGCATGCATCTGGAGTTCGTTGGCAGTGGCTGGAGGCCCCAGCATGCCCTCTCTCTCTCTCTTTCTCTCTCTCTCTCCTCTCTCTCTCTCTCTCATTCTCTCTCTCTTCTCTCTCTCAAATAAATAAATAATATTTAAAAACAGACATATACACATGCCCATATTCACTGACACATACAGACAGAGAACCCAACCTCCCCTGCTATGCCACACGGACCTCAGATTTTGAAATCTGTCCCATGCTGTCTCCACTTCAGTGCTGTCTGCGGTTCTGTGTGTGCTAATCATATCTGCCCCAAACCTCCCTGAATTCGCTTGCTCCATCCATTGTTCTACAGAATTTAGCAAAGGATTAGAGTTAAGGCATGTCCAGAAACATTTTAGATTTACTGAGCTGAGAGAGACCTTAAGGATCACCAAGTCCCCAGTTTCCTGACTTCAACTATTGATTGATTGATTGATTGATTGATGAATGGATTGATAGCCTATGGCCTGGTTGATTGGCAGCATCAGAACCCCCCGACCCCAATCTACAAGACTGCAGAGGCCATGTCGTGATTGCTGGCTTGTATTTGTCTTCTCAGCAGAGGAGTAGAGATCTGGCCCCTGGCCCAAGGCTCTCCATTCTCATCTCAGCCCTGGGGAGATACCTAGGAGGGCACAGTAGTCGGAAACCGTGACCTGACTGGGGTCCCAGGGGTGCTCTGCTCCTCTCTCACTGTAACAATGCAAGTTTTTCTCAGCATAGGGTCACCATTGTGAGTTGGGCACATTGCTACTTCACTGAGTCACTATGGATATACAGGGCACTTTCCAGAGCCTGACATGCAGTAAAGACTCAACACACAAGGCCAAAGCACAAGCAGGGAGGTACTGAGCCCTAAACAGGGCATTGGTTGCTACCACCTTACCACTAAAATGACTTCTCTATTTGCAGTTAACTCGCTTCTAATTGTCAGAATAAAGATCATAAATCCCACATCTGTCCCACGGGGTAGAGAAAATCGTAGCCCCGCAGCATCAGGGCTCCACCTACGTGGAGACAGGCGCTTCCTACCCAAGCGCACTCCTCCCGCATTCTTTCCTAAGCCAGGTCCCAGCTCAGCTCCGTGATTACAAAGCTGGGTTCTCATTCTCTCCCAGCTTGGGACAATGGAGCTTTACGGATCTCACAGGTCCTGAGAAGACAGAGGGGTCATGGAGACACTGTGGCTGTGGAAGGGTAGCTCCAGCCTCAGGCATCCAGGGGAGGTCAGTCCACGAGGCTCCTAATTGCCAATGACAAAAATGCCCTCATCTTTGGTGGGCAGGAGGTTAGGAATGGTTAGGGACAGACGCTTAGAAAACTCTGGAAGAGATTCAGAATCTGAGTAGACAACTCCACCCATATTTAATACTTTTTATGATTATAAAGTATCAAAAACACAGAAAGGTGCATGCATATGTAGCAAATATATATTTATATATGTAAACATATATTTATATATATATCCATGACTATTGACAAGTTCACGTATTTCTTTCTGGGCTTTTTTCTAGGAATATTTTAACATAGTTGGGATCTCCGTATAAAACATTTCACATCTGTTTTCCACTTAATGTTACATATTATTATGCAATTAATTTCTCATATCATTAGAAACCTCTAATGACATCATCGTTAATGACTTCATAAATAGTCCTTCACTTGGAATCCGCTAATTGAGTTAACCATTCTCTTACTCTTGGCCATTGAGCTTATAACCAGCTTTTAACCCTAAAAACCTTTGAACCACCATGGAAAGGAGTTTGGAAATCCCTGATCTAGACCAGAGACGAATGACCCACCATCCACAGGCCATGTGCATCTTCCTCCACCCCCACCCCAGCACCACTGGGCTGAGTAATGATTAATTACAGGATAGATGACCAGAAAGCAGTCTCCATGTGTTGCTTCACTGCTAATATATCCAGAGTTAACATTTTAATGGATAAAGAGCAGTGTGATTATTCTCTCAGACATTAGCCCACTGAATCAGATAGATGATCTAAATTGTAGGGGAATCCACTTTTACTAGAACTCTATAAAGTTTATTGAATGAAATATGACCTATAAATATTTTCTTTTCTCTTTTTCTCACCTTTGATCTAGACTAATTTATTCTAGACTTTTGATTGCAAGGATCAGAAATTCACTCAACTCTCTCCAGTAAAAGAGTTATTTCAAGGACAGACAGAATAGTATCAAAGGAAGCAGGAAGCTTTGAATCAGCTTCAATAAGGACAGAAATTAGTATCTGCTCACTTTTTTTTTGGTTTTCTAAGGTAGGGTCTGGTCTGGCTCTAGCCCAGGCTGACCTGGAATTCACTATGTAATCTCAGGGTGGTCTCAAACTCATGGCAATCCTCCTACCTCTGCCTCCCAAGTGCTGGGATTAAAAGCGTGCGCCACCACGCCCGGCACTCCTCACTTTTAAGACAGTTTCTCACTGTAGCCAAGACTAGCCTCAAACTGACTATGTAGCCAAGGATGACCTTGAATTTGAGCTCCTGACCTTCCTGCCTCCATTTCCTTAGTGCTGGGATTACAAGTGTTCAACACCCAGCCGGGGTTGTGTAATGCTAGGGACTGAGCTCAGGGCATCATGCATGCTAGACAAGCATTCTACCAGCGGACGACATTCTCTAGCTCATCACTGTTATTCACACATGGTTCTCTTTTCTCCTAGTCTTGGCTTCCTCCTCTCTCTATCCTGAATGATTTCTCTCTTAGCTGCTCAGCAAGCACATGTTCTCCCAAATGGAATTCCTTTCTTCAATTTTATTTGGCCTTTCAGCACAAATACCCTAAAACTTGCCAGCAACTTCCTTCTGGTCCCTGGTTCAAATCCCCCAAATAAAATTTTATTGGTTCAGGAGAACATTTTATTCCAATCTCATAATCATCTTTTTGTTTGTTTTATCTTTTTTCTGTTTGTTTTCTGCTTTTTTTTTGAGACAGAGTCTTCCTATGTAGCCCAGGCTAGCCATGAACTCCTTTCCCAGCCAACTCCCAAGTACTATTACTATAGGTGTACACCACCATGCCCATCACAGAAACCTTCGCCTGTTCTCTGGCCAGCCCACAGGCAGTCCTTCCTGGTTCCCATGTCCACAAATAATAGTCCCATTCTTTATGACAGAGGAGAAAGCAGGGTCCCATAGGTTCCCTTAATTGTTAATATGTTCCAAAGTAATGTGTTAAATAAAAATATTTTGAAAAAGAGAGAAAGCTGAACTATCTCTCTCTCTCTCTCTCTCTTATACACACACCATGGAACTCAGCAATCCCATTCTCAGATACATGCTAAACTGCACTGTGTACACTGTAACACAATGTGTTTGTACAAAAATAAGAAACATTCCACATGACCTGGACAGTGGGAGGGGGTGCACTGATGTGTACTCATACCATAGGCTATCTTGCAGCAATGCAGATGAACTATGGTCATATTTAACAACATGGACGAACAGCATAAGCTGAGCAAAAAGTAAGCAAACTGTGTGACTGCACTCATGTGAGCTTCAAAAACTGGCAAAACTCACCGATTATGTTAGGACATAGGATGTGGACATTTAAGAGGGAGGTGGCCAGAGAGGGCTAGGGAGGGACACAGAGGGGCTTCTGGGTGTCTGGTAAGGTTATAGCTATTCATGTAGATGGTGGTGGTTACATGAAGTTCATTTTTGTCCATTCATAGAGTTGTGTGCTTATGACTTGAGCAATTTCTTGCATGTATATTAGATGTCCATTTTAATTATTCCTTTTGTCAAAGACAGTTACTATGTCATGTGATGCATTTTGCTATCCCAAATTCTCCATGTATATTCCATGTACACATGTAACTCCTGCAGATTGGAAAGATGAAGCTATTACCCTGTCACATCAATAGTCAACTATAGGCAAAGCTCAACCCAGGTTTGAGGATTTCAAAACCAGTTTTTCTACTATACTCTGTTGTTTCCAGCTAGATATCAAAGCCTCAACCATAACCCCCATTCCTGGCAAGACTGATCAAATATGCCTTCCCTTCACAGAAGAAAAAAAAAGACAAAATTATATTCATTGTATTTTTTAAGCCATGAACTAACCTTGATGTCTTGACAGCTCTCTAGTGGGCATTAGCCAAACTCAACACTCAGCTCCTTTACTTTGGGTATGTAAGTCATTCCTGCAGAAACACCTCATCACAAAGGCACTAACCCACAGTGCCCCCCTCCCTCTACCAGCCTTCCCAGACAGCTGCTACGATGCTGACGTCATGTCTGACAATACAGCCTTGGCAAGGAAGCTTCAAGGCAATTCCCAGCCCATTGTTGCTTAACGATCTATTTGGTTCAACTTACAACAAAAATAACGAAGTGTAAGACTATGTTAAATCAAGATGACAAAGTCAACCCACTGGATTGTACCTGGGCCTCATGCACCTTTTGAGATTGTTTTGGGTGTCTCGTGGGAAGGAGGATAGAGTGGTGTACTGTGGACTGTCTGACATCACAGAATGCTGGAGTTGAAAGGGACTTTAAAGCCCAAACTTCTAAGGGAAGAGGATAATAAAGACTACACTTGGAAAGCATTTCACAGGTTGCCAAGTGTTTTCTCAAGTCTCAATTGATCTTTCAGACAATCAATCCGGGTAAAATATTATTATAATCTCTCTTTGAGAGGCAAGGAAATCAGAACCCAGGCAATTTGCAGAGTTACTAAATGGTGACCGCCTATTGGTTGAGTCCAAATTCCAACCTCTTTCTACAATACCACACTACAAACCACATGCGGTTTGAAGGGGACACCAGAAAGTTGTCATCACTACTTCTCCAGATGTCAAAGACAAAGTTCCAAGAAACCCAGCTGAAAGACATGGTAGCCCAAGAGTCTGGCTGAGCACCTGCTGAGTGTCACTGGCTTGTCTAGAAATACCACCCTCCTCAGATGACCCTCTAAGTTTTCAAGGTTCAGCCACTTCCAGTGACTTATCCATTCTGACCTGGGGCCCACATTGGGCTTTAAATTTGCAATGGCCCTCATAGGCTCGTGTGTTTGAACACTTGGGTGGGCCCCAGTTAGTGGCACTGTTTGGGAAAGTTCTGGGAGCCTTTAGGGGTTAGAGCCTTGCTGGAAGAAGTGGGCCACTGGGAACAGGCCTTGAGGTTTGATAGCCCAATCCCACTTCCTGTGCATCCTCTGCTCACTGCCTGCTATGTGACAAGCTGGCGTGGCAAACCTTCCCTCCGTGATGGAATATATCCCATTATAACCGTTAGCCAAATTAACCCTTTCCTTCCTTAGATTGCTTCTGATCAGGTACCCGTTCCCAAAGCAGGAGAATAACTAAGATGCCCGTGTCTGCACGGAAGCAGTGATGCCAGGCTCACGGAGAGCTCGTGGAAACAGCAGAAGGTGGGACCTCTGCAGCCTCTGGCGTTTCTCTGCACAGCTGTGCATGCTGCCCCCAAGGTACCACACCTGCAGCTAACATACAAACCAGCTTGCTCCCAAGCTAATTCTTAGGCAGCCACAAAGCACATAGGCTGGAGGGCAAGTCCCAGAGAAGGGACAGTGAGCACGCATCAAACGATCCAGGTAGAGGGGTGAGAATGTCCCCAAAAGTCCTCCCCCAATCTCTGCCTCAGAGCACCTCAGAGGCCCTGCTACATGACTACCCACAAGAATCCCCCTGGGAAAAGCCACAGGTGGTGATAAGCGTCAGCCAAAACCTATGCCCAGTTCGTTCCAGCAGAGGAAGCAGAACCAATGGAAATCATCAAGACATCCTCACCTTCCATCACTACCCACCCACCTGAGGCTGGAGCTTTCATGGGACATGGATCTACGAGGTGTTTAGAATACATGGTGTGCCCATCAATTTAAAGACCAACCGCTTTTTAACAGTGAGCTGGCTTATTCATAGTAAGCCCCAAACAACAGCAAGAGCAAAGCAGACATGTTCTTGTCTACACAAATGAGGAAGTCCAGTTGCCCTAAAGAACTTCCTGTCTCCAGAACTACCTCTCTTTGTCCCCATGTTCTGATAGTCCCATAACAAACTCTCTTTGTTGGGGAAATTGGAAATAAGCAATAGTATAAATCGCACTGCTGCTGCCTTAAATTCCAGAAACACGTCCACAGAGTCACTTCAGATAGCATGGCCTGTCTGTTGGAGGCAGTTGCAGGCCCAGAGCCAAACTCCAAGTATCCACTCATTGCCTTTTCCTCCTGGCATTTCCTGATGGTCTGAAGATTGCACCCCAGAGGCCCATTCTTCCTGAAAATCTCGTGAGCTCACACAGCAGCCTAGGGTGTCCACAGGCTTGACAGAAGAAGTGCAACTAAGCCAGTGTGCCTGCTCTCATGTTCAGGAAGATCAGACCAGGCCAGCTTTGGCAGGGACCAACCCACAGCTAGGGTTCCACCTTTCACAAACGCTTCCCTACGGCAACGTGACTGTGGGCTAGTGGATCCCCCTGCCTGCTGCTGCCTCTGCAGCCCAGAAGAAGGATATGATCTGGCCCCAGAAAAGTGATTGCCATGAGCTAGAGCCCAGTACAAAGCAGCAGACACCCCGAAAACCATCAGGGGCATATATTGACATTTACAGACTATCTGTAAAGTGAGTTTACATCAGGAGCTCTGGGAGCTAACAAGGATCAACCCTCAAAGAAAGGACCAGAAATACAACATCGTCTTTTCACATTACTTCAAACCTGTGTCTCTGTGTAAGAGTGTTGACCCAAATAGCACAGTCATGCCAGGCACACACAATCACATCAGCCACATGCACCACAATCAAGAACACCTTGTCCTAGGGCTCTCAGTCAGAGGAGTCGTGCTCCCTCACGGGCATTCGCAAATTCAGTAACTGAGTTGTTCTTACACCTGACCACTTCTGCCAGGGACCACGCTACACCAGTGACAGGGCACAAAGTGCTGTCCTGTCCAAGATGCCAGTGGTGTCCTGCACCCTGTGAATCAATTGATATCCCCACCTACCGTGTGTATAAGGAAGCCTGTTTCCCTCACCAGTGCAGAGCATCATCCTCCTTTTCAATCATAGCCAATGCCATATAAATACTGGCCTACTGGTACTTTAATATGCATCTTTATTCCTACTGAGGTTGTCATCTTCCAGTATGTCATTGGATTGGTTACTTTTAATCACAGAGGAAATGATGTCACTGTGGCTGAAAGAGAGATATAAGCATACAGGTGGCATATTCTTGTCGTGGGTGGTTCCACCTGTCAGAACATATAGTGGATGCATTCTTTTTAGAAGACAATATGGCAAGACATATAAAAAAGCATAGGGGTGTGTGTGTGTGTGTGTGTGTGTGTGTGTGTGTGGTATATGTGTACATATGTGAAAAATAACTAGTGCTTACAAAAGTTGCTGCAAAATGCTTATTGCTATACCCCTTGAAATTAATAAAACTTAGAGGCAGCACAAATGTTTCTTAATTGGGAATTGTGTAAATACACAATGGCACATCCATTTAATAGAGCAATTGCACACATTACAAAGTATAAGATAGATATGGTCTCATAAAAAGATGCTGTTACATTATTGTATGATAAATGGCACCTTACTGGGTATTGCTATGGTATGATCCTAGTGTCATGTACATGCAAGAATTACAAGTATTTTTAGATAGATTTCAAAAGTTTGAAAAGATATAAGCAGATTAACCAGATTCTTAAGCCTCAGTAGTCATCTCTGAGGACGAGAAAGGGGTTTAATAGAGAAGATTTCAATTTATGTACCTTTAGAGTGTTATAGTTAGAAGTGCATTCTAGCTGAATGTCAAATTTCCGAGTGTTTAAGTTCAGCCAAGAGGAGACCAAAGCCGATGCAAAATTTTAAGTGAAAACTTTATTATTATAATTTTGTAGTGAACTCTGAGACTGTATGGCCAGTACTTCTCACCTTTGACTTGAGAAAGAGATCACATGATGTCATCACCCTAAATGACAGCTTGACATCAGAGACAATAAATATAATAAATAAGTGTATGCTTGCACCATGCACATATGATGTTAAATAAAGAAGTACAGCTGTAGTGAGACATTAAGGGGTGGCAGAGGGTGCTAAATTTTGTGTTGTGAGTGTGTGTGCACACGTGTGTATGTGTGTCTGTGTGCATGCTCATGTGTGTGAGTGCGTGTTTGTGTGTGTGAATGCTCATGTGCGTGAGTGTGTGTGTGCATGCTCATGTGCATGAGTGTGTATGTGTGTGTATGCTCATGTGTATGAATGTGTGTGTGCATGCTCATGTGTGTGAGTGTGTGTGTGCATGCTCATGTGCATGAGTGTGTGTGTGTGTGTATGCTCATGTGTATGAATGTGTGTGTGCATGCTCATGTGTGTGATGTGTTGCATGTGTGATGTTGCATGCTCATGTGCGTGAGTGTGTGTGTGTGTGTGTGCTCATGTGTATGAATGTGTGTGTGCATGCTCATGTGCGTAAGTGTGTGTGTGTGTGTGTATGCTCATGTGCATGAATGTGTGTGTGTGTGTGTGTGTGCATGCTCATGTGTATGAGTGTGGGCAGGTACGTGCCACAGTGCACATATGAAGGTCAGAAGACGACTTTCAGCCTTGCCTTCCACGGGGTCTTGGTTGCTCACTGTTCCATTTGCCAGGCTAGCTGGCTTACAAGCCTCTCGTAGACTCTCCTTTCTCTACTCCCTTCCCGCCATCGGCATGCTAGGATTACAGACGACTGTAATAGCATGCAGCTTTGCACGGGGTTCTGGGGATCTGAACTCAGGTAGTCACACTTGCGCAACGAGTGCTTTATTCACTGAGCCATCTCCCCAGCCCTGAGTGGTTTGCCAGGCTATGTTCTGTGGCCCCTCTACTGCCTATTTATGCCAGAGAAAGACGGCACTTCCCACCGAGTCACACAAGGAGCAGAATATTTTGAGAGGAGGCTCATACTTATTATTCTTCATTTTTAAATTCTTTTATGCCTGAATCACGTTTCCTCTTTTATCAACTTGAAAGTGACAATGTTGGCTTTGTCTTTTTTGTAGTGCCCATGCACATGTGTGTGTGTGTGTGTGTGTGTGTGTGTGTGTGTGTGTAGATTGTGTGGGGTGTGGGGTGTGTGCACAAGCATGCAGAGACCAGAGGAGAATGTCAGATGTCTTTCTCTCATCACTCACCCAATTATTTCCTTGAGATGAGTTCTCTCCCTCAACCCAGAGGTGCTGTCCATTATCAGACCCAGCGATTTTTCAGTCTCTTGCCCACATGGACTGGGATTAAAGTGCATGGCCATGCCTACCTTTTTACATGGGTTTTAGGGAGTCAAACTCGGCAGTCTCAGGCCTGAAGGACCCTTATGCTTGAGCAACGAGTGCCCTTAACTGCCAGCCATCTCCCTAGCCCTGACATTGTCTTTTATTGCCTACTCCTAAAATACAATTTTTCAGATAAGACTATTTCTTGAAATCTTCCTGACACAAAGAGAGTTAAGTATTTAGAAATTATAAACACTTCTGAAGAGTTGTTTTCTTTAACATCATGAATGTTATTGCAACAAATCATTCTGTAAAAGTGGGATTTAATGACATAATCTAATCTACCTTTTCTCTTGTTATTTCTTTAAGCTTTATAATGTGCTTATAGTTCTCAAACAGGATACAAAGATAGAATGTTTTCCTTAATGTTGTCAAGCTAACCTACTCCCCTATCATGCATATTAGAGTCAACTTTTCCTATTCGTTTAACTATTTGAAAGTCCACACTAAATCACATGCATAAGATTAACAGCCTTCACCCTCGTAGCTATTCCAGGCCTTCAGTCTTGTCAAAGCAAATGCACATTTTAACATCAAAAGAGATTCAACCCCAAGTTCCAAGTAGAAGGCTTGCCTCCATATCAAAGTACTTGTTAGCTATGAATAAATCTGAATGCCATGCAATTCAAGTAAAAGTAAAGTTCCAGTTACTTCTGTGATTGTGATGATCAGATACAATACAAACACCAGTTGCTGATCACACCGAAATTTGCAGGTGTCCTCAGTGACATTGGAACTGGGGTAACTATCTCACCTTTCAAAGGCCGAGCACAAAAGTGAAGGGTATAGCAGATTTGGGCCAAAAAATCAAAGCCAAAATTGATGTTGGTGCATCTCTAACTAAGATTGTCTACAGGGCTTTGTTTTGTTTTGTTTTGTTTTAATTAGAAGCATGTGGCTTCTTTGTTTGTTTGTTTGTTTTGCTTTGCTTTTTAAGATTTAAACTGGGGTGGGCTGGGCATGGTGGTGCACTCCTTTAATCCCAGCACTCAGGAGGCAGAGGTAGGAGGATCACTGTGAGTTTGAGGCCACCCTGAGACTACATAGTGAATTCCAGGTCAGCCTGAGCTTGAGTGAAACCCTACCTCGAAACAAAGAAGGAAAAAAAAAAAAAAAAAAGATTTAAACAGGGCCCAGCCTGGTGTGGCATGCCTTTAATCCCAGCACTTGGGAGGCAGAGGTAGGAGGATCACTATCAATTCGAGGCCACCCTGAGACTACATAGTGTCTTCCAGGTCAGCCTGGGCTACAGTGAGACCCTACCTCAAAAAAAAAAAAGAGAGAGAGAGATTTAAACAGGTACAACTGTTATAAGTCACAAAGTAAAAAAGTGGTGCCTATTTTGGTTTAGATCTTGAATGTCCTGACAAATTCATTCAGTCTCATTCTCTCTCTCTTTCTTTCTCTCTCCCTCCCTTCCTTCTCTCTTCCCCTCTCTCCTTTTACTAGCCAGCTTGATGGAAGCAGCTTTGCTCTACCACACACTCCCAAGTATGATGTTTTATCTCACCTCAGGCCCAACATCAGGGCAAAGTAGCCATA
The DNA here is from genome assembly GCA_036346955.1 of Dipus sagitta. NCBI lineage: Eukaryota > Metazoa > Chordata > Mammalia > Rodentia > Dipodidae > Dipus > Dipus sagitta. Next base: position 23,078,834 of record CM070783.1, read on the forward strand.
GATTGAAACCTCTTAATTCATGAGCCAAAATAAAGTTTTCTACCATATTGGTGGATCATCTTGGGTATTTTGTCTCAGTGATGGAAAGCTAACACTGTACTTGTATGGTTTGAGTATGAAATGTTTCCTACAACTCATATGTTTGATCAACTGGTCCCGAGCTGGTAGCACTGTTTGGAAAGGTGGTAGAACCTTTAGGAGGTGGAGGCTTGCTGGAGGAAGTGGGGTTCTGGGGGCGGTGGGTCTTATGGGTTATGCCCTTGCCTCATTTCCAGCATGATAAATCTCTCTCTGCTCCCTGATCCCAGAGCTGTGAGCAAGCATCTTCACACTCCTACCACCGTGGGCTGAGCCACTTCAGCGTCCATCACTTCCTTGGCATGGTGGGCCTCTCAAACTGTGAGCTAAAATAAATGCCTCCCTCAAGTTTCCTCTTTCAGATCACTTACCATAGCAATGAGAGACATAACTCATTCAGTGACCCTAGAAGAGAAGTAAATAGATAAAAGGATGTTAGGAGCATTGGATTAACTCCAAGACTTTCCAGCCCTTTTGAATATCATCAGCTCTTGCTTGCATACTAGATGAGTGTGGATCAAATGGACTTAGAGCAGTGTTCCCAGAAGTCAACGTGATGCACCATGACTCCCATGCAGAAGTTTCTTGTAGAATCAGCTGACACCAAGAATCACTGCAAACAAGCTGTGATATCTTCCAAAAACAGCTGTTCCAACATAGCTCTGACCATGTCCTGCCAGTGGGAGAACCTTCCTAGGATTTCTCTTGACTACAAGATAACACCCAACTCTTGACATCTTCCAAAACAAAATCCTGCCCTGTGTTTTCAGTCTCCTCTCTAGCTACTCTCCCTCCCAAACCCTGCTTCTGATGTTCTAGGCTGCTCAGCCCAAAGCTCACTCACCTAAAGTACTCTTTCTGGTGAACTTGTATTTGTCCATCACTACAGTGCTGACAATACCCCTTGGCAAAGTCCTTTCCTACCATGCCCAAGGAGAATTCATGGTATTTCTGCCAGTGTAGGTGAGAGGTTCCTTTAATAATCTGTCAATTTCTGAAAACAGGAACCACCTCATTCTCATATTTAATCCCCAACCCCTTGGGCAGTTCTAGAAAAATCTACTTTTAGGGCTGAAGAGATTGCTCAGTGGTTAAGGCTCTTGCCTGCAAAGCCCAAGGACCAGAGTTCAATTCCCCAGTACCCACATAACACCAGATGTACAAGGTGCTATGCACATCTGGAGTTTGTTTGCAATGGCTACAGGCCCTGGAGTGCCCATTCGCTCTCTTTTTATCTCTCTCTCTCTCTCTCTCTCTCTCTCTCTCTCTCTCTCTGTCTCTTTCTATCTCAAATAAATAAATATTTTGTTAAATCTCCTTTTAGCATATATAAGGATCTAGGCAAATAAGGAAAGATGAAAAGAGTATGCACAATTAGTCCCCAAAAGTTGTGTGGATTTAATTCCTATACCTTTGATGTTAACAAAAATATTATATATAGGTTGCAAAGCCAGAGTCAGGAATAACTAGACTATTGTTTTTCAAATCTCATTCTCTGGAAACTTCAAGTTCAAAGTAGGAAACAGGATTATTATGGGCAGAAAGAGTATGACCTTGTGTCCCCGCCCACTTCCTATAGAGTGAACCCCTGTGGTCCTCTGATCCTTGGGAATATTTTATGCTGCCAGAAACAGTCCAAAGACCCTGCATTAGACCAAGAGACCACACTATGGTGAACAAGCCCAAACTCAGAAGGCCACCTAAAAAAGTGACCACGTCACTGAGATAAAAAGTGTTGGCTCAAAAGTGGAACTGGGATCTGGGCCGTGGGAAAGGGCTTGCTTCAGCCTGAGTTCTGATCCCCAGTACACACGTGAATGCTGGGCACACACTTGTAATCCCAGTGCTAGGGAAGTGGAGACAGGGGATTTCTGGGGCTCACCAGCTAGCTAATCCAGCCAAATCAGCGAACTCTGTTCAGTGAGAGAGACCCATCTCAAAAAGTGAAGTGGAAAGCTGGGCATGGTGGTGCACGCCTTTAATCTCAGCACTCTGGAGGCAGAGGTAGGGGGATCGCTGTGAGTTCGAGGCCACCCTGAAACTACATAGTGAATTCTAGGTCAGCCTGAGCTAGAGCGAGACCCTACCTCGAAAAACCAAAAAAAAAAAAAAAAAGTGCCACTGAGGAGATACCATATATCAACCTCTGCCTTCCACATGCACAAGCTCCTGCATGATGCTGTGTCCACACACATATGAACATGCATACACATACCTACGCACATCACACATGTACATGTGAATGAAAAATGTGGAACGGGCACATTCTCAGATGCTGACTGTCAGTCCTTGGGGAACCTATGCCCCAGTCTTCCCACCTATGAAGAAAAGCTAAAAACAGCGGCCCTCTGTGTGAGACTGTGGTGGGGAGTAAGGAAGTAGAGGTCAAACAAAAGCAAAGTGTCTAGAGGCACTAATCCTGAGTGTACATCAGAGTGGCTTTTCCTTACAGATACCTGTGTCACCTCCACCCCAAGCTTCTGCCTCTGTCCCCACAGATTCAGTTGCCTATCTTTAGACTTCATGTAATTGAATTCTAGAGTGTTGGTTCTTTTGTGTTGACATCTTACATTGCACAAAACATCTGGAGTTCTAGCCACACTGATGTGTGTTTCTTTTATGGAAAAAGCTATGGGAAATAATTGAAAAAGCATAAAACACAAACATATGTAATGTGTCTATTAGCAGTCTACAGACTATGATCTCTGTGAGAGTAAGTACTAAGCCTGAATAGCTTTTTTAAATTATATTAAGAACATATTTTATATGGATACATCATGTATTGGTGCCATCTTTTCCCTCAACTGTTGCATTTCTACCTAAGATGATACCTAGTTCATAACAGGACTCAACTAATCTTTGTCTGAAGTGAAAACTGTTAACCAATTTGGCAGGTGACTATAAACCAATGACCTCTTTTTTGTTGTTTGGTTTTTTCCAAAGAAGTATCTCATTCTAGCCAGGCTGACCTGGAACTGACTCTGTAGCCCCAGGCTGGCCTCCAATTCACAGTGATCGTCCTACCTCAGCTTCCCAAGTGCTGGGACTAAAGGCATGTGTCACCTCACCAGGCTCCATTTTTATCCACCTTAGGCCTTTACCTGGAGCTCATCTGGCCTCCCCCACTTCCCTGTCAAATTCAGCCTTTGCTCTTTCCTCTCATGGTCTATCACATGGTCTGTCCCTGTTTTCAGCTCTTCCTGATGCTGGAATGACTCACAGGATAGAGAGGGGGAGCTGGAAGGGCTGTGCACCTCAAAGGCTGAGACAGAAAACTGTCAGAGAGGATCGCACTCAGGCGAGGAAAAAGAGCTGGAAGCAGCGTGCCTAGATTCAGGGGTCAGACAGGAGACAGCAGCATGCCCACAGGGATCTTGGCCTAGACTGCAGATCTGGAAGCAGGCAGCCCACGGGTCTCAGTCTGGAGCCCTTGACCTGCCCCCCTTGGTGTGCTCTGTGGCCAAGTTACAGCTCACCCCAGCTGTCAGGGACACTGTCACTCCAGCTGTTACAGAGCAGTGGATTCCTGTTGCCAAGATATGGATTTGGTTTAATAACAGTTAGTGCAAACACTGTAAATTTACTGCTGCGAGAGAGAGTTTTTGAAAACGTCCACCCTGGCTATAATTTTTCAGCCGCACCAGCTGTTTGTGCTCAGCTCATACCTGACACGGTGCTTTGAAATAGCAATCACTGTATTTATAAGAAGGCAAGGACTCATAAATATGTCACAAGTGGAATATACAACGCCATATTTCACCATTTTCTATTTTAAAATGGTGAGTTATGGCTGCAGAAATGCACGCCCATTAAAGGTGATATGATGTATTTTCTGCCCTGTTCAAGAGTCCATCCATCATCAAGACAATAAAGAAAACCGCACTTACTTTTTTTCCCCGTCGTCTGTAATTTATGATCCCCAAAAAGCTGTAACCTTTTGGCAGGCTCTGCAAAAACCACTGCACTGTTAGCAACTAAATAACCTTTTATAAGGTTTTAAATGTGTTGCTACAGTTTCAATGCACTTGCTGTATCGATCCAGAAGATCTTGGGGGGAAGAAAAGGTAGGGAAGGAATGGAAGTAGAAGATCTATAACAAGATCAATAACGGCATATGGATTGTTGAAAGATGCTTCTAATGATTTTTGCCAGCCATCATGTTCCAGCATGCCACGCCCTATCTCTTAGGTTTCTTGGCTCAGAATTGATTGACCTTGCTTCTCAGCCTCCCTCCCTTCCTCGCTGCCCCCTCCCATTCAGCAGCCAGACCCCGGAGAAGCAGAAGTATTGGCCACCACAGGCTATTCACAGAAAAACCCAACAATCCCGGAACCACGAGATTATAGCCAAGACAATCTCAGGGCATAGACTGAGGCTATGACTTGCTCAAGGTCCAAAGACAATTTTGGGACAGAGCAGTCACCCTTTCTCTAGCTCTGGTGTTCCTCCCAGAGGGATAGTGTGGATGGAGCAGGTGAATGAATGAATGCATGTCTGCTGAGCTTTGCAAACCCAATAAATCTGCCTGGTGGCAAGGTTTAGCACAAAGATAATGAAGCTGGGAAGCGGAGGGAGCCGGCTGAGTCCTGTGAACCCAGACTCCACTTCTCACTCCCTGGGCAGGTAGCTCACTTGTCTAGGGCTTCTCTCTCCTCCACCTGCGAGATGACAGTGGCAGCAGCACTCCAGTTTGCTGCAGGGTGGAGAAGGCTAGGTCCTGTGTCTGTGAGTCACAGTGATCAAAGCAGCTCAACAGGAAAAGCAACTGGCCGGGTGTGACTCTGGGGCCTACCAGCATTTTCGAGTTCTCCTTCCCAATCTCCCTTCATCCTTTGCCTTGACCCCAGCACAGGCACCACAGGACTTTTAGGGAGGAAAGCCAGGTAATCTTTCCAACCAGAGTCTCTTTGGACAGAGGCCCTCCCCTGGTTGCCGCACAGGGGAGCCACTGTGAGGGAAAGGGTTTCTTCCTCTCTCCAAACATGAGCTGAGTCAGGCTTCTGGAGCTTAGGGACAGATGGGACCTGTGCAGCAACCTAAAGAGGTACCCCAGGAGGCCATGTTAGTTAAGCTTAGATACCATATTCTTAGGAGTAATGATTTATATATTAAAACATTCTGCTGAACAACCAAACAGTAGCCAGTAGAGGTGTGACATATCCCTGGTTAAGGGGAATGTCCGTGTTGGGAGACTTTCCCACAAGGTAGCCCTGTACTCAGATCCACACTCTACATCCTTCAAGATAGATCAGGCCATAGCCCAGAATTGTAAATAAATTTCACTGAAATCTAGCCCTGCCCTTTCTTTAGGTTTTGTCTGTGGCTGTCTACCACCAACTTAAGCGGCTCCTGCACAGCTCAAAGCACAACCAGCAGGAAACACAGATGAGGGCTGCAGAGATTGCTTAGTGGTTAAGGCACTTGTCTGAAAAGCCAAAGACACAGGTTAGATTTCCTCAGGACCCACAGAAGCCAGATGCACAAGGTGGTGCATGCTTCTGGAGTTCATTTGCAGGGGCTGAAGGCCCTGGTGTGCCCATTATCTCTTTCTATCTGCCTTTTTTTGCTTCCTCTCTCTCTCTCTCTCTCTTAAATAAAATTTAAAAAAAAACACAGATTAACTGTCTCTTTTCCCAAAATACTGCATGTCCCTGTCTTGACTCTACCCAGAAATAGTACAAAGCTCCTCAGTAGGAAATGATCAATGGTTTCTACCTAAAAAGAGCTATGTTGCTTACCACGAGATTGAGTAACTCCCCAAGCAACCCCTGTTTTACAGGATAGCATGCCACCACCCACAGAAGCAAAGCAAGGTGCCCAACAGTAGACTGGGAGATGAGTCCAGGCTTGAGAATCTGTTTCAGTTACCTTCTCCTTGCTGGGTGAAACATCTAATCAGAAGCAGCTTGTGGGAGGAAAGGGTTTATGTCAGGCATACAGATTCCAGAGGAAGTGTCATCATGGCTGAAAAAGCTGGCTCACTCCATGATACATCCACAGCATAGAGACAACAGTCAGTGCCAGCAAGCATGAGCTGACTCTCAAACAAACTCTTTCTATCCCAGTCTGGACAAAGCTCTTTCATCCCCTCATAAACCAAGTCTCGCAGTACACAGTTCATACTGCATTTAGGTCTTTCAACTCTGACCAGAATGGTCGATCCAACTCTACTTAGAGTACTGTAAGGCATCACTCGAGCCAAACTTTCAAATCCTAACAACATTCCTCCCACAAATCATTGCCAAAGGCTGAAAACCACACAGTCAGGTTTCTAGCACAATGACCCCACTCCTGGTACCAATTTTCTGTTGCAGTTGCTTTCTCATTGCTGGAGAAAATGCCTGACATGAAGCAGTTTATGGGAAGAAAGGGGGTTTATTTAAGGCTTACAGTTTACAGGGGAAGCTTCATGGTGGAGGAAGCTGACTCACTTCATCATACATCCACAGCAGAGAGACAGCAGCCAGAACCAGCAATCACAAGATGACTCTAAACACACAGGGCTGGACTCCATCCCGAGTTCTGACCCTGGTGACACACTTCCTCCAGCAGGGCTCCACCTCACAAGAGCTCTACTATGTGAGCACTAAGTAGAAAACTTAATCACAAACACCTGAGGCCATGGGAACATTACATTCAAAACCACCACCACCACAGGACCCAAGAGCCCAGGCTCTCACACTATTTTCCCTATGTCCCCACCCTAAAATCAAGGAAATACAAGTGTATTTCAGAGCTTCCATTCACCAAGGGGTGATCTTGGAAAAGTAATTAGCCTCTCTGGATGTAGCTGTCCTCAAATGCAACATCGAGTCAGTAAACAGAAAGTATTCAAGGGCTTTCCAAGCAAAACCCACAACCAGAGCATATATGAAACATTTTCTAGAACAAAACCTCTTCCCATCACCTAACCTGACACTTGAGCCACCCATGGGCAGAGCATAGGAGAAGCTAGTGATGCAGGCTTATGGGGGTTGAGGGTAGCCAACTTTGGGGACTGACCCTCCGAAAGCTCACCAAGTGCCCTGAACCCCAACAACCTGCATCAAGCTGTGGAGACAGTATGGCTACAGAGCACATAGCCTCAGTAGATCTCAGCTGCCAAGGTGAGAGGGGGTCTTGTTTTCTCATTTGTAGTGGACTTTGGGGCAGAGTAGGGCAGGAACAGAACATGGTAAGAGCAGGAACAACTGGCCTTTTGCCAAGCGCCCTGCCACCTCTCTATGTGGAAATCACCAACTCTCCCTGTTTTTTCTGAACCCTCCCAAAGCACTCCCCATCATTGTTAACATTATAAATGAAAAAAGAGAGAAGCAAGTTATTAATTGTAAAATATGCGAAATTCCTCCCAGAACTCGCCAGGCAGTTCATAAATGTGATGGCTTAATGTTGCCGCAGATGCAGGCAGCTGATGAGGCAGCGCAAGCTCTTGGGCTAATTGAAGTTGCTAATGAAGTGGAGGGGAGCAATGATGATGATGAGTGGCCTCTCCTGCCTCCAGGAGGAGCAGGCCTGGACACATCGGAGTTCACAGCCCCTACTGTTGTACAACCACCATTCCAGAGACCTGCAAATTGCTAACAGGAAACTGCTCCACTCTACTCAGTTAAGCTCTGAACATTCATCTAGAGCCACTTCAAGAGCCAATATGAGTCCTTCCCTCTTGCCCAGTGCTGCAGCTTGGATAAGTGACTTCAAAAACCCATGGGTTGGTGGCTTGGTCTCCAGTCCCTAGTGCTACTGGGAGATGGTAAAACCTTCAGGAGATGGGTCCTTTTAGAAGGAAAGTGGGTCATTGGGGCATGCACCTGAAAGAAATATTAGGAACCTAGACCCTTCCAATGTTTCTCTATGCTTCCTGGCTTGCATAAAGTGAGAGTTTCTTCTACCATGGACTCCCACCATGTTGCACTGCCTCATCTCAAACCCAAAGAGTCATCTGTGGATTGAAATTTACAAAACCATGAGCCAAGATGAACTTCCCTATTTTTAAGACGATTATCTCAAGTGTTTTGTTAGAATGACTGAACACTGAGAAAGAGAAAGGGATAGGGTCTTTAAAGAGCTGATTTTAGGGTAAGTAGGGAGAGTCTGGCTCTCAGAAGACCATGCCTTCAAGATTTGAGTTTGGGGTGAATAAGTAGATACCTCAGTGGTTAAAGATGCAAAGACTGCCAGCCTGGGTTTGATTCCTTAGCAGCTACATAAAGCAAGGTATAAAAAGTTATGTTAAGCACTTGGCATTTGTTTGAGGAGCAAGAGACCCAGGTACATCCAAACACACAAACACACAAATAAAAAATATTAAATATTTTTTAAAGTTGGGTTATATAGAACATCCCAAGTGTCCATCACTAGAATATGAATGGACAAATGCATTGGATAATGGAATATTATTCAGGCCTGAAAATGAGTATAGTATTTATGGGTGCTACCCAACATAAAAGATGAACCTTAAAAACAGGATATGGAGCAAAAGAAGCCAGACAGAAAAGAACATGGTGTGTAATTCTGTGCCTATGAAATATCCAGAGCAGCCCAATCTTAGAGAAAAATGATGAATGGTTGCCAGGGCCTGGGAGGAAGGAAAATGAAAAGGATCTGCTTAATGCCCAGAAGGTTTCCTTTAGGTGTATGGGGGTGGTGATCATGTTTTGGTGCTCTGAGTGATGAAATGTTGCTTAATTCTTTACTTTAAAGAACTTAATTTTATAGCATATGAATTTCACCTCAATTTTTTTTAAGTTGAGGGGGAAACCCCAGGCCAAATTTCACATGCTATCTCCATAGCTGGGTTCCTCTTCGTGGGCTGCTGAATTCCCATCAGCAACCTAGAAAGGAACTTATCTCTGTGATCCTGGTTCCTGTGTGAAAGGTCTCTGTCTCACACCTCTTCAACCCACACAGTGGCCAGAAAGAACTGCCTGCCTTTTGTGCCAATAGGCAAAGGGGGACATGAGGAATAAGTGAGCCTTTGAGGGAAAGAGCTTAGTGTGGCTGGGGAACAAAGGAAGAGACAGAGAGCTTTATTATTAGTCATGGTTCTGCCATGATCTAGCTGGAAGACCTTGAATACACCCCTTGAATTCTTGGATCTTCAACTTTCCCTTCTCGACAATAGGCATGTTCCTATCAGCCTGGCCTGCTTCCTACAATGTTTCAATCAAGTGAAATATTTTATATCATCATTGTATTAGTCAGCTTTCTGTTACTATAGCAAGCACCTGAGATGATTAACTTACAAGCAGAAAAGGGTTATTCTCTGGCTCTTGATTTTAGAGGTTCCATGATAGGGCAGTCCTATTGCATTGTTCAAGGCAGTTGTTGCAGTCAGCTTCACATTGCTGGAAGAAAACACTCGACCAAGAGCACCTTGTAGGAGGAAAGGGTTTATTCTGGCATATAGACTCAAGGGGAAGCTCCATGATGGCAGGGAAAATGATGGCATAAGCAGAAGGTGGACATCACCTCCTGTCCAACATCAGGTGGACAACAGCAGCAGGAAAGTGCGCCAAACACTGGCAAGGGGAAGCCACCAACAATACACTGCCGCTAAGAGGCTCCAATTCCGAAATTGCCACCAGCTGGAGACCTAGCATTCAGAGCACATAAGTTTATAGGGGACACCTTAATCAAACCATCACAGCAGTATATCATGGTGGGAAGTGTGGTGGCAAAACAGCTCACCTATGTCCATGAAGCCAAAGTGGGAACAAGGCGTGGCATAACCTCAGTTACGGGAGGCCTCCCACTAAGGCTCCACCTCTTAAAGGTTCCACCACCTCCCAACCTGGGGACTAAGTCCTTAACACAGGAACTTTGAAAATCTAAACCACAACAGTCATAATTGGGAACTCTTTGACAGCCACTGTATTGCCAACCATTTATTAAAGAACTACTGAATTCTTAGCAGTGTTGAGTGCTGGTCAGTGAGCAGGGGAATTGGGTCTGTGACAGAGTAGGGAGAGAAGTAGTCAGGGGCTATGCTTGTCTTCCACAGAAGACAAAGCTTCTATCAATTAAATCACTGGAGAGCAGAGACCTACATGGGTTTTGGCATGTTGCTGGAGGGAATGCTGTGCATTATAAACACCTAGAGCCCAGTAACTGACTTCTAGTCAAGATTTGTGCCAACTCTGCGAGCAATTTGGGAGTCACGTAAATGTTTATCTTGGTTTCATTGTTTGTGAGATGAAAGCCTTAGATTCCAAGTCTTCAAAGGCTTTCCAGCTTTAAAAGACTGACACTCAATAAAACTAAAAGCAGAACCATAATTTTTGTTGTTGTTGTTACTTTTTGTTTTTTGAGGTAGGATCTTGGTCTAGCCCAGACTGACCTGGAATTCACTATGTAGTTTTAGGGTGGCCTTGAACTCGCAGCTATCATCCTACCTCTGACCCCTCTTGGGAATAAAGGCGTGCGCCACCACACCTGGCTCCCGAATGTTTTTTAATGAGCCAAAGATAGATGTTCTTAATATATAAAGGGGCTTTTCAAAATCAATAGGAAAAGATGATTACCCCAAAAGAAAAAGTGCAGGTAATGAATGCAGGATTTTATACAAAAAAATTTCCAGTTAATATAACTTTTTAATCAAAAACAATCTAACTCTAAAGCAATAGAGCTAGTTCTCATTTTAGTGATGGTAAAGCCATGTTATACAGACATTGATAGTCACATTTTTCATAATATGTAACAATAAAAGAAAGAATTCATAATAAAAGTGGAAAATAAGAATGAAAACTTTCATGATTCCAATTTCATTGTTGATTTTTTGTTTGTTTTTAAGATAAGTTCATGCTATACATCCCAGGCTGGCTTTGAACTAGTGATCCTCCTGCCTCAGCCCCTGAGTACTGAGATAACAGTTAAGTGCCACCACTGCTAATAGAAAGAAAGAGAGTAAAAGACTAGAAAGACATGCAACAAAGAGTTAACACCCATTATCTCTAAGTGTCCATTAATCATCTCATTCCTCCCTTATAAGACTGTGATGTTTCTCTGAATTTCTACAATGAGCACATTATTTTCTAATTTAGAGAAAATGTATTTAATCTATGATACAACATAAAAGCAAATTCAAGATTTTTACACTCAGCTCCATTAAAATTTCATTCTAGCACCAAAATGATAAAACTCTCACTAAAATAAATTCTCACAGACTATTAAAGGCAACCTTATTTTCTGTGTTATTTCTCTACAGTGGCATCTGTATCACTTAATTGTCGATTAGCCTACCTTATATTCACAACTCTGCATAAAACTTCTCCAGGACAGAACTCTAGCAATATTTACTCATGACTCCTGGTATACTAACAGACACTGAATAAATGTTGATAAATCATAGGAATTGAAAAGCTGCCATTCTGAATAAAAAGCAAAAAGCAGAAAAACGTAAAGTGGGCCTTGAAGGATGGGGAGTAGCAAGTATCTCTGAGCTCACTCTTCCGTTCAGCAAATGAACCTATTTGGATTGAGCACTGTGCTGGGCACCAAGGGTCCTGGGCTGCAAATTATCTAGAGCCTTGCTGTGAGGAACCCACAGCCTAAGAATGACACACAGAAACAAAACTAATGTGAACAAAATAATACACCCTAATCTGAAGTTTCACCTCCACAGCACAGTGATCTACAGTCAGGAAATATTGAATGAAGAAATCAGAAATGAAGACTTCATAAGTTTTAAATTGCAAGCTATTCTCAACAGTGTAATGAAATCTCACTCTGTCCTGCCAAGACAGGATTCATCTTGATGTTCAATGTATCCATATTTAATATGGTACCCACCCATTAGTGACTTACTGGCCAATTTGGTGATCAGACCAATGGCTGACATATTGTGGCACTTGTAGGTAGGGTTAGATATCTGCTAGGTGTCTTGGAAGAACATCTTCATGGATAAGAGGGAACCACTGTGATGCTAGAGAAGAGGGAGCGCGAACAAACAAGCTCTCCATCCTGCTGGAACAAAAAGGCAGAACGAGAAGCAGGGCAGAAGAGACAAGGCCACAAAGGCAGTGCCCAAGGGTGAACAGCTGTAACAGGCAAACCCTGGAAGAAGAAACAGAGGTGGGAGTGGGAGACAGCCCATTCCCTCTGCTTTTCATGCTACCCACTTCCACAGCCAGGAGGCCAAGGCACAGGAAACACAGACTTCTCAGGAGTACATCCCAGCCACGGCCTACAGGCTTTTCCTGTGGCCGGTATTCTGTGGAGCTGGGCCATGACGCCCAGCTCTGCAGAAATCACATGGCCAACTCTATCTGGGAACTCCCTTCAACCTTAAAGACACATGGTCCATAAACAAGGGGCCCACCACTATGCTGTCACATCCCATCAACTCATGGCAATGAAGGCATGTAGAGGGAGGAGTGCTTTTGAGATATGTGATCCCTTTAAGCAGTAAGCTGGTAGAACTGCCCCCAAGGAACACCCTGAAGGTATATAAAGACCCCCAGATACGGGAAGATTGGTTTATCCATCCACCTAGGAAAAATTCAGTTTCTGCCTCCGAGTTGCTGCCGGCTCTGATCTGGAATGCATTATTTGAACGCAGGCAAATGTAAATCAATGTGTAGTTGTCACCTTGGCTTCTAAGCAAGGTAAGGAAATGTTGACATCAGTCTGAGAGTCAAAAGAGGCCCTGCATTATATGGTGTGACTTGAGGTGTTGACATGCTGGCCCTCTGCCTTCCAACCTTCGGGAAAGAAAGTGCATGATTGGGAACAGAGCTCATGACTTCATCACTTTCCAGAACACTGCTGGACAGCAAAACGTCTGCACTGAGCAGCTCCGTGGAGTTACCTGCCCTCTCTCGAGCAAACATGCCTCATGTATGCTGTCTCTCTTCTGCCATTGCGGATTGTCCACTGTGGGGGTGACACTGAGACAGACACTGGGGCAGCAGGTAATCTCCACAAAGAGAGCAGATACAGATCCAGGCATATGCAACATCTGTCCAGAACAGTTGGTCAGGCCAGTCACCACCCCCCCCCAACCAAATTGTCCAGACTCTGTGCCTCGTTTCCTTGCCTCCTAATCACTGCTTAGCTAGCTCGCTGCAAGCCACCGCTGGTTCATGGAAAACGCCCGAAATGCTCATAGTGTCCAACCTCATCACGACAACCACAGCTCTTGCTGCCTGACCTCCTTCTAAAGTTAACACTGTTATCACATGAGTCCTTCTTTATACTTGTCCCCTCTTTGCCTGTCATGACTCTGTTAAGGTTCTTTTACAACTTTTCTGATACATAATTTTCCTTAAAGCCCTTGAAGACCATCCTATCTCCTGCAATTATAAAATCTAAACGTCTTGGCATTTAAAAAAAAAGCCTTTCATGATACATGTTCCTGCCAATCTCTCCAGGTTCTTCTCCCCCACACTCCCTCCTCTCTCCATCCCTAGCACTATAGGAACCCCAAGAAATCACAACTTGCCCCCCCCCACTGCCTCCTGCTATAGACTGTGTGTAGGGTCCTTCTCCAGACCTCCTTTCTCCAGCCTGCCTGGGACTCCTCCGGAGAAACTGAGCAGATTAGGTGTTCATAGCCCATTCAGCCCAGTCACCACTTGGCTGATGAGGTCAAGCCCATTTGTGTTTGCTGTAACCCCCATCCCTCCTGCAGCCACCTCTGCTCTCTGCTCCCTTCTGCCATGCCTAAGTAGACTTTGTGTGTCTATTTCTTGAGGGTAGAGACTGCCTTATTCCTCTCTGCATCTCAAACTCCATGTACAGGGCCTACCACTTAATCCAATTTTGAAAAAATGTTTATTAAACAACCATGAAGAACTTTTCATGGAAGATGAATAGATGTAGATGTAGACAGAATAATGTCCTCTGCCAAAGACGTTCCAGTCCTAGTCTCAGAAACTTGTGACTGACTGGCTATATTATGTTGATGCATGGCAAAGGGGATTAAGGCTGCAGTTTAGTTCAGGCCAATATCCATGAACATTACCCTCGATTAGCCAGATGGGGCAATGTACTTATCTTCTTGTTCCTGGAACAAAGCATCCAACCTTATGGGGCTGGAGAGATGGCTCAGCAGTTAAGATGCTTGCCTGCAAAGCCTAAGGACCCAGGTTTGATTCCCCAGTGTCCACATAAGCCAGATGCACAAGGTGGCACATGTGTCTGGAATTCGTTTACAGCAGCTGAAAGCTCTGTTGTGCCCACTCTCAATCCCTCTCTCTCTCTCTCTCTTTCTCTAAAATAAACAAATTTTTAAAATAACAAATAAATATAATACTTGAGACTATGGGGGACATTTACATTCAAACCACCATAGGCAATCTACAGTATGATTCCCAGTAAGTGGAGAACCTTCCCTAGACATGGTCAGAGAGAAAAGTCTGAGAGATGTACCCGCAGCTGGCTATGAAGACAGAGGAAGGGGCTACTAACCCAGGAATGTAGGCAGCTGTTAGAAGCTGGGAAAGGAAATATGGGTTCTTCCTTAAGGCCCCAGAGGGAGCACAGCCCTGCTGACACCTTGATGTGGCCCATAGGAGTTCATTTCCTTTAAGCCACTTACTTGGTGGCAATTTTTCACTGCACCAGTATAAAAGTTAATACATAGAAAGAGCCTCATAAATGTAACGACACAAAAGAGGAAGGCCCAGAGGTAGAACTACAATGCAGAGGCGCTGGGCTGCCTTTCCAGAAAGATGACATCAGAGCTGATTTTTGAAGAATGTGGGTATTAGACCCAGGGAATCTGGATCCCAGTGCAGCAACGGGAGGAAGAAACAGGTAGAAATGAGGCCAGATGCCCGGAGTGGATAGGTAGGTGGTCAGAGCAGTTCCTTCAGCATGGAGGGCACAAGGGAGGTGTAGGACACCACAGGAGAGCAGGCCCTTGAGCCTTGGCTCTATGACTGCCTGGCTTATGGAAATCACGTTGTCAGGAAGACCTGCACATCCCTGACCCCAACCTTCCCCTCACTATTCAGACTCTGACACTCTTTCCCCAAACAGACATAAATTCACTTCCTTCCCACACAGCTAGCCTGGGACAGGTGCGTATTTATCAGGTCAGGCAAGACTTACCCACTAAACAGAAGTTGAAAATAAAACAAGACAGTACACAGTGCAAGAGTAAACTTGGCTGGCACTGAGTGCCAGGTGTCTATTCTAACTCTTAAATGCAGCAAGAGGCGACGGAGGACACACTGTTTCTTGTTCATTGAGGAAAGCTTTCTGAAGTGGATGGTCCTTGAGCCAAGGGCTTCCTGAGAGGAGGAAGGAGATCCAGGTAAGAGTCCAACATGGCCATGACACAGAGAAGATCATGATTCAGGGCCAATAGAGTGGGGGTGTCAGTTTCCTCCCCCTAAAAGCCTGTCCAATAGCTCCCCTATTACAAGAAGAGTACAATGTGCATGCCTATAATCCCAGCACTAGGGAGTCAGAGGCAGGAAGATGTTCATGGGCAGCTTGGGCTACATGGGGAGACCTTGCTTCAAAACTGAGAGAGTTCCCTGGCCTCTGCCTCCAGGACGATGAAGAGCCCAGCCTTAAGTAACAGAGGTGATTGGTGACAGGCAGCTTCATCCTGACCATATGAACAGCCCAGCGAATGAAACACCCAAAGCCCGAGAGGCAGAGAGCTAAGAACACTGTCTTCCTTCCACCTGCTACCCATGGGGTTGTGAGGGAGGGGTTAGATGGCAATATATATTTCTCTGATAACTTTTGACCCAGGGCAAGGGTGGCTTACGCAGCCTGTGTGACCTCTAACCTCCTGGTGAGAATCCTCCATCTGATAATGCAAGTGTGTGTGAGCTCTGAGACCTTGACAGCTTGTGACAGTATCCAGACTGGGACATCTGCAGCTCTTGTGTGTCACTGCTTTCCCAGGCCTTATTATCAAAACTCAGAGAAGAACAATAAATGGGAATACAACCTAGAGTGGTGGTATGTCTGTGATCTTACCACTAGAGAGAACTTCAAGGTTGAGAGCAGCCTGAACTTCACAGAGACTACACAGAGAAATGGAGAGAAGAGGAGAAGAGAGGAGGGGAGGGGAGGGGAAACCATGGTTGCTGCCACTCTTGGAGCTTCTCTCTAGAGAGTATGGTGAGGGGCTCTTTCCAAGCCCTACCTAGAGCTGTCACTAATGTCAACTTCTAGAAGAGGGGGCAAACCTGAATCCAGAATATTTGCTACCCATAATGCCCATGAGTGAACTTAGGGGCAGGAGGGTGGCTTGCTTCTCACCAGGAAGCAGTATCTCTGAGAAGCAATGCACAATGAGCAGATCTCTCCAGCGAAACACGGGAGCAGCACACTCAGGAAGTTTTAGCACACAGGTTGCCTCTCTCATCTCTGCTGGGATGTTGAAATAGTGAACAAGCCGGGCGTGGTGGCGCACGTCTTTAATCCCAGCACTCAGGAGGCAGAGGTAGGTGGATCACCGTGAGTTCGAGGCCACCCTGAGACTCCATAGTGAAGTCCAGGTCAGCCTGGGCTAGAGTGAGACCCTACCTCAAAAAACCAAAAAAAAAAAAAAAAAAAGAAATAGTGAACAAACCAAAGGACTAGAAGATTCTTTTCATCCTCTGTTCCAGGCCAATTGACAGAGAGAATCCAAGGAGATATTGATATTCAGACTAAAGACCAGGCTACCCACAATTTCTCTGGAAGTGAGTCAGTGAGCAAGTAAGGAGGCAAGCCCAGACCCATGCTGCTTGGACAGGTGTAGGAAGGTGGATAACAGATTTCTCTGGCCTGTGTGGTGGTCACAGTGTACCACTGATAGAAGGTCAGATGCCATGTTGGTTGTTAGACTAAAATGCTCATGCTTTCAGTTTCTGCCTTGATAAAGATCTTGTGAGTTTTATTGCTATTACTGTTGTTTTGTCTACCCTACCACCAGATACCATTACAACCCACATTTCACAGTTTGACCAGTGATTTCCGATGCATTTGACTGTTAGGGCCTATGCTCTGCTCCTGTCCCTGCTTCTGCATCTGGAAGGGTGGAGAGGAGTTGCATTCAGGCATCCATACAGCCACAGCCTCCAGCGCTGTGTGCACCGCGCTCACTCTCCACTCACCTCCCAGTCCACCTAAAGCAGTAAATCCAGAGGACAGACCCCATTCTCATGTCCATCCCTGGGCACCAGGAAGAGCTAAAGCCAGGTGTGTTCACAAGCCCTGGGTGCCAAAGGGCAGACTCGTAAAATATCCTACCCCAAAGCTGCTGGAGTAAATCCAAAGATGGCTTGAGACAATGGAGAAGGCCTTTTCAAAAGATCCCAGAGATGGGGTGGATGGAAAATAAATGGAGAAGTGCAATGCTTAGCATTATGTTTTAAGCTCATGCCAATTTCCAGACTGGTTTACTACATTAACTCAGAACTTAAGCTCCCACTTAAAAGATTTCAGTTGTATTTTATGAACACAATGATCTCAGAGTAATTTGCACTGGAAATGTGTCATATTAAATCAGGAGCGCTAATAAACTTTATTACTTCAACTCCACGTGGATCAGACATGGCGGATAAACCTTTCTCCTTTTGCACTTACATTCATGCCACTGAAAAATGGCCCCTCCTGTTGGAATATGTAAATACTTGATAACATTCCCATTGCCCCACCACACATGTGTTCAACTGATTGGAAACATCAAGTTCCTGGCCTGCTGTCCCACGGGAAAGCTTGCTATGGGTTTTGGAAAGGGTGGACCAGGTCTTTGGAACTTTAAGACAACTTTGACCTCATGGTTTTAGCATCTTCCATTCACATTAGCATGGCCTTGTGACTGGACTATGTATGGCTACTAAGAATTGTTTCAGAGATACAAACATGTTGTGTAATTACTAGCTGATAGCCAGGCATGGTAGCACATGGTTGTAATCTTGCGCTGGAGACACTGAGGCAGGAGGATTGAGAGTTCCATGCCAGCTACATAAAGAGATCCTATCTCAGAAAAAAAACAAGAGAAAAGTACTGGCTGGCAAATTGTAAGAGCCAAGTTCTTCTGTTGTGCTACCAGCTGACTCTGTGACCTGAGCACAAATCAGACAGGACACAGTGACAGAAGAGGCACAGGCATGGGAGTCTCAGATGTTTATTTCCACTTAACAGATGTTTTGTGTAGTTGTTTTGTTTTTTGAAAACATGATCCAGGCTCTTGGCAAGGCACTGGGGATATAAGAAAGAATATGAATTCAATTTGAATCTCAATGAGGTTATTTGGGAAAGTTAAAGTATAACAAAATATGAATAGATCTATGCCACCCTATAGGCCTGAAGTACTTGTGTGGTTTTCTTAAAAATTCACATAGAAATATCTAAGAATAGCCAAGAAAAGTAGGGATAGTGAGGGAAAACATGACTTTCCAAATATCAAACACAATGTAGATGGATTTAGAAAAAAAAAAAAATTTCAGCCAACCAACCAACAACCCTGTGGATGTAAGAGTCAAGGAAGGAAGGGAGCTGACAAGGAATGTGTTCAGGGAATGGGGACTTCCCAGACAGCCTCACCAATGCAAGCAGCCATGTGTCCACCTTATCTTACAGCTCAAACGAACTGGAAGATTCTTCTGTACAAAAAAAAAAAAAAAAGGAAAAGAAATTCTGAACTCAAGAAATGGGTCCTTATCCATCTGTTTCTAGAATGCAAATCAGCCGGGCGTGGTGGCGCACGCCTTTAATCCCAGCACTAGGGAGGCAGAGGTAGGAGGATCACCGTGAGTTCGAGGCCACCCTGAGACTCTATAGTGAATTCCAGGTCAGCCTGGGATAGAGTGAGACCCTACCTCAAAAAACTAAAAAAAAAAAAACCAAAAAAAAAAATAGAATGCAAATCGCTGGGGACCCCTCATACACATCACCAATGTCTACAGCAGGAGACTGCAGAGCACTGCTCTCCTAGGGAAGAAAGACCCCGCATCCTAACATGACAGGGAGGCTGTGTAAAAGCCGCAGGCAGCCACCCCCCCTTCAGTGAAGGCCCTCCCCACACAAGCAGCCTCCGCTTAAGCAATGACAGGGCATCCGGGATACTCAGACCAGTGAGAAAGTACTCCTCTGAGAAGACATCAGCTAAAACAAGCATGAGAAAAAGGATTTGGAAGAAAAATATACAAGGCGATCATATTCTCAGATGGAAGAGACGAGTTCTCACCACAAAACAAAAATATAGTGCTATTTAAAAGGTTCAACTCCAAAACAAGAAACATCTCTTAAAAACTAAAATTGATAGATAAAGAACACTAATCAAAGTTATTGAGCTGGGTGTGGTGGCACATGGGAACCAGAGGTTGGTGGATCACTCTTGAGTTTGAGGCCAGTCTGAGACTACATAGTGAGTTTCAGGTCAGCCTGGGCTAGAGTAAGACCCTACCTCAGAAAAAAGTTACTAAAATTAAAAGTTAAATCTCATAAATTATAACTAAGGATCTATGTGGAAATAAAATAAGAAAAACTATTTTAAAATCCCTTGTAGGGCTGTAGAGATTGCTTAGTGGTTAAGGTGCTTGCCAGCAAAACCTAAGGACCCAGGTTCAATTTTCCAGGTCCTATGTAAGCCAGATGCACATGGTAGCACATGCATCTGGAGTTCGTTTGCAGTGGCTACAGGCTCTGGCAAGCCCATTCTCTCTCTCTCTCTCTCTCTCTCTCATAAATAAATAAAAATAAAAATTTTTTAAATCCCTTGTGAATCCAAATGGCAAAATTCAAATATCAAAGAGTTCATTAAAGTTGAAGAGAAGATGTGAGACGAAAATTACTAGTGGAAAATTCAGACTGGGGGGATGGCTCAGTGATAGAGCAATTGCCTAGCATGTGGAAGGCCCTGGGCTTAATCACTACTACCACAAAAAAAGAAAATAAATAAATAAATAAAAATTTCTCAGAAATAAAGGACATAAAAGTGACTAGTATAGTAAATGAATAACAAGTTCAATCAGGGAATATAACTGTGAAATATCAGGAAACCACAGATAAAGAAACCATCTCTGAAAACTTTTGCACGTCAAAGTAGGGGAGGAATGGATATAGCAGGTACCTAGAAAGTGATGGAAATAAGGACAGAGTAGCAGTTTCAACACTGAAGGCCAGAGAGATGGATTAGTGGTTAAGGCGCTTGCTTGCGAAGCCTAAGGACCATATTCAATTTCCCAGATCCTGTGTAAGCCAGATGCAAAATGTGATGCATGTGCAAGGTCATGCATGTGCACCAAGTGGTGCATGAGTTTGGAGTTTGATTGCAGTGGCTGGAGGCCCTGGCATGCCAATTCTCTTTATCTCTCTTTCTCTTATTAAAAAGAAAAAAAGAAAGAGAGAGAGAGAGAGAATGCTGAGATATCATATGATAGTAAATAAGCATCTTCAAGGTTACAAGCACAAAAATCTGCATTTCTACATCCAAACTAGTAATAATACAATTTAGAAATTAAGGAAACAGTGCCATTTATCATGCCATTGAAAATAATAACATTTTTAGGAGTAAACTTAAACGGCAGAAAGACTTGGACATTGAAAGCTACAAAATGTTAAGAGAAAGTAAAGACACAAATGAATAGAAAGATACCCTATATTCATGGATCAAAAGATTTAATAGTTTTAAAATGTCAGGACCCAAGCAATCTACAGAAAATCCCCAAACTTTTTTCTTTTCAGAAATAGGAAAAAAATAATAAATTGCATGTGGAATCTCAAGGAACTCTGAATAACCAATACAATTTGGAAAAAAAGAACAAAATTGAAGTTCTTATGCCTCCACACATGCTTTTAACACATGCTGCAGAGCTACAGTAGTTAAAACAGAGTAGTACTGACATAGAGAAAAATAATCAAAGAAACAGAGGGTAAATTGACCCTCATATATATGCTCAAATAATTTTTAACAAGGATGTCAAAACCATTTAACAGTCTTATCAAACAGTGGCATTGGGAAACTATCTACATGAAAAATACCTACATGAAAGAGAATGCAGCCTTCAAGGACAGCTTGCTCTGTCATCACCCGAGAAGAGACAGAGCTGGGCTGGAACTATAGTCCCTGCTGCAATGAGAGGAGACAAGCAGAGACTCGAAGGTGAGTGCTCAGCCTCTCCTTGTTACATCACAACACCGGCACAAGGTGCAGCCAGCCCCGAGAACGAGAACTATCCTCATCTCCCTTCTGGTTTACAGCATGAGGAAAATGGAAGAAGGAACTATTACCAGTGTGTGTCTCCAGGAATGTAGTGTGACTGGTGGGGGGGGGGGCTGTACTCACAAGGCCCAGCATGCACTCAGTTAAGCCCTAAGCCTAAGGAGAGACACAAAAGTGTAAAACTTCACCACAACTATATTGTGCATTTGAGATTATAGGGAAAATAGAAGCCAATACATTCAAAAGCTAGTCTCAGTTGGTTGTTCCATTTTTTAGACTAAGAAATGTGTCAGGGGCTGGAGAGATGGCTTAGCGATTAAGGCGCTTGCTTGTGAAGCCTAAAGGCCCATTTTCAACTCCCCAGATCCCACATAAACCAGACACACGAGGTCACACATGCACACAAGATGGCACATGCATCTGGAGTTCAATTGCAGTGGCTGAAGACCCTGGCATGCTAATTCTCTCTCTCTCTCTCTCTCTCTCTCTCTCTCTCTCTCTCTCTCTCTCTCTCATAAAAAAAAATACAAAGAAATTAGTGTCAGGTAGAGTGAAGAACACTTCCCTTTTTCATATGGGTTGGCTCATATGTAAAATGGTGGGCAGAATCTGTACTGTGAAGAGAAATGTTTAAGACCAGCTTTTGCACACAAAAATTGATCTCATTAAAATAAGTATGATTTTTAAAGGGCAAAAACAATCTAGACACCATGTATGGTGACACACCCCTATAATCCCAACACTCAGGAGGCTGAGACAGTAGGGTTGTACATTCCAGGCCAACCTGGGGTATACAATGAAACCTTGATAATAAAAGAAAGAGAAAGAGGGGGACAGAGGAGAAACTCTAGGGTACTCATCTCAAATTCTTCAGTTATTGAAAGAACAATTGGAAAACAATGGAATGGGAGATCTTGATGGAGTCAGTATCAGCTTCCACCGGACACTGTGATCACTGTAACTTCTCTCGTCTTCCACTCGGAAAACTGAGAACAGGTGGAGTTCCATGTGAGTGTGTCAAGTCCAGAACGAGCACTGGAGACTGTCTCAATGCCGTGGTTAGGGAAACCTTATCCCAAGAGTGGCAGTCTGGCCTCTCCCAGCCCTTGAGTCTGTAAGAGCTAGATGATGGGTGGAGATCCTCCCGGGTTTTCTAACCTTTTGACAGCTGGAACCACTGAGTCCCTGATAAGGAAAACACCCCCTACATGACTGTGTCAAGTTCATGGGAAGTCATTAGAGAAGACTGCAGTAACCAAATGGCTTTTTATTTTTCTAACTTTTAAAAAAATAATTTATTTTTATTTATTTAAGAGAGAGAGAGAGAGAATGAGCTCACCAGGGCCTCTAGCTGTTGCAGACAAACTCCAGACGCATGCGCCACCTTGTGCATCTGGCTTATGTGGGTCCTGGAATCAAACCTAGGGCCTTTGGCTTTGCAGGCAAGCTCTCTACCTGCTAAGCCATCTCTCCTGCCCCCAAGTGGCTTTTTAATTTGTTTTTTATTTTTGGTGTCCCAGTGAGTTGAAGTAGTGTTGTCTATGGGAGCACTGTGAGGGATGTTTATAGGTGCCTGTCAACTTACCAATGGCGACACCACTGAAGGAAATGTCTTCCTCTCCTGCTAGCAACCATTCACTGTCTACAGATCCCTCAGGGAGGGGCGGGACAAGTGGCTTCTTGCAGTCATATGATGAATCCTCCCAAGTGCCCTGTGAAGTCCCAGATGTGATGAAACTAAGCTCCACTCTCTTCCCAGGGTCTGGGTGGCACTTTGTAGGACCAGTAGCTAGCTAGGCAGGTGGACAGATGCCAGGCTGTTGGTTGAGATGTGGCAGCTTTTGGAGCAAGGTGAACAAGGAGTTGTTGAAAACGTGTTTACTTCCTGACAGAGGTGAGATCAAAGACAGAACAGCGACAACAACAAAAGGGTTCTTCCTTGCAGAAATTACTCCAGATTTTGAAATATGTAAAGCCCAATCTCTCAAGCTGAGCAGTGGCACACCCCTGTAATGTGGGCACGCAGGAGGTGCAGACAAAAGGATGAGAAGTTAAAGACCAGCAGCCTAGGCCATGCAGTAAGTTCTAGGTCAGCATGGGCTACATGAGATACCTGTCTCCAAAAAAAAAATAATAAAAGGGAGATATCTCAGCTGGTAAGAGTGCTTGCTAAAAGCATGGAGTCTGGGGCCTAGCCATGAAAGTTGCTTGCTTGCAAAGTTTGCCAACCTACATTTGATTCTCCAGCATCCACACAAAGCAAGCAAAGGAGGGAGTGGGGGAGAGAGGAAGGAAGAGAAGAAAGGAGTGAGAGAAGAAGGAAGGAAGGAAGGAAAGAAAGAAGGAAGGAAGGAAGGAGAATAGAAGGGAAGGGAAAGGAAGGGAAGGGAAGGGAAGAAAGGGATCAAGGAATAAATTTAAAACATTCTGAAAACCTTTTACTGCAACATGGTGGTGGCCCTCATCCTTGTTAGGATTTAAGATGACACCTGAGACAACAGAAGCAAATTTCTCTGCGCCTCTGAGAAACCAACACCACACAGGTCCCCAAAGACCATTCTTTAGCTCATATTTCCTGAGTGGCCAGTTCCATATCAGCTTAGCCAAATATTCACGGAATTTCCACATTCCCATTATGTTTTACAGACAAAACAAAGGATGTAGTTATTTTGTAAGGAAAAAGTTCACTGCAGTCAAATGAAGTATGAAATAAATACCACTTACATGTTGTCAGTGTGTGTGTGTGTGTGTGTGTGTGTGTTGTGTGCCAGTTTATGCATTTAAGAAATGAAGCTGTTATGGCTTCAATATGGAATGCCCCTGCCCAGGTGGCACTGTTGTGGGAGGCTGTGAAGCCTTTGGGAACTAGCTGGCTTACTCATGGCCTCACTTCCACCTTGGGCTCTAGGAAAGCTCCTGTGGCCACAGACTGGCCAAGGACCCTTCAGCCACCTTGCCTTCCCTACCACGAAACTGTGAGCCAAAATAGTCCTCTCCTCCTTGAAGTTGCTTCTGTCAGGTACTTTGTCACAGTGACAAGAAGAGTAACTATTGTAGGAAGGTAATTACTGCCGCTGAGGCCTGTTTGGAATGAAGTGATGTAACGTCTGTTAAGTACTGTTTGGAAAGAGGACATCCAGCAAATATCAGACCTCTGTCGTTGCAT
Source organism: Dipus sagitta (assembly GCA_036346955.1). Classification (NCBI taxonomy): domain Eukaryota; kingdom Metazoa; phylum Chordata; class Mammalia; order Rodentia; family Dipodidae; genus Dipus; species Dipus sagitta. Next base: position 23,103,193 of record CM070783.1, read on the forward strand.
CTCATTTCCACTCCTTGCCCCTTGTTCTCCACCATGCACACACACACACACACACACACACACACACACACTCACCCACTCACTCACATGGCACAAGACTTACATTGAGAAGCTGTACCGACATATCCCATGGAAAAATTTAAAGGAACCATTTTCATTCAGAAACAACCAAGAGCCCATGGAAAGACCACAAAGTTCTACTCTCAGGAGAGGAGCTGTTTACTGCACATACCAACAGGACTCCTACCTCCCTCCCTCCCCACTTCTACAGGAAGAGACACAGATGGCAGAGCACTCAGATCCGCCTAGGTCTCTGCCAAGGGAAAGGCAGAGCCTGGCGAACTTGGTTGATGGTGAAGTCAAGGTTGCACGTTCAAGTCCTATAAGGATACTTATCCTGGTGACAAGCTTTTCTCTGGCCCCAGCCCATTCATGGATGCTTCTTGTATGTCAGGAGCTGGGGGAAGAAAAGATTAAACACAATCTGTCTTCATTGTGATTAAAAAAAAAAAAAAGCTTCAAAAAGCTGAGCATGGTAGAGTATGACTTTAATCCCAGCACTTGGGAGGCAGAGGTAAGAGGATAACCATGAGTTTGAGGCCACGCTGAGACTACAGAGTGAATTCCAGGTCAGCCTGAGCTAGAGTGAGACCCTACTTCAAAACACACACACACACACACACAAAGAAAAAAAAAAAAGCTTCAACATGTTAGTCTTTTTAATAGTGAGCCCAAATGTCCTTTTCAAGTATCAATAGCAGAGAATTGCAAAGCACCAGGGTTCTGGAGTACAGAGAATTTCATGACTTAAGAAAACATCCAGTTGCTATAACAAAAGTCAAAATAGTAATGGCTATAACATGACTGTTTATTTCTCTCCTCATAAGAAGTCAGGTATAAATAATTCAGAGCAAGCAAGCAGCTCCACAGTATCATGAACCCAGGTTCCAAGCTAACTGCATCACAAATGAACAAATTACATAACCAAGAGTGTGGAATTAGGGGAAAAGAACTAAACTAAATAGCTGGACAAGGCAACATTTTGACTATATACCATTTAAAAAAAAAAACAAACCCAGGTTCCTGACAGCCTTATCATGTAATATAAAAAAACTGCTTATGGGGCTGGAGAGATGGCTTAGTAGTTAAGGCATTTGTCTGCAAAGCCAAAGGATCCCGGTTCAATTCTCCAGGACCCACATAAGCCAGATGCACAAGGGGCGCATGCATCTGGAGTTCGTTTGCAAGGGCTGGAGGCCCTAGTCTGCTCTCTCACTTGCTCTCTCTCTCTCTCTTTCTCTCATAAAAAAATAAAATATATTTAAAAAAGAAAAAGAAAACTGCTGATTCTCCAAGCAGGAGAAATGGGAAAAGAGCCAAGACACGTTTCAGCCCTTCTGTTCAAAGGCATGGCCAGAAAGCTAACACAGGAGCTGGAGAGATGGCTCAGTGGATAAAGCACTTGCCATGCAAGTATGAGGACCTGAGTGTGAATCTCTGACACCCACATAAAGCTTGACACTGTAGCACAAGCATCTGGAATCTCAGTATATCTAGGACATAAACAGAGGCAAAGACAAAAGAATTGTCCAGAAGCTAATAGGCCAGCTATCCCGGTGAAAGCTTCAAATAAGGTGGAAGGTAAATAAATACTGACACCCAAAGTTACCCTCTGACCACACACACATGTTCACATACATAAACATATGCACACACACACATACACACATCATACACACACAACCAGAAAACAAGGAAAGTTGCACATATAGCACTATTTAGGATAGCCAAGATATGGAATAAATGGAGATGCCCATGAACAGAGATGCATGGCTAAATAATATATCCATTTTGTGGAATAGCAGTAAGCCATAAGAAAGAGCTAAGTAAAATAAATTAGATGTAGAAAGGCAGATACTACATGATCTCACTTGTATGTGAAAACTAAAATAGCTGATGGCATAGAAGTAGACAGTGGAATACTGAATCTTCACAGAGACTGGGAAGATTCAATGCAAGGGACAGGGAGTTGGTGGGATAACATATCCCAAAATGCTAAAATAAGCTCAGTAGAAGGAATGAGTTCCAATATTCCACGGCAGCAGGGTGAGTACAGTTAACAAGAATTTATTGTATATCTTTGTTTAATATATACATATATATTTTTATTGACAACTTCCATACTTACAGACAACAAACCATGGTATTTCCCTCCCTTCCCACACTTTCCACTTCATAACTATGCTGTCCACCATATCCTCATATCCCCTCCATCTCTCCATTAATTTTATATCTTACAAGAACTGTAAGGGAAGAGTTTTAATGTTCCCAACACAAAGTGATGATAAATACACTATTGAATCATTGCACATTGCCCCCATGTATAAAATTACCACAGAGAACCCACTAATCCCCGTAAATATGTGCAATCATTATGTGTAGCTAGGTTTTAAGTATTAGGTAAAGGCGATGTACACATTGCTTGAACTCACCTCCCAATGGCTAGAGCCAAGTAAAAATCTAGAAAGCATGGCCATTGGTGTGGATGGCTGTATGCCTCACATAATTTAGGTGGCATGGTAGGCTTCTTAGAGCTGCCACAACAAAGTACCACAAACTGGATGACTTAAAACAGGAGAAATGAAAATGTAGGAATTCTAGAAGTCTAAAATGCAAGTGTCAGCTGGATTGTAGGGGTTTTTAGTTAAAAACCAAATGATGCCTTTTTCATTTTTTTCTAGCTTCTAGAGAATGATAGAAATTCTTGGCATTCTCTGGTTTGAACACCAACACTCTGCTTCCTTTGTACATGAGCTTTATGAATCTATATTTAAATCTTTTCTTTCATTTTATAAATACAATGTTCAGTGAATTTAACCATCCCACTCCACCCTGATACAGTATGGTCTCATCTTAAATAAATAACACCTGTAAAAGTAATATTTCCATATAGACTTATAGTCACAGGTCCCAGGAGTTCAGGCTTGAGCCTGTCTTTGAGGAAGAACTACCAAACCATCAGAAGGGATTGCTGACAAAGGAAGAGAGGGACAGGATTATTAAAGAGAAGTAACTATCTTATCACAGAACACTGGGAAATTGCATCAGAGAACATGGACTGTGCAGTAGGAATGCTGCTCAGTTGTACAACACTTGCCTTACATGTTCCAGGCCCTGATTTCACCCTATACACTGAAACACATACATACCACACACATACTCTCTCTCTCTCTCTTTCAAAGACAAGACAAATAAACACCTAGATGAATTTAAAGAGAACATCAACAAATAACTACATGAAATGAGGAAATCAAACCAGGATATAAAAATGGAGCTCAATAAAGAGATAGAAATCCTGAAGAAAAAACAAACTGAAATAAAACTGGGAATGAAAAGCACAACAATAGTCAAAAAAAAAGCTCTGTGGAAAGCTTTATCAACAGAATGGCTCAAGTGGAGGACAGAATATTGGGACTTGAAGACAAAGAAGAATGGAATCAGACAACAAATGAGAAGTTCAAAAAACATATGAATGGAACATGAGAGAAATGTGCAACACCTTGAAAAGACTAAATATCAAAATTATGGACATATTAGGAGGAGAAAAACAAGGCCAATGGCATAGAAAAATATATTTAATAAAATTATAAAAGAAATTTCTCAAGTATAGAGAAAGAGATGTCCATTCAGGTACAAGAGAAATATAGAATATTAAATATACAGGACCAGAAAAGAAATTCTCTATGTCATATTAAAGTCAAAATACTAAATATACAACTCAAAGATAGGGTGTTGAAAGCCACAAAGGGAGAAACATCTTACCATATATAAAGACAGGCCCATAGGAATAACAGTAGATATTTTTAAATGAAAACTCTGAAAACCAGAAGGACTTGGAATGGCTTAATTCAAGAAAGGTCCACATTTGCAAACCCAAACTAGTATACCCAGTAAAATTAATTCTTTTAATAGAAGGATAAAGAAAAACTTTCCATGATAAAATCAGGCTAAAGGTATTTGTGAGCACTAAACTAGCTCTACAGGAGATACAGGAGATACTTTGTATCAAAGAAGAAACATAGTCAAAAAGCTACAGGAGGAATAAAAAACAATTACCAATGTTGGAACAGCTGTTAAGCAAATGAAAATGAAGAAAGTACCAAACTCCACAAAATCACCAGCATGAGTATTGTTAACTGACCCTTTTCAAAAATAACTCTAAGCCGGGTGTGGTGGCGCACGCCTTTAACCCCAGTACTTGGGAGGCAGAGGTAGGAGGATCACTGTGAGTTCGAGGCCACCCTGAGACTACATTGTGAATTCCAGGTCAGCCTAGGCCAGAGTGAGACCCTACCTCAAAACAACAAACCTCTAAATATTAATGGTCGAAACTTGCCAATGAAAAGACACATACTAACAGTCTGGATTAGATAACAAGACCGATGCTTTTGCTGTTTGTAAGCAGTCACTTCACCATCAAAGACAGATACAGCCTTAGGGGAAAAGGATGGAAAATGATACTCCAAGCAAATGGAACCAGGAAACAAGCAAATGTCATTCTTATAATATCTGATAAAAATATACTGCAAACCAATCTGAAGAGATAAAATCACTTCATATTGATCAAGTGAACAATTAATTCAACAAGAGGACATTACAATTCTAAGCACATATACACCAAGCACAGGTGCACCTAATTTTATTAAACAAATTTTATTTTATTCAGTCAAAGACAAATACCAACATAGTAATAGTGGGCAATGTCAATACTTCTCTATGACCAATAGGCCATCTACAAAGAAAATAAATAGGGAAACAATGGAGTGAAGTAACACCATAGATCAAATCGAATTACAGAACATTCCATCCAAATACTACAGAATGCACATTCTCCTAAGCAACCCCTGGAACTTTCTTTAAAACTTTCACATATTAAGATTCAAAGCAATTCTCAACAAATTTATGAAAATTAAAACCATTACTTGTATTTTATCTAACCATAATGCTATTAAGCTAGAAATTAACAGCAAGAAAATATATAGAAAATACATAAAGTCTTAGAGATTAAACAAGATACTATTGAATAATAGATTGGTTACTAAAGAAATCAGGAAAGCCAGGTGTGGTGGTGCACACCTTGAATCCCAGCACTAGGGAGGCAGAGGTAGGAGGATTGCTGTGAGTTTGAGGCCACCCTGAGAATACATAGTAAATTCCAGGTCAGCCTGGGCTAGAGTGAGATCCTATCTCAAAAGTCAAAATAATAATGATAATAATAAAATCAGGAAGGAAATCAAAATTTTCCTAATGGTAAATGAAAATGCAATATATCAAAACCTATGGGTCACAATGAAGGCAGGAATAAGAGGGAAGTTTATAGTTATAAATGATTCTATTACAAAAACAGAGGAGTGGCTAGAGAGATGGCTCCATAGTTAAGGCACTTCCTTGCAAAGCCTGATGGCCAGGGTTTGATTCCTCAGTACCCAGGTAAAAGCCAGATGCACAAAGTGGTACATATGTCTGGAGTCCATTTAATCTCAAATAACTTAATGATGCAACTGAAGGTTTTGAAAAGAAAGAAAAAAACAAACCCAAAAATATCAGACAGAAAGAAATAATCAAGATCAGGGCAGAAAACAATGAAACAGAAACAAACAACAACAACAAAAAAAAAAAAACAAGTAAAAAAATCACTGAAACAAAGAAATGGGACTTGGAAAAGATAAACAAGATTGGCAAACTCTTAGCCAAATCTACCAAAATAAAGACAGAAGACCCTAATCAGTAAGATTAGGCATACCAATGAAATTGAAAAAATAATGACATACTTCACAAACCTATGTTACAAGTAAATTAGAAAATCTAGCCGGGCGTGGTGGCGCACGCCTTTAATCCCAGCACTCGGGAGGCAGAGCTAGGAGGATCACCGTGAGTTCGAGGCCACCCTGAGACTACATAGTGAATTCCAGGTCAGCCTGAGCTAGAGTGAGACCCTACCTCGAAAAACCAAAAAAAAAAAAAAAAAAAAAAATCTAAAAAGAAATGGATGAATTTCTTGATGTATATGACCTACCAAAGTTAAACAAAAATGGAATAATTTAAACAGATATATAACAAGCAGTGAGATTAAAGCAGGAATTAAAAATATCCCAACCAGGCCTGGAGGGATGGCTTAGCAGTTAAGGCATTTGTCTGCAAAGCCAAAGGACCCAGGTTCAATTCCCCAGGACCCACGTAAGCCAGATGCATAAGGGGGTGCATGCATCTGCAGTTCATTTGCAGTGGCTGGAGCCCTGGTGTGCCCATTCTCTCTCTCCCTCTTTCTCTCTGTCAAATAAATAAATAAAAATAAAATATACAAAAAATATCCCAACCAAAAAAAGGAAAAAACAGACAGACATTCAACAACAAAAAAAAAACTATATGCTAGTATCCCTGATGAACATAGATGCAAATATTCTCAATAAAACACCTGCAAATCAAATTCAAAGACATACAAAAATACCATCCACCTCAAACAAGTAGATTTTATTTCTAGCATTGCAGGAATAGTTCAACGCATGTAAAAATCAACAAATATAATACATCTCATAAACAGACTCATGGACAGAAATCACACGGTCATCTCAATAAATTTAAAAAAGGACTCAGATCCTTCCCCAATGACATGCTCCCTCTAGCAGAAATCTGTCTGCTAGGAGGGAAAGTAGGAAGCTTAATCAAAAATGACTGAATCTATGGGACCAAACATTCAAATATCACATATAACAATGACAAACAAACTGGGAAAGAAATCAGGGAAACTGTCCCATTCATAATAGTCACACACAAAAATATAAATATCTCAAAATATTCCTAACCAAGGAAGTAAAAGACCTCTACTTTAAAACAGGGCTAGAGAGATTACTTAGTGGTTAAGGCACTTGCCAGCAAAGCCAATGGACCCAGGTTCAATTCCCCAGGACCCATGTAAGCCAGATGCACAATGTGGCACATGTGTCTGGAGTTCATTTGCAGTGACTGGGGCCCTGACACACCCATTCTATCCCTCTCTCTCTCTCTCTCTAATAAATAAATTAAATATAAAAATAAATTCCCATCCTACCAAAAGCAATATACATATTAAATACAATCCCAATAAAATTTCAGTACCATTCTTCACAGAAATTAAAAACACAATCTTAAAATTCACATGGAAACAAAAAAGACCAAAATAGCCCAAACTATCTTTAGCAAAAAGAATACTACTGGAAGTATCACCATTTAAAATTGTATTACAGAGCCATTGTGGTGGTTTGATTCAGGTGGCCCCCATAAACTTATGTGTTATAAATGCTAGTTCTCCAAATGGTGGCAATTTGGAAATTGGAGTCCTCTGGAAGCAGCGCATTGTTGGGGTTGGGTTTATGGGTATTATAGCCAGCTTCCCCTTGCCAGTGTTTGGCACACTGTGTCATTGCTGTTGTATACCTGATGTTGGCCAAGAGGTGATATTCCACCCTCTGCTATGCCATCAGTTTTTCCTGCCATCATGGACATTCGCCTTGAATCTATAAGCCAAAATGAGCCCTTTCCTCCCACAAGCTCCTCTTGGTTGGGTGTTTTCTGAGAGCAACATGAAACTGGCTACAACAGTAGAATTAGTACCCAGAAGTGAGGTTATTGCTGCTAGAAACCTGTCTGTGTGAATTCTGTCCTTTTGCAGCTGAATTTTGAGGAATGAATGTAGAAAGATTTGAAACTTTGACCTAAGGGACTCCTCGTAGTGCTATAAGTACAGCTTGATGGACCCTTCTGGTCAGAGTTGAAAGACCTTAATGTAGTAAGAACTATGGACTGTGAGGTCTGGCTTACAAAGGGAAGAAAGAACTTTGCCTGGACTAGGCTAGAAGCAGTTTGTGCGAGAGGCTTGCTGTTATACCTGTGTCCTGAGAACTTGTGCAGGGTTGCATTGCATAGAAATAGACAGATGTGAGCAGAGGGATACGACACAGAAAGAAATTAAATCTTTGGGCTGAAAGTACCACCCACTCAGGTGCAATTATTTGAGAGATTACCTTTGAGATTGGGCCAGGTGACCTGCATTAGGACAAGAGAAAGAATACAGACTCTTTTGAAGTAGAGGGCCTGAATGCTGAAGGAGTACCCTGCTCTTCAAACTCAGATTTATTCCCCCCTGGATTAACAAATTGGTAGCCCACCTGGTACTATGGAGTACAAAAAACTGCAGGAAAGAGAAAGTTTTTTGCAACATGGTTTGTGTTGTGGAAATGGCCATGGACAGTGTGGATCAGGCTTGTTGGATTATCTGCATGAAGACATATGGAGCCATTACAATGAACTGTAGGTTGCAATGGAGGCACAATGGAGATGCCAGAACTATGGAATGGCTGCCAAGGAGAGCTGCCAGCACTGGATGAAGTTTTCCAGGACTGTGAGTAGCAGAGCTGGAGGGGTGGAATTGGAACTACAGAGACTCATCACTGGTTAGAATTATCAGACTTAGAGACTTGTCACTGGTTAGAGTTGTCAGACTTGGAGCTACAGAGTTTGATGTTTGCCCTGATTGTTTTAAATCTTGTACTGGTTAAATATTTCTTTGCTATGCCCAATGCCATCTTTTGTAGTGTGAATGTATCTTATGTGCCATTATGTTCTGTTTTATTTTTTAATTTTTAGTATTACAGCTCCACTAAAAGACCTTGGATAAAGGGGATGTCTGAATATCATTTGGACTGATAAAAACTATGGGATAGGGGCTGGAGAGATTGCTTAGTGGTTAGGCATTTGCCTGTGAAGCCTAAGGACCCCAGTTCGAGGCTTGATTCCCCAGGACCCACGTAAGCCAGATGCACAAGGTAGTGCATGCGTCTGGAGTTCATTTGCAGTGGCTGGAGGCCCTGGTGCACCCATTCTCTCTCTCTCTCTCTCTCTCTCTCTCTCTCTCTCTGTCTGTCTTTCTGTCTGTCACTCTAAAATAAATAAATAAAACTAAAACAAGAAATTTTTTTAAAAACTATGGGATGGGCTGGACAGATTGCTTAGTGGTTAAAGTACTTTGCCTGCAAAGTCAAATTCACCAGGACCCATGTAAGCCAGATGCACAAGGTGGCACATGCTTCTGGAGTTTGTTTGCAACAACTGAAGGCACTGGCATGCTCATTCTCTCTATGTATCTGCCACTTTCTCTCTCTCTCTCTCTCTCTCTCTCTCTGTGTGTGTGTGTGTGTGTGTGTTTCTCTCCCTCTCAAATAAAAAAATTAAATAAATCAAAAATCATGTTAAAAAAACTATGGGGACTTTCAAAATTGGACTGAGTGCATTGTATTTTACAACATGTATGGTTATCAGTTTATGGGGGCCAGGGCCAGAAAGTGGTTTGATTCAGGTGTCCCCCATAAACTTAGCTGTTCTGAATTCTAGGTCTCCAGCTGGTGAATTTTGGAAATTGGAGCCTCTTAGAGGTGATGTATTGCTGGGGGTAGGCTTTTGGGTGTTATAGCCAGCTTTCCCTTGACAGTGACTGGCACACTCTCCTGATGCTGTTGTCTACCTGATGTTGGCCAGGAGGTGATGTCCACCCTCTGCTCGTGCCATTTTCCCTGCCATCATGGAGCTTCCCTTTGAGTCTGTAAGCCAAAATGAACCCTTTTCTCCCACAGCTGCTCTTGGTCTGGTATTTTCTGACAGCTACTCAAAGCTGACTACAATAACCATAGTAATAAAAACAGCATGGTAATGACAAACATACATGTAGATCAGTCGAACAGAATAGAAGACTCAGGAATGAGTCCAGGTAACTGCAGCCACCTGATTTTTGACAAAGAGGCCAAAAACACACATTGTAGAAAAGGCAATGTTTTCAACAAACTGTGCAGGTAAAACTGGATATCTACATATAGAAGAATGAATCTCTCACCAGGCACAAAATCAACTCCAAATGGATCAAGGACATCAATGTAAGACATGAAACCCTAAATGACTAGAGAAAAAAATAGGAAGAATATTTAAAAAGACAGATATAGGGGGTTGTAGACATGGCTTAGTGGTTAAGCACTTGCCTGTGAAGCCTAAGGACCCTGGTTCAAGGCTCAATTCCCCAGTACCCACATAAGCCAGATGCACAAGGTGGCACATGCATCTGGAGTTCATTTGCAGTGGCTGGAGGCCCTGGTGTGCCCATTCTCTTTCTCTCTGCCTCTTTCTCTCTCTGTCTGTCTCTCTCAAATAAATAAAGAAAAGTAAACAAAATACAGATATAGGGAAGGACTTTCTGAACATGAGCCCAGTAGCTCAGGAAATAAAGTAAACAACCAATAAATGAGATCTTATGAAACTAAAAAGCTGCTGTACAGCTAAGGAAACTATTGATCGATTCAAGAGAGTAGAACCTACAGAATGGAAGAAAATATTTGCCAGCTACATGTCTGATAAAGAACGCAAAAAGTAAGTAATAAGTCATAGAACTGAACAGAGATGCCCTAAAAGAATGAATACAAATGTCATGTAAATATTTCTAAATGTTCAACATCTTTAGCCACAAAGGAAATGCGATTTAAAAGTTCTTTGAGATTCCATATCACCCAGTTCAGAATGGCTATCATTAAAAATTCAAAAGGAGGCTGGAAAGATGGCTTAGCAGTTAAGGCACTTGCCTACAAAGCCTAAGGACCCAGGTTCGATTTCCCAGTACCCATTCTCTCTTTATCCTCCTCCTCCTCCTTCTCCTCCTCCTTCTCTCTCTCTCTCCCTCTCTCCCTCTCTTAAATAAATAAATATATATCTATAAAAAATCAAGAGGTGATAAATGATGTTGAAGGTATGGAGAAGAAGAACCCTTATGCAGTGATGTAGGGAGTATGAATAGGGGCACCCACTACGGAAATCAGTGTGGAGGCATTGCTATCATAGCTGCCAAGGCTCAGGGAACATTGTAGAAGAGGTAGCTGAAAAAGGTGTAAGATGGCTGGGGAGATGGCTCAGAGGCTAAAAGCACTTGTTTGCATTACCTGCCCACCTTGGTTGGCCCAGGTTTGATCCCCCAGTACCTACATAAAGCCAGATGCACAAAGTAGCACATGTGTCTGGAGTTTGTTTATAGCAGAAAAAGGCCCTGGTATACTATTTCTTTCTCTCTACCTCTCTTCTCTCTTCTCTTTTCCCTCTCTTCTCCTCTTCTCTTTTTCCCTCTCTCCACAAAGGAATAAATTTTAAAACAAAAATTTTGTAGTCAGTGAGTACAGTCAAGTTAGTACCATTGTTAGCCTCCTCCCTGTCCTTCACCCTCCACAGGGACCCTCCCTGTTGGGGTATACGGGTCGTGCATTGTGGGGTTAGCCTTGTTTTAGGTAGGAAGAAATGTCTCTGCGTGTCATGACCCAATGTGTGGCTCTGACATTCTTTCTGTCTTCTCTTCCGCAAATTTCCCTGAGTCATGTTGGGTTCATTTTAGGTCTGCTTCCATGTTGAGATCTTGGGAGCCTCTGTGTCTCTGGATATCTGGTTTGGTAGGGGTTGATTGTTCTCTGTGTCTATCTCCTTCACCATTGTGTTGATTCCTGGTTCGCCAAGAAAGCAGCATTTTTGCATGTTTCCCCAATTATTCTTAGTTTCAGCTGGGTCCTTTTGAGGCATGATGGGGTGGTTCTCTCCTTAGGATCTGCATCTATCTGAAAAGAGAAGCAGATTTTCCAATGGAGAGTAAAGTTAGCACCAAATAAATGTGATAACCAGTATTTTTTAGAGAGAGTTTAATGGGGAGTGGGCTCATTTTCTGATATGATTCTGACTTGTTTCCCAGCTCCAGCCATGGGCTCCATTCCACTGAGCATATCAGTTAGCCAAATCAAGAGCAGTTGGCTTCCCACCATGGATATGTGCCACTACTGTACTTGAATGAGCATCACGTCAGGTTGTTTGCTGCTAAGTAGACTAGACCATGCGTTGCTTGGACAGATATTGGTCATTTTCCCCAAGTTGCTCTTGTAGCACCTTCCAGCACTAGATGCACTGTCTGGGGACTGACTCTCTTCCAGCTTCCAGCCATGTCACTCTATGTTACATGCCAACAGTGTATGTTGTATTTAGCTGTAGGGTCTTACCACTAACCTATGGTGGGTCATCAAGCACTCTGACATAAATCTGTCTTCTTTTGGGAAACCTTGTAGGTCTTTCTGGTCAAAAGCTCATTGTGGATGATATCCACCTGCTGGTACCAGAAGTTACTGGTCAGTGCCCAAGAAGAGAAGGAAGAAAAAGATAAGTGATATAAAAGAGAGAGAGAGATGAGAGAGAGAGAGAGAGAGAGAGAGAAAGAAAGAAAGAAAGAAAGAAAGAAAGAAAGAAAGAAAGAAAGGAAGGAAGGAAGGAAGAAACAGAAACAGAAACAGAAACAGAAACAGAAACAGAAACAGAAACAGAAACAGGAGGAGATAAAGGTCAGTTTTCACTGTACCCTCTCCAGGGCCTTGTGAATCCACTGTTCCCTCTAAGGGCCTGGTGAAGGTTCAACCATTTGGTCTGTGTTTTAGGATGCAGAGTTTTATGGTACTATTGCCATTTGGGTCCAGTTTTGTGTCCCCCACCCCCTCCCTTACCCTACCCTCCCTCCCTACCCTCCCTACCCTCCCTACCCTCCCTATTGTCTGGTCCTCGAGATGCTTTCTAGGTATGTCAGCAACTTGGGTAGATTCAGATTAGGAGCTGTAGATGAGTGACAGTATGTGGTAATTATCTTTCTGTGATTGGGTGAGTTCACTGAGAATGATCTGTTCCAGGTTCAACCATTTTTCTTCAAATTTCATTGTGTTGTTTTTTTCCTTACTGCTGTGTAGAATTCCATCATGTAGATATACCAGATCTTAGTTATCCATTTGTCTAATGATTGACATCTGGGTTGATTCCAGCTCTTGGCTATTACGAACTGAGCAGCTATAAAGATAGTTGGACAAATCTGTCTGGACTGAGGCTTAGAGGTTTTAGGGTACATGCCCAGTAAGGGAATAACTGGGTCTGTTGGTAACTCTATAGTCAGCTTTCTTAGTGAATGTAAGAGCCAGGAGGAGGACAAGTGCTTTGGTAGACTGTCTTCCAAATATGAAGTGCATGTATTCAAGATCTCATGGAGAATGTAGTTACCTGAACAGTATTTGGCCCATTGACTTTCCATCATAGATTATGGAGGAGGGCAAAAAAAAAATATCAAAATAAAGGAAGGACTAGTTGGAAAGGAGTGGTCCTGTGGAAGGGGGAAAGGACAAAGGAAAGTAATGGGAGAGGACTACGGTCAAAATACATTCTGCACATGTATGAAAATTGTCAATTAAGAAGTACTTTTAGCCAAGCATGGTACTGCACACCTTTAATCCCAGCACTCGGGAGGCAGAGGTAGGAGGATCTCTGTGAGTTTGAGGCTACCCTGAGAATACAGAGGGAATTCCAGGTCAGCCTGGACTAGAGTGAGACCCTACCTCGAAAAACAAGAAAAAAAAAAAGAAGTATTTTTTAAACTTTCTATATGTAGGAATTTTCTCTCAGCATTTTAAAGAGGTTGAAGCATTTTTATGGGACTTGAAGGCATTGTGGACTCTAGGCACTGTCTTCGCAACTTTCTAGGTGAATTGACCACCGGGAAGATGCTAAAGGGAAAAAGGAGAGGCCAGTCTCCAACACTGAACACAGATCTCAGCAGAGAGCAGCAGATATCACTCTCTTCACACGCTCTCACACGCAGAAACAGGCAACATGGTTCCAAACAAGCTCCCTTATGTCATACAAGGCAGCCTCCTATAGGCAAGAACTTTCACAAAAGGGCTCCGATTGCCCAGCAAATAAGAACAAGAATGTACAAACAGGATGACATGAAATTGAAACCTTGCCAGTGGTGGCGTACACCGCTGGCAACTTCAGAAGAGGCTGAGTCAGGAGAATCAAGAGTTCAAAGCCAACCTGGGCTTCACCTGAGGGCTGTAGGTGTAGTTCAATGATGTAGCACTTCCATAGCATATGTGAGACCCCAGGTTCAATCCGTGGGAACATCAAAAAAACCACAAAAGACTAGTTGGGGAAAATAGATTCAGTAGGGGGACACAAGAAGGTGTGGGAGGGTCAGTATGATCAAATTACATGATAAACATGCACATGTATATAATCTAGTGTCAAAACAAAGTTTAAAAAAACTAAAACTAAATAAAATCTGGACATCAACAGCCCTCAGAAAGAGAATCTTTGTCAGCTCTATTCTGATGGGGGAGTAATATCTACAATATATACAGAACTCAAAACACTAAACACCAAAAGCTCAACTCATCCAACCAAAAAGAGGAAAAAATAATTGAACAGACAATATTAACAGAAGACATACAAATCACCAGCAAACACATTAAAAAGTGTTCACCAGGCCAGAGAGATGGCTCAGCAGTTAAGGCACTCTCGCTTGCAAAGCTTAAGGAAAAGGTTCTATTCCTCAGTATCCATGTAAAGCCAGATGCACAAATTGGCACATGCATCTGGAGTTTGTTTACAGTGGCTAGAGGCTCTTGCATGTCTATTCTGTATAGATATCTGCCTCTATCTGCCTCTCTGTGCCTCTTTCTCTCTCATACAAAAAAAAAAACAAAATATTTTTTTAAAAGTGTTCACCCTCCTGAGCCATCAGGGAAGTACAAATAAAAATTACCTTGAAATTTCATCTCATCCCTAGTCACATGGCTATTATCAAGAAAATAAATGGCAAACACTGGCAAAGATGTGAGGGAAAAGGAACCCTCATACACTGCCTATAGGAATGAAAACCATTACAGCCATTATGGAAATCAATATGGAGTACCTCATAAAACTAAATGTAGAAAGACCATATGACCCATTCACTTCTTGGAATATAACCAAAAGAATCTCAAGTCAACATACTTCAGAAATAGTGTACATCCTTGTTCATTGTAATGCTATTCACTATAGTGAAGCTATGGAATCAGCCTAGGTGTCCATCAGTCAATGAAAAGATACATAAAATTCCACCATTTTGTTTTATATAGCCATAAGGAAAATTGAAATTATGTCACTGGAGGGAAATAAATGGAACTGGAGATCATCACATTAAGCAAAATAAACCAGGTTCGGAAAGACAACTATTGCATGGTTTTTCTCATACAGAAAGAAAAGAGAGGACTGTCTGGGAAGAGGAAAGACACCGGCAGGAGCACAGCAAAAAGAGGGGAATGGGAGCAAAGTGCATGTCATACAAGGGTGGGAATGTCATAGCAATTCCCATCATTTTGTACAATGAAAATATGCTTATAAAGAACTAAAACTAGCCAATATATGAAACAGGAAAGCAAGCATCTTTGCTGTTTTAAATGATTGTATGTGCCATTGTTACAGAAAATTACAGACTAGTCCATAATAAATTGTTTCTAAATTAAAAAAAAATTTTTAAAAAGAATTAAAACTAAATAATTTTTAAAAGGAAGCCTCTCTCAGGGCTGTTAAATAAACATCCCTCACATTACAGCACTATTGTCAAACACAACATAGAAGAGTTGTCCATGAAACATGGCAGATACAAAGCCTTCATTAAATGACCACCCATCTGATTAATGCCAAAATACATTTTATCCCAAACAAATAATCTTTATTTTATAGCTCATATAAATTTCCAATCTATTATTTCCTAATGCATTTAATTTTAGTACATATATTGATTTGCTAGTCATATTCTTAAAACTTTTTTTTATTTATTTGAGAGCAACAGAGAGAGAAAGAGGCAGAGAGAAAGAGAGAGAGAATGGGCACGCCAGGGCTTTCAGCCTACTGCAAACAAACTCCAGATGCATGTGCCCCCTTGTGCATGTGTCTAACGTGGGTCCTGGGAAATGGAGCCTCGAACTCGGGTCCTTAGGCTTCACAGGCAAGCGCTTAACCACTAAGCCATCTCTCCAGCCCTGCCAGGCATATTCTTAAGGTGACCTGCTCATCCAAATTTTCCCAAGGTTTCCTGATTTTTGCCACTGAAATACTTGCATCCCTCTAGTTCCAGGAACATCTGGACAATTGGTCAACCTGTAATGACACCTAAACTCCATCAATTTCTGTTTAATTATATATATATATATATATATATATATATATATATAATATATATATATATATAGTGAAAGTCACTGAGAAAATTCTTACCTTATTATTTGAAAAAACATCTCCCTCACTAATGAGAAAAAAAATAAGTTTAAATTTAAAGGCTAAATTAAGTTCTGGAAAGTTTAAGTGGGGTGCAACTTTATAGCTCAATAAGGTGTAGCTGGCACTGAATGTGGCCACACCAGGTCCTGTGGTTCCCAGAAGAACTTCAGTATGGAAAGGAGTGACTGTGAGTCAGTGCTGTGGTTTGGATAAATGTCCTGCAAGGTTAATGTGGTAAAAGGCTTGGTTCCCAGTAACTACTGAGAGGTAAAAGAAACTTTCAAAGGTGGGACCTCATGCGAGGAATTTAGAGACATACCCTCAGAAGAGTTTATGAGACCTCAGACACATACTCCCCCTCTTTTGCTCCCTGGCCATGATGTGATTTTGCACTGTCTGCCATGCTCTTTGGCCCTAATACGGTATCGCACCATAACCTCCATGCGATAGCTTCAATCAGTCATGGACTAAAACCTTTGACACCATGAGCCAAAATAAACCTTTTCTGTCTATAAGTGATTAGCTCAGATATTTGTTATAGGACAGAAAGCTGATTAGCAAGGTCAGGGCCCTCTCTTCTGAACTCCTATAAATGTCTTTCCCATGAAATTTTAGACTACCACAAGAGGAAAGGGATTTTGGGCAGCGATTCTTAAACCACAGTACACTTAAGAAGAATCTGAGGAAGTTGCTAAAAAAGAAGCACTTCTGGGACCTATCTCCAGATAGTCTGGCTTCCGGGAGAGCCCCAGAAGCACTCACAAGGAGCAGGGGGTTCTTGACCCACGAAGTTGGTGGGCTATGCTTCTCAGACTTCCAGATCGGGGGAGGGGAGAAGCTGTGAAAGTTGCTTCCTCTCTAATAAGTAAGGCAGAGCCAGAACCTACGAGAAAGAAACAGTGGGGGCTGGAGAGACGGCTTAGCAGTTAAGGCGCTTGCCTGCAAAGCCAAAGGACCTCAGTTCAATCCCCCAGTACCAAAGTGGCACATGTATCTGGAGTTCGTTTGCAGTGTTTGGAAGCCTTGATGCACCCATTCATTGTCTCTCTCTC
This sequence comes from Dipus sagitta, assembly GCA_036346955.1. Classification (NCBI taxonomy): domain Eukaryota; kingdom Metazoa; phylum Chordata; class Mammalia; order Rodentia; family Dipodidae; genus Dipus; species Dipus sagitta. Next base: position 23,120,424 of record CM070783.1, read on the forward strand.
TCTCTCTCTCTCCCTCTGCCTCTTTCCCTCTCTCAAATAAATAAATAAAAATAAAATATTTTTTAAAAAGAAACAGGAAGCTCCATTATGGTAACAAAGCAGGAGACAGTGTTAGGACTTTTATTACCTAGACAGCAATCTCTTGTAAGTCTTGAAATTACTAGAATATTGAAAGCAAATTATATCTGGGTTAACCAAGGCAACCATGCTCTCACTCCATATGCACACATGCTATGTAGATTAATACAGCTATCAAATATACATAAATGGGGCTGGAGATATGGCTTAGTGGTTAAAGCGATTGCCTTAAGAGCCTAGGGACCAGGGTTCAATTCCCAGAACCCACATAAGCCAGATGTACATGGTAGTCCATGTGTCCTTTACAGTGACTAGAGGTCCTGGTGTGCCCATTATCTCTCTCTATCTCTCTCTCTCTCTCTCAAATAATAAAAATAAAATATTTTAATATACATAATTTTAAAATGTACATAAATGATGGGAAAAGTGAGGTAATAGCCATTTAAGTGATTACCATATAACAGGCACTAAAAGTGTCTATGCATATGTATACCATGGGATGAGTTTTGAACACATTAAATCTGGGATGGTCATAAAATAGCCAAGTAGAGGGGATCAGCAGTATCCTCTACTACAGAGCACACTCGGGAGTCAGGTTAGAATGAGAGCTATAGAGAAGTTTCTGCATATAGCCTCCTGAGCATCAGTAAAGTTCAAGCCATAGAGCTTAAGGACTCAATGTTATGCCAAAGCCACATGCCCTACAGCCTTGGCCTGCAAGCTGGGCTCCCTTACATGCTACCAGACAGGTAGGACTTAGGCTGTCAGTAAGTGGAAATTAGAATTAAACAGGAATGTAAATGTTTTTGTTCATCAACTATGTTATCCCTCAGTGCAGAAATTCAGGGGTCCCAAGGAGACAAGAGATTGCCTCCATAGAATGCTCTTCACAATGCAAAACATAAACAGGGAAAAGTTTCCCACATGGAGCATCCCCATGGGAAGATGCACTCAGAGCCCAAACAGCACATTATGAGGAAGCCAGAAACCAGAGCAGACGATTTACAACCCCCACCCATAGTCCAGAACAAGGAGGAAATCTCTCAAGTGGAGGGAGAGATAGATAACAGAACACTCTGAAAGTCAATTCAACTGACAACAGAAAATCACAGAAGGGTTTCAAAAGAAGCTAGAATGTGCTGAACCTGATGTTGGGTATGTTGACAATCATGTCATCCAGTGCTATTGAATGTCAATAGCATGCAGAATTGAATGGAGAAGGCTGAGATCAGACGCAATGAGACCAGCCCGAGGCTTCCCAGTATAGAGATGAATAATTTCTCCCCTTCTTTTGAGCTCCCATAAAATTTAACTGACACCTCTCTTATGACATTACCATTTGTTTTATAGTTGCTTTCACACATATAAACTATGTAAAGCTCCTTCTATGTATGTGTGCATGTGTGTGAACAGATATGTATATATATAAATATATATATATGCATGCGACTGTATATATATATGCATATGTGTGTGTGTGCATGCAACTTTTTATATCCTCCACAGCACCTAATATAGCACAGGAGATGTTTCATAAATGTTCAACAAATAAATTAATTAAGCTGGGCATGATGGCTCATGCCTTTAATCCTAGCACTCTGGAGACTGGGGTAAGAGAATAACCATGAGTTTAAGGTCAGGCAGGGCTACAGAGTGAGTTCCAGGTTGGCTGGGGCTGGAGTGAGATGTCTTGCCTCAAAAAAAAAAATAATAATAACAATCAACACATGGCCAAAAGCCATGTGAAAAACTGGTTGATCTGACCCTTGCCCTGTGAACCTCTTAGCTGGACTAGAACAGAAAGCAAAGCCACAGTCAATGACGCATCGTGGGTTCTTCTCCCTGGAACCCAGTAGGCTCCCTAAGTTTATTATATGTACATCATCTGCCACTGCATTTTAAAGTTAGCTGAAGTCAGTTCCCTGTGACATTGAGGAAAATCTTGTGTTATGTGTGGACTTCCCTGGTGCAGACTAGTATATAACCTGCCTTCTGTGTGCTCAGTTCACAGGTGTTTGATTCTATGTTATGGTACACCTTGCTCTAATCTGACCACCCCACTCCTGATTAGAGCCCTTCGTTTCATTCTTTGCAAAATCCCTGATGCAATGACTGAGACTTGGTGAACAGCAATTCCTTAATAACTTGCACAAAGACACAAACTTTCTGCAGTAAATAACAGCATAGCAAAGATTCAAGATCTCCTGAAAAACCCAGAGCCACCCTCACCTTGAAAACTTTCTGACATGATGATGGAGACAATGGTGATGACAATGAAACGAAGCTGTCTTGCACTGCGCATCTCATGTTGTCAGGATTTGTCCTAGGTATCTACAACGCAATCTGACATACAAGCCTCACAAGAAACTAGTAAGGAAGACGCTAGCATGGCCTTCTTGCACATGAGACAACTGAAGACAAAAGATGTCACATAAGTTAACCACTGTGAAAATATGTTGTGTCAAAGTCAAGGTTGAAACCCAGATCCAGCCCACAAGACTGGGATCACGTGTCCAGCTGCCAATATGGATCTTGGAGAATCGAATTCAGGTGGTCTCAGGTCCCCTCAGGCCCTCAGGCTTGCACAGGAAGCACACTTAACTGCTGAACTCACTAGCCCTGCATGTGACTTTAAAAAAAGAAAAGAAAAGAAGAGAAAGGAAAAGAGAAGAGAAGAGAAGAAAGGAAAAGAAGAGAAGAGAAGAGAAGAAAAAGAAAAGAAAAGAAAACAAGGTCCTGCCAATTTCCCAGGGTGGCCTCAATCTCTGGGTTGGTCCCAAGTGATTCTCCTGCTTCCACTGTAGACACACATATGCCTGCAAAACATTCCATGGCACTCAAACACTCTGAACAATCATTTCAAGGAATTTTTATTTATTTTTTTCATTTCAAGGATTTTCAGTGATGAGCACAGCTTTGGAGCCATGGAGTCCCAACAGACTATAAACGAACACAGGCATCCACTTTGTGCATTTTGACTTCTATCTTATTAGTGGCTTCAGGAGAAAGACAACATAAATTTGTGCTTATCATGTTGCCTCCTTTCAGACTATAGGGAATGAGCTGATCCTGTCCAGCTTTGGATGCCTGTATACTCAGTATGAGGCTAGCTACTTACCCACATGGCCAAAGCAACTGCAAACATGGGATTTAAATGTTGTTGGGCTTCTTTGGGGATATATGATAAGATCATGGCACATTCGAGTTACTAATACCATTGAAATGGTCCATTGCAAACATACTCACATGCCTTGTACTATCTTGCCATCTAAGCTCAAAGTCACTACAGAATTAGTCAACTGAAATGCTTTCAAAAACTTAAGATTGGGCTGGAGAGATGGTTTAGTGGTTAAGGTACTCACCTACAAAGCCAAAAGACCCAGGTTCAATTCCCCAGGACCCATGTAAGACAGATGCACAAGGTAGTACATGAGTCTGGAGTACATTTGCAGTGGCTGGAGGTCCTGCCATGCCTATTCTCTTCTCCACCCCACCCCCACCTCTTTTTCCCTCTCTCAAATAAATAAATGAAAATAAAATATTTTTTTAAATTTAATATGAACAGTTCGATATTATTTTATAGTGAGAACTTGTGTTCAAAACAAATTGTAGTCAAGGAGTTGTTTCAGTTTTCCTATGTTTGTTAACTTGTGCTTTGTGTTCTACTATATGTTCTTCCATGCACTGGTAAGAAGGATGCACATTCTTCAGTATTTGGATGGAATGTTTTATAAAATTCTATTAAATTCATTTGACCTATGCTATAACTTAAGCCAAATATTTTTTTGCCAGGTGATCTGACAATTGATAAGAATGGGTTCTAAAGTCACCCACTACTATTCTGCTAGGGTTAAACTATGAGTTTGCACCTAGAAGTGTTTATGGAATTAGTTACAGCCATGTTCAGTGTATTATGAAAGTGTACTGTCCTCTTGATGGATTATGCCTTTAATCCATATGAAGTGACCTTTTTCACCTCTTTTGACAAGTTTGGGTGGGATATTTCAGATATTAGAATAGATCCTTGCTCAGTTTGCTTAAGACACTATGTTTCATCTTTTAACCCTAATGTAGTATATGTCTTTTATGATAAGGTGTATTTCTTATCTGCAAGAAACAGGAGGAGCCTGCCTTTTAACCCATTCTGCTAATCTGTATCTTTTGATTGTGGAATCATAATCATTTATATTTAGATTTATTATTGAAAGATGTGCATTAATTCCTGCCATTTTGTTGATATTGTAGTATTTACTACTTTCTTACTCCTCTCTTGCCTTACTACTATTTATGCAGTAAATTTAACAAGTAAGTGGACTCAATGACATAAATTACATGATCACCTAAATAGATGAAGGAAGAGCTTTTGACAAAATCCAACATCCTTTGTGAAAAACAGGCCTGAAGAAACGGGGAGTATAAGAACATAGTTCAGCCCAATAAAGGCTATATATGCCAGACCTATAGCCAACATCATACTAATGGAGAAAAGATAAAGCATTTCCACTGAAATCAGGAATGAGATAAAGGTGTCCACTTTCTCTGCCCTTATTCTACAAAGTACTGGAAGTCTTCACTAGAACAATATAACAAGAGAAGCGAGTATAATGGATACAGATGGAAAAAGAAGCCAAATTATTTTTATTTGCATATGATATAATTTTATACATAAAAGACCCTAAAGACTCCACCAGAAACTTTTAATCAACACCTTCAGCAAAGTGGCAGGATACAAAATTAACACACAAAATTCAGTACCTTCCTGTATACCAAATAACAAACATGTTGAAGAAGAAATTTGGGGGGAAAAATCCCATGCACAATTGCCCTCCCCTCCAAAAAAAAAATTACAATACCTTGGAATAAAGCTAGCCAAAGAAGTGCAGGATATCTACAATGAAAACTTAAAAACACTCAAGAGAAAAACTGAAGAAGACACCAGAAGATGGAATGATTCCCCACTCCCCCACGTTCATGGATTGGAAGAATCAATGCTGTGAAAATGGTTATTTCACCAAAAGCAATCTACCAAGTTTTATAATCCATTTAAATATTAAGTTTCTGATTAACAATAAGAACAAAAAAAATGACAAACACCACTATTAAAGAGAAAAGGCAAGTCACAGAATAGAAGACATTTACAGCATATATGCTTGTATATGGAGATTACAAAAGTTTTGTTTTACAGTTCTGTAGATTAGTAAACCCAGGGCTTTGTGCATGCTAGGCAAGTGTTCATCACTGAGCTACACCTCCAACCCGGAAAATATTTTGAACTGAATAGCAATGAAAATAATGTATCAAAAATTATTGGGTGCAACTAAAACAGAGATAAAAGGAATGGTATGGCCCTATTCACCTGCAAAAATGGCTACAAACATTCTTTGCATGTGTATGTTCATAATGTGCATATGCACATGTATGTATGTGGGCACACATGTGTGGGAGGGCAGTGCACGTATGTGTGTAGCAGCCAGAAGTTGATGTTGGCTTTCTTCCTCAGTTGCTCTCCACTTTGTTTCACTGAGGCAGAGTCTTTCACTTGAACCTGGAGCTGGCGGATTCAGGTAGTCTAAGTAGCCAACTTGCCCCAGGATTGTGGCAGGGTGCTGAGGATCTGAACTCCAGTCCTCATGCTTGTGCAGCAAGAACTCTACCAACTAACCCATCTCTCAGCCCCTTACAAACAGCTTTAAACTGACAGTGCCAAATGTTGGCAAAGATGCAGGCAAATGGAATCCTTATACTTGGCACTATTGTAGATAGGTTGGTTGGCCCAACTGCTTTGTAAAACTGCTATGCATATGACATAACAATTACACTCCTGTGATACCCAATAGAATTGAGGGCCTATGTGACTTGAGAGTGGTGATGTATGTCTGTAATCCAAGCATTTGGGAGGCAGAGACAAGAGGGTTACTTCAAGTTTAAGGCCAGCCTTGGTTACATAATAAGAACCTGTCTCAAAAAAAAAAAAAAAAAAAAAGAGAGAAGAAGAACAGAAAGGAGAAAGGAAAGGGAAGGGGAGGAAAGAAATGGGGAAAGAAAGAGGAATAGAAGAAAAGAGGAAAGAAAAAGAAAGAAAAGGGAGGGAAGAAGAAAGGAAAAAAGGGAAAGGAGAGGGAAAAGAAATATATGCATATGTATACCAAAAAAATTGGGCAGGAATGTTCACAGTAGTTTATGTATACGTCAGAAAGGGGAATGCAACACAAATGTCCATTAACAGTAGAATAAACTTATAAACTATGAGGTTCCTTCATACAATAAAATGACCACCCTGTCATGAAAAATAATTGACTACTATGTATGTGGCAATGTAGGCAATCTTGCAAATAGAGTATGGGCTAAAAGAAGCCAAGCACAAAAAATACGTAATTAAACCGGGCGTGGTGGTGCATGCCTTTAAGCCCAGCACTTGGGAGGCAGAGGTAGGTGGATCTCCACGAGTTTGAGGTCACCCTGAGATTACATAGTGAATTCCAGGTCAGCCTGGGCTAGAATGAGATCCTACCTCGAAAAACAATCAAAAATAAACGTACTTAGTAATTCCCAAACTAACCTGTGGTGATATCGGGCAGAACAGCAGTTAGCATGGGCAGAGGAGAAAGGGAAGCGTGACTGGGAAGGGGTGAGAGGGAGGCTTCTGAAGTACACACGATATCCTATGCCTTCCTCCAGGTGTGGTTTCATAAATGCAGACTTTATAGAAACCAGACAACCTGTACACTTAAGATTTGTACATTTGGGGCTGGAAAGATGTGACAGTGGTTAAAAGGTGCCTGGCTTCAATTTCCCAGTACCCATGTAAAGCCAGACACTAAAAGTTGTACATGTATCAAGTTCATTTACAGCAGCAAGAGGCCCTGTCATACCCATACACACATACACACACAAATAAATAAGTAATAATATGTTTAAAGATTTGCACATTTATTGCATATGATATACTTTAATTTAAAGAAAAAGCTTTCTTTAAAGCAAAAGAGTAATAGACATGAATGGAAGAAAACTATCAGTTCTAGAGGAGAGACTGGTGATAGGAATTAAGAGTACACAGTTTTAAACATACACACAATGTCCACACCTTTTGTAGGTATCAAATATTATACTGAATGCTAATAAACACATAATTTTAGTTTAAATTTTCAAATATTATGCTAGAGAGATGGCTCAGTGGTTGAAGATGCTTGCTTATAAAGCCTGGTGACATGGGTTTGATCCCCCAATACCCACATAAAGTCAGAAGCACCAAGTGGTACAGGTAACTGGAGTTTATTTGCAGCAGCAGGAGGTCCTGGCGCACCCATTCTTTCTCTCTCGCCCTCTCCCTCTCTCTCAAATAAATAATATAATTTTTTAAATTCAAATATTCACAATCCATGTAGTGAACTCAGAGAGGTTTTTAAATTAAAATTAATGTAAATGACTCAGTGATATTTAAATACAAGAAGACAATTGCATTCATTTACTAAGTGCCTTCCTATCATGCTGATTGTATCTTCACGAGACCACTTTGTATGAGGAGGAGCAATCATCCTGACAAGCATTACTGAGTGTACACTATCTGTCGGGCACTGTTGTGAATGTTTTACATGCATTTAATTGTCATATAACCCTATGAGGCCAGGACTGTTATCACCCCAATTTAACAGATGGGGAAACACACACAGGGAGTTCAAGTGTTTGCCCATGGCCTCACAGCAGGCAAGCAGCACAGCCAATATTTGAAGCCTGGTTTTGAATTGCAGTCTGGATTCTGAGCCTCTGCCCCACTCTGCCACCTTGTAAGGAGCACAGCTCCACGTCTGGGAATTCTCAGCTATAGCACGGAACTCTGGCAAAGCCTGGAATGGAGTTGTGGTGTCAAATATACCTGTTTCATAGAGAAGGTGTTGTAATGTGACTACAGTTACAATAACAATGAATCATATTTTAACATTACCCATAACAACAGACATTAAGTTCACATGGTACTATACTATAAAATATATTAAAAGCTGACATGATCGAACAGTAACCACGTCATTTAATTCCAAACCTCCATTAAGAAATAACTGGATAAATCCTCTCTGTGAGCTCTAGCCCATCTTCGCCCCGTATACGGCACCCACCTCGTCATGCATGCATTGGATGTCATGAGCTGTAACATTCCTCCAGGAGAGCAAGATTTCCTTTGGGCTCTTCTTTGCCCCCTGGGCAAATGACTTGGAGATGTCTTGCGAGTGTCTGTCTAAAGTTCTTCATAAATGTTCCCATGCATCCCTTGATTTTACACATTATACCTGCAGGTTGTAAGTGCTCACTAAACACAGAACTCTGGTTGGCTACGTGAAAGTGGGAATGGCAGATACTTCTGGCACATTGTGCAGCATGCCATTGTGAAGTACCTACCCACAATTCCTCACCTCGGTGAAAGGCCTCACTGACACTTGAGATGGGTCAACACACCTAGCAATTTCAACAACAAAGTCACTATTTCACTGCTGGGTCTTGATGTGGGTTGAATGAATTCACATTGGAGTGCTAAGCAGCTGATTCTAGAGAGAACCTTTGAGAGAAAGCCCACACATGCAGCCTGTGTTATTATTTGGATCTTAAATGTCTCACAAAGACCCATGTGCCAATGGTTGGCCACCTGCCTGTGGCACTACTAGAAGGTTGTGGCACCTTTAAGAGCTGAGGTCTGATGGAAGGAAGTGAGGTCATTGGGGACATGTCCTTGAAGGGGATCTGGGGATCTATCCCTTTCCCCCTTCTCTCTCTTTTTACTTCACAGCCATGATGGCTTTACTTCCTGTCATGTTCTGTCTTGTCACAGACCTCCAAACAATGCAACCAAATGACTATGGACAGAAACCTTCAAAACTATGAACCAAATTATATCTTTTCTCCTAGTAACTTGATTACCTAAGATGCTTTGTCATAGCAATGAAGAGGTGACTAATCAGACTGTCTGCAAGACTTGCAATGAGCAGTTCTGACCACCCACTGGAGGAGGGACAGGGACAAAAGTACCCCCAGCATCTTGGAGAATTTTCTTCCTTTGTGTAGTAGAAGTTCAATACAAACCGCAGGGCTGGTCAAACAGAACTCCCTCTTCAAATGAACAGAAGAGGGTCCCTTCCTGGGTTTCTTCTGCTCCACTCTAGTCTCATTTTCTTTTTCTTTTTCTTTCTTTTTTATTATTATTTTTATTTTTTTGTTAACTCATGGCAATCCTTCTACCTCTATCTCCTTAGTGCTTGCATTAAAGGTGTGTGCCACCAGCTTTCTTTGAGGAATTACTGTGATGGCCGCTTGTTTGTTTGTTTGTTTTGGTTTTTGTTTTTGGTGGTAGGGTCTTGCTCTAGCCCAGGCTGGCCTGGAATTCACTATGTAGTCTCAGGGTGGCCTGGAACTCACAATGGCCATTTTAAAATATGGAATATCACAAGTTTGTGAACTATAACTTGGGGCACCTCAAGAACAGACCTTTGAGGAAAGACTGCTTTTTCCCTTCCCTTAACAAGCATGCACTGGGTACTGGGGAGAAAGTTCGGCAGTTAAGAGCATTTGCTGCATAAGTACGAGGGCCTGAGACCATCTGAGCTCAACTTCCCAGCACCCACATAAAATGCTGGGCATGGCCACGCATGCCTGAGACTCCAGTCCTGCGGGGAACAGAGACCAAGAAATGCTGAGGTTTATGAAAACCACAGCTTAGGTTCAGACTCTCTGTCTCAAGCAAATAAGCAGATGAATGATATATGAGGACACTTGACATTCTCCCCTGGCCTCCACACTCACTGGCACGCCCTGTATGCATGCATCTGCACACACACGTGCATACACACATACCACACACACACACACACACACACACACACACACACACACACACACACACGAGCAGGCATGCGCCAAAACAAAAGTCCTGTCTTGTCCTTCCAAGTTGTGGGCTCGGCTTCCCTCTTCCCCCTCCCCTTCACACTTTACCTCCTACCCTTCTTCCAAACTGCCTTATGTCATTTTCTCCCCACCCACGTTTGTCTTTCTGTTCTGCAATAGGAAAGGCCAAGAGCTCCACCTCAGGAGCAGAAAGAGTTACAAATGAGCCCACAGAGCCTCACAGAACTGCCTGGAACAGCGTTTCTTAAGGACTTACTTTTTGGGCAGACTGTCAGAACCTGAGGCTGGAGTCCCATGTACCTGCTCTCTGCTGGCCATCACCAGCCAGGTCTGATACCTGACACAGGGGTAACAAAGGCCTGACCCATGGAGGGCAGACGTGAGGTGCATCACCTTGACCTTGATCGGCTCTTTGATTCAGGCTCAAGACCTGAGGTATGAGAATTTCACCCAGTGACCCTGTCTGCTAGAAGCATGATTCATTTCTAACATTCTGAGCGAGTTTTCACAACATCTGTCTCAACACTTTCTTCCTCCTCTTCCAGGAACTTCTAACGTGTTGTATTCTTTCATGCTCTTTCTCTCTCTCTCTCTCTCCTCTCCTCTCTCTCTCTCTCTCTCTCTCTCTCTCTCTCTCTCTCCCCTCCTCTTTCCATCCCCCTGGTTTCTTTATGTCTTTTTCCCATGGCCCTGTCTTTTGGCGACTCTTCTGTCACCATCCCTCGTGCCTCCTCCGCCCTCCCTCCAGGGTCCTTGGGAAAGGCCTAAGTGCTCCCCGTGTCACACCATGGCTTTCATCCCGATCCAGGTGGCTTGAATCCAGTACAGGATTTACACCGCCCTGACCCTGAGCCGTCAAGAAGGAACAGCCAGATTAATGGGGTGGGCGGGCTGGGGTAATAATCGTTTGTTTGATGTGACAAGCCTGATAGGCGTTGATTTACTTACAGACTGATGGGCTTTTAATTGAGCACCTCCATCCCAGTCACTTCAAAGGCAGGGGAAGTTGACAAGGGGCCTCTTTCAGACTGGGCTCCTGGTGACTGACAGGCCCCTCCGCCAGCACCCTGCTCGGTCGGCCCGCCCGGGATTGGTCCAGGCAGCCCTGAACCCAGCCCTCTGGCAAAGTAACACATTTTCTGTGTAACTCAGAAATGGCCTTTTGTCTGCTGCCAGGGAAGGCCGGCTTTGCTCGGAAGGCCCCCTGTCTCCCAAAAGGGTGAGCCACGAAGAGGAGTGGGTGATGTGAGACCCGTCTGGGAAAGGGCCCGAGGAGGTGGGCCGATCCCCGGCTGCACCCTTAGCGTGCAAATGTCTGCTTTCTTGTTTTGGCCCAAGCTGGCCCCGCTGTCTTCCACGGCTTTCTCCTCCTTCTCCCCATTTCCTCCCTCTTATTAAGCCCTTCTTTTTGCTTTATGCTTCCAAGGCCCCTTCCTTCCCCACCTCTTTCTCCTCCCACTTCCTCCTTCCTTAGCCTTTGGAGGATAGGCCAAAAAAGGTGGAGCCACTTCTAGTGTCCCTGTCAACACCAGCGTCCTTCTCTTGCAGGAGCCAGGCCTCGGTGTGGACCCCTCACTCCTGCAGGGGACACTGCAGTCCTCCCCCCACACAAACACACCGCCATCAGTTACCTACCTGCCAACCTCAGTCCAAACACTTTAAATGGAAAATTCTAGAAATAAACAATTTGTAAGTTTTAAATAACTTTTTTATGGTATTATTAGTTGTTTTATTTTACTGTTAATTGTTGTTCATCTCTTACATGTCTAATTTATAAATTAAACTCCAACATAGGTATGCGTGTGGAGGAAAGACTACGTATAGGGTTTGGTACCATGTGAAGTTTCAGGTATCCACTGGGAGTCTCGCTCTAGAACCTGTGACATTGCTGTCCCATTCTCATTTGGTCTGGAAGATCCCTTTATTCTGTTTGAAATTTGAGGCAGAATCTATAAACGAAGGTTTGTAAATAAGGATTTGCCTTGGTGTGATTGGTTTTGTTTTGTTTATTAAGTCCTAATTTATTGACAGTCACACTTTTCTTCTTCTCAGAAAAAGCTAGGTGCAAAACTCTCCTAAAGTCTCAGCTTATTTCCTAAACAAAGATTCCCCACACACACACACCACCATGGGGAAAAAGCCATCAAATCCTAGAGGAGGGACCCCCTAGATCAGCCCTCAAACTTCCTCACTAGGTCAGCTGCAGACAAGTGAGGTGCCAGCTAGGAGGAGCTTTGAGTTTTAAGTGAAACCCCATATTGACTGCCCGAAACTGGGCAAGTTCTGTGCCCAGTGTTCTTCTCTGCTCCCATGTGGGAACTTGTTCAGGCACACAAAGCTGGTCCTTGCCTAGAAAGACAATGATAACAACTTCCATGCACGCAGCATTACTTCATTTGGAATGTGCTTTCACATCTGTTATCTTAATTGATCTTTTAACACCTGTGTGAGGTAGGTCAGTGGGATGTTATGATGCCCATTAGCAAGATGACAAAACTGAGACTCAAAGGATAATGTGCTCCTAAAATGCACAATTGAGTCCCAACTCAGGTATTCTCCCTCTAAGTTGGCTCCCTCTACCCCTCCCGTACGGTACTGTCTCATTTCTTTGGGAGGGGGGCACTGCAAACTGAAGCCAGGTCCTTGTACATGCTAAGCATGCGCTCTAACTGAGCTATAGCCCCAAGCCATCTCATAGCTTTTGAAGCTGTTTTTTCTTACTTCAGATGGTCATTTGTTCATTTCTGTTCCTCTTTTTCCCTTCCCCTTTCCCTGGCTTTCTGCCCTTCTAGCCGGGGCCTGTAGGGACAGAGCTCCCAGACTTAACTTTAGGAGACCAAACCTCTCCTTTTGAACCTTGCCTGAGAACACCTGCCTACAGCTTTCCATTCCATGATAAGTGACCATGCATGAAGCACTAGGATTTTATTCTGAGCCCACTAAAGTTTGTGGGCTATGATTTAGAGATAGATCCACCCAGCAGATAGCTAGCTCCTAGAGATAAGGAAACGTGTCTCCCTGACCTGTGGAAAGGACATTTCCTAGAACTACAGAGCTAAGCTCCAGGGTGAAACTTGGGAGGAATTAACCATTTTCTTTTCTTTTTTTTATTTATAATATTTAGTTTTTTTCCTTTTTCCTTTTTCCTTTTTTCTTTTTTCTTTATTAGTCAGTTCTGTATTCAGCAAATACAGTCAGTTTAGTACCATTATTAGGCTCATCCGTGACCTTCCCCCTCCCCTTGGCCCCTCCTTGTTGAGGTATACGGGTCATGCATTGTGGAGTTAGCCCACAGTTATGGGTAAGCTAAATGTCTCTGCATATCATGACCCAACATGTGACTCTGACATTCTTTCCGCCCCCTCTTCCGCAAAATTTCCCTGAGCCATGTTGGGTTCATTTTTGGTCTGCTTCAGTGATGAGGTGTTGGGGGCCTCTGAGGCTCTGGCTCTCTGATTTGGTAGGAGTTGATTTTTCTCTGTGCTGATCTCCTTCCCCCTTGTGCTGGTATCCGGTTCATCAGGAAAACAGCCCCCTTGCTTGTTTCTCCAATTTTTCTTAGTTTCAGCCGGGGCCCTTTTGAGGTATGATGGGGTGGCTCTCTCCTTAGGATCTACATCTATCTGAAAAAGAGAAGCAGATTCTCCAACGGAGAGTAAGTTAGCACCAGGACAAATGAGATACCCCTTACTTTTTTTTTTTTTAATAGAGAATTTAATACGTGTAGGCCCTCTTGTAGCCCACAATTGATGGTAGCTTGATATTGGAGAGTGGGGAATTAACCATTTTCCCTTCTATGTTCTTATGACTTGAGTGTGTTTCCACTGAGGCGCTCTGAGATGTTACAACTTGTCTGCATGCTAGTCCTTCCACTAGAAAGTCTGAGCTTCTGCTTCTTACCGCACAGTCCCAACTGCCCAACAGACAGGGCTTGTTGCAGTGTTTGTGGCTGAAATATTGGTCAGAGAGCAGTCTGTGTGGTAGAGGGGTCGAATACCTTAGAATCCCAAATTCAGCTCCCCTGTTTGCAGTTACAGCTCTTTGGGAATCATTTCTGTTTTCTATGCTTCTGTCTCCTCAGCCACTAAATGGGACAAATAGCACCTACCTCACAATGCTATTGCGAAGCTTGAGTAACTCAACCTTTTTGTTGAATCCACAATACACTGCTATTTAAGATCTGACAAAGAGAAGAAATGCTAGTAAACAAACGCTTTCCATGAAACCGGCATCAGAGGTGTTAAAGCGTAGAAGCTTCACTTTCGGATGGAGTAACTATGTCTACGTAGACAGACTGTCGCGGGCACACGTGCATGCTGCGTGAGAGCCACTGTTGTTGTTAGTGATCTGCCTTCTCACAAGAGCCCCATGATGAGTGAGTTAATCCTCACTTTACAGATGAGGAAACAGAAATGCAGAGGGATGAAGTGGCCTGACCATGTTCCCATAACCAGTGTGTCCTCCGCAGGCATTTAAACCTGCCTTCGAGGTGCCGTAATCTATAGTTAGTATAATAGCTGGCAGCCGCCCACCAAGCTACCAGGGAGTTCAGTACCGTGTTTTGTTCTCAATTGCATTAGCTTTCTTTAATCTAAGTTTCTTTTTTCTCCCTCTGGTATAATTACTCTCATTCTCCTTCCCCCTCCTCCTTTGTACTTAGCTCTGATCTTTTTACTTTTCTCTTAATGTCTTCGGGTTTTACTGTATCTGCGTTTTGAATTGTAAGCAACCTCAAATCTTTTAAGGAGGTAGGAGGTATATATATAAAAAAATACAAAGGTTAAAATCAACTTTTAAAAATTTTTTTGTTTATTTTTATTTATTTATTTGAGAGTGAGAGACAGAGAGAAGGAGGCAGAGAGAGAGAGAGACAGAGAGAGAGAGAGAGAGAATGGGTGCACCAGGGCTTCCAGCTACTGCAAACGAACTCCAGACATGTGTGTCCCCTTGTGCATCTGGCTAACATGGGTCCTGGGGAACCAAGCCCCGAACCGGGGTCCTTAGACTTCACAGGAAAGCGCTTAACTGTTAAGCCATCTCTCCAGCCCCCAAAATCAACTTTTAAAGATGACATGTAGCAAGGGAAAAAAATGAAACTATACCCACAATCTCACATAAGAACATGTAGTCTACATGCATACACTCATGAGGAACGCTGCAGTGAGTCTCCAAGGCCACAACCCACTCTTGAGCTCCCTGCATCTACCACTGAGAACACTGGATGCTAAGTGTCTTGATTAAATGCACACATTCCACGTGCCCCTCAAACTGATGGTTTGCCCAAGGCATTTCAGAATTAACTATGTCTGCTTAAGAATGGAGAGAAGGGGCTGGAGAGATGGCTTAGCGGTTAAGCGCTTGCCTGTAAAGCCTAAGGACCCTGGTTAGAGGCTCGATTCCCCAGGATCCACGTTAGCTAGATGCACAAGGGAGCACACGCATCTGGAGTTCCTTTGCAGTGACTGGATGCCCTGGCGCGCCCATTCTCCCTCTCTCTCTATCTGCCTCTTTCTCTCTCTGTCTGTCGCTCTCAAATAAATAAAATAAACAAAAAATTAAAAAAAAAAAAGAATGGAGCCAGGCGTGGTGGAGGCAGAGGTAGGAGGATCGCCGTGAGTTCGAGGCCACCCTGAGACTCCATAGTGAATTCCAGGTCAGCCTGAGCTAGAGTGAGACCCTGCCTCAAAAAATAAAAAATAAAAATAAATAAAAAAAAAAAGAATGGAGAGAAGTTTGAGGAGCAGGAGATGAGATAATTCAGTCTCTTAGGACCTTCTGTGGGTCTGCTTGTGCCCTCAAAGAAGCAACTACTTAGAGAAGTGTAGGTCTCTGGCATCTCCCAGATGCCAGGAAAGTGCTCTATCACTAAGCACCTTTAGTCCAGCTCTCTAGCTCACTACTGCAGTGAGTCTGAGGCCAGGATGAATCCCATTAGCTCCAAATAGAGCCAATGTAAAAGGCTGTTTTCTACATCAGAAAGGGAGTTTCCACAATGCACGGTATTTGAGATTTTGCTGTAGGGTCCCTACTACCCATGGGGCAGCCCAGGACCTCTAACTTTCACAGACCAAAGCATCATTTCTCCCAAGTGATGAGCTCTGCTTTCTGCCACATGGTCATGATCAGATTAAAAGACAACAGGGGCTGGAGAGATGGCTCAGGACTTAAGTGCTTCCTGTGTAAGCATGGGTACCTGTGGGGGCCTGAGACACGCCCCAGCCTGAGTTCTAGTCTTGGGAACCCATGGAAACAGCTGGGCATAGCCATGAACACCTGTAGTCCCAATCGTGTGGGGAAGCAGAGACCTGGAAATCACTAGAGCTCACGAAAAAATAGCAAGCTAAGGGATCAGTAAAAGACTCCAGCTCAGACAAGAATGAGCAGAAGAGCGATGAAGCAGGGTGCCCAACAGTCTGTCCTGGCCACTGCAGGCAAGGACATGGGGTGCTGCATGGGCACACACGCATGCACACGCATACACCACACACCACACATGTGCACGTCAAAAAAAGACTATGAATAAGATATGGTATCATATTGTACTGGTTTCTTTCCTCCAGAGCAGGGACTCCTTGGACTGGCTCCATGGCTTGTATTTGTGAATTTCCTTGGGTTTGTCAGATGGGATCTGGGGTGATCCGGGTGGAGAATCTTTGATCAGAACTTTTCCTCTCCCTTCCACATGGGCAGAGACCTATTTGAATAAAGGGACGGCTCTCACTGTGACTGTGCAGGGGTGAGTGCCCTGCAATGTGATGAAGGCTGGGTGAGGAAGGGACAGGAAAGAGCAACTATCGTAGGAAGCTTTGCTGTGGGAAAGAGGGAGAACTCGCCCGGGCCCTGTACCCAGGGGTGGAGCCTACTGCCCCCTCCTCCCCCGCCAGGGCTGAGCAAAGCCTACTCTGGGCTCAGATCCAACAGACAAAGCAGTGATACCTGAAGGGGAGGGAAGGATGAAATGCGGGCTCAACTCTTCCCTAAGGTACGTGTAGCTCATCTCTCAGGCTCCCAAGCAGCCGCACACCAATGCTGTGTGTATCTAGGCCTTCTGTGAGATCATCCCTTAATGGAATATTTAAGAAGTCAGATATAAAACCGGACATGGTGGTGCACACCTTTAGTCCCAGCACTCAGGAGGCAGAGGTAGGAGGACTGCCATGAGTTCGAGGCCACCCTGAGACTCCATAGTGAATTCCAGGTCAGCCTGGCCTAGAGTGAGACCCTATCTCAAAAAAAAAAAAAGGAAGTCAGATAGATATCAGCAGCCTTTTATCATGTGCATTTCTTTCTGTACAAACAGTTGCAGGTGGTTGAGTAGGTGGCACTGATTTTTTAAGTTGGATATGTCTTTCAATACCTAAATCTATATTTTCCTGGGGACAGAAGGTGCATGAAATATAAATTTCACAGGTCAGAACCTAGAAAATAGATACACCTCAAGATATTTGAAAATTAAAACACACATCCTGCTGAAAGCCTTTTTTTTTTGTCATTGCAACCAGTAACAAATGCCTATTGTTATTACATGCTCATAAATAACTTGATTTTGGCATATGCTTTCTCACCAAACAAAAAAATGAATAAATTAAATTTGATTTACTACCTTTTTCATTTTTATTAGCACTGCTCTGAAGAGTTTATGTAAGGGACGTGCCAGAGCAGTTATGCCAAATGTTTTAAGGCGTTGGTATTGATATTATATAAATTAAGGTGTTTCAATTTGCATTCTTTAATTAACTAAATACTGGCAGAAAAATAAAACACAAGGGCAGCCCTGACATATTGCCTCTATTAAACTGCTGACATCTCCAAAAAGATGCGTTAAGTAATCCAATTCTTTCAGGGGTAGGAGGGGACTATTAACACACTCATATTTGGCACAAGATTCTAAGGTTTAAAAAACTGATATCCTGCTTTGCTTGCAGAGAGGACAGGGGATGGATATGTTCTCATGTCGCCCAGAGGAAGTTGGACAAAATGCTTGAATTATCTATCTATCCTACCAAGGTTTGAGGGAAGGGTCACCAAGCATGGTTCCCAGGCACCATGAGGCTACTGCCTTTACCACCAAGGACTGAATTGTGACTCACTGGGGATGAACCAGTTGAATTAGTCCCATGTATTCTGTATTAACATGATCACACAAGAAACCAAGGAGAGAAACAGCCCGGGGCCCTTCGGTGGCATGGCTGCTTCTAGTTCATACCAGCTCACAAGAAAAGCTACAGAGAGAAGACAATTCCCACTGGCTGACCATGGGAAAGTGATTTCTCTCCCAGCACCGGCTGAGAAAGCTGCGTTTCTCTTCTCTATTAAATGCACAAGGTCCTCAATGAGCCATCTGTTTACTGTTCTTTTGCCGTCCTGAGGATGCCTGTCTTGCATTCTTCGCCTAGTCTGGGACACGTCATGTGAAGGCAGAGATCTGGAGGCTTCAAACTCCTGCTGAGCTGACTAGCATGTCCACATGGAAACATGGGGTTCACCTTGCCCACGGCCCCCACGCTGCTCCTACCCCTTCACAGGGCATTCTCCCATCACAAATAAGAAGCAGTGCAAGGAAAATGAGTACTGTTGCTATAGCCCTACCCAAGCTTTCTTCCTGGATAATTTTCTTTATGTGCTCAAGGAATAAAACACGAATTCCAACTTAAAGAAGCACTGTGGTCTTTTTTTTTTTAACTTTTTTTTTGTTGTTCATTTTTATTTATTTATTTGAGAGTGACAGAGAGAGAAAGAGGCAGATAGAGAGAGAGAGAATGAATGGGAGCGCCAGGGCTTCCAGCCACT
This sequence comes from Dipus sagitta, assembly GCA_036346955.1. Taxonomy (NCBI): domain Eukaryota; kingdom Metazoa; phylum Chordata; class Mammalia; order Rodentia; family Dipodidae; genus Dipus; species Dipus sagitta. Next base: position 23,139,180 of record CM070783.1, read on the forward strand.
GCAAACGAACTTCAGATGCATGTGCCCCCTTGTGCATCTGGCTAATGTGGGTCCTGGAGAATCGAGCCTCAAACCGGGGTCCATAGGCTTCACAGGCAAGCGCTTAACTGCTAAGCCATCTCTCCAGCCCCATTGTTGTCTTTTGCTAGCATCCCATGCCCCCCCCCAAAAAAAACTCACTTTCTTCTTGCTTCTCAGCTTGCAGCTCTGTCAGTTGTTTTAAACATGTCTCCTGTCATAAATAAAAGGCTTCATTATGCATTTTGGCTACAGCGGTGAAAAATTCACCCAACTTTGAAAGAGGACAGAGACCTCTGAGAGTTGTCCAGTCCTGACGTGGCATGGGAATGTGCGTAAGGAAGAGTTCGCATTCCGCTGGTGGACTTTAACTGCCGAGGCTTTTCTGGTCTGGACTCTTGGTATGGTTTGGAAATGGTTTAAGGTTTATGTGTTAGAAACTTGGTCTTCAGCCAGGTGATTTTAAGTGGTGGGGCTTTTAAGAGGTAGAATCTAGGAGGTCATGAAATCATTGCAGGTGTTCCCTTAGAAGGAATTAGTTCCCAGTCTCTCTGGCTTCCTGTATCACCATGTGATCTCTCCTTCTCCCATATGTCACTGCCTTGATGCCATCCTCCATGATGGCACCCAGCAAAGGAGGCCCTGGCCAGAGCCAAAGCTATGCTGTTTGATCTATGAGCCTCAAAACTGTGAGCTAAATAAACCACTTCTCATTATAAGTTACCTAGCCTCAGGTATTTGATTGTAGTAACTGAAAATAGATTAACGTGACTATCTAGGGATTTTTGAGGCTTGTTTTGTTTTATTTTCAATCATTTGTACATTGCTTTATTTAAGTTCATTAATAGAAAAACAAAAGCAGCTTGATAGAAAGTAGTTGTCTGAACTATCATTGTCAGACTATGAGAGATGGGGGGGACGCCTCATGATGGCTGAAGAAAGACTTTAACATGTGAGTCAGAAAACTCAGTAAGCACTGGAGTTCCTTAAAATATTTTAGTTTATTTTTGTTTATTTGAAAGTGAGAGAGAGAGAGAGAGAGAGAGAGAGAGAGTGAGAATGTGCATGCCAGGGCTTCTAGCCACTGCAAACAAACTTGAGACACATATGCCACTTTGTGTTTTATGTGGATCCTGGGGAATCTAACCTGGGTCCTTAGGCTTTGCAGGCAAGCACTTTAACTACTAAGCCATCTCTCCAGCCCAGCATTAGAGTTCTTGGAACTTTGCTTTGACCCCCTGGAATTAGATGTCTCCTGTCTCTACACACTTACCAAGCCCCTAGCTAGTGCTGAGCCTTCTTCCCAGCATCACAAAGTGAAGGTCACTGACAAAGTAAGACTGTGAGCTTTTTTTTTTTGGTTGTGCAGAAATATTTTAATTTCATGTGGCCCATTAGTTGACTCTTGGGGCTATTTCCTGTGCTACTAGAGTTCTGTTCAAAAACTAGTTACCTATACCTGTAACTTCCAGTATGGTTCCTATGTTTTTCTCAAGTAGTTTTACTGTTTCTGATTTTAAATTGAGGTCCTTCATACATTTTGTAAGCAAACACCCTTAATCACTGAGCCATCTTCTGGGCCCCTCCTTGGCCCATTTTGAATTGATCTTGGTGCAGGGTGAGATACATGAGTCGTAGTCCATTCTTCCACAAATGGGAGATCCAGTTTTGCCAGCACCACATGTTGAAAAAGCTTTTTTCCCAGTGTATGTTTGTATGTTTTTGTTGCTTTGTCAAAAATTAGCTATGTGGGGGCTATGTGGGGCTGGAGGGATGGCTAAACAGTTAAGGCATTTGCCTGCAAAGACAAAGGACCCAGGTTTGATTCCCCAGGACCCATGTTAGCTAGATGCACAAGGTGGCACATGTGTCTGGAGTGTGTTTGCAGTGGCTAGAGGCCCTGTCATGCCCATTTTCTCTCTCTCTCTCTCTGTCAAATAAGTAAATAAATAAAAGTAGCTATGCGGATTTATTTATTTGTTATATTCCTGGGTCCTCCATTCTATCCCATTGGTGTGTCCGTGCGTCTGTTTCTGTGCTGTCACTGTCACGGTGGCTCCACAGCATAATTTCACGTCAGGGATTGTGACATTTCCTCCTGTGCTCTTTCTGCTAGGGATCGCTTTGGCTGTGTGGTCTTTTGTGTTTCCACAAGAACTGTTGAGGTTTTTTGTTGTTGTTGTTTTCTAAGTCTAAGAAAAAGTCATTGGAACATCAATAGGATGCATTGAATCTGTAGATTACTTTTGGTAATATAGCAATTTTCACAATATTAATTCTGCCAAGTCAAAACACGGAAGGTCTCTCAATCATTTGCCACCATCTTTTATGTATTTTTTCATTGACTTAAAGGTTTTTTTTGTTGTTTTTTTTTTTTTTTTTTTTTTGGTTTTTCAAGGTAGGGTCTCACTCTGGTCCAGGCTGACCTGGAATTCACTATGTAGTCTCAGGGTGGCCTCGAACTCACGGCGATCCTCCTACCTCTGCCTCCTGAGTGCTGGGATTAAAGGCGTGCGCCACCAACGCCCGGCTACTTAAAGTTTTTTTGTATAAGGTCTTTCACATCCACAGTGAGGTTTATTCCAAGGCAGTTAAAAAAAATTTTTTTTTACTCTGTGTGTGTGTGTGTGTGTGTGTGTTTTAAAGAAAGGGTCTTGCTGTACCCCAGGCCCACGCTGATCACAAACTCACAGTGATTCTTCAGTCTTGCTTTCTGAGTGTTGGAGTTAAAGGCATGAGCCACCATACCAAGCTATTTTTTAAGCTATTATGAATGGAATATGATTTCTAATTTCTTTCTCTACAAGCCTGTTGTTAGTATAAATGAAAGCTACTGAATTTTGAAAGTTTTTATTGATAACTTCCATATATATACACACACACACACACACACACACATACACACACACACATACACACAATATACCATGATCATATTCCCTTCCCACCACCCTCCTTTTTCTCTTTTCCCCTATCCCCACTCCACAAATCCTTCTTATTTCCAACTAGACCCTGTTCTATTTGGATGTCATCATTTTCCCCTCCTATTATGAAGGACTTGTGTGGGTAGCATCAGCCACTGTGAGGTCATGTGTGCTGTGGCTGCTTTTTGTCTGGAAGATAGTATTGCAAAGCTCTCCTCCCCTTCCTTTGGTTCTTGCATTCTTTCTGCCACCTCTTCCACAATGGTCCCTGAGCCTTTGAGTGAGATGTCTCACTTAGTGCTGAACACTAAACTCTCACTTCTTATCAGCACTTTGATGAGTTTTGAGCCTCCCCAGTGGTCACCACCATCTGAAAAGAGAAGCATCTCTAACTACAAATGATAATAGCATTAATATATGGGTATAACTATAGGTATCTAAAGGAAAGTTTGGTGGGTACAACATATCCACTTAACCAAACAAGAGTAGTAGTTGTCCCTCTAGGACTTATGACTTCCCCAGCCATAGGCTTTTGATTGGGTTTTTAGTACCAGGCATGAATGAATTTTCTCCTGTGGAGCACGCCTCAGATCCACTCAGAGAGCAATGGGTTTCCACCTTAACACACATGTCACCATTGCACCAATTGGCACATTCGGCCTGGCTGGCCAGCCATAAAGTTTTCAGGGTACTCTGCTGATTAAGACTGTTAGTGACTTTTGTCCCCCACAAGCTGCCTAGCTCTTTGCAGCGGGCAGGACAGCTAGTCAGCAGGTACAAGGCTTCCGGCTCCAGCTTGATTTCCCAGTGTCCTACCAAAAGCTGCTCATTGTTGCATGCTGACTTCGTATCCTGTAACAATAAATGACAGCATTTATTGAATCTAGGAGCTTTCTGGTAGAATCTGTAGAATCACTTAATTGTAGAATAAAATCACCTGCAAATAGGGATTTCATTTGTCCTTTCCTATTTTTATCACTTTCGTATCTTTCTTTCTTCTTACTGCTTTAGTAAGACTTCAAGCACAATGTTAGATAAGAGGGAGATAACAAAGAGCACCTTTGTCTTGCTCTGGGTTTTAGAGGAAATGTTTTCAGATTTTCCACATTTACTGTGATGGAGGCTACAGGTTTGTCATACATGCTCTTCATTATTTTCAGGTACATTCCATCTATTCCTAGTTTCTCATTATGAAGTCATGTTGAACTTTGCCAAATGTCTTTTCTGTATCTATCAAGATGGTCATCTCATTTCTGTTTTTTATTAATTTCTACTCTTCTTAAGTTTATTTATATGGTGGGTTATATTCATTGATTTTATATGTCGAACCAATATTTCGAACCAAAGTGATCATGATATATGGTCTTAATGTGTTTGAGAATTCAGTTTGCAAGGATTTTGTTGAGAATTTCTGCATCTATGCTCATCAGGGAATTTGGTCTGTAGTTTTCCTGACTATTGTATCTTTACCCAGATTTAGAATCAGGATAAAATTGGCTTCATAGAATAAGTTAGGTAGTGTTCTTTCCCTTTCATTTATAGGTTACAAATTGAGAAGTGTTGGTATTAGATATTTGTCAAAGTACAGGGATAGAATTTAGAACTGAATCCATCTGGTCCTGGGCTTTTCTTTGTGTGGAGACTTCTAATTACTCCTTCAATCTCTGCTCAGTATGGGTCTCTTTAAATTGTCTATATTTTGTAGCTTTAATTTTGGTGAGTCACATGCATTGAGACATTTATTTGTTTTAATCTAATTTTTCCAACATTTTGAAATATGTTTTCTTTTTTAAATATTTTAATTATTTATTTATTTGAAAGCAGACAGAGATAATGAATGCGCATGTCATGGCCTCTTGCCACTGCAAATAAACTCCAGATGCATACACCACTTAGTACATCTGATTTTATATGAGTACTGGGGGAACCAAACATAGGCCATTAGGCTTTGCAAATAAGCACCATTAACTATTGGGCAATCTCTCCAGCCCAGAAATATATTTTTCATATTATCCATAATGTGTTTTTTTTCCTAGCCCTTTAAATTGTATCACAACGTGGTTTATCTAACATCTCTCTAGAATTGCAGTGTGTAGTATGGCTATAAACTTTCCTCTTAGGACTGACTTGTCTGTATCCCAGAGGATCTGGGAGTTTGTGATTCCATCTTTATTTCATTTATTAATTTCCTCTCTCATTTCTTCAACAACCTACTGTTAATTGAGAACTGTATTCAGTCTCCACATGTAGCAGTTACCTTCTCATCACTGGGACAAAACACCTGCCCAGAAGCAGTTTATGAGATGAAAGGGTATATTTCCAGCCTATTTTAATGGGAGGTTTCATCATGGTGGAGGGAGCATGGTGAAAACAGACACCTGGGTGTCACATTTCCATACCAGCACGGAAGTAGAGAGAGTGAGCTCTACTGTTGGCAAATGGGGCTGGACTATAAAAGCCCAACCTCTGCCCTCAGCAACAAACCTTCTCCAGCAAGGCTTCACCTCAGGTCCAGCACCTGAGACTTGTGATGAATTCCTCTGGGATCCAAAAAGATTGGGTGACTCCACCCCCCTCCATCTATGCTGCTTACTTTCTGGGCAGAATTCACCCTCAGCCAGCAGCTTTCCTTAATGGCCATCCCATTGTCCTGGTATCTCCAACATCCTGGGCTCTCCACTACAACCTATGGGTTCATCTTCACAACTCCATGCCATGGCACCCTATGGCCTCCATTCAGGGACTATGGTGCTGCTTCACATCGCCTAACCTCAACACTCATCTCCAGGACTGTTTTGTAATCCAATGACTTTCCATTTCCTGCATTTGTTATACTTTCAAAACCACTAACAGGTGAGTGACACTGCCAAATTTGTTCATCCAGAGAGATGGAAGCTCAACTTATGAAGCAGGAAAATCCTTTAGGATTCTTCCCTCAGGGCCCCTTCTTTCAAAACAATTAGCACTCCTCTTATTGTCCCAATGCAGCACAGCTGGCCCATCCTCAATGAAGTAACAATCCCAGCTGAAGTGCTCGCAGTCTCTGGTCATTGTACTTGTTCACAATTCTTTCTGCATCAAATTTTATATATTTCATATCCTACTCTGTATTTTCTTCCACAAAACACGACAATCCATTACCTTTAAATTAATCTTTGCTTAAGTTCTCAGGACACAAGAAGTCATTTTCTATTCCAGAACATATGTGCATGGCCTTTAGCCCAGTTCCCATCAAAGTCTGTTCTTTCCCCTCTGAAACCTCATAAGCTCAGCCTCCACAGTGCATGCTTCTCCTGAATATTGGTCTTTCAAACTCTCACCAGCATGGCCTGTTAAGCTCTGTAGTCCAAAGTTGCAAATTCTTCCCAATTCCTCTCAATAATCAGTTCCAAAAGACTGAAAACCACATAGATTTATTGTAGCAACAACCCCACTTCTGGTACAAATTTTCTATAGCACTTATTTTCTCAATGCTAGGAAAAAAGAAAAAAACACCTGACCAAAAAACATCTTTTGGAAAGAAAAGGCTTATTGCTGGCCTACAGTTTCAAGGGGATGTTTTATCATGATGGGGAGAACAGGACAACAGCAAACAGCTAGGTGTCCCATCTCCTTATCAACAGGAAAGAAGTGGTGAGAGTGAGCTTCCTAGAACTGGACTATAAAATTCCAAGATCTGCCTCCAGTGACAAACCTCCTCCAGCAAGGCTGTGCCTCCCAAGGAGATCAAGTATGGACTTAATCACAAGTACTTGAGGCTATGGGGGACATTTTACATTTAAACAACCAGCCACATATTTGTGTTTTTTCTGAAGTTTTCTCTTGCTGTCAATTTCTGATTTTAGTTCACTGGGGTCTAATAAGATGGGAGGAATTATCTCTTTTTTGTGTGTTTCTTGGAGTTTTCTTTGTGAGCTATGATGTGATCCATTATGGAGAAGTTTCCATGTACCAGTGAGAAAAACATATATTCCCTATTTATTAGATGAATTGTTCTGCAAATGACTATTAATCCAGTTGATCTATGGTACAATTTAGTTGCAAAGTACCTCTGTTGATTTTTTTGGTTAGTGTACCTACGTAATATGTGCATGGGGCATTACAGTCTTCCACTACTCTTGCATCAGGACCTATGTGACCTTTTATGCTATTTAATATTTGTTTTATGAATCTAGGGCCCTGATATTTGTTACATAAGTATTTACAATAGTTATTATGCCTTCTTGGTGAATTGCTTCCTCTATTAATACATAGTGTCCCACTCTGTCTCTTTTGATCAGCTTTTATTGGAAGTCTCCTTTATCAGATGTAATAGCTATGCCCACTTGTTCACAGTTTCCACTGGGTTGGCATGTTGCTCTCCATCCTTAGACCCTCGATTTTTGTGCATCTTTAATAGCAGCTGTGTTTCTTAGAGACAACAGGTAGTTAGAGCCCATGTTTTTGGTTTTTTGTTTGTTTGTTTGTTTAATGGGTTTCTTTTTCTTTGCACATACAATATGTGGGGGTAAGGTGTGCATGTGTATGCATAGATGCATATACCTGTGCACACATGAAGGCCTGAGGGTAACATCAGGTATCTGTTCTGTATTGATTATCCACCTATTTCCTTGAGACGTTGTCTCTCCGAACATAGAGCTATAGTTTTCGTGAGCCCCAGCAATTCACTTGTCTCTGCTTCCCACAGGACTGGAGTTACAGTCATGCATGGTCATGCCAAGCTATTTATGTGGGTCCTGGGGATTTGAACTCAGGTGGCCTAAGGCCCCTGCAGGCCCTCATGCTTGTGACACATGGTCTTACTCATTAAGCCATCTCCCCAGCCCATGATCCTGTTTTGAAATCCAGTCCCTTAGTCTGCTTCTTTTTATTGGTGAGTTGAAGTCGTGAACATTTGAAGTCATTAGTGAAAGGGTCTTTCCAAGGATGTTAAGTGATTGTCTACCTGACTGTGCTACCAATACTTCTTTTCGCCTCTCCTGTTAGTCTTGGGAGCTTGCTGTGTTGGACATGAGTGGTTCTTTTCCCTCTCATCATTGTCCATCTGTTCCTTACTTGGTGGATATTCTTCCATGTGTTCTTATGATGATTACTGAGTTTTTTTTTTTCCCACCCTTCCAATATATTAAGTTTTGTTTGTTTGTTTGTTTGTTTTGGTTTTTCGAGGTAGGGTCTCACTTTAGCGCAGGCTGACCTGGAATTCTCTATGTAGTCTCAGGGTGGCCTCAAACTCACGGTGATCCTCCTACCTCTGCCTCCTGAGGGCTGGGATTAAAGGGGTGTGCCACCATGCCCAGCCTAAATATTGTTTAAAAAAAAATTCTGTAGAATTAGTTTGGTCGTAACAAATTATCTTAATTTTCGTTTGTTATGAAATATCTTTATTTCTCCATCAGTTTTGAGAGATAACTTCTGGGTATAGTATGCTTAATTGTTATTTACTTTAATAGCTTGAAATATATCAATCTAAGATTTTTTGCCTTCTTAGGGTTGCAGAAGAAAAGCCAGAAGTCATTCTAATTTTTCTTGCAGTTGTATTGCCCTGCAGCTTTTAGTGTTGCCTTGTGTATGGAAAGGTTCTTCTGTGGTCATGTATGTTTGGGGTCCTGAATATCTCTTATTGTCTGGATGTCAACCTCTTCCTGTAGGTTTGGGAAATTTTTTGTTAGCCTTTCATGAAATAATTTGACTATAACTTTTATGTTATTTATTTATTTGAGAGAGAGAGTGAGATAAAGAGGAAGAGAGAGAATGAGCAAACCAGGGCTTTCAGCCTCTGCAAACAAACTCCAGATGCATGTGTCACCTATGCATCTGGCTTACCTGGGTCCTGGGGAATAGAACCTGAGTCGTTTGGCTTTGAAAGAAAGCTCCTTAACCGCTAAGCCATCTGTCCAGCCCAAATAATTTGCCTATAACTTTTGATGAAATTTCAGTTCCTTCTTCTACCTGCTGGAGTTTAGGGTTTGGTCTCTTGAATGCATTCCAGGCCTCTTGGAAGTATTGTTCAAGTTCCCTGATTTTTTTTTTTTTCTTTATAGGTCTGTGGGTGTTATTGTCCCAACTGTGTCCTCTATCTCTGAAATTTGATCTTCTGCATGGTCTTGTCTGTTCATGACACTATCGTAATTTTTATTTGAGATATTGTTTCCTTTATTTCCATAATTCCCTTCTGTTTCTTTTCCAGTGTTTCAATTTTCTTGCTGGATTTGTCAACCATGTTTTGAACACTCTGCTCCAATTTGCTAACCCTATTATTCACTTCAGAGACTGTCATGTCAAAGTCTTAAATGGCTTTCCTGAGTTCATTCATCTGCTTCCTTGAGCGTTCTATATGGCCATTGATCCTTTACAAAAGCAGTATTCTGAATTCCTTCTCTGACACTTCCCCTATCTGGGTGGTTTTGGTTTCAGTTATAGGAGAGTTAGGAGGCTGGGAGAGGCTTGGTGGATTGTTGTCTCATGTTCTTTGTGTTCCCCTGCTGCGCTTCCCTCATCTGCTGGGCTGGGTGTAACTTAGGAAAGACTTCCCTTTCCCACCTCTATCTGTGCAAGCTTCCAAAGACCACTTCAGTAGTGTTTGCGATGCTTGCAGCTATCTAAGTGAGCCACAGTGGTGTGCTCCACTTATTTATGGACACTCTTGGTATTGCCTTGCTGTAGAAGACCCTTTTATATCATGTTTGTGATCCTGTTATGCTTCAGAGATAGCAGTATTGGGATTCAAAGTTTGTAGAGCAAAGTATGTTTTTAAATAGTAAAAAGAGGAAATTAGGAATGAAGGAGGGTGAGTAGCATAAAATGGAAGACATATGGATTAGAAGCATGAGAGGTAGTACTGAGACTGTCTTAGAAGAAGGAATATGAGAAGAAGGTCTTTGTTTTGCTGAGAAAAGTGAAGGAAAATCAGAGGTATAACTTTGTGAGGTATAGTTTAGGACCTGGTTGGATAACAATGTACAAAGTTGTAAATCTTTGTAAAACATAAACAATTAGGAAGAGAAGTCTACTAAAATATCACAGAAAGATGATTCTTTGTTGGGGAAATGGCTCAGCAGTTAAAGGTGTTTGCTTGCAAAGCCTGCTGGCCTGAGTCCAACTCTCCACCACTCACATAAAGCCAGAAACACAAGGTGGAAAAATGCATCTGGAGTATACTTGCACTGGCAAGAGGCCTTAATATACCCATCCTCCCTCCCTCTCTTTCTCTCTCTCTCTCTCTCATAAATAAAAATACTTTTGAAAAGATTTTTTTAAAAAGCAACAAAAACAGATGCCAGAAATCCTAAGAAACCATAAAACTATAGTGAAAACATACATGCACACTTATACATATAAACCAACCAGTAAACAAACCAATAACAACAAAAGACAGGAAAGAAAGAAAGAAAGAGGGAGGGAAAGGAGGGGAAGGAGCAGGAAAAGGAAAAAAAGGAGAGAGGGAAGGGAGGAGGGAAGGAGGGAAGGAAGGAAGGAAGGAGAAAACAGTACCCTTGCTCTCGTCTATACCATTTTGTTCTTAGAACCACACTTGGGAGAAGTTTAGCATACAGTACTGGTGCTGAGTACTCTTTAGGGGTGGAACCCAGGGAGGGCTCCAAACCCACCACTATACCTTATCCTGAAACATACACTGGTGCTCTCGCTCTCTCTCTTCTCTCTGCCTAGTGGTTGGTTGATGTGGACTGAATGGGGAGCCTGGGTCTGGAGCCCACACCATACTCTCTGGTGCTATCCTGTGGCCCCGGGGTCTGTTGGTGTGGACAGTGTGCTGGTGCTCTCCTGTCCACCTGGGCTCAGTCAACCTACACTAAGTTTATCAAAGCAAATACAGAGTAGTTTATAGAGCATGCCCATTTTTATACAAAATGGGGAATGAAAAACAAGGCTAGAGAGATTGCTTAGTAGTTAAGGCACTTGCCTGTGAAGCCTAACGACCCAGGTTCTACTCCCCCGAATGCATGTAGCCCAGATGCACAGGTGGTGTACGTATCTGGAGTTCGTTTGCAGTGGCTAAGGCCCTGTCATGCCCATTCTCATTCTGTGTGTGTGTGTGTTATAAAAAGGGGGAAAGACTGTGTATTTGCTAATATATGAACAAAATATCTCTGGATGGATGACAGTGAACTCACAGCACTGTTGTACCAGGGAAAGAATCAGATGGTTGGAGGAACGATTTCCACTATCATTCTCATAGCTTTGGAATTTTGTGCCATGGGAATACACTTCATAATAAATAAATAAAAAGCATTTTTCAACAAAATATAAGCAAGTTTAAGTCCCCTTTAAAGAGGCTGTATATGTAAGCACACGCTCTGAATGACCCTCTTCTTGTCATTATTTGTTGGTACTCTGCTCCTTGGTTCCTTCTCCATGAGGAGACTGGCAGAAGGCCACTGAAATAAACACTTACTGAATTTTTCTTACATCTTGGCTTTTGTTTTTCTCAGATGTAACTTATGATAATCAAGCCACTGAACAACTGTCTTCTTTATTTTTGTTCTTTTTGGGGGGAGGTTTTCGAGGTAGAGTCTCGCTCTAGCCCAGGCTGACCTGGAATTCACTATGACCTTGAACTCACAACGATCCTCCTACCTCATCCTCCTGAGTGCTGGAATTAAAGGTGTGTACTGCCATGCCTGGCTGTTTTGTTGAGTCATGGTCTAGCTATGCAGCCCAGGCTAGCTTCGAACTCATCACCCTCCTGCCTCCGCCACCTAAATGTAGGATTACAGGCATGCACCACCACATCTGGCATTCTTTTTTTGTTTTTAAGTGTGTTTGCTGAAATGAGTTTGGAGCTGCATATCTTAGTGAGTTGGGAGTCTGGCCTAAGAAAGGGCACATGTTGAACAAATACTGAATAAGGATTATGAATCATCGTTACCTCCATGTCCGAACCTCCTGAGAAAGGTCAAAAGCAGGTGCAATAGCAGCGCTGCACAACTGAGATAAACACAGACTATCACCCACCAGGTCTTCCCACGGCCTGAGTCCTGACTGGCTTCCATTGGTGGTAGCATGTTGGGAGACACAAGAGGACCTTTCACTCTACTCACAGATTCTCATTCCACCTAAATTACAGAAGGTATTCAGCCACACTAGAATGGTGTCTGCACCCCAGACAGTGTTCTACAAGCATTAGTGGAAATCTGTATTTATCTGTGAGTAAATGCCCTTTAAAAAGCTCATTTGTAAGAGGGGCTGCAGAGATGGCTCAGTGGTTAAAAGTGTTTGCAAAACCTGCTGGCCTTGGGTTTGATTCTCAAGTATCTACTTAAAGCCAGATGCACAAAGTGGCACATTTGTCTGGAGTTCATCTGCAGTGGTAGGAGGCCCTGACACATTCATATTCATTCTCTCTCTCTTTCTCTCTCTCTCTCTCCTCTCAAATGAGCTAAGGGATAGGGGAAAGCAGTGCTTTGGAACACTGTCTTCCAGACACAAAGTGGTAGTTGTATTCATGACCTCATAGCAGCTGTCATTACCTGCACAAGACCCACATGATACTGGGCTCATCAACAGGTTATCATGGATGATGGAGGACAGCAAAACCAAAAAGATATTAAAATAGAAGAGGGAATCATAGGAAAGAAGAGGAGGATTCAGTGAAGAGGGATGAGGGAAGGAGAATAAAGGATGGTCATGGGAAGGGATATATAAAGACTTTTACAGCTTTTTAATTTTAATTTTTTTTAAGATCTATATATGAGTTAATTTAGAAAGGAAAAAGGGTAGATTCCAGAAACTTAACTTTTTTTAATTAAAAAGAAATTAGGGCTGGAGAGATGGTTTAGCTGTTAAGGCACTTGCCTACAAAGCCAAAGGATCCTGGTTCGATTCTCCAGGACCCACGTAAGCCATATTCACAAGGGGATGCATGCATCTGGAGTTCGTTTGCAGTAGCTGGAGGCCCTGGTGTGCCCATTCTCTCTCTCTCTCTCTCTCTCTCACTCTCTACTTCTTTCTCTCTCAAATAAAAAGAAAAAAAGAAATTTTTTTAAAAAGGAATTTAAAAAAAGAAATTAGAAGCTGGGCGTGGTGGCGCATGCCTTTAATCCCAGCACTCGGGAGGCAGAGGTAGAAGGATAGCCATGAGTTTGAGGCTACCCTGAGACTACATAGTGAATTCCAGGTCAGCCTGAGCTAGAGTGAGACCCTGCCTTGAAAAACAAAAACAAAAAAAGAAAAAGAATTTAGAAAAAAAGGAACAAATCAAAGCAAAGATGAATAAAGAACAAAATAAAATAACAGTGCATTTGCCAGACACGTCTATTATCCTAGGACTTGGGGGGGCTGAGGGAAGAGGATCATGTGTTCAAGGCCAGCCTGGGCTATATAGCTAGACAGTCTTCAAAGGGGGGTGAGGATGCTTTTGTGCTTACAGGATAAAGTTAATCAATGTTTCACCACTGTGACAAATACCTGAGGACAAAATTTAAAGAGGGAAAATTGATTTTGACTCACGGTTTCTGCAGTTTCAGTCTATGGTGACTTAATCCCTCACTTTGAGCCTGAGGTGAGACCAAACACCATGGCAGAGAGTATAAAACAGAGCAAAGCTGTTTAGCCAGGAAGTGGCGAGAGAGTGACAAGGGCCAGCGCCAAGATATGGAACCTGTTTCCTCCAACTAAGCCCTACCTCCTAGTTTCCACAACCTCCCAATCATGCCAGTCAGTAAGGTTCTGGCCACACAAGCATGAAGACCTGAGTTTGATCCCCAGCACCCACATAAAGTGAAGTGTGGCAGTGCAAGCCTGTAATCCCACCACTGGGAAAGCAGAAATTGGAGAAGCCCTTGGGTTTGCTAACTGGTTTGTGTAACCAAATCCATGAGCTCCAGGTTCACTGAGAGTCCCTGTCTCAAACACTAAGGTGGAAAACTATGAAGGAAGATACCTGATATCAACCTCTGGCCTATACACACACGTGTGCACATGCACACACACACACACACAAACACATGGCGAATCCATCAACTGATTGAGCCACCAATTATGTCAGCGTGCTCATGATTCACTCTTCTAAAAAGCCACACCTCTCAACATTGTACTGGGGGCCAAGACTTCAACACACAAGCCTTTCATATTGAAACTGAAAGAGAATAAGAGGAGCAAGACAGCTTTTTTATAGCTAGCCAGGCAGGGACAGAGGCTCAAGGAGAACATGGATGTCACCTTGCCTGCCCTGGCAGGACTAGAACCCCCGTCGGATCCAGTGTCATCTCAAGATGGCTGCAAGCAATTCCTCAGCAACAGTTTCCTGCTTCTTCTTCAACTTAGTACCACTGTGCACTGTCCCCTCCTGAGTAAGCACGTTGAGTCCACCAACTAATCAAATCTCTCCCTCATACACCTAAGTGTGATGATGAGGCTCATCCTAATTGAATGTTTGGTTCATGTCAGTGGCCTGACCGCATATGTAAATCCTCTCTTCCTCCTCTGAATCCGGCGGGACACAAGCGAGTACGTCTCCCAGTCTCTTCTCCCATTTCTTAGCCTGGCTGGGAAGGTGAGGAGGATTTCTTGTTGTGCACTTTTCTACCGTGTTTTGGGGTGTGTGATCTCTCCTTAAGCTCTGAGTCTTTCACTATCTCTTAATTCTCCTGGCCACCCCCCATGAGAGTCTTTTGGCTCTCATGCTTTGCTTTGTGTGTGTGTGTGCGTGCGTGTGTGTATGTGTGTGTGTGTGTGCGCGCGCCCAAACTTATCCCTGTGTGAGGGAGACTTTCTCCATCTTCCCTCTCTTTTCCCAGCCAGGCTGGGTAGGGGGAGAACCTCTTTTTGGCTTGGACTTCCCTGCTAACCTTCCCTCTGGATCCTAACTCTCCCTAAAATAAACCTCATGGGCTGGAGAGACAGCTTAGTGGTTAAGCGCTTGCCTGTGAAGCCTAAGGACACCGATTCAAGGCTCGATTCCCCAGGACCCATGTTAGCCAGATGCACAAGGGGGTGCACGCATCTGTAGTTCATTTGCAGTGGCTGGAGGCCCTGGCACACCCATTCTGTCTCTATCTGCCTCTTTCACTGTCTATCACCCTCAAATCAATAAAAATAAACAATTTTTTTAAAATAAACCTCATAATTTACCCTTCTCAAAATCCATGTTGTCAATTCTTGGCTAACTCAGATAAGGACCCAAAAATTGGAGTTCATGAGCCTGGGATATCCTGCATCTTTATGGAATTTAATCTTTTCCAGGATCTAAAATCATGAGTCATAAAGAACAACAGACTGAGCAGGACATAAGGTAGTACTCCCTCATTAAAAAAAAAAAAACAAAACGTAAGTATATAAATACCCAAAGGAAAGGTCTGTGTTCCCTTCTGTGAGGTGCTGAACGCTCATGAAAGATGGAAGGTTCGGGCTCCTGGCTCCCTGTCTTTACCGGCAGGGGATCAGGCCTGCACCTGCCAAGTGCTCAATAAACAGTCATTGAGAGGATGACTAACTGAATTCCTCAATCCAATCCAATTAATTGGATGAATGAATGCTTCCCTCTTTTTCTGCCTCAGTTTCCTCCCAACCTTATCAGATGAAAGGAAATCCTGGTGGAGGTAGACAACCCTGAGGAGAAGTGCGATTTGTCTCCTGTGTCCTGCTGCTTTCTCCCCACCGCCAGTAGCTTCCTTCATCGCACACTTACTTTCTCAGACCTCGGGGGCCAACAATGGGCACTGCAGCCCCAGTGCGGCCTCTTTCTGGCTATGCAACCTGGTAAACTGCTTATCCTCTCTAGGTCTGAGTGCCTTGCTTATAACCAGGCATAGCAGTCTAGTGCCTGCCCGATTGGCTTGCTGTGAGAAATAATGAATTAGTACATGTAAAGTGCTCAGAACAGTATCTTGTACACAGTAAGTGTTCAATAAATGCTACCCTTACTGCCTGCTAATCACAATTGATGTGTGAGGTGATAACAAAACAAGGTACTTCCCGGCCATATTTCCAACTTTAAAAGAGGAATTTCGTGGCTGGGGATTTAACACCATGGTAGAGGACTTATCTAGCTTGCAGTCTGACCCCTAGCACTGGTGAGGGGCAGGGTTGTTCTAAGAAATGTGTAGGCCCAAAGGGATAAAGTAGTCAAGGGTGGATGCCCAGGCTGATGTATGAGGTCTAGGCAGTCAAGGAAGGCTGACTTCAAAAGCACACCTCCTGTATCCCCTGACCCAGGCCTGCCTGGCTCCCCCGGGGCTGATGAGTGATAAGCAAAACCACTTCTTCAAAGCGCCTGCTCAAGGACCCAAATCAAAAGGACAAGCCTGAAGATAATCCTGGCTCTACATTTCCTTTTGTCCCTCTGCTCACCACATCTCTAAAGGAAACTCTTGGGGGAGGAAAAGGAGTTAATTCCTTGTCCTTTTCTCAGGAGTCACCTCACCATCCACAGGGCAGCAGAGGCAATAGAAGTGAGCAGACCAATGGCGGGAAGGATTTAAGACTGACTTCCTGCTAACCCCACTTCTGCCCCCTTCACTGAGTGACTTTCCGCTCTCCCTGCAGCTCTCAGCCTATTTCTTCATCTGTCATACAGGTGTAATAAAACCTGCCCCAAATAACTCTCAAACTGAAGAGGGGACCACAAAAAGATTCATTTGGGAGACTGAGGCAAGAGAATTGAGAGTTCAGGCTACTTTGAGCTACATAGTGAGACCCTGTCCCTAAAATACTTTCACATGGTTATATAGTCAACACTTCAAAAAAATATATATGGTTTTCAGGGGCTAGAGAGATGGTTTAGCAGTTAAGGCATTTGCCCACGAAGTCTGATTACTCGGATTTGACTCTCCAGAACACACCCAGATGCACGTGGTGGCGCATGCATCTGGAGTGCATTTGCAGTGGCTAGAGGCCCTGACCTGCCCATTCACTCTCCTCTCTCTCTCTCTCCCTCTCTCTCTCTCTCTCTCTCTCTCTCTTTCCCTCTTTCTCTCTAATAAATAAAAATAAAATATTTTAAAATATGGGCATACACATTAAATCTGTTGTGAATATGGTAAGGTGAGAAATAAATAAGTATCCCTATATATGTAATACTTATATAAACATTTAGGGCTGGGGATACAGCTCAGTGGTAGAGTACTTACCTAATATGAGCAATGTCCTGGGTTTGATTCCTACCACATGAAGAGAAAAAAAAAAGAAGGAATGGAAAGAGAGAGGGAGGGAAGGGAAGGGAGGGTAGCGGAAGGGAAGGGAAGGGAAAAGAAGGGAGGGAAGGGAAAGGAGGGGAGGGAAAGGAAGGAAGGGAGTGAGAGAGAAAAGAAGGGAGGGAGAAAAGGGAAAGAAGGAGGGAGAGAGAGGAAAGAAGGGAGGGAGAGAGAGGGAGAGAGATAGGAGGGAGGGAAGGGAAGGGGACATGGAGAGGAGAAGGGAGGAATTATTGGTCACTTATTGCACTGAAAATGCCTAGATTCACACCCCAGCCTTATTGTTCTCGTACTAGCTTGGACCTTGGAAAAATGCTTAATCTCACTGTGCCTCCATTTCCTCCTCTGGGAAAAGGGCTAACAATAGGACCTACCTCTTGGGTTTTCTGCAGGGGCGGAGTGAGATAGTGAATGCAAAGTGCTGAGAACATTGCCTCCACTCATGCTGGCTACTGTTTTGATGGTCAAATACTGCTGGGCAATAAGAACACAGAGAAGGAGGAAAACAGATGCACCCACAGTCCAGTGGGAGGTGAGACAAAACACAGATAAAGGCAGTGACAGAACACACCAGGAACTATGTGGACATAAAAAGGGAGCTTTTGACGGCAGCGTGGTGGCACACGCCTTTAGTTCCAGCACTTGGGAAGCAGAGGCAGGATGATCGCCATGAGTTCAAAGGCCACCCTGAGACTACATAGTAAATTCCAGGTCAGCCTGTGCTAGAGTGAGACCCTACCTGGAAAAAAAAAAAAAAGGGGGGGAGGGGGAGCTCTTGGTTGCAGCTGGCTTCTTCTGGATCTTGCCTGTTTGCTGCCACAAGTCCTCAGTGACCCCATCCTGCCCCAGGCTGTGTCTGCTGGGGGCTGAGCTAGTGGCTCCAGAGCCCTGGGTGCACTGTGCTAACTCAGGGCTCCTGGCCAAGGCAGTAATTGCCAGCCGCTGAAAGATATTAAGCGCAAGGAAGGAAAACCAAATTCTCTATGAAACAGACTTTGCAGAGTTCTTACAGCTTGTTTTTTTTAAAAAAAAAAATGTAAATAGTTACCCAGCAAGATATTATTTCATGTTGCTGCCATTAGGGTTTGAGTGTTATGCAGAGAGATGATCATTCAGGCAATTCTGCCCCAGCAAGGAGTGGAAGCTACATATTAACCCCACACTGCAAATCTACCACCTCTCCTCTCCATCTGACTCAAGCATTTTTTTCCTGGGTGGTGAATTTTATGTAAATTGAAGTTGTGAAAAAAAAACCCATGAATATTCACAGTTCTCTAAAGGTTTTTCTGGGGGCATTTTTTTTTTTTTTTTTAATGAGCCTGGAAGAGAGGTTGCTGTCACTTCCACAGAACTCCCAGCCTGGGCTCAGATCTTCTGGATTTGGGCGCTGATATGTGGGCGCATGCACACTCCCCAGAGCAAATTTCCTAAGATAGAGTCGGTGCACTCCACGTGTGACCTGCGTTGTCTGCCTGTGGTCTCCTGGAGCTGGTTGACCACACATAGATTGTACGCATGAGAAAGGCGTCCTGTGACTTTGGGTGACTAACGTTTGCATTCCCCACTCTCTTCTGCTTTAACTGAGCTGACAACAGTGTCCAGTGGGTATGGAGAACTTGGTATGGTATCAACCACACTTGTAATCCCAGCACAAAAGAGATAGGATGATCATGAGTTTGAGGCCAGCCTGATGTACACAGTGGAGACTGTCAAAAGAAAGAAAGAGAGCATGGGCATGGTAGCCCATGCCTTTCTTTATCCCAGCACTTGGAAGGCAGAGGTAGGAGGATCGACTTGAAGGCTACCCTGAGATGACATAGTGAATTCCAGGCCAGCCCAGACTACAGCAAGACCCTACCTCTAAAAACCAAGAAAAAAAAAAAGAAAGAAAGAAAAGAAAAGAAAGGGGAAGGGAGAGGGAAGGAAGGAAGGAAGGAAAGGAAAAGAAAGAGAAAGAAGGAAATTTCTTCATAATAGTTATTCTTCATGACAGTATAATGGAAACAGCCTTAGTTAGTCATAGTCTCTCCCAGGTGACAATCCATTCCTTTGAAAAGTGCCCTTCCTTTTAGGCCTCTAAGGACCTAGGGCTCTGTATGGGTTAATGTTAAGCAAATATCAAATAGAGATTGTTTGAGGGGAGGGGGTTCAAGGCAAGGTCTCACTCTAGCCCAAGCTGACCTGGAACTCACTCTGTAGTCCCAGGCTGGCCTCAAACTCTTGGCAATTCTCCAACCTCTACAACCCCCCCTCAACAGAGTGTTAGGATTAAAGGCATGTGCCACCATGCCCAGCTGCAAATATAGATTATAATAATCATCTGAAAATGTGTGTATATGTATATGTGTGTGCATGCCATGGTGTGTATGTTTGTCAAAAGACAACCTGGGAGTGTTGGTCTCTCCTTGTAACTTTGAGACAGGTTCTCTCTCTCTCTCTTTCTCTCTCTCTCTCTTCACCCACTCCCATGCGTGGGGTGCGGGTTTCTTCTGAGAAGGACAGACTAGCTGGCTTCACAAGATTCAGGATTCTGCTGGCTCTCTCCCCACTGCCAAAAGCACTTTGGGATTACAGACACATGTGTTACTTTGCATCTGACTTTACATGGGTGGCAGAGAATTGAACTCAGGTTGGCAGGTTTGCAGAGCAAGCACCCTTAACCACTGAACCATTTCCCCAGCCCTTGCAAGTGGTTCAATTAGGCTTCTGGCCTGGATCAGTATGGCTTTCCATTTTCTCTCAGAAGGCAATTGGATTACCCAGTCAAAGAAACCCAGCTGTGGGCCTCAGGGCTCAGTGGGTAAAGGGCTTGCCGCACAAGCACGAGGACCAAGATCAGATCCCCACAGTTCATGTAGAAATGCCAGGTGCAGGGTGTGCCCTGTAATCCCAGTACTGGGGAGGTGAAGACAGAAGGATCCGTAGGGTTTATTGGCTGAGGAGTCAAGCTGAATCAGTGAGCTGTAGGTTCCCTGAAAGATCCTGTCTCAAAAAGAAAAAAAGTGGAAAGTCACTTGAGGAAGATACCTAATCTCAACCTCTGGCCTGCACACATACACATGTGTATGTGCACCCACACACATGCCAACTACATACACCTACACCACACACATTCAGGCAAAAAAGCTTGCTGCCCTCACCTGGACCCCAGAATTGTCCTAACCCTCTGTACTCCTGGTCCTACACACTGTCCAGAAAGGAGAGGCAGGCTTGAGTCTCACAGCCATGTTGCTGCCACTACTGTTTCAGTAGCCCAGGCTGACCTAGAACTCATTCTGTAGCCCCAGGCTGGCCTCGAACTCCTGGCGGTCCTCCTATTTCAGTCTTCTAAGTGCTGGGGTTAAAGGTGTGAGCCACCACACCCAGCTTGGGAATGAGGATTCTTACAAGGTATTATTATAGGCAAACTGCCTATCCCCCACTCCCAGTCTGGCCAGAGTATGTGTACCTCCTGCCTCCCTTCCTTTCATTCATTTGCCACCTTTTCTCTCCAAGTAGTGAGTAAATAACTCCACTGTCCTTTCTGGTGCCTCCTGCCCCCTCTCTTCCATCTACATTCCTAAGTGTCTACTCTCTCCCTCCCAACTTATTTCCCATTAATCATTTCTAACACACATCTGCTTGGGTTCTAGAAAGATTCTTGGCACACTCTTGCAGCTGGGCTGGTTACAATAATCAAGTCTTTCATCTTTTACTGCCTCCGACGTCTTCCCTCTTCCCAGTTCTGCCTCCTCAAAAAAGCAGCTTACAAAGATCAGTGCTGCGCCCCTTCCTTTCTTCTGCTGTTGCCCCTTGGCTAAAGCAGCCTCCCAAAGGCCAAATGGCCATGTAAGTTAGAGTAGCCCTGCAGCTGGCTTTCTTTCTTGTTGTTTGCTTGTTTGGAGACTAGGTCTTACTACAGCACAGGCCGACCTCAAACCAATAATCCTCCTGTGAAAGCTTCCTGAGCGCTGGGCCACCACGCCTGGTGGGCAGTGGGACTTTAAAGGCAGCAGTGGCTGTGACCATGAGGTCAGAATGCAGACAGTGGCATAAGTAGAGCTAATGGAGATCAGAGAGTCTGCCACATCGAAGTAGGTGGGATCATCCCTTTCCCTCTCATTCCTGTGGCTCTCTTGCTGCAATATAGAAAGAAGCCACCTCCCAGTCTGGGTAGTGTTCCTGGCCATTTGTTTTGAACTAACTTTACTAGGATCGAGGATGAGGGAAGGAAAGCCTGCATAATTTCTAGGAGGTCTATGCATACGGCCTCCAAAGCAGTATGGATCTGCGGAGTACACTGAGTTTAGTGTATGACTGATGTGGCCTTGGAGCGGTGCCTGCTTTCTTCTCCCCTGAGCATGCTAAAGGTCATGGTTTTTCCTTCTATGGGTGGTTACTTCTTTCACTTTGAAGATCCTTTGAAATACTCTGCTCCCTTCTTGGGTTCTCACGTTGTCTCAGGACTGTGGTCAGCACTCAGTCAGAAACAAGTGCTCCAGGGGCAATAGGCCTCGAGTGACAGGCCTGACAAGCAGAGTGACGGATGGATGGATGGCGATGGGAAAGTGGCGCTCAAAGAGACAGTGACACCAGCGCGCCTCCACTGGCCGCCCAGCACACAAAGTGGTCACTCTGGAGGCCGCCGGCCAAGGACCAGCCTCGCCTTCTGAGTGAGCTGAGAAAGGAAACTTTAAGGTCAGGGCGGTGACTACGTAAAATCTGCCCAGCTTGAAACAGGAATTGTGCACTTCTCCAGGAGGCGCGAGGGAGTGCTGGAGTGACTGTTTTTGTTTTGTTGTGGGTTTTGGGTTTTTTTTTTTTCTTCAAAGCAGGGTCTCACTCTAGCCCAGGCTTACCTGAAATTCATTCTGTAGGCCAGGCTGGCCTTGAACTCATAGCGATCCTCCTACCTCAGCCTGTCCAGTGCTGAGACTAAAGGAGTGCGCCACCACGTTCGGTTGGTATTTATTTTATTTTATTATTTTATTTTATTTTATTGGTTTTCCGAGGTAGGGTCTCACTCTGGCCCAGGCTGACCTGGAATTCACTATGTAGTCTCAAGGTGGCCTCGAACTCACGGGCGATCCTCCTACCTCTGCCTCCCGGGTATTGTTATTTTTAATAAAAAGTTTTATTTCTGAATTCTCCCTGCTTCGGAGAATGATGACGGTGATAGGGCATATCTCTAGTTTGGGCCATCCTGCAGCGTTTAGAGCACCTCTCCTCTGAGACACCAATTCCGCCCAAAACAGCAGTTCAATGAGGAAGCTTGATGCTTTTAAGCAAGGCACCGGCAAGAAATCCGAAACACACCTGGACACGACCTCAAACCCGGCGCGCGAGCCGGGCGCTCCCAGCCCAGGGGACCGCGCTCCACGTCCCCGGGGACGGGAGTCCTCGGTGGCGGCGGCCCGGCGAGCGCTAAGTGCTCGGAACGGCGCTCGCCGCGCCCGGGGAACAGTGGACGAGCGCAGCCGGGAGTGGCCAATGAGGGGCTGGAGAACCGGCCGGAGCCGCGCGGGGCTCCCGGGTCTCCGCCCACACACCCCCCACGAGACCTCCGGGGGTGGGGTGGCATCCGCGCCCCGCCCCCACCCGGGACCCGGGGTGTGTGATGGCCAGGGCCGGCGGAGGACAGCGTGCCCCCAGCCCCGGGTCCCGAAGAAGCCCGGTCGCCCGGCGGGATCCCGCGGAGCCCCGGGCAAGGCGAGGAGGATTGGCGAGCCGGCCGGGAGCCCTTTAAGACGCTCCCCACCCACCGGCGGCGCCCGCCTCCGCCCGCCGCTCTCCCCGCCCCGGGGTCCCGGCGAGAGCTGCGATTGGGCGGGCGCGGCGATCCCTTTGAAGTGTGGCTGCGGATCGCGGCTATTTGACGTGCGGCTCGCGGAAGGCGAAGGTTTTTTTGTGTGGCTCGGCCGGGCTAGCGGCGGCGGCGGCGGCGGCGGCGGAGGCGGAGGAGGAGGGGAGGCGGCGCGGAGGCGCGACGACCGCGGCACGGTGCTCGGCGCGGCGGAGCGAGCCCACCCGGCCCGGGAGCTCGCCTCCCGGTGCTCCCCCGCCCTCCCCGCCCCCCCAGCGGCGCTGCCTCCTCCAAATGAGCGATTCGCCCGCTGGATCTAACCCAAGGACGCCCGAAAGCAGCGGCAGCGGCAGCGGCGGCGGCGGGAAGAGGCCGGCGGTGCCGGCGGTGGTGTCGCTCCTGCCCCCGGCGGACCCCCTGCGCCAGGCGAACCGGCTCCCTATCCGGGTCCTGAAGATGCTGAGCGCTCACACCGGTCACCTCCTGCACCCAGAGTACCTGCAGCCGCTGTCCTCCACTCCAGTCAGCCCCATTGAGGTCAGTCTCCCGAAAGCAGCCCGCCCGGGCGCCGACCCCGTCCGCCCCTCCGTTCTGAGCCCGTGGCCCTGCTCCCCTTGGCTCAGTGCGACACCCAAGTGTGGCCGGGCTGGCTGACTGCGTGAAGGAGGGACCAGACTCCCCTCTGGGTTCTCTCCAGGCTCCCCCGCGGCTCTTTCCCCTCTCTGGCTCTCTGGAGCTACGTTTTCTCTGGAATTGTATTTTGCTCTTGGAGTGTCCAAAGGTGATCTCTCCCTGGGCCTTCCAGTCCCCTCCACCCCAACTTGTCCTCTGAGTCCCTGGCTGCCTGGCTCCCTCTCCCACTTTGTTGGGGCACACCACAATGCACCCAGGCATTCCTGGTCGCAGGTCTTTCTTCCTCCTACTCCCCTGGGTACCTTCCCCAGCAGGGAGGAGCTACTAAGAGCCCCAAGTGCGGCCCTGCCTTTATTTAGGGAGGCACCTCTCCGGGTTTCTACCCCGGGGCGCCATCTCCTGAAACCCGTCCCAAGCGAAGTTCTCCCGAACTATAAGCTCTAAGTTTGCCTGGGCCTAAAGGGAGACGTGGGGGCGGGGGTTGGCGTGGGTGTGGGTTAGATCAAAGGGACGAGTCGCTGCCGGAAGTCACCTTATCCCGCGATGGCCTTTAGTGGACCCCTTTCCCCCCCCGCCGAGCTCCCCGGGGGGGGGGGTCCCGCGGCACGCTCGGGGACGCGGCCGCAGGGAGGGCGCGGTTCCGCCCCGCCGCCTCGCCCGGCCCTCCTCTCCCGACCCTGGGCGCGCTAGGCCCCCGCGGCGACGTCGGTGCGCGGCCGGGCGCCCCCGGCTGGCTCGGTGGGTCTCCCGGTCTCAACCCTTCTCTCTCCTCCTCCCGCCGCTGTCTCCCACAGCTGGACGCCAAGAAGAGTCCCTTGGCACTGCTAGCCCAGACCTGCTCGCAGATCGGCAAGCCCGACCCGCCGCCATCGTCCAAGCTCAACTCCGTCGCGGCCGCGGCCAACGGGCTGGGAGCCGAGAAGGACCCGGGCCGCTCCGCCCCCGGCGCCGCCCCCGCCTCCGCGGCGCTCAAGCCGCTGGGGGACGCCCCCGCCGAGGACAAGTCCAGCTTCAAGCCCTACTCCAAGGGCGCTGGCGGCGGCGACGCCCGCAAGGACGGCGGCTCCTCCTCCGCGTCCTCCGCTTCCTCTTCGTCTTCCTCGTCCCCCGCAGACAAGGCGGGCTTCAGGGTCCCCAGCGCCGTCTGCCCTCCCTTTCCCCCGCATGGAGTGCCGGTCTCCGCCTCTTCAAACTCGTCCTCGCCGGGAGGCTCCCACGGAGGCTCCCCGCACCACTCTGACTGCAAGAACGCCGGCGGCGGCGGCGGCGGCGAGCAGGACAAGAAAGACCAGGAGCCCAAGCCCAGTCCCGAGCCAGCCGCAGTGAGCCGAGGCGGCGCTGGGGAGTCCGGCACCCACGGGGTCCCCGACGCTGGGGCCTCGGGGCGCAAATCCGAGCCGCCCTCGGCTCTGGTAGGGGCAGGCCACGTGGCTCCTGTGTCACCCTACAAACCGGGCCACTCGGTGTTCCCGCTGCCGCCCTCCAGCATCGGCTACCACGGCTCCATCGTGGGCGCCTACGCCGGCTACCCGTCTCAGTTCGTGCCTGGCCTGGATCCTAGCAAGTCTGGCCTTGTGGGAAGCCAGCTGTCCGGGGGGCTGGGTCTGCCACCGGGCAAGCCCCCCAGCTCCAGTCCGCTCACTGGGGCGTCCCCGCCCTCCTTCCTACAGGGATTATGCCGCGACCCCTACTGCCTGGGAGGCTATCACAGCGCCTCGCACCTCGCGGGCTCCAGCTGCTCCACTTGCAGCGCGCACGACCCGGCGGGGCCCGGCCTGAAGGCTGGGGGTTACCCTCTGGTCTACCCTGGGCACCCCCTGCAACCCGCCGCGCTCTCGTCCAGCGCCGCCCAGGCTGCGCTCCCGGGCCATCCTCTCTACACCTATGGCTTCATGCTGCAGAACGAACCGCTGCCGCACAGCTGCAACTGGGTGGCGGCCAGCGGGCCCTGCGACAAGCGCTTTGCCACCTCGGAGGAGCTGCTCAGCCACCTACGGACTCACACGGCCTTGCCCGGCGCTGAGAAACTTCTGGCCGCCTACCCCGGGGCCTCGGGCCTGAGCAGCGCCGCCGCCGCGGCCGCAGCCGCCGCCTCTTGCCATCTGCACCTCCCCCCTCCCACCGCCCCCGGCAGCCCGGGATCGCTGTCTTTGCGGAGTCCACACACTTTGGGACTAAGCCGATACCACCCCTACGGCAAGAGCCACTTATCCACAGCTGGGGGGCTGGCAGTGCCGTCCCTCCCCACAGCCGGACCCTATTACTCACCATATGCGCTGTACGGACAGAGACTGGCCTCGGCCTCCGCGCTTGGATACCAGTAACCACAGTTCTGGCCCCTTCCAGCCCTCCCAGGCCCGTCCGCCCCTGTCCCCACTGCCCTCGCCGCTGCAACCTCCACTACTGCTTATCCCTGCCAGGATCCTACCCAGACCCTCCCCACCGGACTGTGTATTTATTTACTGTAATGTTAGCTTACAAGCTGGGAATATAAGTGCATTAACGGCCCACACGAGTCAATGGTATGCAGAAAGTCTATGTTCCCCCAAATAATAATATTAACCACGCAGATAACTACATGACCCCTCCCCTCTTCCTTTCTCTCTCTTTTTTTCTAAGATATGTTTGTTGGTTTTTTCTGTTTTTTGTTTTTTTTTTTGTTTTTTTTTTTTTTTGCTTAACTGGTTTGGTTTTAGGGACTGGAGGGCGTTAAGGTCATTCTTCTCATGTAGTCTCCCATCTTGGGGAGTTTTTTGCATGGTTCTTGACTGTTAAAACTGCATTTCCCCCTTCTCTTTTTCTTCCTTTCCCCTCCATTCCCTCTTGTTTCCTTTCATGAGAGGTTTGGATTTTTTTTTTTTTCTTTATACAAGTAACAGATTTTTGTTGTTAAAGGGGGCAGTCTTGGTGGCTGGAGGTCTTGAGCTTTATTGATGGGAAACTGCTCTATAACTTTCCCCAGCAACTCTCTCCTAGAGCACTTGGTCCTGGGCCCTGCCCTCCGCCCCCCCCCCCCACACCTCCATTGCAACCTTGCTCCCCCAGATTGCCCTGAGCTCGGACAGCCCTGCCATCACCAGCAGGCTTTCCCCCATGGTGGGTGCAACGGCCTCCTCCAGAGCCTGAGGTCCACCCTCCCTTCCCCGCCCTTCCTGGACCCACACCCAGCAGTAAGGCTGCAGACGGTGGGGGCCTGTAGGGCACATCTTTCCCATTTAAGCAGGCCCCGCTGGCACGAAATTTTGCTCTTTATATTTTGTGACGTACTTTATGGTCATTGTTTTTTCCTCTCCCTACTTAAGACTGTGGCCCCTCCCCTGGCGGCAGGGGCGGGGCCCGTGATCCAAGCTGGATTCCTCCAAAGCAGACCAGTCCCAAAGTCAGCTGACGTTACAACCTGGGTAACTCCGTCGGGGGCAGGCTGGGGACTCAGGGAGCCCTCGGATCGCAGCAGCCCCTTCGCCCTGTCCCAGGCCTGAGCCTGCAGTCCCCAAAGCTAGCTGTGGGTTTCAATGGGCTCCCACAGTGGCCAGGATCGATGACTCGACATGGTCTTCTCCACACACCTTACCTCCCTCCCGGTCTTATGCAGCAGCGCCGGGGCTGCGGGGCCTCTAGGGGGGTGAATAGAGCTCTCCCTTGGTAAGACTTATTTTGTTAATAAATGGAATACTTGGCTATATTCACACCGTGGTGTTTCTCTTGACTCACCCTGAATCCCACTTCCAGACACCTAAGCAGTTGCTCTTTTGCTTTTTTGAGGCAGTGTCTCACTTTAGCCCAGGCTGGCCTGAAATTCACTCAGGAGCCCAGACTGGCCTTGAATTTACAGTGAGTCTCCTACCTGAGCCTCCAAAGTGCTGGGATTAAAGAAAGGTGTGAGCCACCACGCCCAGCTCTCTTCTTTCATTTTTGTTTAAAATGCCTTAGGGTTTCCTTCTGAGATTGCTGTTCAAAGACAAGTTTAATGCTTTTTCTCAAAGAGGGAGGAGGGAACTTGTGCCAACGTATTGTAAATAACATAAAACCACCTTTAAGTTTTCCCCCACTTGGTTGTTTGGCTCCCAGAGTCACTTCAAAGGCCTTGGCATTTCCTGGGGCCAGGGTGGAGGGAGTGTGTGAAAGTGGATCTTCTGGGCCCAAATTCGAGATGCAAGGGGCTGAGAAAGGGAACCGGTACCCTGAGCTCAAGCCAGCGTTCAAGCAGAACAGTCCGGAGCCCCGCGGAAGGGTGGGCAGAGACCGCGTGCCTCTGGCGCCGTCTGGTGGTAAGAAGATGAGCTACAGGCTGAGGAAGGCCACGACTTGCCACCCTCCAGGACCGCTAAAGGCTGAGGATTTCTACTTGACGCTTTGGCAGGGGGGGGGGGGTCCTCTTTATCCGATCAGAGTTTCTCAATGTTTGGCGGCTCCCCTCTGCCAGCGCTGGTTTACTGACTTGGGTCACCTTCGACTCTGAAAATCTGTTTTGGATTTTGCTGAGAACTCGCAGCCTAAAGGCTTTCTGGTCCCCATGGGGACAGACTTTCTCTGGCCGTGGAGGGCTGGGGTGCCATTTATTGGGGTGTTAGCCAGACACCTACCTACTACGCAGAATAATGATGCCACAGGGAATGTCCAGGACCCACTGCGCCCAGGCGCCCACTGGAGTCACCAACTCCGGGGGTAGACTGGCCCCTGCTGGCCACAGGCAGTGCGCAGCCCAGGCCCGCCCCTGGGACCCGACGCCGGGCATCCGCAGGGGTGGTCCAGCTGCGGGCAGGCACCTGTTGGATGGACGCGCCCTCCAACGAGGGTACCGGGGCGCCGCGTGGCTGTGGGATGTGCCTTTTCCGTCGGGGTTCGACTGAACAGGTGGTTGATGCCTGGCGGACCGCGTGCTTCTGGAGCACCTGTAAGCAAGGCGTGAGGGCGCCAGGTGCGGATTCTTTCCCGCCTCGTTGTTCCAGGTGTTCACAAGCTCCACGACAGAAAGAGTCTTGGTTGAGGCGCTACTAAGGGAAGCTGTGTCATGCCACACTACTGGGTCCTCCCCTCCAGACTCCACAGCACGTCGGTACAAAGTGTGCGGGGCGGGGGGGTATGCATGCAAAATTTCAAGATCCAAAGAACACCAAGAGTTGGTTTTTTTTTTTCTTATTTATTTGTGGGGGCGGGGGAGAGAGAGAGAGAGAGAGCCAGGACCTCTAGCCACTGCAAAGGAACTCCAGACACATGCTCCACCTTGTGCATCTGGCTTACATGGGTACTGGGGATTCAAAGCTAGGTCCCTAAGGCTTTGAAGGCAAGTGCCTTAACCACTAAGCCATCTCTCCAGCCCTTAACTATTTACCTTTGTTTTTGTTTTTTTTTTCGAGGTAGGGTCTCGCTCTACACCAGGCTGACCTGAAATTCACTATGTAGTCTCAGGCTGGCCTCGAACTCACAACGATCTTCCTCTGAGTGCTGGGATTAAAGGCGTGGGCCACCACTCCCGTTGTGTGAGGGGGGAGTGTTTGTTTGTTTGTTGCCATGTCCCTTTAAGACCCTGTGCATGTCCCACAAAAATGAAGCCGGGGTTGCCTGCTGCCAGTGCCACTGGACACAGGGAAGACCCAAACTGGGGACAAGCTGAAAGGACTGCGAAAGTCACCCGCCCAAGGTCTCCCTGCGGGACCAGCATCGTTCCAGCTCTCAGAACCCTTTAAAGACCTGAGACAAAGACACTCCCGCTTTATCTCTTGCTCTGTCGTTCAGTGTTCTGCTGGCTATTTCTTTTACATCTTCTTTTAGGTCAAGGTCCCCTCTTTTCCGCAGACAACTTTGTTTCTTTCCCAATGCCTGCCACAGCTGATGGGAAATTGCTCCCTCTGCAGGGAGACTTGGTTTTGCTATTTTTGTTAAACCCCTAGTACTCTTCAGCCCTCCCCTCCCTGGGGGCAGCAGGGTTCCTCTTGTTGGGGAGAAAGAAAAAGATCCAGAATCTCTGAAAAGAAACTTCACTGATAGCTGCTTACCTACACCTTCGCTGTGAGATTAGCAAATGAATGATCCTGGGAACCAGGAATGGTGTGCAGAGCCTGGCTGAACAAATTGGCCTCCGCCTACCATGGTGACCACAAAACAGGTAATGTGGTCTGGGGGGATCTCCTTCTTACCCTGAAACAACAGCTCTCCCTATCCGTAAACCAGAGACATTCCTAAGAAATGTGCCTATTTTAATTAGCTGGTGGGGAGTTTGATGCTTCCAGCAGTTTAATCCCATTATATTCCATTTTAATAAAGAGGGTACTTCCCCAACAAGTGCCTATTTGCATTATTAATGTATCCAGCAACTCTTTTCTTTGAGTCACCTCCACCTTTTACATCTCCACCTCCTTCTCTCTATAGACCTCCTCCTCTTTCTCCTAATCTCTCCCTGGCGCCAGAAACGGTGCCTGTGTTCCCAAGGCACCAGGGTGGAAGCCACAGAGCTGGAACCTAAGACACTGGACATCCCTGGCTCAGGGTCCTGTTTTCACACCTCTTGCTGGGTTATTTTTGTGGCCTTGCAGGCAGCAGGGAGAAGGGAAGGGGGGGGAGGGATCCTCAGATATAAGCTTGACTCAAAGCAAATTGAGTTTTTACCTTGCCAACCTTGCACCCACAGGCCCCTCTTCTAAGAAACCTGCCCTTCACCATTCTTACACAGCCGATCACCTTGCCCTACCCAGGCTGTAGTGCTCATGTCTCTCAGCGTAGGAACTAACTCCCTCCCAGTGCATGTCTGGGTTGGGAGGAATTCATCTTACAATAATCCTGGGACCTGCTCTTTATTAATCATTCTGTAGGGGAAGCTGCACTCCAGTTTTCTGTTTGATTTGATTTCATTCATCCTGTCTTTTGCAAAATAGATGGTTGAGTGCATCCGATAATGTATGGTTTAATTTGGAGCACTATGGGTTTGAATTACCATTTTCATAATGTGCTGTGCATTAATGTGTTACATCATTTATAAAGAGGAATGTGCTGGGTTTCAAACTTTCTCCTGAACGCCAAAGTCACCTAAAAGAAACAAAGCCTAAATCACATCCACCCATCTTCCTGCCTCCCTGTCAGAGAAACTCCTGCCTCCCTGGCTCAGGTCAAATCAGCCAGGGTGTATTAAAGCCTGACATAAGGTTTTTGCATTCACATGACGCAGGTGGGTACGGAGGTTTGGGGGCAACTGGCAATGGTTGCCCTGAGCCATCTACAGCAGTACAAAGCCCACCTCATTATTGCCTAACAACAGCTTTGCAGGCAACCGGCTTGTTTTTGCAGAGACCTCCAGTGGATGGCTCACGGTGGACCCTAATCCCAGCACTGCCTCTCAGATGGCTGTAATAACACCAGCTGTCTGTTACTCAAACTCTGACTGAGGAGGAAAAAGCACTGATTATCCAAATACAGTCATTAAAGGGGAAATGTGTTTTTAGGACTGTCAGAGTGATTAATGAGGGCTAGCCGTCTTTGCAAATGCACTTGTTTAGTCTAACTGGCAGCTTCTATTTTCCTATTGATTTATTGCAGCCATTGCCGGGCCTCGGTGTGTGCGAAGTCAGGACACTTCACAACTGCGCCCTGTTTAAACAGGAAAAGCATGCACCATTTTGTCGGGGAGGGAGGGGGCAGCCTGAAGTCTCTCCGTCAGTTCAGCGTCCAGGGGTGCAGACCAACAAAGAAGACATTAAAACCTGCAGCTTGAGAGGGAAGGAAATAGGCTCCCCTCAGTCTTCCTAGCCCCTCAGTTCCAAGGTTCGTGAAGACCACAGCCTCTGGACAAAGCCTGCCCCATTGTTACCCTCAGCACACTCATGCTTCTCGTCCAGTTCCTAGAAACCACATGTCAGCCCTAGGTCGAAGGACAGAAAAGGCCCCCAGCAGAGGGAGAGGCAGGAAGGGAACTGCTGAGATAAGCAAGGGGAAAAAAAAAAACAAAAAACCCTACAGAAGCCACAAACTCCCATAGTCCAGCAAGCAGTGGATGTGTGCTGGGCTAGTAGACACCAACAGTTGGGCTCAACTTTTAGAAAGACGTGGAGAACTGTATCTACATCTTTGTGTTGATGCATTTCATGTTTGGATAAATGAGGTGTCTAACGACCAAAGTGAAAATGGCAGCCAGAAAAAAAAAAAAAAAAGCCTCAACCAATTACGGATTATCCTTCCAGATGGAAGATTGTCCAAGCAAGCACTTCACAGAACCCACATTCATCATGCAGGGTACCGTGATATACCCAAAGCAAACCAGCAGATTTCCTGTCCAGTGTCATCAGAGGAAGAAAGAAAAGCCCATGAGACAGGGTGCAAGACGGCATGGTAGTTATCTGCAACTCTGTGGATCTGATCGAGACCCACATGCACATCTGGGCAGACAGAAGGACAGGGAGACAGAGGACATGCTCTGGGCTGCTGGGGCAGGAGCAGAGGAGGAAGCCCTCAGAAGGCTGGCGGCAGGGTTTGAGACTCCCGCTTCCTGCCAGACCTGTCCTCTCCGAAGGGAGCACATTGGACTAGGCTTTCCTTCTGTAGGGGCAAGAGAGCTAGAGTCCAGCCCTTAGACAAGAGCTTCCATTTCCAGAGATCAAGACACGGGTTTAACTATGGCTGCAAACTCCAAGTGTGGTAGCATACCAGCACTTGGAAGGCTGAGGCAGGATTGTGAGTTCCAGCTATCCTGGGCTACATAAATAAAATCCAGACTCAAAACAATTTTTTAATATCTTCATTTTATTTATTTGTAAACAGAAAGAGATACCGAGAAAGAATGGGCACACGGGGGCCTGTTACTACTAAAAATGCACTCCAGAAGCATGTGCCGCTTTGTGCATCTGGCTTTACGTGGGAACTAGGGAACTGACCTGGCCAGCGGGCTTTGCAAGTAAGCACTGAGCCACCCAGCTGCCCCCACCCCCACCAAAATATATCTGAGGGCCCAAGAAGATAGGTTAGTGGGAAAGGTGCTTGTAACACAAGCATGAGGACCCAAGTCTGATCCTCAGAACGTACAAAAGGCTCAGCATGGAAAGATGTGCTTATAATCTCAATACTGGGGGAGGCGGAGACAGGTGGATCCCTGGGTTTGCTAGTCAACCAATCTGGCCTACTTAGCAAGTTCCAGGCAATGAAAGATCATGCCTTTGAAAAGGTAGACAGACACTTGCGGTTGTTCTTTGCCCTCCACACGTACACGCACATGTGTACACCCTTGTGCACACATACACACACATACATACATACATAACATACATCTGAATTACCACCCACCCATTATCTACTAACCAACTTGTGCTTTCCATGTACCAGTCCAGACGTGAAAAGGGCTCGGACTTCTTCCTAAATGAAGGACTTTTCCAAGTTTTCCTAGGGTAATGGTATATCACCACCAATATTAATTAACATTTCCTATAAAAGGAAAAGCTGCCACTGGAGTTTGGATTATAGATGGACTAGGAACACTGTAAGAGAACAGTTGTTGAACCTACAGGCTAAAACCAGAGAAAGAAAGAGAGGGGGTAAGAAGAGACGAGAAAAGAAAGAGAGGAAGAAAGAAGGAAGAGAGGGAGGGAGGGAGGGAAGAAGGAAAAGAGAGAGACAGAAAGAAAAAAGAAGAAAGAAAGAAAGAAACCAACCATATTCTACACACTTCAGGATGGAGACAAATGGTATCAGTGTACTTTGGTGAACTGTAAGATTAACTTTGGAAAGCCCAGAATGTCCAGTCATTACACAAATAGTAAAATGAGCACTGAAATGGGAGCCACAGAACTTAGATGTTGGTCTGGTTCTAAAACCTAATTGCATAAGGAACTCCATCGAAAAATTATTTTAAATTAATGGTATACAGGCATGTTTGCATGGACCTTTAATCCCAGCACTAGGGAGGCTGAGGCAGGAGGATCACAACATTTGAGGTCATCATGCAAATACAGTGTTCCAGGTCAGCTTGGGGCTAGACTGAGACCCTCCCTCAAACAAACCAAACCAAACCAAACCAAGGAACAAAATAAACTAATCATTGGCTGGAGGGATGGCTTAGCAGTTAAAGCGTTTGCCTGCAAAGCCAAAGGACCCAGGTTTGATTCCCCAGGACCCACATTAGCCAGATGCACAAGGGGGCGCACGCGTCTGGAGTTCATTTGCAGTGTCTGAAGGCCCTGGCATGCCCATTCTCTCTCTCTCTCTCTCTCTCTCTCTCTGCCTCCCTCCCTCCCTCTTCTCTGTCAAATGAATAAAAATTTGGAAAAAAAATAAAAAAAAAAAAACTAATCACAAGTAGAGTGATGGTACATGCCTGTAATCTTAGTACTTGGGAGGCAGAGGCAGGAGGATCACAAGGGTGAGGCCATCCTGAAGTACATAGCAAACTCCACACCAGTCTATCAAAAACAAATCAGGGCCTAGAGGAATGACTCAGCAGTTAAAGGTGCTTGCTTGCAAAGACTGACATCCCAGGTTTGATTCTCCAGCACCCACATAAAGCCAGATGCAGAGTGGTACGTGCATCTGGAGTTTGTTTGCAGTGGCAAGAGGCCCTGGTGCTCCTGTATTCATTCTCATTCTCTCTCTCTCTCTCTCTCTCATAAATAAATAAATAAATATTTTTTTAAAAAATGATATCCGGGGTTGGCGGGATGGCTTAGCTGTGAAGGAGTTTGTCTGCAAAGCCAAAGGACCCCAGGTTCGATTCCCCAGGACCCACGTTAGCCAGATGCACAAGGGGGTACACGCATCTGAAGTTTGTTTGCAGTGGCTGCAGCCCCGGCGCACCCATTCTCTGTCTCTCTCTGTCTCTCTCTGTCTCTCTGTCTCTCTCTCTTCCTCTTTCTCTGTTAAATAAATAAATAAATAAATAAATAAATAAATAAAATATTTAAAAATTATATCCGATTGCTATGTGAGTTTCAACAAGTCACTTGATGTCTTTGAGTATATTTCTCTATTGCTGAAATAAAATTGTTGGGCCTTATAATCAATCTTTCAGCTAATAGCGAATGGGTGCACCAGGATCTCCAGCCTCTGCATATGAATTCCAGACATATGCACCACCTTGTACATCTGGCTTACATGGGTACTGGGATATGAAACCTTGGTCCTTAGGCTTCTCAGGCAAGTGCCTTAAGCACTAAGCTATCTCTCCAGCCCTCTTTCAGCCATTTTTACCTGGAATATACCATGACTTTTTTTTTTTGTTTATTTTTATTTATTTATTTGAGAGAGTCAGACAGAGAGAGAGAGAGAGAGAATGGACACGCCAGGGCTTCCAGCCACTGCAAATGAACTCCAGACGCGTGCGCCCCCTTGTGCATCTGGCTAACATGGGTCCTGGGGAATCGAGCCTCGAACCGGGGTCCTTAGGCTTCACAGGCAAGCGCTTAACCGCTAAGCCATCTCTCCAGCCCCCCCCCCTCTTTTTTTGAGACAGGCTCCTGCTATGTTGTCTAGGCTGAGCTAGAGCTCCAGAATTCAAGCGACCCTCCTGCCTCAGCCTGTAAAGCAGCTGAGACTACAGACACATGTCACCACACCCAGCTTCTATGAGTTTATAAAATACTGGAAGAATGAAGCACCATGATGGTTGGAACCGTAATTCTAACGATTCTATCAGAGCTTTGGATGTGGCTCAGTGATAGAGTGTGCTCAGCATTCACAAGCCTCTGGGCCCCAGAAGACCAATGACCTATCCAAACAGCCAATGTGGATGAACCAGTAAAAGAGATGCCATGACTCTTCCTCAGCAGCAAGGAGTGGGCGGGGCACACACACACACACACACACACACACACACACACACACCATGCTACAATGTTGGTTTGTTCACCCAGAAAACTGACTCCACCAAAGTGAATTATCATGTTCTTTTTTTTTCTTTTTTTTTTTTTTCAGTTTGACAAAACTCTGAGGATAGGTTGATGCAGTTATCTCGAGGACTGCATGGAGCACCTCAGTGGTATAGAAATTATTTTAAATAATTTTGAGAATCCTGTGAGGTTAAACCAAGGTCTACAAACAGAATCCAATCTTTCATAGCTTACAGCCAATTGCTTTTGGAGAATAGGACTGGGCAAGAGAAGAAATGAAAAGCAGACAAACATCAAACCACACTGGGGGAACTTTTACTCTGAGTGGGCACTGGACATCTCTGAAGCTCTTTCAAACATAAAATGAAATCGTCCTTCTGGGGTTTAAATCGGAGCCAGACTTGAAAATAGAAACAGCAATTGGAAAGTGTTCTTGCACATCCCTTGGCATCCTGTTTGCTCTCGTGTGTGTGTGTGTGTGTGTGTGTGTCTGTGTGTGTCTGTGTTGTGCATGGGCCTGTGCTCAGTCCTTATAGGAAATCATAGGGCTAAACCTTCCTTCTGACTTCTGACAACCTCAATACACAGCTCATCCCAGGGATTCAAGAGGCCCCATTTTGTGTTCATCACAGCACAGCTAAACATAATAATATCTGCTAGACATTCGTTTCCTCCTCTCTTTCATGACAGAGCTGAACCCCAAGGCCTGACACATCACAGACAAGCTCCCTACTCCTGAGCCACCTCCCCGGGCAATGACACTTAATTCTTACAACAAAGCAACAGTTTTCCCTTTCATGATAAAACTGAAATTTGAAGAAGTAAATTGTCCAAGATCTCTTAATTAAAGGATTGTAGGACCCTAGGCACAATATCACATATCTGTAGTCCCGAGTACTCAGCAGACTGAAGTATAATCAAAGAATTACTTATGCCAAGAGTTCAAGACTAGCCTGGGTAACATAATGAGATCCCCATCTTAAAAAAAAAAAAGAAAGAAAGAAAGAAAGAAAGAAAAGAAAAGAAAAAAGCCAGGATTCTGCTACGCTTCAACTATGCTTCTGTCTTTGAAACACTTTGTGCTAGCCAAGTAGCTTCAGGCATTGTATTTTGATGGTGTGAAGACTATAGAACAAAGGAACTTGTCCATCAGGAGGTTTTATGAGTGCATGTGTTGGGACAGCCCTAGAACACACACTTCAGATGAAGGCACTGCTGC
The DNA here is from genome assembly GCA_036346955.1 of Dipus sagitta. Taxonomy (NCBI): domain Eukaryota; kingdom Metazoa; phylum Chordata; class Mammalia; order Rodentia; family Dipodidae; genus Dipus; species Dipus sagitta. The sequence goes on from CM070783.1 coordinate 23,175,707, forward strand.
CATCCCTCCCAGGAGCTGGGATGCAGCTCAGTGCATTGGGTTGACTCATTCAGTGAACATACAAAGTGACCACCGCAGACTGAGTGAGCCTGTTAGGATGGAACCCAAGGTCTCACACAGGTTAAGCAGTGCTTAGCAGTCTACCACTGAGCTACACCTCCAGCTGAAAATATTTTTAAAGTTTTTTTATTTATTTAAGAAAGAAAGTATGGGGCTGGAGAGATGGCTTAGCGGTTAAGCACTTGCCTGTGAAGCCTAAGGACCCCAGTTCGAGGCTTGATTCCCCAGGACCCACGTTAGCCAGATGCACAAGGGGGTGCATGCGTCTGGAGTTCGTTTGCAGTGGCTGGAGGCCCTGGCGCGCCCATTTTCTCTCTCTCTCTGTATCTGCCTCTTCCTCTCTCTGTCTGTCACTCTCAAATAAATAAATAAAAACAAAAAAAAAAAATTTAAAAAGAGAGAAAGTATGAACATGCCAAGGCCTTCTGCTACTACAGATGAACTCCAGACATGTGCCACTTTGTGAGTCTGATTTTACATGGGTACTGGGGAATCGAACCTGGGCCAACAGGTTTTATAAGCAAGTGTGTTTAACCACTGAGCAATCTCTCCAGCCCCAAGTGTTTTTAAAGAGAATTTCATATATACTGAACATTTACAGATTGTCACTATTCCTTAAACAATACAGTATAACAATTATTTGCATAGCATTTATATTGTATTAGGCATTATAAGCAATCTAGAAGTGACTTAAAGTATAAATAAAAATGTATATAAGTTATTTGTAAATAGTATACCATTTTATATACAAGATTTGAGGATTCATGAATTTTGGCACCTGATATGTGCCCTCGAGTCAATATTCCTTGAATACCAAGGAAGGACTATACCATAATCTGTCCTAGAATTTCAAAAAACAACATGGAGGTACTGGCCTTGCTTGAATGAACTTACAGTTAAGTAGGGAATAGATGCATGTTCTGAGATAAAATGTTCTGAAGACTACATAACTGCTGTTGTTCTCTGAGGAGATGGGGAAAAAGAAAAAAACAAAAAATAACTACTGTTGCAGCTGGGGAGATAGCTCAGCAGTTAAGGGGATTTGCTTGCAAAGCCTGATGGACTGAATTCAATTCCTTAGTACCAATGTAAAGCCAGTTACACAAAGTGGCACATATGTCTAAAGTTAGTTTGCAGGGGCAGGAGCCCTGGAATACCCATATTCTCTCTTTCTCTCTCTCATAAATAAACAAGTAGAAAGAGAGAGAGAGAGAAAGGAAGGAAAAAAAGAAAGAAAGAGAGAGAGAGAGAAAGAAAGGCTGTTTAATGTGAAGTATAGGCTATATTCTTCAATGGCAACAAATTAACCCCCAAATCTCAGATATATAACACACAATGGTCTTTCTTTTTTCACTCACTTTCCATAGCCAGTACCCATGGACAAGGACCATCAGTCAAGCTTCAACCACACATGCAGGAGTAAGGCATTGGCTTATGAAACTGTAGTGGCTAGCAAAGCAAACCAGAAATCTTTGGAGCATTAGGCAGGAAGAGAAGATCACAAGCAGGCTGAAACTCTCCTGGTATGAGCCATGAGTTCAGGAAAGACCTAAAACCTCTCTTAAAAAGACCACCTGATTAGGCCAGGCCCACCCCAAAACAACTCCCTTTTGATCAATTTAAAGTTCACTGGTGAGGGACTCTGATCACATCTGCAAAATTGTTTCACAGAAGCACATAGATTAGTGTTTTACTAAATAACTGGGGACAATACTTAAGTCTCATCAAGCAAAGCATACATAATATAATTAATCAGCCCCACTGACCAACAGGGACAATAGCAGAGGATCATGCATGAGCAATTGTTTCTGGCCAAAACTGACATTTGTCACTTTTGCTCATCACCCTCTAGCTAGCCCTTCCTACATACAGGGATGTGGTGTGGACTCTCCAGATGTCCAGAGGAAATGACTGGAGGCGAGTCCACCCAGGTGTTGCATAGGCGCCTTCCTTCCTGCCTTCCCCATGATTACTGTCCACGGGAGAATCTGAGTCTGTGGAGAGATGCAGGTGCTTGACAACTTCCAAGGACCACACCATGAATAAGGCAGATGCCGAGAGAGAGAGAAGAGCTGACCTTCTCCCTCACTCTAGCTCATCTCTACCTGCTTCCTCAGAAACTCCCCCAAACCCACTGGGTCCTGTTTACCTAGATGTTGGCATCACAGGGAATGCGCGGACACAACAGCAATAATAGTAGAACCAGGAAAGTGCAGGGAAAGGATCCCAGTTTGCTGAAAACCCGGGCTATCCAGGGAGCTCCAGGGCACCCTGTCAAGAAGTAGGAGAATGAGGAAGAGAGGAATGAATGGTGATGGAGCGCAGACGCTGCTCATGACACAACCCCCTGTTCCAACTGCTTATGATCCGGTAGAGAGATCAGGACAAACGCACACCATGACTATGATAATAGAAATGAAGGGGACCTCTCCAAAGCATTCACAGTGCCTCAGAGCTGGAAGGATTCCCTCAGACCCCAGAGGAGGAAGGAAGGAGCTTTGATACAAGGGAAGCCTGAGCAAGACCCAAAGTACGACTGTGCAAGAGTGTCTCCCACACACCTTGTCCCCCACCCTCGCAGCCCTCGTCACCCAGCTTGTCTGCAGAACAGAAAGACACCTGAAGCCAGTGCTTTGTTTGGAGGCCACCAGCGGAGGTGTGCTTGCCCGGCACCCAGGCCAAGAGAGGGGCATAGGCTACATACAGCAGGAGACACTGAAGTTCTTTGCAAAAGTGCTTGGGGCTTGGAATTAAAACAGGCAACTTTTTGAGTCCCAGCTGCCCATCCTGGGCTCTCCCCCTCACAAGGACCACATTCCTGGCTGCTAGAGCTTCAGGGCCCAGAGCACAGTGAGAGTCTCAAAAGCCTACAAGACTGGGCTTCCCCCCATCTCCTGAGAGTCACCCATCTCCCCTTGGTTCCTTCAGGGCTGGACAGTTGGGGAGGAGTTCTGACACAGAATGTTTCCTTGCACCCTTGCACCTCACCATAACCCTCCCCCTTGTGCCCCTCCCCCCCCCCGCCATCCCTCCCCCAACACACACTCACATGCATGGTCCCTCTCACCCTCACCTCCCTCCCCCCACCCCTTCCTCTCCATTTGTTTCAATGAACAGCCCCTTTTATCTATTCTGTAGGTACAAATGAAGCTGTCAAATTTGATCAGGCGCTTGATATGACAGGCTGTGGGAGTCAGGACCCCTTGAACAGAGTGGGCCTTGTCTGTCACAGCCTGCCTGACACTTCCCATAATGCCCAGACTGATGAGATTCTGAGTAGGGCCCAGCACATTTTCAACTCTATTTTGGGTGAAAACCTTTCTTGAAAGATCTTGAAAGGAGCTGGCAGTTCAGCCACCCGGATGATTAATGAGGGTTGGCTCTGCTGGATGGATTTCTCCTGGTGCCAACAGCCGTCCTCCAAACAGGCCAGAACATGTTGCCTCTGACTCCTCCCCCCACTTCCCTGGGCATCACCCCCAAAAGTCTCTTCCCACCAGCTTCAGGCCACCCCCCCCCCATCCCTCACCTCTTCAACCAGCCACAATCTCCGCCAGTCCTCCCCACGTTCTGGTAGAGCAGACCTCACATATGGAAAAGGTTAGCATCCCAGCTGAGGAGCCAACTGGAGGGAACAGGGCCTCGCCTCGTGCACAGCTCTGTGGGGTGGAAGATGCTAAGGGACTGCTGACCAGGGACTTCAAAGGACTGTGGCCAGTGCTCTTCTTGCCCAGACGTCACACCTCTGCTCTCTCTCTCCATGGATCTCAGGGGACAAAGCCCGCAGAGGAGAAAGCACCAAACTCTGCGTCTGCTTGTCTTATCTTGAGGTATTTCTCCAGGGGACACAAATACACTGATAATTCGGGCAGGCAGGTTCCTTGGTTCTGAACTTACTGATTGATTGCTGTGACACTCCGCCATGGGGAGACTAAAAGCGCTCCCCCACAGCTCCAAATGCCCCTGGAGTGGTACCAGCTGAGTCTGAGGAGAGCCCTTCTGGCCCAGCTGCCCCAGGGGAGGTGGGGCACAGCACGGTGAGAGGAAGAAGGCAATGACCTCTTTGCTGGCGCCTCTCCCATCCCTGCTGGAGACTCGGCAGGGTTCCTTCCGCCTTCCCGTTTCCTGCCTCCCCAGTGCACTGATACTCATCATGCGTAAGGAGAAGGATGCCCAAAATTACTTGGGGGGTTGCAAGCTCAGAACCCTTCAGGAACAGGCAGGTTGATGAGTAACTGGGTCAGGAATTTTTGTTTTGTTTTGTTTTTTGTTTTTTGAGGTAGGAGCTCACTCTGGCCCAGGCAGACCTGGAATTCACTATCTAGTCTCAGGGTGGCCTCGAACTCACGGCGATCCTCCTACCTCTGCCTCCCGAGTGCTGGGATTAAAGGCGTGTGCCACCACGCCTGGCTAGGAACATAACTTTTTTTTTCGAGACAGGATCTCACTATGTAGGTAAGGTTGGCCTCAAATTGGTAGTCCTCCAGCCTCAGCTATCCAAGTGCTAGGGTTATACTACCACACACATGTGGCGGCTGCTTCTCCTCTCCCCTCCTCCTCCTCCTCCTTCTTCTTCGACATTGCCCCAGCAGATCTCTGGATTCCTGGGCCAGCCTTCCGAGTAGTTAATATTACAGATACCTTCCACCATGCCCAGCTGGTAACTTATGATTTCTTCTTCATTCTTTTAAGATTTAGGGAGACTTTGTTAGCTCAAGAGAAGAAAAGGGGCTGGAGAGATGGCTTAGCAGTTAAGCACTTGCCTGTGAAACCTAAGGACCCCGGTTCGAGGCTTGATTCCCCAGGACCCACGTTAGCCAGATGCACAAGGGGGCGCACATGTCTGGAGTTCGTTTGCAGTGCCTGGAAGCCCTGGCACGCCCATTCTCTCTCTCTTTCTCTCTATCTGCCTCTTTCTCTCTCTGTCACTTTCAAATAAATAAGTAAAAAATAAACAAAAATTAAAAAAAGAGAAGAAAAGTACAGAGAACTCCTGAAATGTGGAAGGCAGGAGAAGGTAGAGAGCCCACGTGGCGGTAGCCCCCACATCTCAAACCAGCAGGGCTGAGATGGTGGGGAGGGGGGTCTTACCAGAGCAGAGACCTGGAATTTTAGGAAAGGGGAAAAGCCAAAAATAATTCACTATTTCTTCTTAAAGCACTCTTCTATTTCTTCCTCAAACCAGATCTGAGGTCTGAAAACTCTTCAGAGGAGAAGCCAGGTCCCTGTAACCATGATGGTCATATCACTTCCCATTTCTTCTCTCCCTTTCCCTCTGAGAAGATGGAAGGAACCCCAGAGTTGACCCTCCCCTATGCCACTGGGCCAATGCCTACTTGTCTTTAAGATCATCCAGCCTACAGATGGGCCCCAAACCATCAGTTCTTTCACTTGGCACCACTCACTGGGGAGACAGTATGAGACAAAACATGCAGCTCCTGCCTTCATGGAGCTAACAAATAAGAAGAGAAAAACTTAATGGATATGTTATGCCCACCAAACCACCCTCTAAATATCTGTTTGTGCCCACATACTAATGCTACTCTCACTTTTGGCTAGAAAAGCGTCTCTTTCAGATGGCAGTGACCACTGGGGAGACTCAAAACTCATCAAAGTGCTGAGAAGAAGTGACAGTGGAGTGTTCAGCACTATGTGAGACAACATTATCACACTCCAAGGCTCAGGGGCCATTGGGGAAAAGGTGGTGGAAAGAATGTAAGAGTCAGAGGATAGAAAGAAGTCCTTTGAAATATCGTCTTCCAGACACACACTGGCCTCGATGTTCATGACCTCATAGTGGCTGACACTACCTACACAAGACTTGCATAATAGGTGGAAAATCAATGATGACATCAAAATAGAAGACAGACAAGTTGGAAAGAAATGATTCAATGGAGGGGGCACTTGGAAGGGGGAAAGGGGAGGGGGTTATGATCATTGTATACTGTCTATGTTTATGGAAGCTGCCAATAAGAAGTTTTAAAAAATTTAAAAAACAAAACAACACTCACAGACCAATGTGTAGTCATAAGTTATGATGGAATGGTGAAGGAAGAAAAGAGCGTTGAACAGGACATACAGAGAGAGTTGACAGGAAATCTTCATTTAGCACAAAGGTCCAAGAAGCTCTCTTTGGAACATGACATTGAAGGTAAGACCCAATGGCTGAGTGGAGCTGGCCAGGTAAAGAGAGGAGTATGACAAACCATGGAAAGTCACACGTGACCATCTGCCAACTTCCTTTGTCGTGGAAGTATTGTTCCTTTGAGCTGAGCTTTCACAAAAGGACAAAAACTCAAAAACTCAGCCAAGACCTGACAGAGCCAGCAGTGCAAAGAGCTGGAAGGAAAAAGGAAGCTCAGGGGCTGGAAAGATGGCTTAGCGGTTAAGGCACATGCCTGTGAAGCCTAAGGACCTTGGTTTGATTCTCCAGGTCCCAAGTAAGACAGATGCACATGGCGGCGCGTGCGTCTGGAGCTCGTCTGCAGTGGCTAAAGGCCCTGGCATGCCATTCTCACTCACTCACTTCTCTCTGTCTCTAATAAATAAATAAAAATGAAGTCTTTTTAAAAATTTAAAAAAAAAAAAGAAAAGAAAAAGGAAGCTCGGGGCATACAGTGAGACCTCTGACCACCCAGGCATCAGCTCCTGGGCACCACACAACGAGCTCTTACAGTGACTTAGTCCTTGGGCAAGAAGTCTACGGCCCTCCTCGATCTCACTGCTGACATTTTCACAGAGAACCCTTATGGCTTCCTTTTGCTGAAAATATCTTCAACTCTTGACTTCCTCTATACTCCTCCATGCGAGTCCCTCTTACCTCCCCTAGTAGACCGTACACTCCTTAAAGGCAAGAAGGGTGTTCTATTCGTCTTCACAACCCCTTTGCCTAGGATAGCGTCCAGCGTATGGTAGACAATCAATAAGTGCTTGCTGTATCCCATTAGTTAGAACCACTGCAGGGCGAAGCATTTGTCAGTGTCTTTGAACTGGAGTCATTACTGGATCGGGGAAGAGCCCCAGGGATGAAACTCAAATGAGGAACAAAAGGAGAATGATAATGAAAGAAGGGAGGAAGAATGCACACCACCTACCCGGGACCCAGTAATGGGTTGTTCCAGAAATATTCCTTTCTTTTTTAAAAAAAAAAAGTATTTATTTATGTGTGTGTGTGTGTGCGTGTGTGTACATGCATGTGTGCATCCAGTCTTATCTGAATGGCTGGGGAATTGAACCTGGGCCAGCAGGCTTTGCAAGGAAGTACCTTTAACCACTGAGCAATCTCCCCAAATTCCTTTCTCTATTCAGCTTCTCATGGGCAGCCCAGGTAGGCTTGTCCTAAGAGGAAAAGGTGGTCACTTTAAAGGCTGTGGCCGTAGCAGGGGAGACACTGCACAGGACAGTCAGTGACCTTCCTCTACCAATGTGTCAGCATGGATGAAATGTTCCCTTCACGTCGTTCCTTGGAGAAAGGAATGAGGCTCTGGAAAACCACCATAGAAACCAAGCATGGTGGCACATGTCCATCTATCATCCCCGAACTCAGCAGGCCAAGGGAAGGAAATCGTAACTTCAAGGTCATCCTGGGATATATAGAGCAAGTTCAGTGTTCATCTAGACTACAAAGGAAGACCTTGTCTCAAAAAAATAAGAATCAAAAAAGGGACTGGGGAGATGGTTCAGTGGATAAAGTGCTTGCTATGCAAGTGTGAGGGCCAGAGTTTAGATCCCTGACATCCACGTAAGTTCCAGGTGGGCATGGCAACCTGCCTGTAATCCCAGCTCTTGGGAGGCAGAGACACGGGATTCCCAGGCGTAAACTGCCTGGCTAGACTAGCTGAAGCAGTGAGCGCGAGGTTCAAGTGAAGGATCCTGCCTCAGTAAAAAAGGTAGAAGGTAATAGGAAGAGACCATGTCAGTTGCTGATTACACACACACACACACACACATGCATATACTTACAAAAAATACACTTAGGAAGACATAAATGTGCCTATAAGCTGGCCAGAGAAAGAAGGCAGCCCTATTAATGCATCAGTGTCCACCGATGTGATAGAAATAGCATGGGCAAAAGTCATGGTCTGAAAGCAAAGAGACATGAGACCAAGGAAGGGTAGATGGAGCTGGGTCACATACACATTCCCCGGAAAAGCAGCTCCAGGGTTGGTATGTAGCGAATATTTCTTGAATACAATTAAGACATGGATAAATGAATGAATGGGGCTACAGAGCGGTGCTAAGAATATACCCCCAAAGGGAAACTGGTCCTTCCTTCCAATTCTACAAAGGGATCCGGAAGGCTTACTGAAATTCGGGCTGAGCTGCTGGCAGCAATACTGGAATATGCTGAGCGGCCCCCCCAGCACACGCAGGTCCACACCTGAGCAGCTTGGGAACGGTGCGCTTTACAAATGTTCCGCCACAGTTTCTGGAACACAGTTGAGCTCCCTCCTACCTTTCAGGATCTCTTCAGGAAGAAGAAAGAATTTTCCTGGCCATCAGTCTAGAATATAAAAACAAGGTCTACGAGGGAAAGGTAAACCAAAACCAGATAGGCTGCCCTCTCCCACATCTTTGTTAAGCCTTGAGCTTCTTTTTCCCAGTGGCGAGGAGGAGAGGGGAGCAAGCCTGTGACCCTCTGGCCTTGGCCAGGACAGGCCTCTCAGGCAGGGAGTCAAAGAAAACTTTTCCAAGACTGATTACCAAGAGGGGAACTAGGTACACAGAGCACATGTGAGCGGCTCCTCGTTTCCAATTCAGGACTGTCAGATGGTGATTAATGACTAACAGCCACAGAGCGGCCTTGATTGCCAAGTGCCGTATTGTTAATCCTGACATTTAATGAGGCCGTACACAACTCCAGCACAATTCCACACCATCTTCTGCAAATAGCGCTCGACGGACTTAATTGGTTAAGTATTTTGTGTGTGTGTGTGGGTGTGTGTGTGTGTGTGTGTGTTTGAGAGAGAGAGAAAAAGCAGGGAGGGAGAGAGAAAGGAAAAGGAGAGAGACTCTGAGAGAAGGAATATTGCCAAAGTGTGAATTTGTCCCACTTGGGCGTTGGGCATCTCCATTTTAATGTACACATCTGGGTTATCACTGGACTGTTTGGTACAAAGATCTACAGATTAATCTGCCCACCTTCCCTACACCTCTGTCCCTGCTGTGAAACCTGGCCCTCCCTGCTCTCCACCAGTGTGCGTTCCTCCCTGCCACTGTCTCTGAGGGACAGCTGGGAGCTGGCACACTTGTGAAGTTAAAACACATGAAAGGAAGTTGAAAGAAGAAGTTGTCTAGAAGTGGGCCAGGATCCAGGGCTCCTGAGAAGCCACTTTTCACTGGACTCAGATCAATGGTGCTTTGGCCTGCCTCACTAGGCCGTTCCTCCTTTGCCAAGAGAAAACTATGTCACCCCCATTCCGGAACTCAAGGCTCTGTCAGGAAATGTACTAAATCCATCTTATTGTTCTAGAAACAACATCCCAGGCAATAGGGGTTGAGAGATTGGCCTGACAACCATTCTCTGGGCCAATTGAGCAAGGTGACAGGGCCTAGAAGAGATGTTGTCACCAAGGGCCCAATGATTTTGGGAACCAGAACTCATGGAGTCCCAGATGTCCCTACAATGGGCCTTGCAAGGACAGAAGGAAGTGAGTGGCATACAGGTAGCCGGCCATCTAGACAGAGGAATAACAAATTGACATGTGAAGCAACGGAGATGTTGAGTACTGAGGGTCACCTGAACAGTGCAGACAGCTAAATGCTACGGGTGTTCAGAGGACAGGCCAGCCAGTGGAGGCCAAAAGCATCCAGAAAAGACACAGACTATGCAGAGGGGTCTGAAAAGTGGGGAGCACCCAGGTGGAGCACTGAGAAGGGTGTTAACCAGGTGCTGGCTTGTGGAACATTGATCACCATTAATTACCTCCTTATAAACGTGTGCCTCACCTAAAATTGGTGGTGTCCACATCATCTGGGAGCCTGCTGGAATGTGCATTCGTGGGCCCTACTCTAGAAGCATGGCTCCCCATCTGCAGTTTCACATGAACCCCTAAACAATGATATGCACATTACAGATGCGAGGCGCTGCTCCAAGAACACCAGCAGCAAGCCCAGCAGTCCCCTGCTAGGTACCCACTGTTCTGCTGCATCAAGAAACAGCCACTGAGGGGCCAGCATGGCATGGCGGTGCGCTCTTACAATCCCAGCACTTGGAAGGCTGAAGCAAGAGGAATGCATGTCACCGCCTGGGCTACCTAAGACTCTGCTGGAAGAAAGGAAGGGAAGGAGGAGGAAGGCTCTGAGGGAGAGGAGGAGAAAGCAGAGAGGGAGCAAGGGAGAGAGACTGTCTCAGTCCTCAGCCTCTGGCTCCAGTAAGAAGGAGCTGCTGGGTGGCACTGTAAAGTTCAGCCACCCTGAGCACTGAAGGGCTTAGGTCACAGACAGGGGCAGGCGACTTTCTCCTCTAGGTGTTTTAGGCTCTGGTCTTTGTTCCAGTCCAGTGGTTGGAACCTAAGGGCCCCATGCTGAGGAATTCAGCTCATTATTGTGGCCTGGTGTAATTACTGCCAGCTAATGTTCATCCCGTTAGGCATTCCTAGCCTCCCTGATTGCCCTGCTCCAGCCCCTCTAACTGTGGGAGGGCTGCATGTCTCAGAAAATAAGAATTAAAAGCTAATGTTTCCAATTATGACTCTGGGCCTAGGGGTGCCCCTGCTGTGACCCAGCCCACCAAACACTCTTCCTGAGTTATCATGTCTTTCCAGCTTAGCCTTTCCTCTTAGAAACCGCCCTCCATTAGGGACTCTTCCCACCAAGCGACGGTTCTTTCTCTCCCTACCAAATTCCACTTTTTCCAGCCTCTTTGAGTGCTCCTGTGACTTTGATCCTATAGCCCCACCCCATGCTGAAAGCAAGACTGAGTTCTGGGTTCTAGTTCCCACTACTCTATCTCCCTTATGATGCAGAGGAAAGCTTTGCCCATAAGTGTGCACACGTTTCCTCTTTACTGAATGGTAGGGCTTGACTGAAATGTCCCTCTCAAAATCAGGGGCTGCTAATAGGTTTTGGGAAAGATGTGGACCCTTTAGGAGGTGGGGTCTAGATGGAAAAAGTAGGTGGTCACAGGCCTCTGAAAGTCAGAGGCCAGCCCTTAATTCTGGCTACACTCTGCTTCCTGGTCTGCAGTGATGTAACAAATTCAGCCACATGCTCTGTCGCAACGCCTTCCCTGCCTTGATGGAGCCAAAGCCTCAGTCCAATCAGTCTTTGTTAAGCATTTTTCTGTCACATGGTTTGGTCACAACTGTGCAAAAGTAACTAAGACATAGAATGAGGGATTGAATAAAATGGTTGATTTTCCAAGGTCCTTTTCAGAGATGACACAGCATGATTTTATTCCAAATAAAAATTGTGAGGACTCATGAGTTAAGGGATATTGTAATGCACTAAAACATTTTGAAAGAACAGAAGCACCTGGAAATAAAGATTTGCTTCCTTGGGTCCCCACCAGCATGTGTCTCCATGGAAGTATCCTATGGTCATAGTTGTGTTTTTCTCACCAGATTGGGAGTAGCAAGAGGGTAAAGATAGAGATGTCTTTCTTTTGTACCATCTTTCAGTGACTAACACCCACAGAAGCCACCCAATAACGTTGTTTGCAGGTAACATTCATTACCTTCCAGGCCACTTGTTCATTTAAAGGAACTTGTAAGAAGCTTAGCAGAAAAGTTGTCACCTTTGCTTCTTAATAAAGCAAGGTAGGGCTGGAGAGATGGCTTAGCAGTTAAGCATTTGCCTGTGAAGCCTAAGGACCCTGGTTTGAGGCTCGATTCCCCAGGACCCACGTAAACCAGATGCACAAGGTGGTGCATGCATCTGGAGTTCATTTGCAGTGGCTTGGCTAGAGGCCCTGGTGCACCTATTTTCTCTCTCTCTCTAAAATAAATAAAAATAAACAAAAAACAAAGCAAGGTAAACTTGGCATGGTGGCACATGCCTTTAATCCCAGCACTTGGCAGGGGGGAGAGGTAGGAGGATCACAGTGAGTTCAAGGCCACCCTGAGAATACATAGTGAATTCCAGGTCAGCCTGGACTAGAGTGAAATCCTACCTTGGGGAGGCAGGGGGGCAAGGTAAAGTTCCTCTTCTAAATATGTATATCTCACATCTCTAGAAGAAGACAAAAATATTTACCTGCTCAAAATTAGCTAGAGTTGGTCCAGGTCTAACGGTGCAGAACTCTAATCCCAGCACTTGGGAAGCTAAAGCTGGACAAATATAAGCTCAAAATTAGCCTGGGCTGCGTAGCAAAATCTTGACTCAAAAAGGGCTCTATTTTGGAAATTCAAATGAAATGTCTAACATTGCCTTGCAAATTAATACACTGTGACACCCAAGGCTTAATTCCACTCCCCGGGTTCTTACTGAGTATGTTATGTGCTAAGCCCTAGCTCAGCAATAGGGCAAATGCAAAAGAAATACTGTCACCTAATAATACTTTTTAGATATTTTATTCATTTGTAAGCAGAGAGATAGAAGAGACAGAGAGAATGAACATGCCAGGGCCTCCAGCTGCTGCAAACAAACTCCAGACACATGTGCCACTTTGTGCATCTGGATTTAACATGGGTGCTAAAAAAAAATCAAACCTGGGTGGTTAGGCTTTTCAGGCAGGCACCTTAACCACTAAGCCATCTCTCCAGCCCAGCAGTTTTTTGTTTTTTTTTTTGTTTTTGTTTTAATTTTTGAGACAAAGCCTCACTCTGCAGTCTAGGCTGACCTGGAATTCACTATATAGCCCAGGCCTTGAACTCCTGATCCACCTGTCTTCACCTCCAAATGCTGGGTTCATAAATATGCACCTCCACACCTGGCCATAACATTTTGTTTTCAAATTTTTTATTAACAACTTCCATGATTATAAAAAATATCCCATGGTAATACCCTCCCTCCCCCCACTTTCCCCTTTGAAACTCCATTCTCCATCATATCCCCTCCCCATCTCAATCAGTCTCTCTTTTATTTTGATGTCATGATCTTTTCATCCTCTTATGATGGTCTTGTGTAGGTAGTGTCAGGCACTGTGAGGTCATGGATATCCAGGCCATTTTGTATCTGGGGGGAGCACATTGTAAGGAGTCCTACCCTTCCTTTGGCTCTTACATTCTTTCCGCCACCTCTTCCGCAATAGACCCTGAGCTTTGGAAGGTGTGATAGAGATATTGCAGTACTGAGCACTGCAGTCATTTCTTTCCATCACCATGATACCTTCTGAGTCATACCATGGTCACTGCCATCTGAAAAGAGAAGATTCTCTACCAAAAGTGAGAGTATCATTAATATAAGGGTATGAACATTAAGAGAAGTGCTTACTGGAAAGTTTGATAAGCATAGTATATACATTTAGCCAGACAACAGCAGTTGTTACACCCCTAGGGCTCATGACTACCCATGTTTTAAGTTTTTAGTATCAGGGATGTATTCCCTCCCATGGAGCGGGCCTCCAGTCCAATTGGAGGGCAGTTGGTTTCCACCATGACAGACGTGCCACTATTGCACCCATTGGCTCATTTGCTGGCCATAACATTTTAACAAGTACAGTAGTACTTAGACATTAGAAATAAAGTGATGACTTTGGAAAGATATCTGCTATTCCACTGTGGTGTCTTCCTCAGAACACTTTGGAACTTTAAAAAGAAAAAAGATGGAAAACTACTCTCAAAATGTCACTTTCTCTAATGATAATGGCAAATCTTTATTACTGATGGAGGCAGCTTTCAATCACCATGGTAAAATGAATACTTGAGATTCTCAACTTATGAAGAAGAAAGGTTATTCTAACTCATGGTTTCAGAGGCTTTATTCCATGGTCACATGGCCTGTTGCTCTGTGATGGCACAAGTGCATCATGACGGGAGTGCGTGACAGGAGCAGCCTGCTTACCTCAGGGTAGCTGGAAAGCAGAGGGGGCAGGAAGAGGCAGTTTTCCAGTAAAGGAACCTCGAAGAGCATGCTTTCCATTAAGCACACATATACATATGTGTGTACACATACACACACACACACACACACACCGGCCTCATGAGAAATCTTCTTGCTTACATCCTGGTTCTATTCTTCTCCCCCAGATCCCCACCATCTATCCTCAATAGAGCAGCCCAAGAGATCTTTAAGAACCATAAGTTAGATCATGTCAGTGAATAGTTTGAAACCTCAGAGTAAAGGCCAAAGTCATGAGACCCAGCATGATCTAACTCCTTGTTCCCTCTCTGACTCCTCTGCTAGTGGGATTTCCTTCAGCAGCTTGACTCCAGCCACGTGGTCTTGCCGTTCTGCAAACATGTCAGGCAAGCTCAGACTGAGGACTTTTGCTCTAGCTTTCCCCTGCCTGGAAAACTTCTCTTCTAACTATCTACTTGGCCAACTCCTTCACATCTTCCAAGTCTCTGGTCAGTTCTTACCTTTGTCATGAGCCCTAGCCTGGTCTTCTGCTTAATACCTCTAGTCATGATATCTTCTAGTAAATATAATCCATTTCCTAATTATGCAGGGACTGGAGGGATGGCTTAGTGGTTAAGACGCTTGCCTGCAAAGCCAAATAATGCAGATCCAATTCCTCAGGACCCACATAAGCCACATGCACAAGGTGGCACATGTGTCTGGAGTTTGTTTGCAGCAGCTGAAGCCCCTGGCATGCCCATTCTCTTTCTCTCTCTCTTATGAAAATATTTAAAAATTATTATTGTTATTATTATTATTATTATGCAGGCAAACATACACACCCTCACCTATATTCACACTATAGTATCACATCTAATTATATGTTAACTGTTGTATGAACGGTTGTCTGTGTCTACCCATGGCAGTCTGAGCTCAGAAGGGCTGGCAGCTTTGCCTATTCAGTTGAATCCTAAAGGCCTAGAACTGGCACATAGTGGGAACTACATAAATATATGTTGACCCTGATTGGATTGCACTGAATTGATTTGCATTGCATTGTATAGCAGACGGCAACTTACAGTGTATAGTCCGTGCCCTTCAGTTGCTTGCAAATCTGATTGAGAGGACTAGAGACAGAGCCATTAGTTTGAAGCCTTGCAAAGACTCCTGAGCTACGACATTTGGCTAAGTGGAGTTCATAGCAGGAGCAGTGCTATGTGCTAGGGGGACTGATGCAGGAGAACGGAGGGGAAAGGACTTGGGCTGGGTCTGTACTTCAAGTATACCTACTCCTTGTCCCCAGCATATGTTCTGTCAATACAGCCTCTGCTTATCTGTCAATGCTGTTCCCCTGCCTATGGAGTCCTTGCCCCTTCCTGTCTGCTTACACCAATCTTACCCACCCGTCAATGGTCAGCTCAAGCCCCCTTCCTCCATGCAGCCTTCCTGGATTGCTCAATGCTTCTCTCCCCTCTGAGCTAGTGCCTATACTTTTGGCAGACCGTTTGGCCTTCAAGTAAAAGCTTGTAGAAAAAGTGTGTATGGGTAGAATTTTTCCTGATAAGAGCCACATCTTTTGCCTCTAGACACTATGCAGACAGTAGTGCCAAATGGTTACTTGGTAGAGAAAAAGAAGAGGTTATCAGAACAGGGTGGCTCATGCCTATAATCTCAGTACTCAAGAGGCTGAGGTAGGACTGCCATGAGTTCAAGGCCAGCCATGAGTTCAAAGATATAGAGTAAGTTCCAGGTCAGCCAGCCTGGGCTAGAGTGAGGCCCTGCTTCAGAAGAGAGGGGAAAGAGAGAGAGAGAAACTTATTAGACTATTAGAGAATGTTGCCCAGGCACAAGTATATTTTCAGAGTCCTAAGTGATTTTGATATTTGCCAGGGTTAAGAACAAATATAGGATTAGAGAAAACATGAAAACATACAGGGCAAGGGAAACGGGAGTATGCAGGAAATTGGAAAATGGGCTTAACATACTGTAATTGGGCCTCGCCTTTCTCTCCATTTTGTTCCCATTAGTTGTGAGGATGTACCTGTCAAAGGAGGCTGGGTGGCTCAACTGTGGGCAGAAGCTTCTGCCCTCTGCCTAATGCCCTAATGCATGGCAAGAGTCGGAGAGGCCACGGAAGAGCAGACAGCACCAACATATGCGGCCAAAGCCAGGGTCACTGTGAACCCCTGGGACACAGAAAGGTTTGTTGAAAATAGATGGCTATTTTCAACCACTATAAACCATATGTTGTAATTTCTCCCCTCCCTGGCATTAGCATTCAGTTTTCTCCCTTCTGTCTGTCCATGAGAAGAGCCAAATCAAGTGAGGTATGTTGAGGCTACTGTTTTAGAACTTCTGGCTGCTAATCCTCACACTCCTCCTCCTCACAGCCTATGAAACTGAGAAGTTTAATGTCCTCCTTCTAAATGGCAACCTGACTCAAGTGCATTGAGGCACCTGTAAGCCATTTAATGGGCTATGCATTCTCCTAAGATGGCCTGTGAGTGCACTCCATGCCCTCACTCTCCTCCTCTGGACACTTCTTCCACTGTACACAAAACCAAACAGCAGGCAGCCAAGCTACTTTTCCTGTGAGTTAACTTTCCAGGATTCCTGGGCACCTCTGTCCTTTGTCCTCTGTCATAGTACACACACACACACACACACACACACACACACCAGACACCACTATTCACCAAATGTCCCTACTAAGAATGGGTCTAGGACCACAAGGACCTCTGAGAAAGACAAGGAGAAGATGGAAAGAATAGAAATGAAAGCCTCTTCTTAGAGCGGGATCTATCTACTTATTTGGGAATGGAGAGTAGGGGCCGGGAGGGCAGGGGCAAGGAACGGAAAGGGAGGTGTGTTGGCACACAGTGGCCAGAGGAGGGAGAGAAGGGTGTGCCAGGGAATGAAGGGGAAGATGATGGTAGACTTCCCCGTTCTCATTGCTTGATCCCACAGGGGGCACAAGTGGGGGTTCTCCCTCTAGAGAACCTTTCATTTTCTTGCTCCACACTGGTCCCTGTGTGCACAATTAATACCAGGCTACCAGGCTGCCAGGCTCTGGGCAACCTGTGGCCTCTCTACACTGACAAGGGCCCCAGGAAAAGACAGCAGAGCACAGCAGCATACCACACTTCTACCCAGAGGTAACTCTAAACTCCAGTGGGTCAGGGGAGGGGGGAAAGGGAGAGGGGGATGAGGTTTTTCCACTTCCATTCGCAACTGTCAGGCGGGTGATTAATGACCAACAGGTTTGGAATCGCCTTTATTGCCAGATCAGTATTGTTGCCCGTGACAGCTAATGAGGTTGGACAGGCTTCTCCACACTGAGCTTTATGGGGCCCGCTCCCTCCCCTGCAGAGCTCACAAGCCCTGCCAGCTTTTGTGCGCAGGAATGTTCAAGCCTCACCCCCCTCCATTCCTCCAACACCACCTCCCCCAACTCCCCAACCACCATTTCACCCAGAACCTCACCCACCCACAAAGTAAGCTGGGCAGGAGAGGCTGGCTTGCTGTGCTGGAGATAGACACCCATCTGTGACACCTAAGCCCCCAAGGCCCTCTCCACCCCCTCTGGAGCTTGAGCAGCAGTTCTGGAATGGAGGAAGAGGGGCAGAAGCAAACGCTACAGCCCCGGCAGTGGAGAAAGGCAAGACGCTTCTCAAGGCTGGGCCTGGACACTTGGGGCATCAACCTTCATATCCACTCCACAGTCAGCTATAAAACTCACCAAGTATTGTTTCTACCTTCACAGTGTCCATCGGCAGTGTGTTGGGAGCATGGGGAATGTAAAAGCAAGGGGGTTCGAGCCAAGTTTAATGACCATTGATAAAGGATTTGTACATACTATGTATGGTATGTTTGTGTGGGGGGGCACACTGTACACACGTGTGAATATATGTATGTATGTGTGTGTATGCATATATATGTGCACACAGGAGTCTGTGTCTTTCTCAGTTGTTCTACACCTTATTTTTTTTACTTTTTATTTTATTTGCAAGCAGAAAGAGAGAGAGAGAGAAGACAGAGGGAGAATGGGCACGCCAGGGCCTCTAGCCACTGCAAACGAACTCCAGATGCATGCACTACCTTGTGCATCTGGCTTACGTGGGTACTAGGGAATTGTACCTGGGTCCTTTGGCTTCACAGGCAAGTGCCCTAACTACGAAGCCATCTCTCCAGCCCCCAACACCTTACTTTTTTAAGACAGGATCTCACACTGAATGTGCAGCTCACCAGTTGGACTTAGAACTAGCTAGACAGCAAGTACAAGGGACCCCCCTGTCTCCGCCTCTCTAACGCTGAGACTACAAGTGCACATCACCATGCCTGGCTTTTATACGGGTGCTGGGGATCCAAAGTCAGATCCTCGTGCTTGTGATCCATCTCCCCAGCCCCCAATAATAAAGATTTTTGAGGCTGGAGGAGTAGCTCAGTGGTAGAACACTTGCTTAGCATGTGCAAGGCCCTGTATTCCAACCCCAGCACTGAGGGGGGGGGGAGACAAAGATATTTTAACCACCCACCTTAAATTTAGATCCACAAAGCCAGGTTTCAGTGCAGAAATCAAGCTGGCCCTAGGTCTGAGGGTAAAGAAGTAAGGAAATGCTGGCTTTGTTTTCTGCTCACTTACAAATAATATTTACCTTTGTGCTAGTTCACATCTTGATACGGTTAAGCACATGTTTGCCTGTGGTTTAATATTTGAAAGAGTTGGAGCAATGTAATAAGCAAACAGCTTAAAAGCTTCAGAAAGACCCCCTCAGCTTAAAAATCTATTACTTTTCAATGTGATATAAATGTATTTTACTTCTGCTCAGAGCAATTTCCTAGTTTACTCTTATTAAACTAGGAGACGGCTTAGCAGAGTTCTTGATTTATGGAACACATACTAGATTCATTAAAACCTTAAAAGATTTAATACATTTTATCAGGACATTAAATCTGTGCAGGCTTTTTAAATCAAATACCTGCCATATTTCATCCCCCACACCCTGCACACTTACTTAAGAATACTAAAATGTGGACTGACAAACATTATGGGCATTTTGGGTCTGATTTCTAAGTGCATTAAAGTCCTCCCATCTAGGATTTACAGCCCAGCCTCTCCCCAAGTTTGATCGTTCAAGGAACAAGTGATTCCCCACTTTGGTATTCAGCTCAGTAGGATGGGATCTATATTTCATGAATCACACAAATGTTCCATCTTTCCCATCCTGTGGTGAGAGGCTTCCATTTTCGTGTGTTCTGTAAAACCCCTCCCTCCCCACCTTCCATGTTCCTCTAGAACTCCTTCCAGGCTCTATGGGATGTGGATCTTCAATGGTCCTCAAAGGCTCACCTGTCGAAGACTTGGTTGAAAGGGAATGAAACCTTTAGGAGATAGGTTCTCACAGAAGTTAGTTCATTGGAGGCAGACCCTTGGAGTGGCTACTGGAACCCTGGCCCCTTCCTCTTGCTCAGCAAAGCAAAGTGACCTCCACATACGTTCCTGCCACAAAGTCCTGTACCAAACAGGCTGAAGGCAATGTGGCCACACAATCATGGACTTAAGCTCTGAAGCCGTGAGCCAAAATATTCCTTTTTCTCCTCCATCGTGTTTATCTCAAGTATTTTGTCACAACAAAAGAAATCTGAATAACATTTGACTTCCATGTACCTACCCCCACAAGATCTCCCTCAATTTTCAACTCCTCAGACGTGTGATCCATGAAGAACCACATGTCGTACTTTGGGAAGCCTGTTCTTATCCTTAATCTCCCCTTTAAAATTTACACGCGGTGGTTCTCAGACAGGACATTTTTGTCACAAACACATGCAGGACATTTGGCACCATGCAGAGACGTATTTGTTCTATCTGGGTGGAAGGTAGGCTGCTCCTAGTCTCTAAGAATAGACACCGGCATCTACAGAGCACAGGACAGACATCAGCACCCTACAATGAACAGGACAGTTCTTTATGGGTGGCAGGAGGGGAGGAGAGGGGAAGTATGGCGGAAGGAAGGGAAGGGAAAGGAAAGGAAGAGGAGGGGAAGGGAGGAGAGGGGAGGGGGGAGGAAATGGAAGGGAGGGATTGCACAGCCTAAAATGTCAACAGTGTTGAGGTTGAGAAACCCTACCATAGTACTGTAATAGGTACGTTAGTCAGCTTTCCATTTCTACAACTAAGTACCTGAGATAATCAGCTCATAAAGAGGAAAGACTTATCTGGGCTCATGGTTTCAGATGTTTCGGTGCATGATCACTGTTGCAGTCAGCTTCACGCTGCTGGAAAAAAAAAAAAAAAAAAAAAAAAAAAACACATCCGACCAAGAGGAGCTTGTGGGAGGAAAGGGTTTAGTTTGCTTTACAGACTCGAGGGGAAGTTCCATGATGGCAGGGGAAACCATGGCACGAGCAGAGGGTGGACATCACCTTCTAGTCAATATCAGGTGGACAACAGCAGCAGTAGAGTGTGCCAAAACTGGTAAGGGGAATCCGGCTATAACACCCACAAGCCCGCCCCTAACACTTCCAAGAGGCTCCAATTCCCAAATTGCCACCAGCTGGGGACTTAGCATTCAGAACACCTAAGTTTATAGGGGATACCTGAATTTAACCACCATAGTCATTTAGCTCTGCTTTTTCTGGGCCTGTGTTGAGGTAAAACATTGTGACAGGAAGCTCTTAGTAGAGCACAGCTGCTCATTTTGTGCTGGCCGGGAAACAGAGCTTAGTTTTACAGCAAAACCCTTTCCCCAAACCCATGAAGCTATGAACCCATCAATAAGCTAATTCATTGATTAGGTCAGACCTCTCATGATCCATCACCTCCTAAAGACCCCTGCCTCTGAACACTGATGCATAAACCTCTGACATTGGCTTTGGAGAATGCTGAAGATCCAAACTGCATCCACAGGCATCCAAGATATCTTCACACTTCTTAATATGATTTCTTCCCTTGTTGCACTGCCTGCAGGCTCTTTTCCTACTTGATGCCATTCACAAATAACCAAATGTTTCTAGGAGCACACAGGAGATTTGGCCTGGTGTCCAATTAATGGAGAAGGAGAGCTCACAGTCTAAAGTCATCTTTTCCCAACTAGATTTTTACTAGGAGTGGGTTATGAGGGGATGGTATGCAAGCTGTCCCCAGACATTTACTGAAGAAGGGGAAACTTACAGGGATTAGGGCGCCATCTGTTTTCTTCCCCAGTTTGGGTAAAGTTAAATCAGCCATGGTACCAGTGACTTTATTTTTATTATTATAATGAAGGGATGATGAGCTCAAGGTCTTCATGGTATCAGCATGACATCCAAATCAGATGGAGGCATCTGGAGTTCACCTGAGTGGTTGGGAGTATGTGATAATCTGCTGGTCGTGGTAGGAGCCTGTGGTCATCAGCTCTGGGCTTTAACTTTTGCAAGCAAGCATTAAAGCTGACAGGACAACAGGATATCAGTAGTTGTGAGGTTCAGCCTGGTGACACACTTAAAACTGTGGCTTATAGCTAGTGCTTGTTTCAGTGAATGTTTGTTGGCTTGAATAAATTCCTGTCCTGGTACACTGACATGTTCCAAAGTTACAAATGTAAGAGGAAAAGAACGCTGGGTTTACAAGCAGGTGATCTTCTCGAGACCCCGAGGGAGTGCCATCGCTCTAACCTTTGTGTTAAGTACGGGGTGGTGATACTGTCCTCACGGCGTATTAGAAGGATCAAATGACCTAATGCAATTGGCAACACTTTTTAACATTCTTATTTTCTTATTTATTTGTGTGTGTCTATGGGGGAGCACACATGTCATTCATGCACCACTTTGCATCTGACTCACACAGATGCTGGAGAATCAAACCCAGGCCAACATGCTTTGTAAGCAAGTGCTTTTAACCACTGAGCTATCATGCCAGCCCCCTGACAATACTTTTTAAGCCTTTCTTTTATCTTGCTTTTTTTTTTGTGTGTGTGGGGGGGTGGTTGTTTGTTTGATTGATTTTATGGAGGTTTTTAGAGGGGTTGTTTTTTGAAACAGAGTCTCACTATGTAAACCACACTAGCCTCAAACTCATGGTCAACCCACTTCTACCTCCTAATAGCTGGGACTACAAGTATGTGCCATACCTTTTACATTTTTTTTTATTTATTTATTTGAGAGTGACAGGCAGAGAAAGAAGCAGAGAGAGAGAGAGAGAATGGGCACTCCAGGGCCTCCAGCCACTGCAAATGAACTCCAGATGCATGTGCCCCCTTGTGCATCTGGCTAACGTGGGTCCTGGGGAATCGAGCCTCCAACTGGGGTCCTTAGGCTTCATAGGCAAGCACTTCACTGCTAAGCCATCTCTCCAGCCCATACCTTTTACATTTTAAAGGGTGATATGATACTATTTTATGCACTTAAAATTTTTTGAGAGCTTATTTTGTGCCATGAATTCTATCACATTCTCAGAGGATGAGAAGGTAAATAAGACAACAACAAATAAGACAAAGCCCTCCTCTCAAGGGGCTTACAGTCTTTTAAGAAGTACTGACTTAGGGCTGGAGAGATGGCTTAGCTGTTAAAGGTGATTGCCTGCAAAGCCAAAGGATCCAGGTTTAATTCCCCAGGACCCACGTAAGCCAGATGTACAAGGTGGAACATGAATCTGGAGTTCGTTTGCAGTGGCTGGAGGCCCTGACATGCTTGTTCTCTCTCTCTGTCTCTCTCTCTCTTTCTCTCTTTATCTGCCTCTTTTTCTCTCTCAAATCAACAAGCAAATAAAATATATTTTAAAAATTATAAAATATATATATATATACATATATATATATATGTATATATGTGTGTATATATGTACTTTTTAAAAAAAGTATTGAATTAAAGCCAGAACAGTTCAGTCTGAGTGCTATGTAAGAAGTATTCCCAGGATTCTATCAGAACAGAGAAATATTTGGAAGGGTCTTGAAAGATGAGTATGAGTTGGTTTAGCATAACTGACCAGACAGGCAAGATGTGCCCACTGGTGTAATAGTGGCATGATGGTAATGTGGGTAACCAACTACTCTCTAATTGGATTTGAGGCCACCCCATGTGAGGGAATTTATGTATGGTACTAAAAATCAAGTCAAGCTGAGTGTGGTAGTGCATGCCTTTAATCCTAGCACTCAAGAGGCAGAGGTAGAAGGATCAATGTGAGTTTGAGGCTAGCCTGAGAACAAATATTGAATTTCAGGTCGGTCTCAGCTAAGGTGAGACCCTACCTCAAAAAAAAAAAAAAAAAAAAAAAAAGGTTGTAGGTCCTAGGAGGGAAGCTACTACTATTGTTTGGCTAAATGGATATGCTGTGCCCATCAAATAGGCCTCCAAATATTTGTTTATTCTCAAAGATTAGTACTGCTCTCACCTTTGGTCAGGGGCACTTCCTTTTGCAGATAGAGATAACTACCAGGGAGACTCAAAACTCATCAAAGAGATGAGAATAAGTGACTATTGAGTGCTCAGCACTAAATAAGACATCTCTGTCACACCCTTCAAGGCTCAGGGAACATTGAGGAAGAGGAAGTGGAAACCATACAAGGGGCCAAAGGACAGAGAGGAGTGCTTTGGAATGCTGTCTTCCAGACACAAAGTGGCCGTTGCATTCATGACCTCACAGCAAATGTGGTTCTGTAACCTATCAGTGTTTCATCATGGATAGTGGAGAAGATCAAAAAGGACATCAGGGCTGGAGAGGTGGCTTAGCAGTTAAGGTGCTTGCCTGTGACACCTAAGGACCCAGGTTCAATTCCCCAGAACCCACATAGCCAGACACACATGGTGGCACATGCATCTGGAGTTCATTTCCAGTGGCTAGAGGCCCTGGCATGCCTATTCTCTCTCTCTCTCTCTCTGTCTATCTGTTTCTCTCTAATAAATAAATAAAATGAAAAATAATAATAATTGCTCTAGATAAAAGACAGACCCACACAAGAAAAGAGTACATACTCTATGATTCTACTTATTAAAAAAAATTCTATAAAATGCAAACCAGCCTAAAGTTACAGAAGAAGATCAGTGGTTGTTTGGGACTAAGACAGGGGTGTCCCAGAGAGGAGGGCAAGATGTCAAAGAGACTTGAAGAACTGGGTGGGGGGGCAGCAGAATGCACATGATAACTATCATAATTGTGATCATATTCTGCAAGTGTACACATGACAAAACTGAAACAATAAAGCCATAAACATCACAGAATGATCTTTAGGTGACTTCCAATTCATTTTTTTTTCTATGATGACACTTTGATCCTTGTACCTAAGCAACTTGAAAAGTCACTAGCTCCAAGCAAATATCTATTTGTTCTTGGAAAGTAGCAATCATGGGTCTTTCAACAGAAAGGAAAAAAAAAAAAAAAAGAGCAGAAAGTTCCAAGTAAGCCTCTTAACAACTGAGGATGTAATTCCACAGTGCTAACGATGGAGCCCCGGGTCTCATACAGGCTAGGCAATTGCTACCACTGAGCTGTAACCCAGCCCCAATCATATACTTTCCCAGTCCTCACTCCAAGCTTTTTTATTATTTATGTATTAGAGAGAGGGGAGAGAGAGAATGGGTGCCCCGGGGCCTCTAACCACTGAAAACGAACTCCATGTGCTACCGTGTGCATCTGGCTTGTGTGGGTTCTGGGGAATTGAACCTAGGTCCTTAGGCTTCATAGTCAAGTGCCTTAACTGCTAAGGCATTGCTCCAGCCCCTCACTTAAATCTTGACTTTGGGATCAAAGTTCTATTTTCTGTTTTAGAACCTGTGGAAAGAAGAACCTAAATCAAGAACTGGGGAGATGGCTTATCAATTAAAGGCACTTGCTTGCAAAGCCTGATAGCCTGGGTTCAATTCCCCAGCACCCACATAAAACCAGATATAAAAGGTGGCATGTATGTCTGGCATTCGTTTGCAGGCAAGAGACCTGGTGCACCCATACACACACACACCCACACCCACACACACACCTTCACACAAATAAGTTAAAATATTTTAAAAGAAAATGAAACAAAAACTAAATTAAAATCAAGTAAAAAATGTTTTCTAGGGGCCGGGGAGATTTCTCAGTGGTTAAGCTTACTTGTAAAGTCTACAAGCCCAGGTTGAATTCCCCAGTAACCACATAAATAATGGTACACAAAAGTGGCACATGTGTCTGGAGTTCATTTGCAGCAGCAGGAGGTCCTCGTACACTCAGACTCACTCTCACTCTCAAATAAATAAAGAAGTTCTTAAAAGTATTTTCTAGGGCTGGAGAGATAGCTTGGCAGTTAAGGCACATGCCTGTGAAGCCTAAGGACTCAGGTTCGATTCTCCAGGTCCCACGTAAGCCAGATGCACATGGTGGTACATGCATCTGGAGATTGTTTGCAAGGCTAGAGGCTCTGGTGTGCCCATTCTCTCTCTCCCCCTTTCTGTTTCTAGTAATTAGTAAAAATAAATCTTTTTTAAAAGAGTGTTTTCTAGGGGACTAGAGAGATAGTGGTTAAAAGCACTTGCTTGCAAAGCCTGATGGCCCTGGTTTGATTCTCCCAGTATCTACATAAAGCTAGATGTACAAAGTGATACTTGTGTCTGGAATTTGTTTACAATGGCAGGAGGCCATGGCATGCCTATACTCTCTTTCTGTCTGCCTCTTTCTCTCTATATCTTTCTCAAATAAATAATAAATTAAAATATTTTTCAATGTTTTCTAGTAATCTCCTCTCTTGTAATATAAAAAAAAAAAACACTGAGACAAAAAAAAAAAAAAACTCTAAGACTTGCCTTATTCCTTTGGAATTCCCCTGGTTACTAATTTTAAAAGAAGGGCTCTAGTTATGAAAGAAGTTTCTCCTGTCTGGGAGTGGCACTCTTACTAGTAGCTTGGTCAGTAGACCAACTAGACGGTGATCTACAGATAGGGAGATGTGCATTTCTGAATACCAGCATGTTTAAGTCCCACGTGTCATTATCTAGGTCTTGAATGTCCTCCAAAGGCCCATCCTCTAGGAGGTGATGGAAGCTCTAGGTGGAGCCTGGTAAAAGGAAGTGAGGCCATGGAGGTCTTGCTCTTGAGGAGGATACTGGTTTTCCAGCTCCTTGCTTTCTCTTTCTTCACTTTCTGGGTGACATGTGGGGAGTAGTCCTCACCTGCTCTCTATTCTTTGTTCCCTTGATGTGCTGTGCTGCCACTGGCCCAAAGCAGCAGGCCCAAGTGACCACAGATGGAAACCTCTGAAGCGATGAGCCAAAGTGAGCCTTCCCTCCTTTAAGTTAGTCATCTCCAATATTTCATTACAGCGATGAAGAATGGACTGCCACCCATAGCTGCAAAATGAACAGCTCCAATTGTAAAATTTTACAATTTCTGGTCACCAATCTACACTCCTGAAAGACTACATGTAAAATAAGCATGGTGTGTGTATGTGTGGGAGTATCTAAGGGCATGTGCCTCTATTTGTGGGTGTATATATGAGGGTGCTTTAAGTTGAATTACTTCCCAACTCATTTACCTATTTTTACAGTTTTTTTTAAATTTTATTTATTTATTTGAGAGAGGCATAAAGAGAGATTGGGTGTCCAAGGCCTTCAGCCGCTGCAAACGAACTCCATACACATGTGCCACCTTGCGCATCTGGCTTACATGGGTCCTGGGGAATTGAACCTGAGCCATTTGGCTTTGCAGGCAACTGGCTTAACTGCTAAGCCATCTCTCCAGCCCAAATTTACCTATTTTTAAAAAGAGAGCCAGACAGGCTGGAGAGATGGCTTAACAGTTAAGTCACTTGGCTGCAAGCCAAAGGACTGAGGTTCAATTCCCCAGGACCCATGTAAGCCAGATGCACATCTGACAGTGGATTAATACCTAGAATATGCAAAGAACTCAAAAACTAAACAACAAGAAAAAAGCAACGCAATCAAGAAATGGCCTAATGAAATGGACAAACATCTCAAAAAAGATAAAATACAAATGGCCAGTAAACATGGGAAAATGTTCAACCTCATTAGCCATCACAGAAAAGCAGATGAAAAACTACATTGGCTTTTCATATGAGCCCAGTTAGAATGGCAGTCATCAAGAAAATAAATAAGAAGTCTGGCGTGGTGGTGCACACCTTTAGTCCCAGCACTAGGGAGGCAGATGTAGAGGATCACCTTGAGTTCAAGGCCAGCCTGAGACTACATAGTGAATTCCAGGTCAGTCTGGGCCACAGTGAAAACCTACCTTAAAAAAAAAAAAAAAGGAAAACAACTAACAACAAATGCTGGCAATGTGGACAAAATGGAACAGGAAATATCATATGAAGGTTTCTCAAAAAAAGGCTGGAAATATGGCTCAGCAGTTAAGTCATTTGCCTACAAAGCCTAATGAACCAGGCTTGATTCTCCAGTACCCACGTAAAGCCAGTGCATAAAATGGTACATGCATCTGGAGTTTGTTTGCAGCAGCTAGAGGCCCTGGTGCACTCATTTTCTTTCTCTTCTCTGTATCTCTCTCTCTCTCTCTCTCTCTCTCTCTATCTATCTATCTATCTCTGCTTACAAATAAAAAAAGTATATAAAACAGAAATAAAAGATCTACCATATAAGCCAGCTATACCACCCCTGAGTGCCATCACAGAGACTCTTGCACATCCATGTTTATTGTAGCACTGTTCAAATAGCTATGTTATGAAACAACCTGGGCACCCAACAGCAGAGAAATGGATCAAGAAAATGTGGTTTACATGCACAATGGGATTTTTTCAGACATAAGGAAAAATGAAGTGTCATTTGCAGAAAAAAAGTGAATTAAGTCAATCTCAGAAAGACAAATATAGGGCTGGAGATACTGCTTAGCAGTTAATGTGCTTGCCTGAGGAGTCTAAGGATCCAGGTTCTATTCCCCAGGACCCACGTAAGCCAGATGCATAAGGTAGCACATGTGTCTGGAGTTCATTTGCAGTGTCTAGAGGCCCTGGCATGCCCATTCTTTCTCCCTTTCTCTCTCTCTCTCTCAAATAAATTTTTAAAAATATTTTTAAAACCTTTAAAAAGGGCTGGAGAAATGGCTTAGTGGTTAAGCGCTTGTCTGTGAAGCCTAAGGACCCCAGTTTGAGGCTCGATTCCCCAAGACCCACATTAGCCAGATGTACAAGGGGGCGCACGAGTCTGGAGTTCTTTTGCAGTGGCTGGAGGCCCTGGCGCACCCATTCTCTCTCTCTCTCTCTCTCTCTCTCTCTCTCTCTCTCTCTCTCTGCCTCTTTCTCTCTGTGTCTGTCGCTCTCAAATAAATAAATAAATAAATAAATAAACAAAAAAATTTTAAACCGTTAAAAAAAGAAAGACAAATATAATATTTTTATGTGTGATTCCTAAATTTATATAGATACATAAAATCGTGTGTTTAAGCTGAATGTGGTGTCACATGCCTTTAATCTTAGCACTTGGGAGGTGGAGGTGGTAGGATTGCTGTGAGTTCAAAGCTAGACTGGACTACAGAGTGAGTTCCAGGTCATCCTGGGCTAGAGTGAGACTCTACCTCGAAAATAAAATTATGTATTTATACATAAAATGAAAGTGGAAGTAAAGTTGTCTAGGGAAACAGAGGGAACCAACAGAACAGGGAGGGGTAAGAAAAGACAGGGTGGGGCAGTGGACCAGAGAGAAATAGGCTCTATATGAGCATTACCTGTATGAAAATTAACACAATAATAGTAAAATAATAATTAATAAAAATCAATACTCTGTGTATACCTAAAAGGTGTCAAATGTTGTACATGCTTTCCTCGATTTGCATTTAATCTTCACAATAACCCTATATGGTTAATACAGTTATTATCTCAATTTTACAGATGAAGAAACTGAGGTGTGGGCTGGAGAGTTGGCTCAGCAGTTAAGGCGCTTGCCTGCAAAGCCTAAGGACCTGGGTTCAAATCCCCAGTACCCATGTAAAGCCAGATGTACAAGGTGGCACATGTGTCTAGAATTTGGAGTTTATTTGCAGTGGCTAGAGGCATTGGAACTCTCTCTCTCTCTCTGTGTATATATATATATATATATATATATATATATATATATATATACCTTTCTCTTTCAAATAAATAAATATATTTTTTAAAAAGAAACCGAAGCCAGGTGTGGTGGCACATGACTTTAATCCCAGCACTTGGGAGGCAGAGGTAGGAGAATGACCCAGAGTTCGAGGCCACCCTGAGACTACATAGTTAATTCCAGGTCAGCCTGGATCAGAGCGAGACCCTACCTCGAAAAAATCAAAACTAAAAAAGGCTGGGCGTGGTGGTACGCACCTTTGATCCCAGCACTTGGGAGGCAGAGGTAGGTGGATCGCCAGGAGTTCAAGGTCACCCTGAGACTACATAGTGAGTTCCAGGTCAGCCTGGACTAGAGTGTGACCCTACCTTGAAAAACCAAAAAATAAAAAATAAAATAAAAACCCAAAAAATGAAACCAAGGCACAGGTAGGATAGGTAATTTTCCTAAGATAACACAGCTAGTAAGAGGTGGAAGCCATTACTTAAACTCATGCTATATAGTTGGGCAATATTTGATCAGAACTACTACTTTGTACTGAAAAATTTTAAAGGATGGATCGTTAATACTTTTGTTAAGTACATGCATCTCCTCGATAACTGGATATTGAGTCAGATATCTCACAGGTCTCTAAGAAAGAGATTTTCTGAGCTGTTCAATCTGAATCCACCCACCTGCCTTTAGGCAAGGCCACAACTCCCATTCACAGTTCATTCCAAAGTTTAATAGCAAATTCATAAATCATAATTACTACTTTATGCTACAGGCTGAGCCCCATTCCTTAGGCTGATAAGCCTCAGTATTTCCATTTTTCATATATGTTCACTCAACTATATTATCTTATGTGTTTGAGAAATATGTGTGGTGTGTGATACAGATGTATGCATGCCTTGTGTACACAATGGAGACTAGAGTAGAACATTGGGTGTCCTCTTTAGCTCTTCCACTTTATTTCCTTGAAAGTCCTCTCTACGAACCAAGAGCTGTCATTTTTGGTGTCTTTGATCAGATTGGCTGACCAGTGAGCCCTAGCAATTCTCCTATCTCCACCCCTAGGGTTACAGTCATGTGTGGCCATGCCTAGCTTTTTACATGGGTGCTGGAGATCAAACTCAGGCCCTTACTCCTTCACAGAAAGCACTTCTCCCCACTGAGCGACCTCCGCACTCCTATCAGCTACAGATTCTTTTAGGCAGGGACTCGCTCCATAGCCCAGGCCAGCCTCAACTCCCCATCCCCCTGCCTCCCCCACTGAGTGCTGGGATAACAGGTGTGTGACATCTGAATTTGTAAGCCACTATCAACTCTTCCTTAAGTTTCTGGTCAGGTATTTGTTCTCAGCAAAAAGAATAGCTAATGTACATTTGAGTTTGTTTTTCACAAACCTCATTTTTTTTCTTAATTGAATGTTTCTTCCATATTGTCGACATTTTGTCCACATTGCTGATCTTCTCATTCATTTTGGTGACTTTTTCCTCTGTGCTGTTGATCTTCCTTTCAGGTTGTCCTGTATTGAATTCGTCTGTTTGACTCTACCTTCTTTTAACTCCTTCATCATTTTTTAATTTTTTTTTGTTTGTTTTTTCAAGGTAGGGTTTCACTCTAGTCAAGGCTGACCTGTGGGTGGCCTCGAACTCACGATGATCCTCCTACCTCTGCCTCCCAAGTGCTGGGATTAAAGGAGTGCGCCACCACACCCGGCTTCCTTGCCCATTTTTACCAGTAAACCTTTTGTTGTTGTTGTTTTGTGTTTTTCGAGGCTAAGGTTTCACTCAAGCCCAGGCTGACCTGGAATTCACTCTGCAGTCTCAGGGTGGCCTTGAACTCACAGCAGTCTTCCTACCTCTGTCTCCCAAGTGCTGGGATTAAAGGCGTGCACTACCATGCCCGGCCAATAAACTTTTTTTAAATAAAAGAAGTGAAGAAGAAAAGAGAAAAGCCTTGTGTGGAAGCAGCTCAGGGGTAACGTATATGTGCTTTTCCTGTACAATGAACGTCTGGGTCCCATCCCCAGGATAAAAAGGGGAAAAGCGACCCAATAATAATGTTCCAGAGTGATGCTACTGTTGGGTAAAAGGACAACGTGAGGCCCTTGGACTGTGAAGCAAGCAATCTGGTTTCCCTTCCTGCTCCCACTAGGCCATGCCTGTGCCCGATTTGCCTGAGCACCTAGACCCGGAGGGAGCGCATGGTGCACGGAGCCCCTCTCACTGTGGCAGGTGTTACCAAGGCAGGGCATTCAAGCTATCAAAGAATCCTGAAGGATGTTTTCATTGACTGCTGTTACCCTCATACATCCCTGAACTTAAAGAGTCCTTTAATTAAAATTTGAACAATAATTCCTTGTTAATTACTTTATGTTGCTGTGGGGACCTCACAGGGCAAACAAAGCTCCCAGAGAAGTTTTATAAAGAGCAATTCAAAGTAGGATTGTTGACTAGCAACGTCAAGGTACTAATCTGCATATTTCGAAGATTTTTTTTTTTTTTTTTTTTTTTTTGCACTCAGCTGTGCTCCGGGAAAACAGCGAGCAGAGCGCTAGGACGTTGCTGGTACTTTCTCTGGAAGAAGAAAAAGGAAATCAGGCTGGACTTGATGCGAAGGGGAAGACGGGGCAAGCTCTAAAGCAAACGCCTGGCAAAGTGGTGCCCGCCGCCACCGTGGTCGCGGCCCCGGAAGCCTCCCCGGCCCGCCGCAGCCCTAGACGCGGGTCCTCGCCGCGGGCCGACTCGCGCGCGCCCCCTGACGGCCGCCGGCCGACCCTGCTCAGAGCGCGAGGTACGGGGCGGGGTCTCCGCGCGTGCGCCGATGGCGTCACTGACGCGACTGGCCCGGAAGGAAGTAGCGTGCTTGAGGGGTGTGGCGGTTTCTGCGGTTGCAGGGGGGTTCGGACGAGTACGGAGCGCCTGCGGGGACAGCCTGGTACGCGGCCCCCGCCCCTTCGTGCGCGCGCTCGGCCTGTTTGCGGCTCGGGGCTGGAGCTGAGCCGCCGTCGCCCGGCACCGCGGTCTCGGCTGCCTGGTCTCCCTGTGCGCGGCCGCTGCACGCTTTCTCTCTGCCTGCTCTCCCCTGCCCACGGGTCCCCTGGCCGGTCCGAGAGGAAGCGGGAAGGAGCTCGGGGTGCCCCGGGGGAGGGAAGGCATTTGCAGAAAGGACGCTACTGCAGGTCGGTAGCTGGAGGCCGCCACGGTAAAAAAAAAAAATAAGCGCCTTGCTCCCTACTTCTGTTGTGCCCCTGTAGGCAGGATCCACGCCCTGTGCTGATGGGCCCGGGCACACCCGACTCAACTTTCCCATGTGTCACCGTAGTTTTTCCAGACCGTTCCGTGTTCAGGAAATAAATTTCTAGCTGCCAGAGCTTCAGGCATCCTGGTGCCTGAACGCTGTTAGACCTCCGAGCTCCCTCCCAGCCTGAAGCACTTCCTGTTTCCTGTAGGGAGAGTGTGGCATCAGTTCTGTTCAGAGACCTGCCCCGTTTAGATCCAAAGGAATGACTGGGAAGGTGGATGACAAGGCAGAGAACCCTACTTTGGAACTCAACTGCCTGCTGTCTCTGGCTCCCCTAGCATCCCGAGGAGTAAATGATGGTTTCCTTTGAAATACCAGGCAATTAGAACTGGGCGGCTCTGACCAGAATTACATAGCCACAACTGCCTGTCATTTGACATCCTCTGTAATTGGGCCAACAAGTGCAGCTGCCACTTTTTCCTTTACTAGTGTTAAGTGGCTCCAGTGACATACATTGGTGTTCATGGGAAGAGAAGGCTCTGTTCTGAACCCTACCCAATTGGCACGGAGTCTTCCTTAGGCATGGGCAATGGAAACTGTAGCCCCACAGTTAAGGAATGGGAATGCTGGGGACGAGGATGAAATGAGTGGTAGAGCTAGCTGCCTTGTATTTCTACTACAATGGGCTGGGGGGGGGTCACTTAGTGAGCTATTCAGTGGCATAGCCTCTCTCCTCTGTGTCAGGTCACACATGGTCACTTATCTTTCCCTAGGTTACAGGTTCACTGATGGCTCAGTTGGGAGCAATTGTGGCTGTGGCATCCAGTTTCTTTTGTGCATCGCTCTTCTCAGCCGTGCACAAGATAGAAGAGGGACATATTGGGGTGTATTACAGGTAAGGCAGAGACAGGTTGAAGCTTTCGGCTTCCTGTTAAATGGCTCCCTTCCCTACTCACTGTTTAGCAGATACTGCTGACATCTGCGTTTGTATTTTATGAAGAGTCTTTTTAGATGTAGCTTTTCTGTCATTGACCATGGGTAAGGGAGCATGTGTGTATGGATACAAATTTAAAACTCTTTAATATTTTAAGATGATACTGTTGATCATTGATAAATGTGTTTATAGATTTAAAGACAAAGCGTAAAAGAACTGTACTCTTAACAGATAATCGCTGAAATGTTTTCTCCTGCATCCCATAGGGAATCTTGTCTCCACACAACCAGACTATCTCTATGAAAGCCAAGAGCGTCCCAATTCTTGACAACAACTAGAGAAGATAGTATACTCTGCTAATTTGAGAAATTCCTTTAAAATGAAAAGTTCGGGGACTGGGGAGATGGCTTAGCAGTAAAGGGGCTTGCTGGTAAAATGACATTTCAGGAAAAATGAAAGGTTCTGCAGGCTGATTGATATCAGTCAAGGTGAACCTTAGAATACAGGTGCATTTGGTTTTATAGGTATATTTGCAAGCAGAGAGAGAAATGGCTACACCAGGACCTCCCACCACTGCAAGCAAACTCCAGATGCATGTGCCACTCTGTGCATCTGACTTTATATGGGTACTGGGGAATCCAACTTAAGCCAGCACGTGTCCTTAACCACTGACCCATCTCCCCAGCCCATCATACAATAATCTGTAGTAGCTTCCATGACCAAGATTTTTTGCTTCAAGTTTTTTTTTTTTTTTTTTTTTGGAGGGGGGACTGAAGGGGGTATTTGTTTTTGGGTTTTTTTGTTTTGTTTTGTTTTGTTTTTTGGTGCTGGGGGTTAAACCCAAGGCCTCACAGATGGTATGCAAGAGCTTTATTATAACACTCTCATCCCTTGCTTTAAGTCAATATGAATCCCTTTTCATATGGGCCCTGTAATGCTTATTTCTGGACTGCCAGTAGGAAGTTCTAAAAGGCTGATTGAGGCTAGGGGTTGTAGTTTAGTAGAAAGTGGGAGAGCCTGTGCTTAATATCCTTAAGATCCTGGTTAAAACTGAGTTATCCCCTATTTTTTAGTTGTTTCTCCCCACCATCTGCTTACCCATTCCCCCCAAAAAGTCTTTTAATTTTATCTTTTCCATAAAGCTTTGTTAGAAATATATATGCAAAAATATATATTATATATATTTAATGCAAAAGTCACTCGTAAGTGCATTCAGAATTATTCTTGAGCCGGGCATTATGGTTTCAGCACACGGGAAGCTGAGACAGGAGGATTAACACAAGTTTGAGGGTAGTCTAGGCTAGAAACCAAGTACTAGGCCAGTCAGAGCTACTTAGCTCTAGCAGAGGCAGATGGGTTACACATCTGCCCTACATTGCACTAAAGCCTCCTTGCCCCCAGCCTGTCTTGCCTCTGTCATCATGGTTCCTGATCCTAACCTCCACTGAAGAGCTGATCACCTCTAGTAAAATGTAGTTGAGGGACAGGATGTAGCTTATTGACAGAACACTTGCTTGAATGTGTGAGGCCCTGGGTTCAGCTCTAACACTGCCAAAAATAATTATTCTTTCAGTTAGCCGCATCACTAGACTCCAACCACAGTGTAATCCGTGGATAATGATTGCTGGATTTAAGTGCCATGCTGATACCATGTGCTCAACACAGAGACGAGCCAAGACAGACCTCCTCTCTCACCTTGAGTAGCGAGCCAGGGGTTCTGCCGTCTTCATTTCACTTAGTCTGTGCGCCTGTTTTTCTCATTAAAAAAGCATGACTGCTGGTTTTATGTTTGCCATCAAGCTTCCTGGAATATTAGAGTTGAGACAAGGGAAGAAAGGAACTGTGGACAGGGCACAGGCATGTGTCACTCTACATTAAATGTTTGTAAGAGTGAAAAGGAGGTGGGTCTCTCTCGCTGCACTAAACTTGCCTCTCTCCCCTTCTCTGCAGGGGTGGCGCCCTGCTGACTTCCACCAGTGGCCCTGGTTTCCATCTCATGCTCCCATTCATCACATCGTATAAGTCTGTACAGGTATACTTGCTTTGAATGGCATGGTTGGATGCTTGCAAATTGCACGTGATTTGAAATGATTGAGCTGTTAGATGAGTGAAACACACAGCAAGGCTCCTAAAGTGTTACTTGTCGCTGAGGTAGCTGGATAGTCATTGCCTAGTCTGGGCACGTCAGTCCCAAGTGAAATGATGTTTTTCACTTTCAAGATGGAGCTCAAGAAGAATCTCTTCTGAATGTTTAGAAGAAAAATGAAGTGTGTGTGTGTTTGTATTTTAAAAACAGACTACCATAATAGATGGAAATAAAGCATGTGTAATTTGACTGCTCCTTATTTGAACTTGAGAAATGTGAGCATAATTACAAAGGGAAGAAGGTTGAGTCAGTGAGGGCTGATGGCATCTAAGGAGGAATAAGATTAATTGCAACAGATCTCAGCCGAGCTAAGAGACAGTAAACATCTCTGAAGTGCTTCCAACTAAGAAAAAACAGATTTTAAGAGTAGCTGTTAAACTGACCCGGCAAGGAGCTGAGTATGATCTAGCAAAATGTCCACTTCTCCCTGTATCTTCTGCTGTCGACATGCTTGATGGCTTTGCGTGTGCATGTGGATGCTTTGAGTTGAGTCTCACAGTAGCCTGAGAATGTGCAGCAGGTACGACAGTCTGAAACCAATGGAAAAAGGAATCCGCTGCTTCAGAACTCTAAGCGGAAGAGGTGGGAATAAGCATAAGTCGTAAGGCTCCTGCTCTCGCGTCTTTTTCACCGAGCCTTGGTGACCTGCCTGTTCATGTGTGCTTCACTTACAGTGACTCCAGAGTAAACACTTTGACTTGGCCTAGAATCCAAGCCCCGGAAAAACAGGGACTAAGTGGGACAGTCATGCTTAATACAGGCAAAGCTTAACCCAAACAAGCAGTCCAGCACAAAACAAGGCTATCTGGGATTCCAGTTAGTCAGTTACTCTGCTGTCACTGCCCATCTTTCAGCATTCAATGTTTCCTCTATTTCCAGACCACACTCCAGACAGATGAGGTGAAGAACGTGCCCTGTGGGACCAGGTAAGGTACCCAAAATAAAGCTGGTAAGCCCTAGTAAGTGACAGGAAGGGCTGGCTGAAGAGCCAGTGGTGTCGTGTCTTGGTCGTTTTACCAAATTCCCTGTATTCTGACTTGACCAGATGATAGCGTCCAGTAAGATCAGATAAGGTTGGGAGGGGCTGGACTGCCATGGCCATTATGAGAGTCCCTTTTTTTTAGTGATTAATATTTGAGGGGAAAGACAGTGCTAAACTGAAGTGATGGTGAAGCCCAGGTGAGCAGAATTCCAGTGACCTGGCACACTCAGAAACTTTCTTCATCTGCTTTAGTCTGTTCCCTGCAATCATTTGCTTTGGTTCCAAAAAATACTAGTAATTCAAAGATATTAACTGCTCTTTTCTTTCCAGAAGTCATACTTATTTCATTGCAAAAGTGTTTTCTCAGTAGATCGGGTTGTTACTATAAGCTCTGCATATCTCCCATGTGGTAACCTCAGATGCCTTATGTCCCGCAAATACTTGTACTTTTCCTCCAGTCTCCTCAGGAGATTGCACCATATTCCAGAGTTTTTTGCTGACTTTTTTGTCCCTTCTCCCTCCAATAGTGGTGGAGTGATGATCTACTTTGACAGAATTGAAGTGGTAAACTTCCTGGTCCCAAATGCAGGTACGACTTCCAGCTTGTCCCCACTCCCCACCCCACACACACACTGATTCTCCCCATGCCTATCTGCCTGGGCACCTAAGGAATTGGGAAATGCTATCTCTGAGAAAGTTTTGAGAAGTATGTGTAGCAGTCAGCTTCAGGTTCGCTGAGATGAACTTCCAGACCAGGCACAGTTATGGAGGAAGGGATATTTATTGAAGCTTACAGATCCAGGGGAAGTTCCATAATGGCAGAAGAAACTGACCTGCCTTCACAGGCCCAAGCAGAGAGAGAGAGAAGTACAAGCCTAAAGGTCAAAAGCCACAGCATACTTCAGGAACTCCAGCTAGGCACACTTTGCATATCTTTAGATTGTAATCTGAAATCCACCACCACACCTTAAGATCCACCCAGTGACCTTGTCTCCAGCCTTGTGGCTAGAGATGCAAACTACAAACAAACAACTGAATATATTGGGGGCCATCTATTCTATTCAAACTACCACATTCCGCCCCTAGCCCCCAATAGATTTATAACAATCACACATTGTAAATTGTACTCAGTTCAATTTCAAAGGTCCCCACAGTCTTGACCAATTTAAGATATTAAGACCTGTAAAATCAAACAAGTTAAACATTTCTAACATATAAAGGCACAGAGTAAACATTTTCAACTGGTATAAGGCACAGCAAGGAGAGACTACAACAATGCAAACTCAACCACCATCAAACAAGCATCAAACTTCTGCAGTTCAAGTTCAATATACCCAGAGACTAACAGTCTCCAGACTTTCCAATTCCGCCCCTCCAGCTGGGCAGAGTACCCGGGGAACATTTCCATCCCAGGCCAACAGTGTGCTCTATGGTAGCCCTTGCACATTCCTGGTATATACAAAACATCTTCAGGTCTTCATGCAAACCATGGTCCATCTTCCAAAGGCTCTTTCAGCCTATCAGGGCATCATGCCCTACCTCATGCCACATCTCAGCAGCAGCTCCTGGAACCATGTGCAATTCATGACCACTCCTCACATTTTCCAAAGGCTCTTTCAGCCTATCAGGGCATCAGGCCCTACCTCATGCTGCATCTCAGCAGCGGCTCCTGGAAGCATGTGCAATTCACGGCCACTCCATGCATTTTTCATGCTTCTGTAACCAATACCAGGTGTGCAGGACACAGCCATATTCTTAATTCAGGGACGAAACAAATCATACCCTTGAAAAGCAGGTTCCTTCTCCAGTCAACTCTTTCCAAAAGTGTTTGCATTTCTATGATAGTCTTTCCTCAGGCATCCTTTTCATTGTTTTAATGTAAAGCAGTTGGAACATCTTCCTTAAGATTGCTAATGTGTTTGACAATAGCAGGTTCAATAACCTAAAACCAGTCTCAGTGCCTGTAATTTTAACTTGCTTGAGGTTTTCCAGCTTAAAATCTTAAATCTCTCAGTCCAGTATCTTTAGCCAAGCACATCAGTCCATTACAAATTTAACCTTGATCAAACTCCCTGGGCCTGGGCAGCAGGACACAGCCAGCCCTTATGCCAGTAGCCCAGTTCCAACAAAGTCCTTTGCAGTCTTTCCTTCCCCTTAGAAAGCTGATATGCCAAGCCTCGAAGTTCAATGCTGTCTGCACTTAGCATTCTCAAACTCTCATCAGAATAGTCCATAAAACTTGGCTTACCACTCCAGAAGACATCTTCAGTTGCAAGCACCAAGTCCATGCCTATTCCTCCAAAACAAAGGTTCCAAAAGATCAACATCCACATAGTAAGGTTCATCTCACCCCACTCCTCGGTACCAAATTCTGTAGCAGACAGCTTCCGGTTTGCTGAGATGAACTTCCAGACCAGGCACAGTTATGGAGGAAGGGATATTTATTGAAGCTTACAGATCCAGGGGAAGTTCCATAATGGCAGAAGAAACTGACCTGCCTTCACAGGCCCAAGCAGAGAGAGAGAGAAGTACAAGCCTAAAGGTCAAAAGCCACAGCATACTTCAGGAACTCCAGCTAGGCACACTTTGCATATCTTTAGATTGTAATCTGAAATCCACCACCACACCTTAAGATCCACCCAGTGACCTTGTCTCCAGCCTTGTGGCTAGAGATGCAAACTACAAACAAACAACTGAATATATTGGGGGCCATCTATTCTATTCAAACTACCACAGTATGGAATCTTGGTTTTCTTGTGCTGAGCCCTCTCCTTCCCTCCCAGTGTACGATATAGTGAAGAACTATACTGCGGACTATGACAAGGCCCTCATCTTCAACAAGATCCACCATGAGCTGAACCAGTTCTGCAGTGTGCATACACTTCAAGAGGTCTACATTGAGCTGTTTGGTAAGAACATCCGCTCTTTATCACCCCACCCCAGTCATGCCAGGCATCGGTAGCCCTACATCCCCTATGGCCTACTTGAGCTGCCTCAGAATAGAATTGGCAGTTCATGGGAACTGGCCCCAGAGGCCCCAGAAGTAGTTGAGGACAACCAGGCATGGTGCTTCCTCAACACTTGTAACCCCAACAGTCAAGAGGCTGGGGCAGGAGCCAGGGGGCTTTAAGGCCAGTCTGGGCTACAGAGCAAGATCTTGTCTCAAAAGTACCTCTTGCCAGGTGTGGTGTCACACGCCTTTAATCGCAACCCTGGGGAAGCAGAGGTAGGAGGATCGCTGTGAGTTCGAGGCCAGCCTGAAACTATGTAGTGAATTCCAGGTCAGCCTGGGCTAGAGTGAGACCCTACCTTGAAAAAACAAGTATTTCTCCTTAAGAAAAATGAAATGCTGATGGTAGTGGGATAATTTTTTTTTTAAGCTTGGGTTTCATGGAAGACATAGTTGATATTTTGAAAACTGAAAGGAATTTTATCTTGAGACTGCAGTGAAAGGATTTCATCTTAAATTTTTACATATGTTGAGGGCTGGTTCGGTATGGTCCAAAAGTTTGCTTTACCTTTAGGTTTCTGGAGTTAATAAGTGCACTACTTTGGAAGACATTGCCTGTATAATAAGCTAGAATTTTGGCTTATATGTTATCCCCATCCTCCTCTTCTCCGTCTAGAAAATATTTAGCTTTTTTTCATGTCCTGTTTTGATTCCAGATCAGATTGATGAAAACCTCAAACTGGCTTTGCAACAGGACCTGACTTCCATGGCCCCTGGGCTGGTCATCCAAGTAAGTATCACCTCAGGTGGAAAATCCCCATCTCTAGACTGCATACTCTTTCCAAGGACCCACGGGAAGTCATGTCCCTTACCACTCTCACTTTCCCATCAGTTTCTCTCTGTACCTTTCTCCAGGCTGTACGGGTGACAAAGCCCAATATACCCGAGGCAATCCGCAGAAACTATGAATTGATGTGAGTATCCCTGTGCCCGCACTGACCACTGTACTCTCCCACCTCATCCCATCCTAGAACTCGCCAGAACTGTGCCAGGCTTAGTGATTCTTCCCTTTCTTGAGCATTGTTGCACTGTAAGCTCGGGCAGGCATGTCACTGCTCACCAGAGCCACAGAGGAGCCCTGGAGAGCAATGGTGTTTCTAAAATGCCAGGTGCCTTGTCTCTATTCAAACTAATACCAGAGGGGGAGATAGGGAAAGACCATAAGTGGGCTTGTGGGTCTATTTTACTAAAGTACATTATGTTTTTGTTTTGAGACAGTCTTGCTCTGTGTCCAGGCTGTCCTCAAACTCTTGTGCTCAAGCTATCTCCTGCCTCATCACCCTGAGTGCTGAGGCCACAAGCGTGTGCACAGCACACAAGCACTGTGTTATGTTTCATTCTCATCGCAGGACCATAATATAGTCTGCAGCAGAGCAGTAAGAACTGGGCCAGTGAATGGCCTTACAGGAAAGCAAGAAAGTCTAGAATTCTCTGCCGAAGAGCTGGGCTTCTCCAGGGAACAGTGAAGTTCCTCTGAAGCTTTCCAAAGTGGCTTCATGACTGCATACTTTTCCCCCTTCAGGGAAAGCGAGAAGACAAAGCTTCTCATTGCAGCCCAGAAACAGAAGGTGGTGGAGAAGGAGGCCGAGACAGAGCGGAAGAAGGCGCTCATTGGTCAGCATGTGGTTCTTTAAGGAAGAAGGGTTGGGGCTGAGGACAGTGCAGGGAAGACCAGGCATGGTTGGACCCTGTAGTTCTCCAAAATGCTCTGCAGTACTTGGGTGGTATTCATATCCCCAGGAGAAAAGTGGAAATTGCCTGATCAGGCCAGAGTTTTGAGTTTTACTATATCTATTAAACAGAAGGAGCCCTTCCTGTTAATTCTTAATTGGCAGTAGAAATGGCTAACACTACTGAACACATACAACCAGTCATTGTACTTCACTGAACACTCAACATGTGAAGTGACTCACTTGTCACATCACCACTGCAGGGAGGTACTGTCATTTGCCTTGTTGTATTGAATTTAGAGGTTCAATAACATATCCAAGGTCATGTGGCAAGTGGAAGGACTAAGGCTGAGGTCCAGAGTTTGGTTAATCACCACACTGCACTATGAACAACCGGCCTGACTACTTCCTAGAGTGAAGTGCGAATAACTTTCAAATACTGCCTTAGATCAGTTGCTCTAAGATCTCACTGCTGAGCCTGCCCACTTCTGTGACGGAGAAAGCATAACTTTTCCCTTCGTTCGTTCCTTTCTCCTCTCTGGATGCCAGTTGAAATCCTAAGTATATTTGCCCTGACACTTTGGGGCCTTGTTAATAACTTTTTCTCAGTAAATCTCCTTTGCCTTACTTAACCTCATCATCAGTGTAGCTGACTATTTGTGGTCGTGAGACCAAGGACTCAATATGAAAACCTGCAACATTTTGCACCTCCTTACTGAGCTGTTGACTTTCACTTCTCAATAAAACTTTGCTTGTGGGCTGGAGGGATGGCTTAGCAGCTAAGGCGCTTGCCTGCAAAGCCATAGGACCCAGGTTCGATTCCCCAGGACCCACTTAAGCCAGATGCACAAGGGGATGCATGCATCCGGAGTTCGTTTGCAGTGGCTGGAGGCCCTGGTGCATCCATTCTCTCCCTCTCTCTCTCTCAAATATAACAAACAAACAAACAAAAACTTTGCTTGCTTGCCAATAAATAAAAATATTGGCTTAGGAGAGAAGTCAGAGTCTGTTCCTTGCTGTCCCAGAAGCACTCTGCTCCCTGGGGCCAGTGTCTCATGCTGATTCTATGCAGCTGTGCTCACTGGTACAGTCTGTCTCTCCCAGGTGTGCCTGTTGCAGCTGCCCTCTGGGGACTTGACTGTCTATCCAAGCATATTCACTCAGGCACCAGGGTGCTCAAGATCAGGGGAAAGATGCGGTCAATCAAGCTTTTAAAGTATCTGCACTGTCTTTTCTCAACTCCATTTACTAGAGGCAGAAAAAGTGGCTCAGGTTGCAGAAATCACCTATGGGCAGAAGGTGATGGAGAAGGAGACTGAGAAGAAGATCTCAGAAATTGAAGGTAGGTTGAACTGATGTTTATGTCTGAGGGTGTGGGGTGATCATCACTTCCTTTGCTCTTTAGTCTCTGTTCTAGGATATCATGGTCTCTCTGAAATACCAGTCCTACTGTGTGCTTAGAATCAGGTTTAGAGCTTTTGGCCAGGCTAGCATCCTAAGCACGTCCTAGTATTTTACTGCAGAGAACGTTCATTCACTCAGGTCCCAGCATTCTACTTCAGAGAGCGCTCATTCACTCAGCAAATGTTGGTTGCATGCCATTTTGTCCTTGGCATTTTGTTAGGCATAAAAGGAGGAACTATCAAGCCAGATGTGGTGATACATTCCTACAGTTGAATCACTTAATGACAGGAGGATGGTGATTTTGAGGGTAGCCACAGCTGCATAGTGAGATCTTGTGTCAAATAAAAAACAAAAGAAGGGTTGAAATACTTTTTAAAAGAAAGAAAATAGGGGCTGGAGAGATTGCTCAGTGGTTAAAGTACTTCCCTGCAAAGCCTAATGACCTGGGTTCAATTCCCCTGTACCCACGTAAAGCCAGATCCACAAAGTGGCACATGTCTAGAGTTCCTTTGCAGTGACTGGAGGCCCTGGTGTACCCGGTCTCTCTCTCTCTCTTTTCTGCCTGCAAGCAAATAAATAAATATTTAAAAAATTTAAAAAGGGTTGGGGAGATGGCTCCTGAAGTAAAATGCTTGCATTGCAAACACAGGACCTGAGCTCAGTCCCCAGCATCCACATAAAAGCAGTGTGTGTCTGCAATCCCAGTGCTGGGTTGGCAGACTGAAGGATCCCTAGGGCTTGCTTGTCTAGCCCAGTTAGCTCCAAATTCAGTGAGAGACCTTGTTTCAAAAAATGAATTGGGCCAGGCACAGTGGTGCACACCTTTACTCCCAGTGCTCGGGAGGCAGAGGTAGGAGGATCACTGTGAGTTCGAGGCCACCCTGAGACTACATAGTGAATTCCAGGTCAGCCCGAGCTGGAGTGAGACCCTACCTCAAAAAAAAAAAAAAAAAAGAATTGGATGGGGCTGGAGGGATGGCTTAATGTGTTTGCCTGTGAAGCCTAAGGATCCAAGTTCGATTCCCCAGTACCCACATAAGCCAGATGCACAAGGTTGCGCATGCATCTGGAGTTCGTTTGCAGTGGCTGGAGGCCCTGATGTGCCCATTTTCTCTATCTGCCCCTTTCTCTCTTTCTCTCTCAAATAAATAAAAATGAATTGGATAGAGTTGAGGAAGACAGTAGCTGTCAACCTCTGGCATCCACACATGTGCACATACACAAACCCCCCACACACACAAAGAAAAGGAGGGGGTGAAAAACAAGCATCACAGCCTCACTGCAGCTCTCCCCTAGTCACCTTCACCCCCTTCTCAAAAGTCAGCTGGAGCCGGGTGTGGGGTACACACCAATCGTCCCAGCAGGTGGGAGCCTGAGGCAAGAGAATCTCAAGTTCCAGACCAAGCAGCTTGGGTGTTGGGATTTTTTTTTTTTTTTATTTTGTCTCCAAAAAACAAAAAGTCAGTTGGTGCCATTATTTTGGTCTCAAAGTATATTCTCAAGAACCATGCAGAAGTTAGGTTGGTTTTGAAGATGACATTTTTTCAGCACCAACAACTCTGGGGCTAAGGAGAAGTATTTTCTTGGCTGGCTTTCTGAATATCACTTACCTCCAGTTCCTGCTCCTGAATCCTCACCTCCTTCCCACTACCCCTCCCCCCCACACACTTTGTTCATGTGGCGCCATCTGTCAAGCAGATTCCAGGACAAAAATGTATCCTCCGGGCAGCTTCAGGCCGCAGTGTTATGTGTAATTATCTTCATAGTGGCACCTGTTGGGCTTTGCTGGGGTGGGCGGGCCTTTTGCGGAGCCAAGAAGCCAGGTAGGATATCATACAGCAGGGCACCTCACTAGGGAACTTTTACAGAACACTTCTGCTTTTTGCATATGTGTGTGTATGGTGTGCATGTGCGTATGTGTTTGCATAGGTGTGTGGCCACAAGTGTGCATGTGAGTGCATGTGGAAGCCACAGGTCAACATCAGGTGTATTCCTCAATTGCTTTTCACCTTTTTATTTTTTTTTAAGATTTTTATTTGCAAG
The DNA here is from genome assembly GCA_036346955.1 of Dipus sagitta. Classification (NCBI taxonomy): domain Eukaryota; kingdom Metazoa; phylum Chordata; class Mammalia; order Rodentia; family Dipodidae; genus Dipus; species Dipus sagitta. Next base: position 23,220,122 of record CM070783.1, read on the forward strand.
CAGAGAGAATGGGCACACCAGGGCCTCTTGCTTCTGCAAAGAATTCCAGATGCATGCACCATTTTGTACATTTGCCTTTACATAGGTACTGAGAAAAAAAAAAGCCAGAACCCAGACTATCAGGCTTTGTAAGCAAGTACCTTTAACCACTGAGCCATCTCCCCAGCCCCCCATCTTATTTTTTGAGACACAGTCTCTCACTGAACCCAGAGCTCACTGATTGAGTGAATCTAGCTAACCAATATGCTGCACGGATCCTCCTGTCTCCATCTGCCAAGCAACTACGATTATAGATACAGGCCACGAAGCCCAGAATTTATGTGGGTGCTGAGAATCCAAAGTCAGGTCCTCATGCTTGCATGACAGACACGTTACTGACTGAGCCAGCTCCCCAGGCCCACACTTTTAGTTCTTATAAATACATGTCATCAAGCGTTAAAGCCAGCTGAGTGGTGGCAGGGTAGCCAGACTAAAGGGTCTTTTCCCCTGGGGTCATGCTCAGGGTATGCAGTAAGACACTCCCACAGTGTAGCTTAATGTAGAGCACTTGCCCACCATGCCCAAGGCCCTGGGTTCAATAGCCAGCACTGCAAAAAAAAAAAAAAAAACCAATTTAAATTTACCTGTTGTGGTGTATAACCTGTGATCCTCAACAGGTGGAGGCAGGAGGATGACTTGAGTTCTAAGCCTGAGATACATAGTGAGACCCTGTCTCAACAACAAGCGCAATAACAGCCTGAGGACATGAGTTCAGGCCTCGGTATCCACCTAAAAAATAAAAAAATAGGGCTGGGGAAATGGCTTAGCGGTTAAGGCATTTGCCTGTGAAAGCTAAGGACCCCAGTTCAATTCCCCAGGACCCATGTAAGCCAGATGCACAAGGGGGCACATGCTTCTGGAGTTCGTTTGCAGTGGCTGGAGGCCCTGGCACACCCATTCTCTCATTCTCTCTGCCTCTTCCTCCCCCCTCTCAAATAAATGAAGAAAAATTTAAATAAATAAATAAAAAGTGGCTGGAGAGATTGCTCAATGGTTAAGGTGCTTGCCTACAAAGCCTAATGACCCTGGTTCAATCCCTAGGACCTATGTAAAGCCAGATGTACAAGGTGGCACATTTATCTGGAGTTCGTTTGCAGTGAGCTGGAGGCCCTGGCACACACATGCTGTCTCTGTCTCCTTGTTACTCTCTGCTTGCAAATAAAATGAACTAAAATTTTTTAAATATATTATGAAAAATAAGTAAATAATGTGCATCAGCTTGACAGAAAGCTGCTGTCAGAGCTGAGTGGGAAGGAAGATTGCGAGCAGGGTGGAATTAAACAGTTCTGAATCCAAATGGATGAATTATCCAGTTGAGTCACTTTTGAAATGATTGATGGAAATGAAGTCAGAGAGGGACTGGACTCTTGTGTTTGCAGCATTCAGGCTTAAGGTAGATCGGCCCCGGGCCAAATTCAGAGCTTTGTGGGCTTACCTTGCTTTTGCTGGGTAGCACAGGTGGGAACTCTGGAACTGGAGCCTGAATCAGAATCCACTACTTCGAAAGACACAGGAAGTACCTCTGGATAGGAGGGTTTTATTTTATTATTTTAGATAATGCTGTTGATACACATGACTTTTGCCACAGAGCAGACTTGTTCATGGGTGGTCTCCACCCATTCCTAGCAGATGCTTTCATAGCACTTTCTCATCTTTGGTTAATCCTCACTACCAGTACAAATGTAAAAACTAAAATGTCTATTTCCCCATTCATAGATGAAACCAAAGCACAGAGGGAGTAAAAAACGTTCTCACACACAAGATTGGTAGCACAGTCCTCTAATCCCAGCTCTCAGAAGGCTGAGACAAGAGAATCACTGTGAATTCAAGGTCAGCCTGTACTACATAATGAGTTCAAGACTAGCCTTGGCTACAGAGAGAGAGATCTGTTCCATATATATATATTTATGTCCAGGCATCGTGTATTGTGCCTATAATCCCAGCGCTTGGGAGGCTGAGATAGGAGGATCCCAGTGAATTTGAGGCCAGCTTGGGCTACAGAATGAATTCCAGGCCAGTAAGACTTTGCCTGAAAGTATACACACTTGCACCGGTGCATGAGTGCGTGTGCGTGCACACACACACACACACACACATATTCAATCTCCCCGAGGTCATAGACACAATCAAGAAAGTTATAGGGACCAAAAAATGTTGGCTTTGTTCTGAGTTGGTATTTACAGTGTTGGGAGTGGAACCTAGGGTTTTGTATTCACTAAGCTGCACCACTAGGCACTAGGCTATAATCTTCAGCCCCCATGAAGCCCACTACTCCTGTTCTCTCCTCTTAGATGCTGCATTTCTGGCCCGGGAGAAGGCAAAGGCAGATGCTGAGTGCTACACTGCTCTGAAAATAGCTGAAGCAAATAAGGTAAACCCCTAATTCAGTCTGATGGAAAGTGTGTTTGGGTTTGGGCTGCTTGGCTTCGCCCCTAGAGCCCCTTGCAGCTGGAACTGAAGACACTATGCTGTGTGAGATGGGAACTTCCCTTCGGTAGGACGCCTTAGTAGAAGTCTCATTTTTGTATTAAACATGGAAACTTCTGAAGCTCTTATTATTCTGTCTTAAATATTTTAGTTTACTTTTTCTTAGAGAAATGGTTTCCCTAAACAAATGTAATGGGAAGACCATGAAAAGTATAAGGGAGGATGTGGCACGCAGCTTTACTACAAGCACTCTGGTGGCTGAGGCAGGAGTGCTAGGCCGCCTAGAGGCTACAGAGTAAGTTCCAGATCAGCCTGGGCTAGAGTGAGACTCAGAAAAAAAACCAAAAACAGTAGAAGGGGCGTATTTCTTTAGCAGGGACCCTCACCTTATGAAAATTTGGGGAGCCACCCAAAATTCTCACTGATGTCATCCCACTAAATTTTCTTCACTCTTTGTCATAGCTGAAGCTGACCCCAGAATATTTGCAGCTGATGAAGTACAAAGCCATTGCTTCCAACAGCAAGATTTACTTTGGCAAAGATATCCCCAACATGTTCATGGATTCTGCAGGTGGTCTGAGCAAGCAGTTTGAGGGGCTGGCTGACAAGCTCAGTTTTGGCTTAGAAGATGAACCCTTAGAAGCAAGCACAAAGGAGAATTGAAAGAAAGTATACAACCTTTGACTGTGACACTTGGAGAGATCTTTATTTTTTAAGATGAAAGAATGTTCCTCCCCTCCACACTACCTTTGACTCTTCAAATTACTGTGGTGAAAAGAAGAGATGGACTTAAATCTACTCCCCTTCTGGGAAGGGAGGGCAGATGCATGATTGGGGGTTTTATTCAGGTAAGTAGTTCAGGCTCCAGTTGCAGAGTTCCCCCCTCCTCACTCCTGATAAAATGTTTTAGCCATGGGCTTGACCTCCGACCAGCAGACCAATTTTGTCCTTTTGAAGCTGGCTTAACTAGGGATGCTGTCACTACGGAGTGGGAGACATGTGGCTCCTGCCCTCTGATAGTTTGATTTCTGTCACTTGGGAAAATGGATCCACAGTTATGACCATTGCAGGAGATGTTGGGGTGGGGTCACAACTGAATGTGTGTTCTAGGGAGCAGCAACTGCAGCGTTGGCCTGCTGCTGGGCATTTTCATCAGTCATATGTGGGTTATTTCAGAGGCAAGCTCTAATGAGCCCTCGTGAGAAAGAACCTGGTGCTAGGCTTTGCAAGATTTTCTATACTCTGTGTCCCTTGCCCTCGGGCTCAAAGAGAAGTGGTTGCTAATACATCTCCAACACCAAGACTTAGTCACCATCCATCACACAGTTCTAACTTTTCACCTGATACAAGATTTGGTTTCTTCTGAAATAAGCTGTCTCTTGCTTCCACTCAGCATCAAGAAGACAGGAACAGACAAGTGTCTTTTAGCTCCTGAAACACAGTTATGGCACCCACCAGCCAGGTAGTAGCTGCTTGGCAGATGTGTGTGTGCTTTTGGACTGAGCGTCTTTACCATGGAGATGCTTCTCTGAAGAGCTGTGATGCCGTATGTGAGTGGGAGGAAGGGTCTGCCAAGAGATGCAGAAGTTGTGGTGCCTGGCTTATGCTGGAAGGGCGTGCTGCGTAACACTGTATTACTATGAAGGGAGCCTGTTCTCTGAGTACCAGGAATTTTTAAACCCAAGGTTCCAAGTGGCTACAAGAGGATTACTCCCAAGTTCATGCCCACATCCGCAGACTGGATTGTATCCCCAGGCTGCATCAGAACATACTCTAAATGTTTTCTTTTACATTCCTAGGTGATTCATGATGGAAAGAGCAAACATGAAAGAAAGGTTTTTCTTATATCCCCAAATAGGGTTGGGAGTGGGGATCCATGTGTGCTACACAAAACTGCTAAGTGGAGGGCAGCCATGGAGAATGGTTTGTTTGCATATTGGTACCCTATGTGAGTACAGCCATGTAGCTGCCCCTCCCCCTCAAAGCACCCACTATGCCCCCAGGAGAGTACTATGAATGATCTTTTCTGGCACCAATCCTCACCTTGTTTTTAGTTCTGGAACTCAGGTCAGCTTCTTCCTGCGTAGCACCATGTTTGTCAGGAATTTGGGGAGCATTTAGCTTGCTAGAAGGGTTTAAGGTGTTAACGCCTCTTGCTTCAAATGTTCCCCTTCTCTGTTCTAATTCCTGGCACTTATATTTCTCAGCCACTGATCCTTGTTACTCCTTGTACACACAGCAAAATGTTCCTGGGAGGGATAGATGTTGATATGTTCATGAATCTTATAGAAGTGGTCTTTTTCCCAGGATCAGCACAGGACACCCATTCTTAAAATGTATCCTTCTTCCTCTCATTTCAGTGCTGTTAACCATGTGTCAAGAGCAACATGCTGTACCCAGCATCCCCTGGTCACATGTATGTTTTGTCCGTCCCTGACCTCTTGTCACTTGAGCCTCAGAAAACACTACTTCACTACAGTTGGTGTAGGAGAGAGGGGGTCTCAGCTGCTCCAAATAGCATGCTCTCTTAGCCTGAAGGTCTCCAGTACTGACAAGCATCCTGCAATAGCTTTTCCCTTGACCACAAAGCACTTCAATATCTGCTGCAACTGCCCCTCCCCATGTTAGTCACTTTCTGTTTTAAAAAATATGTGTATATATTGTCATGCCCATTAGCATAGATAGACTGGTACCTGTCACAGCAGTAAAATCATGGAAGTCAGTTGTCTCCTTAGCATGGGATAGCTAGCCCATCTGTCTGTGTGACTTCATTTTTGTAATACTTACTAGAAAACCTGATCTTTAAGCATTCGGATCAAAACATGTAAAAGGTGATAAGCCTGCAATTTTGTAGGCAGTGAACTCATAGCTGCTATTTATACATAGAACATCTATCAAAATAAGTAACTTTATAAAATTTGAGTTTTTATAGGATTTTCCAAGGAACAGTCACTATAGTAGAATGTTTCTCACTCATTAAACTTTGCAGAAGTGATTCGTATTCAGCACTGTTTTTAATCACTTTTTAAAATATATGGTCAGAATGTTTGTAAGGAAGCCAAAGTTTGCTAATAATTTTTATATAACTAAAAACTAGATGTGGTAGGATCCGTGATCATACTGAGTTGAGGAAGAAATTGAGAAATATTGGTTCAAAACAAAAAGGAAGTGTTTTGTAAATGATCTTGGGTGGTTTCTATAGATTTGTGTATCTTTTAACACTGATCATTTTATCAATTAGTATTAATTGTGAAAGTAAGATAGCCATATTTACTGACCTTGACTGTCCTAAGTGTGAGGATAAACTGCATCTGGCGAATAGCTACTCTTTGTCTATGAACTTGATCACTGCTCCCCAGCTGTGTTCAATGGGATTCTAGCCACTGTTTTTCTTGTTTTCTTATAAAAGCCATCAGGCAATCATGTTATATTTGTACTTCTTTTTATCTCTGCTGTTATATAAGCTGGTGATTGAATAGTCAAAGTAGCTTTTTTTCAAAGAGCCCCAAGGGCTTAATGGCCCCCTTTTTAAACTGAGAAATTATTCTTGTTATATTAATCACTGTATAAATGATAGTACTAAATTAATTAATTGCCTTAGGTTGATAGCTAGAGGAATTGGTTCAGACAATACAAAAGGTCTCATGTGAATTTACGTCTTGGTTTTAATTTCAGTCTTGCTGAATAAAATAAGTCTTGGTGTTTATTTTTTGTTACAAGTAAAATTTAGCAGCAGCTAATATTAGGATAGGTGATACAAACAATTAAAACATTCTTGGCTAGTGATTTAAGCTTTCTCTAAAAATATATTCAGATGAAAATCTGTCCCCATTATCAACACAGAAATACCACCAAAAAAAGAAAGAAAGAAAGATGAATCTGACATAACTCTTAGCAGGCGCTATAGAGATTTATCATTTTAAAGAATTAACATGTTGCTACACATCCGCTCAAAGGGGTGGGAGATATTTTTCATTGACCCAAAACTCATGTTATCATCAATTCAGTGGGAAACTCCCAGTCTGCTCAGGCAAACCTACCTAGCCTAGTATCGCCAGATAAAAATACAGGGTGGGCAGTGTGTGGTGGCAAACTTCTTTAGTCCCAGCACTCAGAAGGCAGAGGGAGGGAGGTAGATTACTGTCACATGAGGCCAGCCTGGGGCTATAGAGTGAGTTCTAGACCATTCTGGGCTACAGTGAGACCCTACCTGAGAAAACAAGCAAAAAGTACAGGGTGGCCAGAACAACTATATGCCATGCCAAATACTGCACAAAGCCTGCTTCCCCTTTGATGAGTGTCGCTCTTCATCTGAAAGCCACATTCCTGGCTATCTTGGTGTTTTTGTTATATCTGGAAACCATAGTCCATTGGGGGTTTTGTTTTGTTCTGAGTATTGAGACAGAGTACCTGCAGCCCAGGTTGGCCTCAAACTCACAGCATCCCCTTGCCTCAGCTTCCAAGTGCTGGAATTATAGGCATAAGGCACCACATCCTGCTATCTCAATTTTTAATGTTCCCAATCTTTCTATATTGATTTGAGAACATGGTATACAAATAACAGGAACTTGCAATTGGGTAAATTAAGAGTATAGCTACTAGAATTAAATGGCCAAGGTTCATATCTCTACCCTACCACTTCTAGGTGTGTGGTTTTGAATTTGTTTTAAAAGTAAGCATGCTCTACTACTGAACTAAGTCCCATCCTTGGTTTCCTTCCTTCCTTCCTTCCTTCCTTCCTTCCTTCCTTCCTTCCTTCCTTCCTTCCTTTCTTTTTGTGTGTGTGTGTGTGGACACATATGCTATGGTGCATGTGTGGAGTCACACTGGGATCTCAGACGCATGCACTACCTTGCATTTGACTTTATGTGAATGCTGGGGAATTGAATATGGACTGGCAAGCTTTGCAAGCAAGTGCCTTTAACCACTGAGCCATCTCCTCAGTCCTCATCCATTGGTTTTTTTGAGATAGGTTCTCACTGTTTAGCTCAGCTCTGATCATGAACTCATTAATGCAACCCAAGCTTTGCCTCAGACTTAGTCTTCCTGCTAAGTGTTAGGATCACAAGTGTGCACCATCATACCCTGCCTGGATTAGTTTGTTAATCCTCCCTAAGCCTTAATGTCTTTGTTTATAAAATGGATTGAGTGTACTATGTGAAATAATATGTTCTAAGTGTTTTAGCTGTGCCTAGCAGGTATAACTTCAAAAAGAACTGATTTTCAATCATCTAGAAAAACAGGTTAGAAACCACATAATTATTAAGTGGCTGTCACTAAGTGGAAAGTCAGACATGTAAAAAGAAAAAGAACAGAGTAAGATTATAATTATGATCATATATTGAGGAAGGTCTGTGGTTGTCATACCATCCTGCATGTACTCACTCATTTGGTCTCAGAAGATAAGCAAGGTAGGGCCTGGCTAATACTTGGGCAAGAGGATAGTATATAGAGGAAGAATAGAATGTGGCCATACAGTATTGAGAATGCATGCCTCTGCAGAAATGCATGCAGGCAATAAGCTGTCTTGGCCCTGTCAAGAGCAATTGCCCAACTCTTGGATCCAGTTAAAAGCAAGTAGGGCTGGGGATAGGACTCAGTGAGACAGCAATTGCCCAGCAAGTGCAAAACCCCAAGTTTGAGCCTTAGCACCACAAAAGAATATAAAAGCTTGAAGACACTGCAGGGAAAACAAAATGTTAAAATCAAAAAAGAAAACAATGAAATTAAACTCATAGGTTGATCCCAGGAAAGACAACAGAAATTTAGTGCCTTTACATTTATGAGTTACATGATGTTCAGCAGGCTATACTGTAGTTCCTAGAGTGCCCAAGAAGAGGAAATTAGCTTCAGAAATGGAGTATTTTTAAAGAATATATGTGAAGTACATACAGCTAAAGTCTAAAATGTAGTTATTGACAAATACAAAAAAACACAGGGGTTGGTAACATTTCTGATATTAAAAAATTGTGTAGGGCTGGGCACACACCTTTAATCCCAGCACTTGGGAGGCAGAGGTAGGAGGATTGCAGTGAGTTTGAGGCCACCCTGAGACTACATATTGAATTCCAGGTCAGCCTGGGCTAGAATGAGACCCTACCTCAAAAAAAAAAAAAAATTGTGAAGATTCTATGATGTTTGGGATGGTTTAAATTCATATAGATATATATACATATGTGTGTGTGTGTGTGTGTGTGTGTGTGTGTGTGTATATACATACATACATACACACTTGAGGGTCCTCCCTGGGTCTAGGGTTCCGGAATATATTGACATATATTGACATTTCAAAAGCTAAATGTGATAGTGTATTTGTGGAGGATTGTCATGGGCAACTCTGCCTCAGTTTATTGAAGCTAGAACACAGGCCTTCTCCATTTCTCTTCAAAGCCAAGCAAACAGACAAAACCAATTTTCTATTTTCCTTTAATCCTAATCCCCAAAAAAGAATGATAATAGGCCCAGAAAGAAACAGTTTTTAAATCCATGTATGTTTTTCTCATAAACAGCTGACTATAGAAATGAATGTTCTAGGACTGAGATAGCTCAATCAGCAACGTATGTCACAGACTATAGGAGGAGTGCTCTGAGTTCTAGGTCCACCTGCGCTAGACTGAGACACTGCCTCAAAAAAATAAGTTCTTGCCTCACAAGCATGAGGACCTGAGTTCTAGCTCTAGAACCCATATAAAAATGTCCAGCATGTTGGGCATGGTGACACATGCCTTTAATCCCAGCACTTGGGAGGCAGAGGTAGGATCACCATGAGTTCAAGGTCATCCTGAGACTACATAGTGAATTCCAGGTCAGCCTAAGCTAGAGTGAGACCCTACCTTGAAAAAAAAACAAACAAACAAACAGTAGGCTGGAGAGATGGCTAAATGGTTAAGGTGCTTATCTGTGAAGCCTAAGGACCCATGTTCGACTCTCCAGGTACCACATAAACCAAACACAAGGTGGCGCAAGTGCAAGAGGTTGCACATGTCTGAAGTTCGATTTCAGTGGCTGGAGAATTAGTGCGCCAATATTCTCATTCATTCTCTCTCTCTCTCTCTCTCTCTCTCTCTCGTTTCATTAAAAAAAAAAATGTCCAGCATCTGTGACACATGCTTAAAATCCCACCACTGGGGAGGCAGATTCCTGAGACTTGCTGCCCAGACAGTCTAATCTAATTGGACAGCTCTAGGCCAATGAGACCCTTTCTCAAAAATAAAAGGTGGGGGCTTGAGAGATGGCTTAGCGGGTAAGGCGCTTGCCTGCAAAGCCAGAGGACCTCGGTTCGATTCTCCAGGACCCATGTAAACCACATGCACGACGAGGTGGTGCATGCATCTGGAGTTCATTTGCAATCACTAGAAGCCCTGGCACCCATTCTTTCTCTCTCTCTCTCTCCCCCCCCCCTTCTTTACCTCTCTTAAATAAATAAATAATAAGTTAATTCATTGAAAAAGGTGGACAGCGTTCCTAAAGACTGGCACCCAAGGTTGGCCTCCACACACTCACTCTATGAACAATAAAGATTGAAAATAAGTTCTGTGGACTGGAGAGATAGCTTAGCGGTTAAGGCATTTGCCTGCAAAGCCAAAGGACCCCGGTTCCATTCCCCAGTACCCATGTAAGCCAGATGCACAAGGTGGTGCATGTGTTTGGAGTTCGTTTGTAGTGGCTGGAGGCCCTGGCGCACCCATTCTCTCTCTGTCTCTCCCTCCCTCGGTGTATGTCTGCCTCTTTCCCTCTCTCACTCTCTCAAATAAACAAAAAAAAAAAAATTTAAGTTAAAAAAAAATAAGCAAGCTCTGGGGTTAGTGGGTCACCCTTGTAATCCGTAACTTGGAAGGTTGAGGTAGGAGGATCCCAAGTTCAAGACTAGTCAAGAGCTGCGGAATGAGTGAAAGCGAACCTAAGGTACATAGTGATTCCCTGTCTCAGAAAAGAAAGTAACAACAACAACAACAACAAAGGTAATCCAGCACTCTGCTAGACTGCTGAAAGTTCAAACAGGCAAGGGAAGACCACTGGAGAGAAGTCTCTTACTGAGCATAATGTGGCAAGGGGACAGAATAGGAGGGTGTCTCCCAGCTGCCTCAAAAAAGTGTGCTAACAGCCTTCTTATATAGCCAGAAGGGGAGTATGGCAAGACTGCAAGAACGTGGCAGTCCTTCATGCACATCAAGAGTCTGAGCAAGTGAAAGTCTGAACCAATCACAGACTTTCTGCCGAGCCTGCAGGGAAAGTGCTCCCACTGGCCTGAGTGAGAATAGCTGCGGGTTAAGCAAGGTCGTGCAGACTTCATGAGACCTGTGGTTGGATGCCAGCTACTTGAGCATTCATGCCTGAGACAATGTCTTCTGGAGCCAGTTGTGTGCTTTGGCATCAAGCAGCTACATTACAAGTTTGAGGCCAGCCTAGGACCCTGTCTCAAAAAAAAAAAAAAAAAATACATTGTTTGAGTTGCTGGCATTAAGTCTCAAAAGCTCACTATATTAGTTTTGGCTTGGGATCAATATAGAATTTCCAACAATTTTCTAATATTTCCAGTGGCCCTAAACATACTTCTGCCATTTTATACGTATTTAATTAAAAGTATTCTCAGCATTGGCAATTATAAAAATCAAAATATTCTTCATCCAAGCATGGTGACGCACACCTTTAATCACAATACTTAGGAGGCCAAGGTAGGAAGATTGCTGTGAGTTCAAGGCCATCCAGAGACTACAGAGTGAATTCCTGGTCAGCCTGGGCTAGCGTGAGACCCTATCTTGAAAAACAAAAAACAAAATATTCTACAGCTTTAAGAAATATTAAAAATGCTCTACAGCCTACCTTCAGCCTAAAACATCAAATATTCAGTCAAGATTTATTTTGGTTTTTTGAGCTAACACCTATCTTCTCAGAGCAAAATATGTGCAATTCCATCTCCCTTCCTGGAGTCTAAAAAGAGATGTGAGAGAAGAGTGCCTCCTCTTCCTAGAAGACGCTGAGTAAGCCCAGCTACCCCAAGACAACCAAGAGAACGGTAGCCCTTTCTCCAACGTAGTAGCATTCTACTACATTAACATTTGAGAATTTTTCAGCAATAATTGCAACCAAAGTGCTTTCCTTTCAGTTCCGCTCTTTGACCATAGTACCTCCTGTTTCAGGACCTTACTAGAAATGTAGTCACGAACAGCTGTGGCTCATCACTTTTCTAAGGCACACTGCCACAAAGCTGGACCCATTCCACTCAGGTGCGCTGAGCCTGAAGCCTGCTGTGCTTCTAATAACGTAGTATTAGCCAAGGTGGCCCCCACCACTTGAGTTATAGACAGCCCCAACAGAAGCCAACTGTGAGTTACAACTGTACACAAGCCAGGTGAGGCAGCACATGCCTTTAATCCCAGCACTTCGGAGGCAGAGGTAGGAGGATCATGAGCTCAAGGCCACCCTAAGACTACATAGTGTATTCCAGGTCAGCCTGGGTTAGAGGAAAACCCTACCTCGAAAAACCAAGAAAAGAAAACTACACACGATTTTAGACACTATGATTTGAGAAAAAAAATCTCAGTTTTTCTATTGAAGGAAATCTTACTTGATGGATATATTGGATTAAATAAATACATCTGCCCAATGTGGAGGCTCACACCACCTGTACACCTATAATTTCAGAAACAAGCTGAGATGGGAGTATTGCCATGAGTTCCAGGCCAGCCTGGGCTACAGAGACCCTGTCTCAAAAAAGAAAAATAGGGTTGTTTGTATGAGCATGGATTGGAGCGGGAGGGTCACACACACCCAGAAGAGGGACTAGCTGGGAAGGAGGGGTTCAATGGGAGGGGGGAAGAGAAGGTAATGGGAGGTGACCATGATAAAAGTACATTATAAAACATATAAAAATTGTCGGTAAAAGGCCATTAAGCTAAATTAAATATCTATGGATTACATATTTATATAGGACAGCACTAGTATAAGGGACAGGAAACCAAAACATCTTCAGCTCCTGCCATAGCTTTAAGGTCATTTATATATCTTTTTAAAAAATATTAGTGGGGGTGCACTGCAAAGTCTCCTACTTTACAACTGAATACCAGAGATGTGGGCCACACACTTTTTTATGCCTGACTTTATTTGGGTACTGGGGAATCAAACCCTAGCCCCTCAAGCTTTGCAATCAAGCACCCCTAACCACTGAGCCATCTATGTAGCCAATATTTTTTTAAACAGATTATACCCTTTTATTCCTTCTCTCCTGTTCCTGTTTCTCTGGGGCCCTCCTCAGTGGGGTTATGAGATTTACTGTGGGGGGGTCAAGAAAGCTTTAGTAAGTCCCAGTGGGGTAGTGGGGGAACCTTGCCTCTGAGTATCCCTACCCACTCTGTGGCTCTTAAAATCTTTCTGCCCCCGTTTTCCTCAATGATCCCTGAGCTATGGCAAGCCTGTTGGCAGTCTGATTGATTGTTGAGTTCTTTGTAGCCTCTGGATTTCTACTTTCATAGGTTGTGCTCGATCATCTTGTCTGCTACCATTATCCTGGAGCTGGTTGTCAGGTTAGTAGTAAGAGCAGTGCACATGGCGCCGCGTGCACTGGAAGTTCTCCTGGGCTCTGGAAGAGGTGGCAAGTCTGTGGTGGACAGTCAGTTATCTTCTTGTCTTAGCGATGTATCTTGGTTCTCCTCTGTTTTCTCTGCCATCTGTAAAATAAAGCAGATTCTCCAACCAACAGTGAGAGCAGCTTGGGTTAAAGGGGGTATGCAAAGTTATTTGAGAGGGGTTTTCGTGTGCAAGCTCACTCTACTTCTGCAGAGAGCAGTCCTAACCCATATTCACACTCGCAAGAACCATCCAGCATACCAAATGCTAGGTCTCCTCTTTAGCAGTTTCCAAGCCCAGTCCCTGCACACATAAATAGCAGTTTATGAACGGCTTTTGAAAGCCAGGGATGGGCAATCCCATCAATAAGGTCTTTTGAAAAAGAAGAAGACTCAGAACAGGCTGTGCTTTTTTGCCTCAAAACAATCCCTTGTGAGTAAGGAAGAGGAAGGGGCGGACGCAGCAGAAAGAAGACAACAGGCCAGTGGCCCTTGGACTCAGGCCGTAGAGCACGTCACCCCGGGACTCCCTAGGCCTGGCGGGTGGAAGACCTCCTCAAAATGGCCACTGCCGGGGGTCGGAGCCCGCCTCCCGCGCTGCCCAGGCTCGATTGGACGAGATGACTGGGTGGTGAGCGGTGATTGGGCATCACAGAGGGAGGGGCGGGACCGGAAGAAGGTCTGGGCCCGCAGGCGCCGAGCCCCTCGGCGTCGTCTCCGGGGGATGTGGAGAGCCGGCAGCATGTCCGCGGAGCTGGGAGTTGGGTTCGCGCTGCGGGCAGTGAACGAGCGCGTCCAGCAGGCTGTGGCGCGGCGGCCCCGGGTGAGGAAGGGGGACAACAGCGACAGTGGGCGGACGCCCTGGGGGCGGGGGGTACGCCTGCGCGGGACTAAGGTCGTCACGTGACGCCGAGGGGTCTCCCGCGGGTTGCGAAGCCCGGGAGGCTCGGAAGGAGCCCTCCGAGGCCTCGCGTTGAGGATGTTAGGTGTTGTGCAGGTTGGCGTGAGTGGTGCCCAAAGAAGGTGCCCCCACCTCGGGCATCGGGCCATTTCGCTTCGTGTTAGGGGACTTGGAGCATTGCAAGAAGGGCCAGCGGTGTAAGAAGTATGCGATGCCAGAGCCCACAGAGGACCAAATCCACCCGAGATCCGTGTGTGGCCGGCGGCTGACAGCTAGTAGTTGCTCAGCAAATGTCACTTCCGCCACTTGCCCAGGTGGGGGTGGATTGGCCAGGCTTGACCCGTTGCAGCCCGAGGGAACTGTCGGATGTCCAAGGGCAAGCAGTGCTTTCAAGGAGACACTTTTATTTCTTTCTGTATTGTATATATCTTGTCTTCTCTTGAACTTTTTTTTATTAGACCAAAATCATTATCTGCTTGTCTCCATGCAAGTTAAGTTGAATAATGTGGAATGAGACAAGACCTGAACTCTGGGAACTTTTCGAAGCTGGTCTACTTGTTCTAGTTTTTGCCCTGGAAGTCATTGACTGAGCATAATCCTAAGAGTTATAACACATCCTCATAAGAGGTTTGTGACACGGCTGCTCAGAAGGAAGCCAGAGGAGACTGCTAATTCACATGATTTTGTCGGTCCTGTGAAAGCCTCAGGGAGTGGTGGGGACATGAAGACTAAACTCTTTGAGGACAAATGGAGCTCACTGCCTCCGTGCGGATTTGGCTACAGAAGAAGGCAAGGAAACTTTTCTGAAAAGGATGTGGGGAGAGGTCAGGTAGCTCTAATCCTGAATCTAGAATTATCCAATCTCAGCTCTGCCACTGGTTGGCTGAGTCATCGATTGAACAGTAAGTTACATGTCTTTACCCTGACTGAGCCTCTGAGAGTGAATGAAAGCATTAGTAATACTCCCGGACCAGAAGTAGTTTCTCAAACTGTTAATCTCTTGGGGCTTCAGAAGTCAAAGTGACCTCTCTGCCAATGAAGGGACTTTACTTGATGAAGTGACTCTGCTTTGTTTCGGCTTTTTGTGGTCTAAGAATACAAACCCAAGGCTTCATGAATAGAGGCAAGCACTGTCTCCACATTACTTCACTGTCAGCTCAGTGAAGTGTTTTCTTCAGCCTCCAACATTGCATGTGTGCATGGTGGTTTCAGGGAAATGTCCCCTACAGGCTTCTGTGTTCTGAATACTTGTCTCTAGCTGCTCTGACAGTTTGGGAAAGCTGTGGGGCCTTAGGGAGGTGTCGAGCCTTTCTGGAGAAGGTGTGTCCCTGGGGGCAGGCCTTGGGGTTTTATAGTCCAGCCCACGCTGTCAGTGCTAGCCAGCTCCCTCTCTGCTTCCTGCCTGCTGATGAGGAGATGTGACTCCAGCTGTCTACACTTGCTGTGCTTTCCCTGCCGTGAGGAAGCTTCCCCACAAAACTGAAAACAAAAATAAACCCTTTCCTTCCATGAACTGCTTCTGGTCTGGTGTTTTGTCCCAGCAATGAGAAGGTAACTGCTACACTGTGAGAATCATCCAGACCACATTTCAAAAAGGAAGTCCTGGGCTGGAGAGATGGCTTAGTGGTTAAGGCACCTGCCTGCAAAGCCTAAGGACCCAGGTTCGGTTCCCCAGAACCCACTTAAGCCAGATGCACAGGGTGGCATATGCATCTGGAGTTTATTTGCAGTGGCTAGAGGCTCTGGCAGCCCATTCTTCTCCTCCCTCTCAAACAAATAAATAGTTTTTTTTTTTTTTTAAAGGAAGTCCCTAGAGCTAAGGGTGTAGCTCACACAGAGCTACATACCTAGTCTAGCATTGCCTACCATTCTCAGTGCCCTGGGTTCCAAACCCAGCAACCCAAAAACAAAAAGGAGATTCTTGGGCCCCAACTGCAAAGATTCAGATTCAGTAGATCTGAGTGGGACCCTGGCAGTGCTGATGTACTTGACCAATGGCTTTAATCTGCTAGGCTCTCCTGAGAGAGACGCCTTCTGCTTCATAGTGAGGTTATTGCCTTTAGGCTGAAGTGCCATGCATGTAACAGACGTCTGTTCTTCAGTCATTGATACTGATCTCCCTACAGAATGGGAAATGGCTTCTACCAAAGTCACGTTGAGATTTGTACCCATCCTACAAGGTGTATCCTAAGGAACATATTGTGTGACAATAGTTTCTTTTTTCTTTTCTTTCTGTTTTGTTTTTTTTTTTTTTTGAGGTAGGGTTTCACACTAGCTCAAGCTGACCTGGAATTCACTATGTAGTCTCAGGGTGGCCTCAAACTCATGGCGATCCTCCTACCTCTGTCTCCAAAGTGCTGGGATTAAAGGTATGTGCCACCACACCTGGCTGATAATAGTCTCTTACATTCACTCATGTGACTCTTTACCTCTGGCAGGATCTCCCAGCCATCCAGCCCCGGCTAGTAGCAGTCAGCAAAACCAAACCTGCAGACATGGTGATTGAAGCCTATGGTCATGGCCAGCGCACTTTTGGAGAGAACTATGTAAGACTCCTCCCAAAGAACCTTAGGAAGATCTCGTTTGCCAGCCTCTGACTTGTTCTGTTTTTACCCTTTAGGTTCAGGAACTACTAGAAAAAGCATCAAATCCTAAGGTAGGTGGATATTGGAATTCTTTATTATGTATATAAGTCTTGGCTCTTTAGCCGGAAAATTAAACCCAAGTTGGTGGTAGAGTTTAAAATAGGAAGTTGGGCTGGAATAAAAATATCTACCTTCCCCTTATGTCTCGAAACCCAGTTAGCTTTTCTGTCTTTATTCAGACTATGATTTTCTCTTTTGTGGCTGTTTACAAATGGTGATTTTTAGGAACTGGCTATAGTCTTGTATTCTTTTGAGATAGGAAAACATGAATCAGAGGGGGAAAGGTATGATTCAGTGGTAGAGCACTTGTCTTGAAAATGTAAATCAATTTTGTCTGTAATGGGTGATTCCTAAAATATACGGAGAATTGATAGAACAAGGAAGGGAAACACAGCAGAAGCCCAAATTGTTCTCGTGGAGAGACTGGCTGAATATAGTGATATTTACTACTTGCCACACTTGAGGAACGGAGCATAGATGAGAAAGGTGTCTGGGAGCGTGCAACGTGTTTCAGCCAGTAAAGCGCCGTGAAATCCAAGTCAAAAATGGTTGCTTTTCTCTCCTTAGATTCTGTCTTCATGTCCTGAGATCAAATGGCACTTCATTGGCCATCTACAGAAACAAAATGTTAACAAGTTGATGGGTAAGATAAAACTCTAAATATGAAAATGGGACTTCTCTGTCATTGCATGGCTTAAACCACAGCTTTTAGAGCATACTCAATTCACTTTTTGTGTTGTGGAGTTTCTTTTCTTTTCTTTTCTTTTTTTTTTTTTTTTTTGGTTTTTCAAGGTAGGGTTTCACTCTAGCCCAGGCTGGCCTGGAATTCACTATGGAGTCTCAGGGTGGCCTCAAACTCATGGCGATCCTCCTACCTCTGCCTCCCGAGTGCTGGGATTAAAGGCGTGCGCCACCACGCCCGGCCTTCTTTTCTTTTCTTTCTTAAAAAAAAAAAAAAAAAAAAAAAAAAAACTATTTATTTATTTAGAGAGAGAAAGAGAGAGAGAGAGTGAGCAAGCATGCCAGGGCCTCCAGTCACTGCAAACAAACTCCAGCTGCATGTGCCCCCTTGTGCATCTGACTTACGTGGGTCCTGGAGAATCAAATCGTATCTTTTGGCTTTGCAGGCAAATGCCTTAACTGCTAAGCCATCTCTCCAGCCCGTGGAGTTTCTTTTAATTAAATAGAGTAAAATAAAAATAATGAACTACAGGAGCTGGAAGTGTAACTCAGTGGTAGAGTACTTGCCTAGCACTTGTATGACCCTAACTTCAATCCCTAGTACCAAAAATAAAGTAATAATTGCAAAAAGACACATACGTCTGGAGTCACTGAAGTTTATTCTCTCAAAGGTATCAAAATTTAACCTGCATTTCTCTTTTTTTTAATTTTTTTGTTTATTTTATTTATTTGAGAGCTACAGACAGAGAGAGAAAGAGGCAGAGAGAGAGAGAGAGAGAATGAATGGATGCGCCAGGGCTTCCAGCCACTGCAAACGAACTCCAGACGCGTGCGCCACCTTGTACATCTGGCTAACGTGGGTTCTGGGGAATCCAGCCTTGGACCGGGGTTCTTAGGCTTCACAGGCAAGCGCTTAACCACTAAGCCATCTCTCCAGCCCTAACCTGCATTTCTTAACAAAATTTTCCAGGCTAGTCTTTTTTTAGTCTCACTCTAGCCCAGGCTGACCTGGAAGTCACTGTATAGTCTCAGGCTGGCCTCAAACTCATAGAAATCCTCCTACCTCAGCCTCCTGAGTGCTGGGATTAAGGTATGCACTATCATGCCCAGCCAGTTTGGCTGTTGTTTTAAAGTTTTTAAAAAATATTTTAACTTATTTTTTTGCAAGCAGAGAGAGAGAGAAGAAATATAGACAAAGAGAATGGGCACACCAGGGCATCTAGCCATTGCAAATGAACTCCAAATGCATATGCCACTTAGTGGAATTACACATCTTACAAGCTGAATCTGTTTCCATTATATGTGTCTTTGACTTTTTTGTGGGGGGGTGGGGGTTGAGGTAGGGTTTTGCTCTAGTTCAGGCTGACCTGGAATTTACTATGTAATTTCAGGGTGGCCTCGAACTCACGGTGATCCTCCTACCTCTGCCTCCCAAGTGCTGGGGTTAAAGGTGTGTGCCACCATGCCCAGCTGTCTTTGACTTTTTAAATGAACTGCCAGAAACTTTTCCAAAATAGTTATGCCACTTTCCCTTCCCAGCAGCAGTATTCATGTTCCTCCACATGCTTGCTAATTCTTAGTTATGGTAAGTCATGTTTTGTTTTGTTGGGGAGGGGGACTTTCACCAGCTATGTAAGTGCTCTACTGCTGAACTTCATCCGCTGGCCTCAGTCTTCATTCATTTCAGCTGTTCTAACAGTATATGGTGGTATCCTTGCATGTCCCTGATGGGTAATAATGTTGAGCACCCTTTTACTTGTTTGCCATCTGGATGTCTTCTCTGATGAAGTGTCTAAGAGATCTTCTACAAATTTGGATTCTTACCACTGAGATTAACAAGGTCTTTATATATTTTAGTTATGAGTCCTTCATATATGCTTGGTAACTATTTCCTCCAGTCTGTGCCTTCCTTGTCTTTTTATATTCTTTAGCAGTCTCTCTCTCTCTCTTTTTTTTTTTTTACCTCCACTTGTACAATGTTGGTAAAATCATTTTATTTTGTATTCTGCAAATTAAAATGTGTGCTACCCAGGATTCAGTTACAATCCAGAAAACCTGTCTCTGGAAGTATACTAGGGGGCTCACAGAGCTATTGGAAAGCATATATGAACAGGTAGACAAGGAAAGGCATTGCTAGGCGGGCCACGGGAACAGGTTGCTTTGTTAGTGCCTTTCTTGTCCTTGGGTTGCAGTAGAGGCTGAAGAATGTTAGACATGCCAGGACCATAGAACATCTTCTGTGGGCTTGAGTGGGATCCATCCCCCAAGAGAAACTGTGTAAAGGTGCTATGTCGGCTGCATGGGATGGGGTTGGGAGTGGGGTCATCAGTAGTCACTCAGAGGTACAGCCTGCATGCTATACAAACAGCCAGCAAGGCAGTTATGTCCATGGGTGCAATGGTGACATGACTGTTACACTGTTGTGGCAGTAACCATCTGCGTTCTGATTGGATTTGTGACCTACTTCAGGGGGGGGGGGGATTTATGCCTGATACTGAAAACTTAGTCAAAGGCTTGTATCATAGGTGATCATAGGCTCTAGGAGGGAAACTACTACCATTTTTTGGCTCAGCGAATATGTTGTACCCATTAAACTGCCTTCTAAATATTTATCTTTATACCTATAGATTAGTGTTAACTCCCAGCTTTGGTCAGAGAAGCTTCTTTTTGCAGATTATTGGGTAGACTCAAAAAACATCAAGGGAGCCGGGCGTGGTGGCACACGCCTTTAATCCCAGCATTCAGGAGGCAGAGGTAGGAGGATCGCCATGAGTTCGAGGCCACCCTGAGACTCCATAGTGAATTCCAGGTCAGCCTGGGCTAGAGTGAGACCCTACCTCGAAAAAGAAAAACAAAAAACAAAACAAAACAAAACAAAAAAAACATCAAGGGGGCTGAAGAGATGGTTCAGCAGTTAAGGCACTTGCCTACAAAGCCTTATTCCCTAGTGCCCACATAAAGCCAGATGCACAGTGGCACATGCATCTGGAGTTCATTTGTTTGCAGTGGCTAGAGGCCCTGGCACACCCGTGTTTGTGTTTTCTCACCCTGCAAATAAGTTAAAAAAAAAAAAACATGGGCTGGAGAGATGGCTTAGCAGTTAAGCACTTGCCTGTGAAGCCTAAGGACCCCGGTTCGAGGCTCGATTCCCCAGGACCCACGTTAGCCAGATGCACAAGGGGGTGCACGTATCTGGAGTTCGTTTGCAGTGGCTGGAGCCTCTGGCATGCCCATTCTCTCTCTCTCTCTATCTGCCTCTTTCTCTCTCTGTCTGCATTGCTTTCAAATAAATAAATAAATAAAAATTAAAAAAAAAAACATATCAAGGGCTAGGGAGATGGCTCAGTAGTTAAAGGCAGTTGCTTGCAAAGCCCATGTTCAATTCCCCAGTAATCATGTAAAGCCTGATGCACAAAGTGGCACATGCATCTGGTGTTTGTTGGTAGCAGCAAGAGATCCTGTCATGTCCATTCCCCCCCTACCCCCTGAAATGATTTTTTAAAAAGACTCATCAAACTCTTGAGAACAAGTGATTATTGAGTGCTCAGCCCAAAATGGGGCATCTGTATCCCCCCCACCCCAGACTCAGAGACTATTGCAAAAGAGAGAGTGGAAAGGATGTGAGACCAGAGGATGGAGAGGAGTGTTGTGGGACACAACACGGCCAAATACTCACGAACTTGCAGCAGCTGTCATTGTTTCACAAGAGCTGCACAAGATTTGGCCCACAAGTATTTCATCATGGGTGGTAGAGGGGTTTGTGAGGCCCCAACTCATCCCTAAAGAGTTATTGGCAGCTATAGTTGCTGGGGGCCGGGGAGACATTTTCTTCGGTTATGTAGCCACTGTTAAGTTGCCCGTGCTCCAGTAAGCAACGCCAAACCCGTACTCACGCAAGCAACCCTAAACTTAATGGAGCACCAAAAAGAAAACCCAGCAAAGTAGGGCTGGAGGGATGGCTTGGTGGTTAAGGTGTTTGCTTACAAAGCCAAAGGATCCTGGGTTGATTCTCCAGGACCCACGTAAGCCAGATGTACAAGGGGCGCATGCATCTGGAGTTTGTTTGCAGTGCTTGGAGGCCCTGAAGTGCCCATTTCTCTCTCTCTCTCTCTCTCTCTCTCTCTCTCAAATAAATAAATAGAAATATATTTAATTTTTTTAACTTAAAACATCAAAGTAGAAATGGGACTGGTTGGGAAGCAGAAGGAGCACAAGAGAAGGTTATGGGGGTTGAATTTGAAAAAAGTACATCATGTACATGTTTAAAATTTTCAAAAAATAAGTTTTAAAGAAAGACTTGCTGGTATAAGGAGAGTAGGGCTTAGCTTGGGGTTATTTACTATTACTAAGGCACAGCCCTCCTGTGTAGACTAACCCCTTATTGCAGTCAACTTCTCTTTGCTGGCAGAAAGCACCAAACCAAAAGCAGCTTATGGGAGAAAAGGGTTTACTTTGGCTTACAGACTCCAAGGGAAGCTCCATGATGGCAGGGGAAACAACGGCATGAGCAGAGGGTGGATGTCATCAGGTGGACAGCAGCAGCAGGAGAGTGTACCAGACACTGTGAGGGGAAGCTGGCTATAACATTCCTAAGGCCATCCCTAACAATACACCGCCTCCAGGAGAATCCAGTTCCCAAATTGCCACCAGCTGGGGACCTAGCATTCAGAACACTTTAAGTTTATGGGGACACCTGAATCAAACCACCACACCAATGTTCCATGGATCTTGAGTTTTCCATCCTGGCTTGTGAACCTCGGGCAACGTTTATTACCCTACTGTGTTCAAATTGTTCTTTGCTGGGCCTTAAGCAATTCTCTCGACTGTGCACAGACAGTGCCCATCTGAATAAGGTAGCCTATTACAGGTCACTGGGTTCTGTTTGTGCAGCTCTGCCTTCTCCCACGTTCTGCCGTGTGAACCCTGGCTGCCTCCATCTCTCCAGCTGCTCAACTCCATGCCCTCAACTCAGACTCCACCACGTTCTTCCTGTGTTCCTCTTCCCAGAACCATGTTAGCGAAAACACCCCAGGCAGTAAGCGGGGGCAGGTGGACTCACCTCATTTGTTGCCTGTCTCAGAAATCACTGTCTTTCATTATGTGACATCTAGTTCTTGTAAATTGTCTCATATTTTTTTGTCCATTTGGCTCTTTCAGAAGACAAGACACATCTGGTCCTGGGGGTTACATGCTAGACAAGTTCTCTGCCATTGAGCTCTACCCCTGGCCTGTGTTTTATGCTGAGAAACTGTTACTCAGACCAGCCTTGAACTCAGTCTCAGACCAGCCTTGAACTCAGTCTGTAACCCAAGCAGGCCTAGAACTCAATCCTCCTGCCTCAACCTCCCAAGTAGCTGGAATTATAGGCCTATACCACCAGGCCTGGCATATCCTGTTTGGGAGCAGAAGTCTGATTTGTCTTTGTTTTGGGGGGCAGGGGTTCATGTAGCTGAAGCTGTCCTCAAAGTTGGTATGTAGCCAAGGATGACCTTGTACCTTCACATCCCAAGTAGTAGAATTACAGGCTTTAGCCACCACACCTGGTTTATGCCCTACTGAGGACTGAACCCAAGCTTTGTGCATGTTAAGCAAGCCCTATACCAACTAAGCTATATTCCCAGCCTTGTTGTTGTTTTGAGTCTTGTTATGTAGCACAGGCTAGACTTGAATTCACAATTCTTCTATCTTACCTTCCCAAATGATGGGATTACTGGTGTGTGCCACCATTCTCAGCTTACTATATTGTTCTTTTCTTTTCTCTATTATAAAACTGTATCAAATGAATCACTTGACCTGGGCTAAAGCAAGACCCTACCTCAAAAAACAAAACAAAACAAAATAAATCACTTGAGTTTTTAAGAGGCTTAATTTTTTTATTATTATTTGAGAGAGAGAGAGAGAAAAGAAGCAGAGAGAGAGAGAATGGACGTGCCAGGGCCTTTCAGCCTCTGCAAACGAACTCCAGATGCATGCATCCCCTTGTGTGCATGTGCAACATTACATGTTTGTGTCACTGTGTGTCTGGCTTAACATGGGACCTGGAGATTCGAACATGATTTCACAGGCAAGTGCCTTAACCACTAAGCCATCTCTCCGGCTCTTAAGAGGCTTAATTTAGCAAGATAAAAGAAGACTGAAAAACTTCGAGCAATGTAAATGTTTTTTAATGGGGGGAGGGAGTTCTTTTGAGGCAGGGTATCACTGTAGCCCATGCTGACCTGGAATTCACTATGTAGTCTTTGGGTGACCTTGAACTCATGGCAGTCCTACCTCTGCCTCCCAAGTGCTAGGATTAAGGGCATGCAACACCATACCCAGCATTTTTTAATCTTTTTATTAGCAAGAAACATAAAAAAAGAGGTAGAATGAGTATGGGCACAGCAGGGCCTCCTGCCCATTGCAAATGAACTCCAGATGCATGTGCCACATTGTGCATCTGGCTTTAGGTGGGCACTGGAACCTCAAACCCAGGCTGTCTGGCTTTGCAAGCATGTGCCTGTAACCGCTGAGCCATCTCTCCAGCCCCTGTAAATACTTTTTAAAGTAACCAGCCAGATCCCAAATTAAATAAATTCTCCATTATCTTGGGAACAGATTGCTTTTCCAAGTCAGGAAAGTTGATTTCCAAGCTGTACTGTGACCTGCTTGATAACCCTACAGAGGACTAAGCCTCGCCCTGGAAGTCAGCAGGCAGTAAGACACCCTGCCAGGCCACGTGCAGATTAGGCCAAAAGCAGAGTCTGAGATAGGATACTGTTTATTACTTGAAAACAAAACAGATCGAAATGAGCATAAAATGAGATGACCCAGGCACAAGAGCACACACCTACTGTCTCTACTTGAAAGACTGAGGGAGGAGAATTGTTTGAGTCCTGGAGCTTAAGACCAGCCTTGGTAACATAAGGTCCCTCTGTCCCTCTTTTTAAAAACAAGACACATAGTGTTTCCTCAAAGTCAAAAGGCTTGACTGGCACAAAGCACCCTGGAACCTCTGGTTAGCACCATTAAGGAAATGTACAGTTTAGAGCTAGCGACCTATATTGGGGATTGAACCCAGGGGCTCACACATGCTAGACAAATGCGTGCTATATCCCCAGCCCTCTTTTTACTTTTTTTATTTTGGGACAGGGTCTCATTGGCCTTGAACTCACTCCGTGGCCCAGGCAAATCTTAAACTTGTGACCTCCTGTCCAACCTCTCAGCTCTCTAGACTATGGGCCTATGTGCTGGCTAGCATGAAGACTTTCTGCTTCTGTGAGACTCTTAACCAGATGGAATGCAGTAAGCTGAGATGAAATGTCAATGGGCATTAAGTCTGAGGTCAAGTTTCCCTCCCCCTAATAATTGTGCAAGTATCAAGCTGGCAGAACTGAGTTGGTCTATGGCCTCTCTCCCTAGGGCCAGTAGTTTGGGAGACGATTCTAGGCCAAGTACTGCTCCCGCTCAACTTCAATTTGTCCAGCTCCCTGGTGGCTTGGACATCTTCCGCAAAGGAATGGTCACCTTTTCCAGCAGCTTGTTATGATGCCCCAGTCACATTCTCTCAGCATTTGACCTTCCCACTGAAGAATGGTATCTGGGAGGTATTCTAGGTGAGGGGCTTGAAATGAATATACAATAGGGCTTCAAAGTTATTGTGGATGGGGTGCCCCACCAGTGTCTTCCCTGTTAGTATTTTCAGGGTCTTGTAGTTGTACTGTGTAACATCACAAGTGCCTGGAGCTGAGTGTGGAAATTGGTGTATTGACATGGCAGGTCTGGCCTTTGGTGAGGGCTGGGTGCACTCCCTTGGGCCCTGTGGAGGTACAATTCAAGATGAGGGAACTCTGGAGGGGTTTGTGTCAATATATTGGTGTTAAAGGATACTTTAGGGCTGGACAGATGGATCAGCAATTAAGAGCACTTCCTTGAGCTGGACATGCTAGCTCATACCTTTAATCCCAGCACTTGAGAGGCTGAGGTAAGAGGATTGCTGTGAGGTCAAGGCCAGCCAGAGCTCCAGTGAGTTTCAGGCCAGCCTGGGCTAGAGTAAGACACGGCCACAGAACAGACAAAAGAGCACTTCATGTGCAAGTATGAGGCCTGAGGAGCCTAAGAGACCACTTCCCTGGAGTTTAATCTCCAGGGCCCACAGAAATACGTAAATACTTGGGATGTGGCTATGCACATTTGTAACCCCACTCCTGTGGAGAGCAGAGATTGGAGAATCCCTCCAGAGCTTGCAAAATAAATAAATAAATGGCACGCTATGGATCATTGCTAGACTCTGGCTCAAGACTGGGCAGAAGAGCAATGGAAAGGGACGCCCTATGTTCCCCCAGGCTTCCACGGGCAAGCCATGGGCACATGCACATGCATACACCTCACACACCACATTACACCCATGCAAAAGAACATACTTTATATTGGATGTGAGGGGCCTGCCATATTTAGTAAATAGTCAATTAGATTCCATTCTTCAGTGTAATTTCCACCTAATGAATCTTGAAAATTAAAACTAGCCAGGTGTGGTGGCACAAGCCTTTAATCCCAGCACCCAGGAGACAGAAGTAGGGGGATTACTGTGAGTTCGAGGCCATCCCTGAGACTACATAGTGAATTCCAGGTCAGCCTGACTCTACCTTGAAAGAGAGAGAGAGAGAAGAAAGAAAGAAAATTAAAACTATAAAAATGGGCTGAAGCTGGAGAGATGGCTCAGCAGTTAAGGCACTTACTTGCAAAACCTAATGACCCTGGTTTGATTCCACAGTACCCACATAAAGGCAGACACACAAAGTGGCACATGCTTCTAGAGTTGGTCTGCAGTGGCTGGCGGCCCTGGCACACTCATTCTCTCTCTTTGTCTCCCTCCCCCACTCTCTCTTTCTGTCTGTCTCTCTTCTCTCTCTCTCACTGCTTGCAAATAAATAAATAAAGTTTTTAAAAACATGCTGCAAGCTGGGCGTGGTGGCGCACGCCTTTAACCCCAGCACTCGGGAGGCAGAGGTAGGAGGATCGCCATGAGTTCAAGGCCACCCTGAGACTACATAGTTAATTCCAGGTCAGCCTGGGCCTGGGCCAGATTGAGAACCTACCTCAAAAAACAAACAAAAAAAAAAAAAAGAAAGAAAGAAAGAAAGAAAGAAGAAAGAAGAAAGAAAAGAGAAAAGAAAAGAAAAGAAAAGAAAAGAAAAGAAAAGAGGCTGGAGAGATGTCTCAGCGGTTAAGGCTTGGATTTGATGCCCCAGTAGCCACAAAATGAAGACACACAAAGTGGCACATGCATCCAGAGTTCATTTGCAGTGGCTGTATTTTTATGTTTTATTTTCTTATACTTGGGGAAAGGTTGTCCTAAACAAGACATGAAATCTGGAAACCATAAAAGAGACAACTAGAAAATTTATACAAAAATTAAAGTTTTATGTGCTAGACTAGGAGAACAGTAATATTTTCGAAGAGGAAAAACACTTGCTATCCAGAATACGTAAAGAGCTATAAATCTTTGGCTTTTTACTTTTTTTCTTGAGACAGGGTCTTGCCATGGCCCAGAGTGACATAAAGGTGCTGCCATACTCCTGCTTCAGCCTCTCTTGTGCTGTGGTTACATATGTGCCACCATACCTAGCTCTTTTTTTATATTTTTAGTTTTTTACTTGAGAGAGACAGACAAAGAGTAAGAGACAGACAGCCCCTTTTTGGTTTTTGTTGTTGTTGTTGTTGTTTTTTAAAGGATCTGGCTGGGGAGATGGTTCAGTGATTAAAGCCACTTTCTTGCAAAGCTTGTTGGCTTGGGTTCGATCCCTCAGTAGCCACACCAAGCCAGATGCACAAAGTGGCACTCTTTTGCAGTGATAAGAGGTCTTGGTGCACCCATTGTATGTCTGTGTTTCTCAACTAAATAAATAAATTAATTTAAAAAAATGAGAGCCCGAGTATGGTGGCCCATGCCTTTAATCGCAGCACTCGGGAGGCAGAGGTAGGTGGATCACCGTGAGTTCAAGGCCACCCTGAGACTACATAGTTAATTCCCAGGTCAGCCTGGGCCAGAGTGAAACACTACCTCGAAAAAACAAAAAACAAAAAACATAAAAAAAAAAAGAAAAGATTGCTAACATCCAGTGTTTTGAGACAGTGAATAAATTGTCACACACACATGTTACCACAAAGATTCTAAAATGGTAGTTTGGGCTGGGGAGATTTTTCAGCTGTTAAAGGTGCTTATTTGTAAAGCCTACTGGCACTGGGTTTAATTATCCAACCACCCAGGCATTCATTTGCAGCAGCAAAGAGACCGTGGCGCTGATACATTCATGTGCACATTTAAAAAAAAAAATTTAATCATAGAGTTAGGCTGAGGGTGTAGCTCAGTAGTAGAGCATTTGCCTAGCATGTGTGATGCCTAGAGTTTGATCCCAAACAGTGCAAAAATAAAAAAAATAAATAAACAGAATGTGGAGGGGCTGGAGAGAGGGCTCAGCTGTTGAGGTACTTGCTTGGAAAGCCTGATGGCCTGGGTTTGTTTCCCTAGTACCTGTATAGAGCCAGGTGCACAGAGTGGTGCATGCATCTACAGTTCATATGCAGTGACGGGAGACCCTGGTACACCCATACTCTCTCCTCGCAAATGAATAAATAAAAATTTTTTAAAAAGAATATGGAGTTAGTTTGCATTAGTTTAAATTACAGCTCTAGTATTTGTTCATTTTGCAAATTTGACACAGTTCTGTACCTCACTTTTTCTTTCTATATACAGATAATGTTTTTGAACTGTGATGAAAATTACAAAGAACTAATACGAGCCAGACCCAGCAGATGCAGTTGAAACTGTTCAGGACACTAAGGCAGGAATGAGGTCTTGTCTCAAAAGACGTGGAGGGGTATGCAATGCAAATTTTAGGTATGTAGTTCAGTGGTAGAGCACTTGCCTAGCTAGCATGCACAAGGCACAAGGTTCAATCCACTGCATGGAATAGAAAAGGGAGGGAGGAAGGAAGGAAAGAAAGAAGGAAAGGGGGAGAAAGTGAAAAGCTGGAAGAGGAGAGGATACACTTGCCACCCAGCTCTGAGTACCTGAATCCACGTCCCCAGACCCCACATAAAAGCCAGCCAGAAGCTGTAGCAGGCTTGCTTCTGTAATTCCAGGGCCCTGATGGTGAGAAGGAAGGCAGAGACAGGACAATTCCCAGAAGCTCAAGGACTGAGCTGTCAACTAGAGACCCTACCTCAAAACAAGGTGGAAGGCGAGTACTGGCCTAAAAGTTGCACGCATGCACTCTCACTCACAAGAGCACACACCAAATAAATAAAAATAGGAGCGAAAGGGATGGAGAGAAGGTAAAATGTTTGGTCTACTTCCTAGATCTATTTTTTAAATTCCTAATTTCAGCGCTCATTAAGAGCTGCTGGGGTTCTGTCACTGTTCTGTATCTGAGCCAAGATCGGCAGTTCCTCTTACATGCATGTTTGGGTTATTCTAATGTCAAGAAGACCCCATCCCAGAAAGTTTGATCCATGGTCACTCCCCTCCACAGTGGCATTTTGACTTCCATTGGATAACCTCTCTTCGTTGTCATTTGGCTGTTCCTCTTAGTTTGAAAAGACATAATTAGATCAAGCCTGTTACTCAGGTTCTGTCCAGTCACCAGCTTCTTAAAGTGTCCTCACATGTGGTGTTTTAGTTTTGCTTATGCATCTTTGCTGATGAGATGGGCACAGTCTGAGCTTGACCTTCCTATCTAGGAAAACTGTCAGGTTTGTCTGCAAGCCAAATAGAAGCTTTAGTTGTCTTTTTCTTTTCCTTGCATATTTTTCCCTGTGCGAGATCAAAGGTTTATTGTAGTTCTCTGCTGCAGTGGGTGAATGAAGACTAATACCTCACTTCTTTCTTTCTCATTACAGCTGTCCCCAACCTCTTCATGCTGGAAACAGTAGACTCGGCAAAGTTGGCAGACAAAGTGAATAGTTCCTGGCAGAAGAAAGGTTCTACTGAAAAATTAAAGGTCATGATCCAAATTAACACCAGTGGAGAGGATAGTAAGTGACCAGACCTGAGTTGTAAATTTTTCATCCCTTGGGTGGCAGAAGCTCAGGGAGAATGGCAAGTACAAGCACTGATGAGTGGGGTTATGGAAAGGAGAGACAGACAGCCTTTTACTAAGCTGCTTTCTTACGGTCTGCAGTGTAATGATAAGCAGGCCAATCCATGTAGGATTTCTTTTTTCCCCCATAGGTGATTCTTTAATTCACAATTTTTGTTAGGTGTTAATATTGGGGAGGAGACAAATCAAAAAGGGCCTGTAACTTTGATGTCCTGAAAACCCCCGAGTCACCACTACTCCTGAAGGATTGCATAGAGTTGTGTGTGTACTTCTCAGGTCTCAGAGAAACTCTAAGGAGAGCTGCTGAATGCCAGTCACTGTCTTGTGGGGCTCAGGTTGGCGCCTTCATCAGACAGACTCAGGCTGGAGCTCTGCCACTTTCCAGCTTTGGAACTCTGGGCCAGTTACCTGGCCTCTCTGTACCTCAGTTTGCTAGTGTGGTAATGGCATCATAGCAGTGCCAGCCACCAAGGGTATGGGCAAGGATTGAATACTGTGCTGCAGGCAAAGCTGTGAACACAGACATTGAGCCTCTCACTTGTTAGCTTTATTAAGGGTCAATGTTTTGGGGGTGGGGAGTTGGCTTGGTGGGGAAAGTGCTTGCTGCACAATTATGAGGACCTGAGTTTGGATCCCCAGTTCCTAAATAAAAGTTGGGTGTGGTGCCCTGTACCTTTAATCCTAGCACTGGGGAAGTGGAGAGAGGAGGATCCCTATGACTTGCTGGCTAGCTGGCATAGCCAAATGAATGAGCTCTGGATTTGGTGAGAAACACTGTCTCAGTAAGGTGGGGTGCTGGGGAGATGGCTCAGCAGTTAAGCTTACTTGTAAAGCTAGCAGCCTGGGGTTCATTTCCCCAGCACCCTTGTAGAAGCAGATGCAAAACGTGGTGCATACATACAGTGTTCATTTGTAGCAAGCTGTAAGAGACCCTGAGTGCACCCATACTTACATAGGTAAATGTTTTTTTAATATATGTATATATTTTTTTTAAAGGTGGACAGCAATTGAGGGAGACACCCAGCATCCAACTCCAGTCTCCACACGTGCACATACACACATCCATATAAATTGCAGAAACAATAAAATGAAAAAAATGTTTTTTAAAAAATAAATGGTTAGGATGGGGAGATGGCTTAGTGATTAAGGCATTTGCCTGCAAAGCCAAAGGTCCCAGGTTTGATTCCCCAGTACCCACATAAAGCCAGATGCACAAGGTGGCACATGCATCTGGAGTTCATTTACAGTGGCTAGAGGCCCTGGCACACCCATTCTCTCTATCTTCCTCTTCTCTTTCTCTCTCTCAAATAAATAAAGTTTAGGAAAATAAGAAATAAGTGGTTGTAAACCAGACATTTGCTTACAACCACATAACCACCTGCATTTAGCAAATCTTACTTACCATGAAGGAGCCCAGCTTATGCACCTATTTTCCAGGTGTGCCCTGAAGTCAGCCTTCTGGGTTCAAATCCCAAGTCACAGTCATGTGACCTTATAGAGGCATTTACCTTCCCTGTGTCTCAATTTTCTCATCTTTAGAATGGAGCTACCAGGAGTACTTAGTCACAGAGTTATTGTATGAAATGAAAGTCCTAAGGTTTAGCATATGTACTAGGCACATAAGTGTTCAATGTATTCTAACAGTTACCATAATTGTGTGGTATTACATGTACTACATGCACCCTGACTATAGCTACGTTGCATATAGGTAGATCTGAAATTGTCTCCAGATTGTTCTTATTACAATGTTTCTTGACAATTGGCTGTGACTTACTCTAATTAAATAACACAGGGGATGTTCCTGCCACCTCCAAATGGAGGCAAGGGACTATCTATAGTCCTTAACACGAAATCACTGCTATAGAGTCCTGTATTGTGTTCACTTGTGAATTAAACTTTGCAGATCTGTAGTCAGAACTGTCTAGTATGTGAATGGATTTTAGTTTTTGCAGTTCTACTAATGAACTGGCCAAACAATAAAATATTAGATTTAAAATAATAGTTCTAAGGGTCATCTAGGATTTTTCAGTGTGTAAATTTTTCTCATGTCCCAGGAAATACAAGATGTTTTTTCTTTTCCTTCTGTTTGCAGGTGAAATTCTGAGATGGAGAGAGTAGAGGGAGGGTTTATCAATGATAGAGCACTACACATGCAAAGCCTTGAGTTCAGTCTCTAGTACTGCAAAAATTAAACTGAAATGGAGTTTTAAAAAACCTAATTTATAGCTCAGCCTTCAGGAATTTAGAACCTGGCCAGAAGAGGAACAAACACAGAAGACCTCACACTAAAATCCCTCCTTACAGCACGAAGACAGGTTATATCATGAGATCCCCATCTGAGAGTTACCTCCTCTGTCATAAGGATGAACACGGAGCCTTCCTCTGTTGACTTGGACAAACCTCATATGAGTATTGTTTCTTTTTGTGAAGGTAAACACGGCCTTCCACCCTCAGGGACGGTCGCCATGGTGGAACACATAAAGGCCAACTGTCCCAGCCTGGAGTTTGTGGGGCTCATGACCATAGGAAGCTTTGGACATGATCTTAATCAAGGACCAAACCCAGACTTCCAGGTACTGAGGGCTGGGGTACCGCTCTTGTGCAAAAGAAGCCTCTTGGGGCTCGGAGTGTGGCTCAGAGCTAGAATGTGCCTAGTCATTGTGGGGCTCTGTGTTCCACCCCGGCACTGGTGGGAAACACAGCAGCATCATATGCCATTGTAGCGCTGGCTAGTACAGTGACTTCCTGTCAGGTATTACAGCCATCTTCTGAACTCTTAAGGAAGTGGGAGGAGAATAGGTTCCAAAACTCCGTAGACTTTCCTGAACTCAGTTTTAGCTTGTCTGAGTCTGAACACAATTTTAGACATAATGAACTTTTCCTTTCGGATAGTCTTTTTTTATGTTGTTGTTGGATTTTTATTTTGTTGTAGGGTTCTGTTGAAAGTTGGGGACATTGCTAAAAAGCCCTTGCCATGACTTCTAGCAATTATTACAGACCTCAAAATCGTGAGGGATAAAGAATCATCTTCAGAAATGTTTTTATTTTCTTTTTTGTTTCATTTGGCTTTATTTATTTATTTATTTATTTTTCTTTTCCTGAGACAGAATCTCACACTAGCCCAGGCTGACCTGGAACTTATTCTGAAGCCCTAGGCTTGTCCAACTCATGGAGATGCTCCTCCTCTGCCTCCCTGGTGCTGGGATTAACAGCTTGTGCTTCCACGCTTGGCCTTTGTTTTGGAGGCAGACTCACCTTGTGTAGCACAGGCTGGCCTTGAAATTCTCCTGCCTGCTCCTCCCAAGTGCAGGCATTGTAGGTGTTGCCACTACATCCAGCAGATTTGAGCACTTAGGCACTGGAGAAAGCAGGAGTAAAATGATGACACTGTGTCTCTCTCAGGTGCTGGTGTCCCTACGGGAAGAGCTCTGTAAAAAGCTGAGTATTCCTACAGATCAGGTTGAGCTGAGCATGGGCATGTCCATGGACTTTCAGCATGCAGTAAGTGTCCTTCCGGGTGACTTTTCTGCCTCCAGGGTTGGATGTAAAAGGCCAAAACAGAACTAGGTTTTCATGTAGAAGTCTTTAAAATGCCTCATCCTAGCCACAGAGCCCAGCACAATTTTTCTCACATTTCCCCTACCTACAGCCCTCCTCTTTTGAAGTAAAATTTGTAGAAATTATAGCCTGACAATTCTTTAAATGCTTTTTCTTGGGGCTGGAGAGATGGCTCATCAGATAAAGGAGCTTGCTTGTAAAGCCAGATGCACAAAGTGCATATGTGTGGAGTTTGTTTGCAGCAGCAAGAGGCCCTGACATGCCCATTCTCATTCTCTCTCTTCTGTCTATCCGTCCCTCCCTCCTTTCCTCCTTCCCTTCCTCCCCACTGCTTATAAATAAATATTAAATGCTTTTCTTTATATGTGTGAATGTGTGTGTGCACACACGTGTTCCCAGGTCTCTTGTTGCTGCAAACCCCACATGTGTGCACCACTTGGGGTCCTGCTGTACATGGGTGCCGGGGGATCAAACAAAGCTAGGCCAGCAGACTAAGCAAGCAAGCACCTTTAACCACTGAACCATCTCCCCAACCTCCACTTAATTTTTTAAATTTCATTTGTTAACTTGGGGGGTTGTGTTTATGAATTACCAGTCTACAAGTACCGGCACACATGTTCCACAGCATGTGTGAGAGGATCAGAGGACCACTTTCGGGTCAGTCCTTGCCTTCCACTTCATTTGAGGCAGGGTCTCCCATCGTTTACTACTCCTTCAACAGGCTAGTTGGTCTGGGAGCTTCTAAAAACTTCTCCTGCCTCTGCCTCCTTCTCTTCTTTGGCATGCTGGGCATTTCTCACCGCAGGTTTACTGTAGGTTTATGGAAGCTACAGCTTCTGGCTTTTACGAGGGGTCTGGGGACCTGAACACACTACTCAAAATTGCATGGAAAGCATTTTATCTACTGAGCCATCTCCCAGCCTTCACACTTAATTTGTTAAAACTCAGTATAATTTCCTACATGAAATCTAAAGGAAAATAAGAAACTAAGCTGTAGGCTGGGCATGTGGCTCAGAGCTTAGCATATGTTAGGCCCTGACGTCAGTGTCCAGGACTCTTCCCCACTTCAAAATATACATCAAAATTGAAATATATGTATATTTGGTGTTTTGAGGCAGAGTCTTATTGTAGCCTAAATTAACCTCATTCTGTAGCCCTGGGCTTGCCTTCAACTCATGGCAATCCTGCTACCTGAGCCTTCCGAGTGCTGGCTCAGAGCTTAGCATATGTTAGGCCCTGACGTCAGTGTCCAGGACTCTTCCCCACTTCAAAATATACATCAAAATTGAAATATATGTATATTTGGTGTTTGAGGCAGAGTCTTATTGTAGCCTAAATTAACCTCATTCTGTAGCCCTGGGCTTGCCTTCAACTCATGGCAATCCTGCTACCTGAGCCTTCCGAGTGCTGGGACTAAAGGCTCATGCCTTTAATTCCAGATGTTGGGAGGCTGAGGTAGGAGGATTGCCATGCATTTGAGGCAACCTGAGAATACAGAGTGAATTCCAGGTCAGCCTGGACTACAGCAAAACCCTACCTTGGAAAAAAAAAAAGAAAGAAAGAAAATAAAAGAAAAAGAAAACAGTAAAAATTCTTTGTAAGTTAAGTGGAATTCAATTCTGTGCTCAGATAACTACAGGAGGATTTTCTCCACCTGCCTGACCATGGCCCCTGTCCCACACACTTCAATATGCACCATCCCTGGCCCCAGGTAAATGCTGGTCAACTACCCAGCTACTGTATAAACCAAGGAAATCCTTACTTTTTCCTTGAGCACCGCCTCAGGTGGTCCAGCCCCAAGGCCACCGCTGCCCTAGACACAGACATCTCCAGCTGCGCCTCCATTTGCAGAGTCTGCAGGGAGATGCAGCTTTGGCACTGGCTGCATTTCGTAGTTTAAATCCTCAATGCTGTCTTCTTTCCCACAGATTGAGGTAGGATCTACAAATGTCCGGATAGGAAGCACTATTTTTGGAGAACGGGATTACTCAAAGAAACCTGCCCTAGACAAGACCACAGCTGAGCTGGCGCCCCCAGTGGAGGTGGCCCAGGAGCACTGAGCCCAGGACAGCTAAGATCAGCAACGCACTGACATGGGTTTTCATTTTGATGCTCCCCACATTACAGCGCAGTCACTCCCTCCTGTGGCCCGGATAGAGCACTGAGGATGTCATGTGTGGGTGGAAGATGCCTGTGCTTAGCTTCTTCTGATCGGGAAAGTTTGCTTCAAGCAGAGACTTGGGATCAAATTTGAGAAGCCAATACATGTCTTCAGAACAGAAACCAAACCAGTAGTCAGGAATTAAGATCACTGAACTCTGCCAAGGAGCACCACACAGTCCACGAATGCCTTCCTGAGTATCGTTACAGCTGATGCCTATAATGGGGAAAGTAAGCGTCTCCATTGTCACGCCCTTTAAATGGAATTCCCTATAGTTGCCAGTTTCCTACAAGTCCTCACTGAACAGTGTCCACCATTGCTCTGAGCAGTGATTGCTGCCCTCGGTTTCTTACCCTGGTCAGTAGGTGTGGAAGTGATCCGGATGTACAGAACAGGTCACCTTGGGCAGCTCTAGGCACAGCTCCACTGTGGTACGGACCTGAAATTTCAAAGGCCAAAACTTGGAAATGAGACTTGGGCCTTTCTGTTTTTCCTCTGGGAACTACAGTGATGGGGAGTCCATGAGATGATACCTTCTTCAACAGGGTTGTTTCCTGGCAAGTTTTAGCAAAGATGGTGAATGCCATCCCCCACTGGAGACACACATCTTTCAAAGCCAGTTCAGGCTGGTGGTTTCAATACGGCCTTGCTTTGCCTTTTCTTTTCCTGAGAAGTATTTTCCAGGCACATTTACAGACTCCTTCCATACTTAACAAGCCAGAACCTCACAGCTTTTCTTGACTGTTCATAACAGCATGACCTTCAAAATCCAGAAAGCAGTCAGGCACAAAGGTACACACCTGGTATGTCACCACATGGGAGATGGAGGCAGAAAAATTAGGAGTTCGAGGCCAGCCTAGGTTACAAGAAGCCCTGACTTGAAAAAAAAAAAAAAGTAACAACAAAAACAAAGCACAATTCTCTAATAATTATAACAGGCTTCAGTTTGGGCTGTTTACTTTCTAGGTAGCTGTTTCTTTTGTTTATTTAAGCCCCAGTCTTTAATTTTATGAACATGCTGCTGCTGCTGAATGTAATTTTATAAAACTTACATCATTATGATTTCAGTCGAAGCTGTATGATATTTTAGTCTATTAAATAAAACTGTGAGTTTGAATGATACCATCTGTGCCAACTACAAAACAATTAAAAGATTATTTTTTGTGATCTGGTGTAATGAGTGACTATAGCGAGAGGGTTTGGAGCTGACAGTCAACAGCTGCTGTCTTTTTGGTGTCAGGCCAGCCTGGCTTTGGGGATGCTTTCCCTTGGATCACTGGTGCAGCTGTGGCATATATGCAAAAAGGTTTCTGAACTTTAAGGGCAAGAAAATGAAGGCTTAGCAGTACACATGGCATGCGCCTGTAATCCCAGTACTCTGGAGGATGGCAAGTTCAAGACCAGCCAAGCTGTATAGCAAGTTCCTGGCTGACCTGGGGCATATGTAAGACCTTGTATCAAATAAATAAATAGGGGTCTAGTCAGTGGGAAGAGTTCTTGCTTAGCATCCAGGAAGCCCTTAGTTCATCAGAAGTTAAAAATCATTCTTGAGCTGGGCATGGTGGCTCACGCCTTTAATCCCAGCACTTGGGAGACAGAAGTAGGAGGATTGCTGTGAGTTTGAGGCCACCCTGAGACTACATAGTGAATTCCAGGTCAGCCTGAGCTAGAGTGAGACCCTACCTCGGAAAAAAAAAAATCCTCCTCATAGTTTGAGGCTACCCTGGGATACCTAAGACCCTGTTTCAAAACAGAAAACTGTAAATTTACATGTTTTTAAAAATAAAATGGAAGGGGCTGGAAAGATGGGCCAGTGGTTAAAGGCATTTGCTCACAAAGCCTATTGTCCCATGTTCAGTTCCCAAGCCACCCCTATAAATCTGGGTACAAAAAGCACAAGCATTTGGTGTTCACTTGTAAGAGGCTGTGACAACCCTCCCATACATACACACACCCATGTTTTAAGATGTAACTGAAGAAAAGTGAGTTCCTACCTCAAAATAACAAAAAAAAGGAACAATAAATTAAATCTTATCATTTCAGAAATTCGTCTACCTCTTACTGTATGAAAATCTGTAGTTCAGGTTGTCCCAAACTCATTATGTAGACCAGGGTGGACTTGAACTCAAGGTGATCCAACTGCTGCCGCCTCCTGAAATTGCAGGCCTGCGCCACCACACTCATCTATGAAATTCTTTTGGTTACCTCTAGATGGCAACATTGGCTAACCGCGGGAACATACTGGCCTTGCTTTACTCCCAGTTCAGTCTTTTTTTATGGGCAAAAATGGAGAACCAGAGAGGACACACAGAACTACTAGGTGTATTCAGCGACCTCAATCTATGCTAAATTGGCCAAGATATCTGAGAGTGACTAGAATCTGTCAGGAACAATAAATTAGTTTGAACAATAGAAGATTTTTCTGGAAATGAAAAACAAAGGAAGAGACAAGGTTGGGGGAGGGGGAGGGATGGAAGTCCAGACGGAGGAAGCCAGAGTATATCCAGTGTGGCCACAGCGGGACAGGCCCTTGTCAGGAAAAGCGAGCCAGGCTGTGAAATGTCTTCTCATGTGAGGTTGGGCCATAGTCAGGTTTTCCTGACAGCATCCAGGGCAAGTTTCCTGAGTGAAAACAGCATGTTCCCCAGGGAGAGATCCACCTATGCTGTCATGGTCTGCCTGGACCCTTGTGTCCCAAGGCCATCATCAGGTGTGAGAGCCTCACGGCCCCCCTCCCCCCGCACCCCCCCCCTCCCGTAATCCATCAAGGGTGTTTTCTTGGGAAGTCTCTCACAGATTCATACAGACAGACTCACCCGTGGTGCTGGTGATGCAACCACGTCTTAGTGCATGCTCTACCATTAAACCATGTCCCGGTCTTCCCATTTTTTAAAAATATTTTTTATGAGAGAGAGAAATAGAGAACTGGTGCACCAACCATCTTATGCAAACTTTTCGTTAAGCTGTGTCCTCTATCCTATTTTTTTTTTTTTTTTTTTTTTTGAGGTAGGGTCTCACTCTAGCTCAGGCTGACCTGGAATTCATTATGGAGTCTCAGGGTGGCCTCGAACTCACAGTGATCCTCCTACCTCTGCCTCCCAAGTGCTGGGGTTAAAGGCGTGAGCCACCACGCCTGGCCCCTCTACGTTTTTTAAACATTCATAGTCTGTAAGTACTCTTCATATTAATCTAATGACAGCTGCTCGGTCTTTTAGGTTATTTGTCCCAGTATCCTTTTCTTTTCCTCTTTTTGTAACTTTTCTTATGAGAGAGTGAGAGCAGAGCGAGAGTGAGAGAGAGAGTTGGCACACCAGAGCCTACAGCCACTGCATTCAAACTCCACACACATGCGCCACCTTGTGCGCATGTGCAACTACACAATTGCATCACCTTTTGCATCTGGCTTACGTGGGATCTGGAGAGTCTTACGTGGGTCCTTAGACTTCACAGGCAAGAGCCGTAACTGCTAAGCCATCTCTCCAGCCCTATTTGTCAGCGTCTTTTTGAAGACCCAACACTAAGGCCCAGACTGGAGACCCTTACTCCTTGTCTGAAATCAGAGCAAGTTAGTGATAGGGCAGGAAGTAAACTCAACTCCTAACTTGTCCTCACCTTAGCTTTTTCTTTCTTTCTTTCTTTCTTTCTTTCTTTCTTTCTTTCTTTCTTTCTTCCTTCCTTCCTTCCCTTTTCTTTCTTTTTTTTTTTTGCAGCTTTTTTTCTATTTTAAAAATATATTTTATTTTTATCTACTTATGTGAGAGAGAGAGAGAGGCAGATATATATACAGAGAGAATGAGTGCACCAGGGCCTCCATCCACTGCAAACGAACTCCAGACGCATGTACCATCTTTTGCATCTGGCTTAGGTGGGTCCTAGGAAATTGAGCCTGGGTCCTTTGGCTTTGTGGGAAAGTACCTTAACTGCTAAGCCATCTCTCCAGCACTTTTTTTTTTTTTTTTTTTTTGAGACAGGGTCTCACAATAGCCCAGACTCACTTGAAACTCACTCCTAGCCCCAAACTCATGACAGTCCTCCTACCTTGGCCTCCTGAGTGTTGGGATTAAAGGCCTGGCTAGTTGCAGCTTTAACTTCAGGAAGCCATATTGCGTTAAAAGCGATGAAGGTTTTTCAGTCTATTGTTCTAGTTGAGAACTGACACAGTATAATTCAGAACAAACTTTAAAACCACAGCAGTGGGGGTATGAAAAGAGAGAATTAAACCCAGCCGTAAGTGGGATGAACCTCCCATTTCCCTAGCACGCATATTCCTCCTCAGGATTCAACTATCACACAGGCTGCAGGGCTCAGAGATTGAAACCCTCACCCCTACCCCTGGGCTGCAAAGCAGTGAATTCTGTTGCCTAAGGCTACACATGGAAGGAATGAGGTCAAATGGACATTCTTAAAACCCCAAGACATCATCCTTCCGAAAACAAGTAACTCTGTGCTTCCCCAAAGCTCTGTGAAAGGGAGGACAGTTTCTGAAAAAGGGTGGAATGTTGCCCGTGCTGCAGTTAGAAAAGTTTGCTCTGGGAGCTGTGACTATCTTTCCCATGCAGGCAGTTGCATGTTCTTATATCTGCCTCATTACTAGGGGAAAAATGATCCAAACCAGAATGTTTTTACTAATCTGTGTGTGTGTGTGTGTGTGTGTGTGTGTGTGTGTGTGTGTTGTTGGGGATTTAACTCAGTATCTTAGACATGCTAAGCAAGCATGCTACCACTGAACCATCCCCTAAGCCCAAGAAGAAGGTGTTCTTTTCCTGCTAGTTTATTTCAGTTTGTGTATACCATGGCTCTTTGTGCTTGAGTAGCCATTTGCTAGGTCCTTGAATTTAAGTTCTCCTATGATCACTGAAGAGTCCCTAGGGACCCCAGAGCTAACATTGTCTTGTTCCTATAAAGGCTTGCACAAGACAGCTGAAGTGGCATATCGTAGTGACACGGTGAGGGACTCCGGGCACCTTTCTGGTGTCTAAATTTTGTAAAGTTGAGCTCCTGAGCTCTGGGCTGCCAAGGGAGCAGGGGCCACGCTGAGTATTTCTCAAGCAGCTCAGGTTTCATTAGTGAGCACAGCACCCCATACCAGCTGAGAGCTTGACCGGCCTCCAGGGAGTGGCCTTGCAGCCCGACCTGGCTGCCAATCTCCAAAATAAAATCAACGTGTGACCTTATTCAGCAGATGTACCGAGGAAACAAGCACAAGCCAGGGCCAACTGTGAAGCCAAAAAGGGAAGATCAGAAGTGGGAGAGAAAGAAAGAGGAGGGGAAAAAACTTGGCTGGACATGAAAGGTGTCTTGTCCGTCTGTTCCCCATTAGGCACAATTCTCTTGCAATCTGCAGCCTCAACGTGATTGTCTTGACCAGAAACTCTCCAGAGAGAGAGAAAGAGAGAGAGAGAGAGAGAGAAGAGAGCGCCAGAAGGAAAAACAAACAGAGGAGCATCTTCTGACAGCAGAGTCACTTAAAAACCTATTGCGGAGGTGGTGAGAGGAGAAATGTGGACTCATCAGAGGAGGGTACTTTCCAAACAGGCCACATGTGGAGCTACATCTGCCCACTACTGGGCAAGACAGGAAGAGGGGCCCAGGGAGGGCTGATAGGCAAGGGCAAACCCCAGGTCTTGTTGCCCTGCCTCAGGATCTACCATGTGTGGTTTTTCCAGGCCTGGACTCAACACTAAAATCCAAAAAGGCTGGGGCTATAGCTCAGTGGTAGAGCACGTATCTAGCATGTGCAAAGCTCTAGCTTCTATCCCCAGCACTGTAAATACGAATAATAATGTGAGCCCCATAAGGTTGGCTTTTGTCACCCACATGGGACATGAAGAAGCATCCAGAAGGCCTGTTTGGATTACCCATTTGCGATAACTCTACTTTCCATTTTCTCAACACCAACAGCCAAAGACCAAGAACTCAGCTCTTCTGGAAGCTACAGACAGCTCCCAGGCAGCCAAGGCCTCTTCTCCCCCAGTCTCCTTGACCTGTCTTTGAGTTAAATAGTCTAGAATTTGGAAAGCCAGCCCCACCCAAACCACCAGAGCCTAGGGGGAAGGTTCTGGAGGGGTGGGAGTTGCTAGGCAAGGGCAGGCAAGGGCTACAATCTGTGCGCCAGTCTCTGGGGTAGGCATCCTGTTACAGAAGAGGCCTTTTTTAAAGGAAGAAAAACTCATCCACAGAAAGAAGCAAGAACTTTCCCTGCCTTTCGGACTTGTTTATGACGAGGATATCTGATTTCAGCAAAGCAAGCCTGCACTGGAGCAAGGTTTTTATTGGCCATGAGCAAGAGGAATTTGGGGTTTGCCTTTCATTTGGCTTCCCCTGAACCTAAGCCGCTGAAGGGCGCTCACTGCGCTGGTGCAGCAGCTCAGCTTGGGAGGAAAGGAGACAAACTCACTGTTCGAACAGCATCAGCCAAAAGTCCCTTTGGAGCAGGCACTTAGTGCAAGAGCCCAAAAGCGGAAGTGGCCCTGTAGAGATTTCAGAAGGGAGATGGGCAAGAAGGACAGTGGGTCACAAGTCCTGCTGGAGATGAGTGACGACCTGCCCCTCTCCCCATGAGCGGGGAGGGCAGGAGGAAGGTCTGGATGAAAGCAGTTCTGAGCTCAAAACTAGGCCTCGTCAGTCAGTGCTGGGCCTGATTGCTTCAATGTGTTGGGAAGATAAAGCCAGAGATTGGAGAGGCGGCCTCTGCCAACAGGAGCAGGCTGGGGTTCAGGGGAAGGCGGTCCCAGCTGGGCCACAGACTCCCCCAGACCAGAGGGAGCAGCTATGGGGTCTGCCGACTGCATCTCACCCTGGCCGGCATACCCATCATGCTCCCAGAAGAAACTTCACAGGAAGCACTCCCACACTCGAGGAAAGGGAAAGAGCCTTTGCTTTGGGGGGGACCCATGCATCAACCCAACCCCCTTTTCCTTATTTTGTTCCTCTGCATATCCTTTCTCGGTCTGTCTCTCTGATCCCCTCCATTCCCTTCCCTTCTCCCACAGCTCCCTGGAGACAGCTGTGATCTGAGTGGCCATGCTTTCTTTGCTATATGACTTTTGCTTGGCCATTGGCTGAGGCAGGAGCTGGCCAGACCCTGAGACCACTGCAGGGGGTGTGCCGGGACTTTGGGCCTCACAGATTGGGATTGTGAAAGGTTCTGCTTACAGCCAGTTCCCTTCCTGTTCTGGGTCTGTGGCTGTGGGCTGTAGGTCTATAGGACAACCTCTTGGGGTATGTGTGTGATGGGGGAGGGGTGTCCTCCCAAGTCTTCATGTGTCTCCTGTGACTGCCTCTGTCTCAGAGGTTGACTCAGTGCCCAGCAGCAGTGTTTGCTGTCCCTAGCATGGCAGTATTCACCTGTGAGGCCCAGGCCCACCCTGGCAGCTGAGGCTGAGAGCCTGGGGCAGTGCATGGGGAACAGGCCTCTCACTGTGTTCATTTCAAGGAGTCCAGTTATCAAAAGAGCTTTATACTCAGGAGCTGCAAGAGTAGATGTAGACAGCCCATGAGAGACGGGGAGATGCTGTGCGCGCACACATATATCAACACACATGCACGTGTGTGCTCAGACATGCTCACCAAGCCATGAGCAGATACCATGCCCCACACACTATATCACATATACACATAGAGCCACAAACAAGCACAGACATAAATATCCACAAACATATATGCACATACATGTGCAAGCACATAACAGCCACAGACACACAAATACATATATGTGTACACATGTGCATGTCCACCAAATGCACACACAGAAACATGTACATCTGCAGCTACAAACACATGCAAATCTTGCTGTATGATTGGCACCAACTGTTCTTACTTATTTTTACTTGTGTGTGTGTGTGTGTTGTGCATGCACATATGTATGTGTAGGCGGACATGTGTGCATGTAGATGCCAGAGGTGAGTGTTGGATACCTTCCTCAACTACTCTCCACCTTATTTTTAATTTTTTCTATCTTTTCTACTGGTATATATTAATTATACATAATAAGGGATTTCATCATGATATTTTCACATATGTATACAATGTTATTTTATCACAGTCATCTTCAATTACCTTCTCCTTTTCCCCTCCCACTGAGGCTGCCCCCTCCCTCTTCCTAATCTTCCCCCCCTTTTAAAACGTTTTATTGACAAATTTCATGCATGTGCATAATGTACTTTGATCATAATCGTCTCCAATTATCCTATTTTGTCCCCTTTCCTCCCTCCTTTTCCACACAGCCCATTCTTCTTTCCAACTAGTCCCTCTTATAGTTTGATGTCTTTTTTCCCCTCCTCCATCATCCACGATGGAACGTTTATGGTTGTAATACTGGGGGAGTTTAAGGGGCATAGGCAGGTAGAAAATGGGTCTAGGGGATTGGTGAACCAGGGGAATGGGAAGGCAGTCAGAACCCAGACAGTCTATTTGTAATTAACCACAGGGGCAAAAAAAAAAAAAAAAAAAAAAAAAAAAGTAAAAGCAGAGATTAGGAAAGAAAGAAGAAAAAAAGTTAAAACTGCCAGCTATTTTGAAGGCCATTGCCTTATGTGTCTTGGGGAGGGGACTAAGGGGATGACAGGAGGGGAGGAGGGAGACCCAAACCTTCTAAGAGCCAGTCACTCCAATGGACTCCCAGGTCTGCAGCCCCTCCCTTCTCCAAGGGAGCTTTTGCTTGCCACTAAAGAATAGTTTGCAGCTGGGCACAGTGGCGCATGCCTTTAATCCCAGCATTTGGGAGGGAGAGGTAGGAGGGTCACAGAGTTCGAGGCCACCCTGAGACTACATAGTGAATTCCAGGTCAGCCTGAGCTAGAGTAAGATCCTACCTTGAAAAACCAAAAAAGAAGAAGGAGGAGGAGAAAGCTTGCCACTTCTGCTTTTCACTGCATTTCTGAGTCTGTCTTCATTCTTGGAGCTTCCAAATCTTTGTTGGCTTTGAGAAAGGACCCAGGCCCCCCCGCCTTGAGGGGGAAGCCGTTTTCCCACAATAATACTATGCAGGTGTTGCGTAGGTAATGACAGCCACACGAGGTCATCAGCATCCCAAAGCACTCCTCCCCATCCTCTACCTCTTACATTCTTTCCATCCCCACTTCAGCAATATACCCTGGGTCTTGAAGAGTGTGATAAAGATGTCTCATTTAGTGCTGAGTACCCAATAGGCACTTATGCTCAGCACTTTGATTAGTTTTGAGTCTCCCCAAGTAGTCATCTCCATCTGAAAAAAGAAGCTTCTCTGACCAAAGCTGGGAGTCATACTAACTGCCTTAGGCATGAGCATAAATATATAGAGGGCAATTTGATGGGAACAACATACCTGTTTAGCCAAACAACAGTAGTAACTTCTCCAC
The DNA here is from genome assembly GCA_036346955.1 of Dipus sagitta. Classification (NCBI taxonomy): domain Eukaryota; kingdom Metazoa; phylum Chordata; class Mammalia; order Rodentia; family Dipodidae; genus Dipus; species Dipus sagitta. Next base: position 23,264,513 of record CM070783.1, read on the forward strand.
TAGGGCACATGACTTTCCCAGACACTGGCTTTTGAGTAGGTGGTTTTCAGTACCAAGTGTGCATTCCTCCTGTGGAGCAGGCCTCAAATTGAATCAGGGAGCAGTGGTTATTCCCATGATAGTCATGTCATTATTATACCAGTGGGAACATCTTGCCTGGTTAGCCATTTTTGTAGCTTATGGGGTTCCACCTTATTTTTTCAATATTATATTTATTTAAAAGAGAGAAAGGAGCCGGGCGTGGTGGCGCACGCCTTTAATCCCAGCACTCGGGAGGCAGAGGTAGGAGGATCGCCGTGAGTTCGAGGCCACCCTGAGACTCCATAGTGAGTTCCAGGTCAGCCTGGGCTAGAGTGAAACCCTACCTCGAAAAACCAAAAAATAAAAAATAAAAGAGAGAAAGGGTGAGAGAGAGAGACAGAGAAAGAAAGACAGATATAAAGAGAATGGGGGTCCTGGAGAGATGGCTTAGCGGTTAAGTGCTTGCCTGTGATGCCTAAGGACCCAGTTCAAGGCTCTATTCCCCAGGACCCACGTTAGCCAGCACAAGGAGGCACACATGTCTGGAGTTTGTTTGCAGTGGCTGGAAGCCCTGGCGTGCCCATTCTTTCTCTCTATCTGCCTCTTTCTCTCTGTCCATTGCTCTCAAATAAAATTAAAAAATAAATAAAGAGAATGGGCATGCCAGGGCCTCCAACCACTGCAGACTCCAAATGCATGCACCACCATGTGCATCTGGCTTACATAGGTTATAGAGAATCAAACCTAGGTACTTAGGCTTCACAGGCAAGTGCCTTAACTGCTAAGCCATTTCTCCATCCCTAATCCCCCTTCACTAAATCCCTTCTTTAGTGAAAAAGTTTCAAGCCTTTTCCCATTTAGTATTATATTACCTGTAGGTTTGTCATAAGCCTTTATTATGTTGAGATATGTTCCTTCTATTCCCAATTTCTGTAGGATTTTTATCATGAAGTGGTCTTGGATTTTGTCAAATGCCTTTTCTGCATCTATTGAGATGATCATGTGATTTTTGTCCTTCAGTCCATTTGTATAGTATGTGATATTTATTGATTTGCATGTATTGAACCATCCTTGCATCTGTGGGATGAAGCTCACTTGATTGGGGTGAATGATCTTTTTGATATATTCTGGTGTTCTGTTTGTCAGTATTTTGTTGAGAATTTTTGTATCTATGTTCATGAGGGAGATTGGCATATAATTTTCTTTTTTTGTTCTATCTTTGTCTAGTTTTGGTATCAGGGTGACGCTGGCTTTGTAGTAGGAGTTTAGTAGAATTCCTTCCTTTTTTATGGAAAAGTTTGACAAGCATTGTTGTTAGTTCTTCCATGAAGGTCTTGTAAAATTCACCAGTGAATCCGTCTGGGCCTAGAATTTTTTTAATTGGGAGATTTTTTTAATTGGGAGATTTTTTATAACTGCCTGGATCTCCATACTTGTTATAGGTCTATTTAAGTGGTTAATCTCATCTTGATTTAATTTTGGTAGGTCATATAAATCCAGGAAGTCATCCACATCTTGCAGATTTTCAAACTTAGTGGAGTATATCTTCTTAAAATATGTCATTATGATCTTCTGAAATTTTTTGGTACCAGTTGTAATGATGCCTTTTTCATCTCTAAATTTATTGGTTTGTGTCTCTTCTCTCTTTTCATCAGATTTGCTAAGGGTTTATCAATCTTTTTTATCCTTTCAAAGAGCCAACTCTTTGTTTCATAGACTCTTTGGATTATTTTTGGGGGTTTCTATTTCATTAAACTGAGCAATATAATATACACAATTAAAATTAGCACAGAGTATTTATGCAAGAGCAGAGATTAAAACAAACAGAAAATCTAATAAAACCAAAGTCCTTAAGGGCTTGTGTAGTCCCACACCCTTAATCCTGTCAACGGGGAGGTTGAGATTTCGGCTCTGAAATGTGTTCCAGTCAGCCTGGGGCCGGGTCAGACCCTGCCCCCAATAATGACAGAAGGAAAAGACAAAGGCACTATAAATCAGGAAGCATCAAAAGCAACAATAGTCAGTACCAAAATACAGCTTGAGAATTGTAAAGCCAAGAATATATCCATTAAATCTAACACATAACCTGCCCTGACACGGAAGGTGAGATGAGCATTTCCAGTGCAGATCTAGTACTCGCCTTTGTGTAAGTAGGCCCTGTTACCTTTGGGATGGCTTCCAATCTCACCAATGCTGAGTGCCCACCTCGATCCCTCTTTTGTGCTGTAGATCTGGTGTTCTGATCAGCTGTGCTGGATGCCCTGTGGCTGGGGCTGGACGAGTTCTCCAGTGGTCTGCTGTGGCGCTGGCGGTTGGGGGAAGGGAGGCTGTGCAGGGCGCCTGGCGTTGTACCGGAGCTGCTCCGCTTGTGCTGCTGTCTTCCCCTTCAGGTTTCTTGACTTTGCCAGGATGCTGGTGTGAGTGGAGAAACCCTCCACCTGGCTCCTGCTCCTGCAGCTCTGTGCCGTCTGGACAGACGTGCGCAGATTGGGGCTGCCAGCTCCTTGGCAGGATTCTGGCCAGTTTCCTCATTTCTAGAAGCTCCGAGTCTCTCCTGCTTCTCTGCTGTGGTTGATCATAACTTATACGCCTTCACTTTTTGGTAGAAGAGCGTATTTTGCTGTCTGTCTGCTTTTTTCCCTCCCTAGGCTGCCTTGGCATGGCTACTATGCCGCCATCTTACCTAGAAGTCCCCCCATCTTATTTGTTTGAGACGGGGTCTCTCATTGAACCTGGAGTGTTTGGATTTGGCTAGACTATCTAGGCGACAAGTCCCAGGGATCCTCCCATCTCCTCCCGGTGCTAGGATTACAGGCACGCACCACTATGCCTGGCTTTTATGTGGTGTTGGGGCCCATACTCAGGGCCTCACACTTGCATAGCAAGTACTTTACCCATTGAGCCATCTCCCCGGCCTCCCCAGTGAGGGAAGCATTGAGGACTGAGGAGATGAAGACCACAGGAGAATTGCTGCCTTCCTTCATAGATGAAATCTGAAACTTTAAGACTGAGATGGCTGGATATCTATGACCTCGCAGTGCCTGGCACTACCTACACAAGATGATCATAATAGGAGGAAAAAAATGATGACATCAACATGAAAGAGAGACTGATTGAGAGGGGGAGGGGATATGATGGAGAATGGAGACAATTGGGGGGAGGGAACTACTGAGATGGAAGGCAACTAAGTCTCCACATCCCCAGCACAGGCTGTCCTTGTGGGTCACTCGTGGATGACAGCTGACCTAGCCAGACAGGATGAGGGGAGTTGGAAAGGCTCTGCTTCTGTATAACTGCTGCCCAAACATGGACATCCAAGTCTTCTCTTTGGTCTCCCAATTTAAAATGAAAAATCCTAATTAAAGGCTGGGGCACAGGATTGAGGGCATATCTCAGTGGCAGAATGTTTGACTAGCATGGCAGAATGTTTGACTGGCATGCATGAAGCATTGGGTTCTGTGCCCATCACCACAAAACAACAACAACAACAGCAAAGCCTCTGCCACTGGGGCATGAAAACAGCAAAATCAGCCTGGAGTAAAACCAAAACTAACTACTTTGGCTCATGGAACCTAGGCCACCAGACGCCAGCAAAAAAACTCAGACGCCCCCAAGTGCGGTTCCCAGGCAGGGGAGAGGTGTACTCGTCTCTCCCAGAACAGGCTTTTCAGCACCCAAAGGCAGCTGACAGTCTGTGAAAAATAACATGACTTGGATTGGAGGGGGAAGAGTATTTTGGATAAAACTCTGTGCTCTGTACATGCTAAGCACATGTACCAATTGGCTACACACACCTCCCAGTCCTAGGTCTCAGGACAGAGACCTCCTCCAGTCCAGCAGTCCTGTCTTTGTCTTCCACAGAGAAGACCCAGGGCTCTGGGGCCAGAGAGCTGGTAAAGAGTGCAAGGACACACAAGAGTGCAAGGACACACAAGAGTGCAAGGACACACAAGAGGATGAGGGAGCGGGGCAAGAGCCAAACACAGAGGTGGAGGAGAGAAGCAGGAGACGCCAGAGAGGCTGAGTGGTTCGATTTAAGTGTCCCTCATAAACTACGTGTTCTGAATGCTAGGTCCCCAGCTGTTGGCAATTTGGGAACTGGAGCCTCCTGGAGGCGGTGTATTGTTGGAGGTGGGCTTATGGTTGTTATTGGCAGCTTCCCCTTGCCAGTGTCTGGCACACTCTCCTGCCGCTGTTGTCCGGGAGATGGTGTCCGGCTTCTGCTGTTGCCGCATTTTCTCCTGCCGTCATGGAGCTTCTCCTCGAGTCTGTAAGCCAAAATAAACCCTTTCTTCCCATAAGCTGCTTTTAGTTGGGTACTTCTGCCAGCAACGATAAGCTAACTGCAGCCAAGGCCAATGCAGAGGATCAGCCTGGGCCAGCCCAGACCAACCACAGAGCAGCTGGACACAAGTAGGTGGCTGCTGCAGGGAGCCAGGGTTCCACACAAACATGAATCTTGCCAGCAAATTGAAAACCCGATTAATGGGGGTCTTTATATCCCAGAGGAACGGGGTTTGGACATCTTTGGAGGAAGGCCCCCAGGTCTGAGAGAGGCATTCCTGGTGAGGAACTGGCCCTGCAGCTGATCATCAGGCAGAGTTGGTAGATCTCTCATGCACTAAACTTTGTCCCTTCAGAGGTGACTTCAACGAAGAACAGAGGCAAAGTAAAAGCAGGAACCACCGAAAGCGTTAGCCTCTGGGGAGCAAGGAGGAGAAGGGAACCACTGCTTTTCGGTCAGAAGCTCTTCCACTCTGGTTCATTTTCAGATTACATGTGGTGAGACCTGGAAATAGGCTTAGCTCCGGAAAACAATTTCAGGTTTGCCTCAACCCCAGACTCTGCCACATGCCCTGCAGAGGGTAGCCCCGACCTGGCCCAGTGGCTCCGTCACACAGGCTTGTCCTGTGCTTGTCTGGGATAACGCCTACAGTCTCTCCTCTGTGACTTTCCCTAGGGAGAAGTGATCAAGTGATCACTCCAGATAGGGCTCTGGTGGTAAACCAAAGAATGATTCCACCCCAGTCTAGCTTGGTGAACCAGTGAGTTGATCAGGGTTACTTACAGGAGTATGGGTGACTCTTGGACAGCTGTGGTACCAAAATATCCATCCCAGCATGTGTGATAATAAATGAAAGCTGCATCCTAGAGTTCCTTGTCCAATTTGCAGAAGCTCCAGGCTCTTCTCTTCCCCAGCAGTTGTTTACTGTTACATAACCTCTGGGAAAGGCCTCTTGACCCTTGTAATTCTGAGTTGTGTAAGTTTCATTAGTTTGCTAAGTCTTATAAGCCTCCCTCTTCCCTCAAGGAGAGAATGTTTCAATTCTAAGGAAATAGACATTTGCTCAATAGCTTGTTTCTCCTCTTTTTCTTTCTTTTTCTTTTTCTTTTTTTTTTTTGTTTTTTGTTTTTTGTTTTTTGTTTTTTGTTTTTCGAGGTAGGGTCTCACTCTGGCCCAGGCTGACCTGGAATTCACTATGTAGTCTTAGGGTGGCCTTGAACTCACGGCAATCCTCCTACCCCTGCCTCCCGAGTGCTGGGATTAAAGGCGTGCGCCACCACGCCCGGCTTCAACACTCTTTCAAAAGCGAAAACAAAAACAAAACCCAAGTCTCACTCTATCTGGACCTAACACTTACTTCTCATCGCTGCGACCAAATACTGGACAAGAATCGGTTTAAGGGGCTGGAGAGATTTCTCAGTGGCCTGCAAAGCCTAATGACCCAGGTCCCAGGTTCAGTTCCCCAGTACCCACACAAATCCAGATGCACAAAATGGTACATGCATCTGGAGTTTGTTTGCAATAGCTAGAGGCCCTGTTGTACCCATTTTCTTTCCTTCCTTCCTTCCTTCCTTTTTCTTTCTTTCTCTCTCTGTCTCTCTCTCCTTGCAAATAAATAAATAAATAAAAGAATCAGCTTCAGGAAGTAAAGGTTTATTTTGGCTCATTTTTCAATGGATACAGCCCATGACAGCAAGAAAGGCCCAGTGTGGGGAGGCTGCTTGCTCACATCTCAGTGGAAGCTTAGAAGGGGGCTACCAGTGCTCAGCTGGCTTTCTCCTTTTCCTTTGTCCCTTTCCACTTTTTGTTCAGTCCAGGACTCAACCCATAGGATAGCACCACCCACATTCAGGGCAGGTCTGCCCCTCCCACCATCACCTCAGTCAATCCTGTCTGGATATATCCAAAGATGTGCCATCTCAGAGTCCTAACCTCATCCCCCCACTTCAAGGCTCACATTTTCCTCCTCTCTCTCCTTTTCTACAACCTTCAAGCCTCATATCTCTATAGCTGGTAAAAACTCTGACCTCGGGCTGGGGAGATGGCTCAGCAGTTAAGGTGCTTGCCTGCAAAGCCAAAGGACTAGGTTCGATTCCCCAGGACCCATGTAAGCCAGATGCACAAGGTGGCACATGTGTCTGGAGTTCGTTTGCAGTGGCTGGGGGCCCTGGCGCACCCATTGTCTATCTGTCTCTGTCTCTCTGCTTCGCTCTTTCTCTCTCTCTCAAATAAATAAATAAAAATATTGTTAAAACTCTGGCCTCCCACCTCTTTGTCTTCCTTAGGCTAAAAGTTGCTTCCCCGCCTTCAGGAATGGAGTTGTCTACTCCCAGTGAGCTCCGGAAGAAGGGGACTCCTCCATTGTCTCTGAGGAGAAAACCCTATGGAAGGAGGAGATCACAGACTCTACCCCAAACAGATGGGAAGTTACTACCCTGCAGTCCTCCAGATAAAACCCTCCAAACTGGTGAGGTATGGGAAGGGAAAAAGACAAAGCAGTGAATGTTTGGCTTCCAGCCCTCACCCTCATGCATGCTTTCTCCCCTTTATTGATCTCGTCTGTTCCCTCCAGCATGGGCTCTCCACTATAAGGCATTAAACTCTTCCCAGCCCAGGGTTAAGGGAAGCTCCATGATGGCATGAGCAGAGGGTGGACATCACCTCCTGGCCAACATCAGGTAGACAACAGGAAAGGAGAGTGTGCCAAATACTGGCAAGGGGACACTGGCTATAATACCCATAAGTTTGCCCCCCAAAATACACTGCCTCCAAGAGGCATTAATTCCCAAATGTCCATTAGCTGGGAACCTAGCATTAAGAACATCTAAGTTTATGGGGGACACCTGAAGTCAAACCACCACACAGGCCAAGGCCTGTTTGGCTTTGAGGCCAGCTTACCTGTAGAGATAACAAAAAGGAAGGAAGGTGGGAGTGAAGAAGGAAGCCATCTTACCTGTTACATCCTGAAATAGGCCTTTCTGTATACCCAGGGAAACTGAGGACCTTCTGTCCCATTTTCCTGACCTAATAACCCCTCTCTCCCCACCACCCCCACTTTCCCAGTTTAAAGCATGTGTCACAGTTTCTAATGATAATTGTGTCCTCTGACAATGACCTCTCCTACTAAACTGTCAACTCCATGTTGCTAAGATAGGGCCTCCCTATGTAATCAGGGCTGATCTGGAGCTAATGATCCTCTTGACATGGGCTCCTCAGTACTGGGGTTACAGGTATGCACTGCCCCGCCTGGCCTTAAGGGCTGTTCATCCACATTTACATGTGTCGTGTGTGTGTGTGCTCATATGTGCCACAGCGTGCATGTGAAAGTCAAGGGACAACCTCAGGTGATTGCTCTTTCCTTCCACATTGTGTGAGACAGTCTCTCTTGTTTGCTACTCGAAAAGCCAGACTAGCTGGCCTGTGAGTTTGGGAATGCTCCTGATTCTGCCTCCCATTGCCATATGTGTTTTGGGATTACAGATGTATGTGACACTTTGCATTCAGCTTTACATGGGTTCTGGGGATCTGAACCCTGGTCAAAAGACTTGTTAGAGCAAATGCCTTTAACACACTGAGTCACCTCCTCAGCCCCTGTTTTATTTGTTTTGAGAAAAGGGTCTTATGTCATTCAGGCTGGCCTTGAGGTCCTGATCCTCCTGCCTCCACCTCCCAAGTGCAGGATTGTAGGCCTGTGCTACCATGCCTGGTCTAGGGTTGGTGGTGGTTGTAGCTATCTTTGCATTGCTGGGACAAAACACCCAACCAAAGGCAGCTGATGTGAGGAAAAGGTTTATTTTGGCTTACAGTCTTATAGGGAAAGCTTCACGATGGCAAGAGAAAGCAGAGCATGAGCAGAGGCTAGCCATCACTTCTGTCACAGGTGTCACAGAAGGTAGAAAACAGCAGCTGAGCTCTAGGAAGGGGAATCTGGCTGTAAGGTCTCAAAGCCTGCCACCACCAACACACCTCTTCCAGCAAGGGAACCCCTCCCAAGTGGCCACCAACTGGGGACCAAGCATTCAAAACACATGAGTTTGTGGGAGACATCTAATCCGAACCCCCATAGGATTTACCTAGGGGTTGGTCTGGACACATTTTTCTTTACCTGCTCGGTTTCTATAAGCCCAAAAGATATGTGCGGAGAGGGGTCTCTCCACTGGCAGACAAGAAGAGCTGCAGTGGGTACCTGGGGAACCTGGGGTTCTCTAACACTGTTTATGGACTGAAGGCTCAGTCCCCAAACTGTTCCCCCATCCCCATTTTATTATTCATTTTTCTTTTTGTAGTATTTTATCTTTATTTATTTGAGAGAGATAGAAAGGGGGGGGGGGGAATGGGTGTTCCAAGGCCTCTAGACAAACAGCCTCTAGCTGGTGCAAATGAACTCCAGATGTATGCACCACCTTGTGCATCTGGCTTACATGGGTCCTGGAGAATTGAACCTGGATCCTTTGGCTTTGCAGGCAAGTGCCTTAACCACTAAGCCATCTCTCCAGCCCCTTATTTTACTTTTTTGAGACAGGGTCTTATGAAGCCCTGGATATCTTTAAAATTGCTATGTAGCGTAGGCTAGCCTTGAACCCCTGATCCTCCTGCCTCCACTTCCTAAATGTTCTGACTTCAGGCATGTGCTATCATGCCAGGACTTAATCTTGTTTCTTTTGAGTCAAGGTCTTGCTGTGTAGTGTAGGCTGACCTGAAACTTGGCTTTTTTTAAAATGCTTACTTATGTGTATGTGTATGAATGGGTACATATGTGTATGGGTGTACATGTATGTGGAGGTCAGAATATTATTCCTCAGGAACACTGTCCACCTTTTCTTTTTTGTTTATTTTTATTTATTTATTTGAAAGTGACAGACAGAGAAAGAGGCAGGTAGAGAGAGAGAGAGAGAGAGAAATGGGCGCACCAGGGCCTCCAGCCACTGCAAATGCATCTGTGTAACGTGGGTCCTGGGGAAATTGGGCCTTGAACTAGGGTCCTTAGGCCTCACAGGCAAGCGCTTAACCACTAAGCCATCTCTTGAGCCCCCACATTTTCTTGAACCAGGGTCTCTCATTAGCATGGAGTTTGCCAATTAGGCTAGACTGCCTGGCCAATAAGACAGGTACTTACCTGTCTGTGTTTCCTCAATGCTGGGATTACAAGTACTCACCACCATGCCCAACATTTTTACATGGGATCTGGGGACCAAACTGAGTTCCGTGTGCTTTTAAGCCAAGCATTTTACTTATTGAGCTATCTTCCTTGACGATATGTATTTATATTTTTATGATTTTATAGATTTTCTATGCGTAGGGTATGTGGTGTGTATGGTTGTATGCATGTCGAGAGTCCTCCTTCATCACTCTCCTGCCTTAGTTTCGTGAGACAGGATGTCTTACTGAACCTGGAGCTCTCTGTTTTTACAGCTGGTCTGGCTGACCAGCAAGCCCCAGTGATCCTCCTGTTTCTGCCCTCTCAGTGCTGGGCTTTCAGGCATGCTCAACCCCACCTGGCATTTTATTAAAATTTGGGTGTGGTGGTGCACATGCCTTTAATCCCAGCACTACGGAGGCAGAGGGAGGAGGATTGCCCTAAGTTTGAGGCCACCCTGAGACTACATAGTGAATTCCAGGTCAGCCTTAGATAGAGTGAAACCCTACCTTGAAAAACAAACAAACAAACAAACAAATAAATAAATAAAAATTGTTTTTGTTTTTTGAGGCAGGCTGATCTGGAACTCATGGCAATCCTCCTCCCTTAGCCTCCCAAGTGCCAGGATTAAATGAGTAAGCCCCTATGGCTTGGGAGGTCATAAACCCTATGGGGATACTACTACTGTTATCTGGCTAAATGGATGCATTATGCCCACTAAACTGCCCTCTAAATACTTATGTTTGTGCCCCTTAATTAATGCTACTCTCACTTTTGGTTAGAGAAGCTTCTCTTTTCAGATGGCAGTGACCACTAGGGTGACTCAAAAACTCACTGCAGTTCTGAGACATCTCTATCTTACCTTCCCTCCAGAGTTCAGGGAGCATTGTGGAAGAGTTGGCAGAAAGAATGTAAGAGCCAAAGGAAGGGGAGGACTGCTCATAATACTGTTTTTCAGATACAAAATGGCCTAGATATTCATGACCTCACAGTGGCTGACATTGCCTACACAAGACCTGCATGATAGGAGGGGGAAAAACTGAAGCTATCAAAATAGAAGAGAGATTAGTTGGAAAGAAGAAGGAAGTTAGTGGAGGGGAGATTAAGAGGGAGGGAAGGGAGAGTAGTGGGAGGGGATTATGATCATGGTATATGGTTTATGTATAGAGGTTGTCAATAAAAACTTTAAAAATATGTAAGAGAGAAAGAGCTGGATGTGGTGGTGCACGCCTTTAATCCCAGCACTCAGGAGGCAGAGGTAGGAGGATTGCCGTGAGTTCAAGGCCACCCTGAGACTCCATAGTGAATTCCAGGTCAGCCTGGGCTAGAGTGAGGCCCTACCTCGAAAAACCAAAAAATAAAAATAATAAAATAAATAAATAAATAAATAGAAGAGAGAGAGAGAGAGAAAGAGGCAGTGAGAGGGAGAAAGAGAAGGAGGAAAAGAATGGGCATGCCAGGACCTCTAGCCACTGCAAATGAATTCCAGATGCATGCGCCATCTTGTACATCTGGCTTTATGTGGGTACTAGGGAATCAAACCTGGATCCTTGAGCTTTGCAGGCAAACCTTAACGGCTGAACCATCTCTCCAGCCCTAAAAATGTTTTTAATTTTTTTATTAACAACTTCTATAATTATAGACAATGAACATGATAATTCCCTCCCTTTCCCCTTCCACCTTCCCCCCTCACAAATCCACTCTCCATCACATCCCCTCCCCCTCTCAATCAGTCTCTCTTTTATTTTGATGTCATCATCTTTTCCTCCTGTTATGATGGTCTTGTGTAGATAGTACCAGGCACTGTGAGGTCATGGATATGCAGGCCATTTTGTGTGTGTACAGAGTGCACTAGAAGCGTTCTACCCTTCATTTGGCTCTTACATTCTTTCCACCACCTCTTCTGCAATGGACCCTGAGCCTTGGAAGGTGTGATAGAGATATTGCAGTGCTGTGTACTCCTCTGTCACTTCTTCCCAGCACCATGATGCCTTCAGAGTCATCCCAAGGTCACTGCCATCTGAAAAGAGAAGGGTCTCTACCAAAAGTGACAGTAGCATTAATATATGGGTATGAACATTAAGAGAAGTGCTTAAGAGCAGTTTGGTGAGCATACTATACGCATTTAGCCAGACAACAACAGATGTTACACCCCTAGGGCTCATGACCTCCCCCACCATAGGCTTTTGACTAGGGTTTTCAGAACCAGTCATGTATTCCTTCCCATGGGGCAGCCCTGCAGTCCAATTAGAGAACAGTTGGTTTCCCCCGCAATAGACATGCCAGTATTGCACCTGTTGGCTCATTTGGCCTGGCTGGACAAATTTAAGGCTTGCAGTGTCCACTGTTGAGTATCTCCACTGGTGATTTCTCTCCCATCGAGCTGCATTGCAGCATAGCTTTTCTAGCTTTCTGTCAGCTGGTGGAGGAGGCTTTCAGCTCAGCTCCAGCTTGATTTCTCAGTGACCTTGCAGCCCAAGCATGTGTAATCTTTTTTTTTTTAGAATTTTCAAAAGTGTATTTTTTATTAATTATGTATATAGTGTGTATACAGCCATGATGGTAGCATTGCTAGCCTTATCCCTGTCATCCCCCCCTTACAGATTGTGGATGTTGCATTGTGGGGGTGGCCTTCAGTTATGGGGGACATGTGTAATCTTCAGCAATAGGGTCTTGCCATCTATTTCTGGTGGGAAACCAAGAGCCTTGGTAATGGCCTGTAATGGTTTGGGGGCATCAGGGACTTCCCTGGCCAACAACTCACTGGAAGATATCCCGTCTCTGGCACTGAAATTTTTCTAGTAACAATCTATGGCTTCTGGGTGTGCCATTATCCAAAAAAGTAGGTTTCCAGATGGATTATTCATAACATCTTAAATTTTCATTAACCCTCCCCCACCCTCCTTTATTTAATCTCTTCCTCTGACCTCACTTAGGCCTTCCCACCCCCAGTAATCTGATCATCTACTTACATATATACAATACCATGCCCTTAAGTCCTCCCCTCTCCTCTCTCCCTTATAGCTCCTGTCTAGCTTACTGGCCTCTGCTACTGATTTTTACTGCAACTCACATACAAGTCTAAACATTTGTAGCTAGTTTTTAATAAAGGCATAAACCACCATGCCTGGCCCACCTGGTTTTTTATATGCGTTCTGGAGATTTAACTCAGGTCCTCATGTTTGTGAAGCAAGGACTGTTACCCTCTGAGCCCATCTTAATTTTTAGTTTTTGAGACAGAATCTCAGCCAGGCTGGTCTTTGTCAGTATGAAATAGACACAGCTCTCACCTCAAAGAGAATAAGAGATAGTTTATTCTGGAGCCAAATATGAGAGCCCATGGCCCAGACACACAGATTTAAGTTACCAAATGCCATGTTCCAATGTATTAACAATTTCATGAAGTTTTTACAGTTACAGAACGAGAGTCATAAACCAAGGTTCTTTTCAAATCCATTGGTGGAAACATCAGGCAGGTAGGTTACAGCAAAATGGGAAAATCTCTGCTCTAGGCTTCAGACGCTGCCTCAAGGCATTTTAGCCTATGGGCTGGTGAAAATTCCTGGTGTGTTGGTACATTGCAAAAAGGTTTCACCTGATCACCTGATAGTCACAAGGATGTTAGGTCAGACACAGAGGTGTGTGATAAATAAATACTGAGGAGGCTAAAGATAGCCCAAGATAATTTGGCTTTGAATCTGTGACATTCCACCTCTTCACAATCACAGACATTCTATCAATCAGCCTTGTAAGTTACAAGCATGTGCAGCTGCTCTTTAGGATCTTTAGTTCCCAGTTCCCCCTGCTGGCCAAGCATCACAGTTTTGTGCATGCAGAGGCTAAACATTAAGTATTATTTTATGTCCCACATCGCTAGGAAGGATCTGATATCGATGGTAGGCAGGAAAGTGGTCTTTAGGAGAGAGGAATAGCTGGCAAGTCAATTAAGAATCCTGTCAATTCTATTAGCCAATAAGATCTGGGTGGGAATATTTTTCTTTCTTTGTCCTCTGTATCTGACTAAACATTTCTTTTTTTTTTTTTTAATTTTTTTTTGTTTATTTATTTATTTGAGAACGACGGAGAGAAGGAGGCAGAGAGAGAGAGAGAGAGAGAGAGAATGGGCGCGCCAGAGCTTCCAGCCTCTGTAAACGAACTCCAGATGCGTGCGCCCCCTTGTGCATCTGGCTAACGTGGGTCCTGGGGAATTGAGCCTCGAACCGGGGTCCTTAGGCTTCACAGGCAAGCGCTTAACCGCTAAGCCATCTCTCCAGCCCTGACTAAACATTTCTATGTGACATATAATAAGAGTATTATATTTAAAGATAAATATAATGAAGAACACAGTCTGGCCTAACAAAGTTAGGCCAGCAGATGAGAGAAGTAAGCATTTTAACCAAGTAAAAATTACATATATATTTTAAACTATGTTGACTATATGTTTCCCCCTGTATTTACAGTTACTTGTAGTCTATGAAATACTTTATTTGAAATTTGGAATATTTAAAAGAATTTATTCTCTTTTAATTCCGGGGGGGGGGGGTTGGCCAGTTTGTTTCTATAGTTATAACTTCTTGTAAAGTGGCTAGCTTGCATTCTAGAAAATATTAGACTTTAACATGTAAATTTATTATAAGTACTATTTGTTAATAATTACTTCATCTGTCCTAGTATCTTAGTATTAACCAGATTCTAGTTTGGAGAAGTAAATGGATGGTCACATTATAGAAAAAATCAGATGACAATATAATTTCTTTCAACAAAATAACTGTCTTTTTTCATGTACCAAATATTTTTAGTGATAAGGACTGAAACAAAAGGTCAAATGAGTTAGAAATTAGGATTTATGGGCTGGAGGAATGGCTTAGCGGTTAAGGCATTTGCCTGCAAAGCCAAAGGACCCAGGTTCGATTCCCCAGGACCCATGTTAGCCAGATACACAAGGGGACACATGCATCTGGAATTTGTTTGCAGTGGCTGGAGGCCCTGGTGAGCCCCTTGTCTCTTTCTTTCTCTCTCTCTCTCCCTCTTTTTCTGTCAAATAAATAAATATAAAGAAAAAAAGAAGTTAGGATTTGTGACTTCTGTGGGCATAGCAAAATGCTATTTTTTATTTTATAGTCAGAAAGAAAATGGGACTCTAATAGGAGTCATTGTGACCTCATCTATTCCCTTTTTATTAATGGAATATGAATATTATTTTTAATCCCAGCTGCCTGTAGTATAGGACATCTTAGATAATTAAGAAATATCAGCTGTCAGCTAGGGAGATAACGCAATGATTAAAGGTACTCGCTTGAAAAGCCTTCCAGCTTTGGGTTCAGTTCTCCAGTATCCACATAAAAGCCAGATGCACAAAGTAGTACATGTATCTGGAGTTCTTCTACATTGGCAAGAGGCCCTGGTGTGCCCATAGTTAGTCTCAGTCCCTCTCTGTGTGTCTCTTTCTCTCTCTCACACACACACAGAGAGACACACACAAATAAATAAAACTAAATATGAGCTTTTAAGTTATAAAACACCATGAATATTGTTATTATTAGAGATTGATGTATATTGAAGCAGGATATGAAATGTTAACCCAAATCTTTTGGCATCTCTAACAAGAGCAAGTTGAAATTATGTTTAAGTTGTTACAAGTCTGAATGTAGAGTTTTCTTTAGAACTTTTAATTTGTTGTCTCTTAACACTTGTAAACATAGTAATCTAATTGATTGGGCCCAATTGATGTATTTTTATTAGGAAAATATTTTTGGCTCTTAGAGTTTAAATTTAAAATAGAAGTACCCCAGAATAGAGTTCCTTTTGAATGGTTTAAAATAAATCTTTGTTAATTTAAAACTAGAGTTATATTTTGCATCCAAATTACACTGGATAATGAGGGAAAACTTGAATGTTTTTAAAATATTAAATCTTGTTTAAGTAAGGTAAGGGGTCTGGCTAAGCAAACAGTTGTTACAGAAACATAATTAATGAAAGAGAATAATATCATCTTCATTTATAGCTTTATTGAAGCCAAAATCAGCATTATTTTTATCACTTAGAAACATATCAAAGAAAATAAACATTTTAGATAATTCTTTAAAAACTTTTATTGGTAATCAGAGAGAGAGGAGGGGAGAGAAGGAGAGAAAGAGAGAGAGAGAAAAGAGACATTACAGAATAGGCATGTCAGGGCCTCCAGCTACTGCAAACAAACTCCAGATGCATGTGCCACTTTGTGGGTACTGGGGAATCGAACCCAGGTCATTAGGCTTTGCAAGCAAGCACCTTAACTGCTAAGCCATCTCTCTACCCCATGGATAGTTTTTTAAATATATAAATACAAAAGGATTACAAATATAAAAATAAGAGTTAGTAATGTTCAGTTACTTAGGGTACCTAATTGTTGACATAGTTGAAAATGAGCATCATCCAGCTTTTCTGAAGTTTATATGAATTTGTGCTCATATGTTTGAGGTGGGAAATATCTAAGAGTCCATCTCTTGAAGTTCTGTAACAAGAACATTGATTAGGGGCTTCCAACTGGCTAGAATTGGTTAGAAGTCTCTGATAGTTTTTCTTTTCTAGGTAGAAAGAGTCTTTGATGTGTTCTTTTTCTTCTAGTTAATTAAATACTATGGATTTTTTTTTTCTTCATCTCCTGGTAGTTCCATGTGGGAGATCATAACCAATTAACCAATTTTGAATTTTTAGTTATCATAATTTAAAATCCCTTATAACTGTATATGTCTCCCTTTAATAGAGATGACTCTCTTATAATTATAGGCTACTCAGTGTTTATTTTATGAGATGATAGTAGATGTTTTCCAAAAGGGTATATTTTAGATTTAGAAGAACTAATGGGACTATCTTAACCTAAGGAAGCCAAAAGCTTTAGTTAATTGTGACAATTAATGTCATTTATTTATTTAATCAGTAGTCTAGAGGGTTAAAAGCCATAAGCACAATGAAAGTTGTTATATAATAAACCAAATTTTATAAATAAATTTAAATGTCTATCCATTAAAATAAGTATTCTATCCAACAAGTGAAAGCTTTATCCAATTGAAAAATGTATAAGCTTAGCATTTGGGTAAAATCTAATTACAGAGCCAGGCACCTTTAATCCCAGCACTTACGAGGCACAGGTAGGAGGATTGCTATGAGTTCATGGCCAGCCTGGGACAACAGAGCAAGTTCCATGTCAGCCCTGGGCTACCCTGAGACCCTACCTCAAAAGAAACAAAATAAAACAATATATAATCACAGGTTTTAAATGTCATATTTGGTAAAAAGATAAAACATAAAATCTGTTTTTATGCCATTTTGTAAACATTATTAAGAACAGAACCACAGTTAAGAAATCCTTGGGCTGGAGAGATTGCTTAGTGGTTAAGGTATTTGCCTGTAAGACCAAAAGACCCAGGTTCAATTTCCCAGGACCCATGTAAGCCAGATGCACACGGGGGTGCATATAGGAGTTTGCAGTAGTGTGAGTCCCTGGCGTAACTATTCTCTCTCTCTCTCTTTCTCTCTCTCTCTCTTTCTTTCTTTCTCTCTCTCCCCCTCTTTCCCTCTCTCTCAAATAAATAAATAAAATAAAATATTTTTTTAAAAAGAAATCCTACCTGGGCATGGTGGTGCATGCCTTTAATCCCAGCACTCGGGAGGCAGAGGTAGGAGGATCCCCATGAGTTCGAGGCCACCCTGAGACTCCATAATGAATTCTAGGTCAGCCTGAGCTAGAGTGAGACCCTACCTCGAAAAACCAAAAAAAAAAAAAAAGAAAAAGAAAAAGAAAAAGAAAGAAAGAACGAAAGAAAGAAATTCTTATCATTGTAAACAGAGAATGAGGCATTAGTTTATTTAAAAGCACTGGAATTTTGACCTTAGAAATTTAATAACCAACTTAGTTACAACCATGTCATCTTTCTACCAGTTCAACTCTCATAACCCTTTACCACATACCTTAACCTTCTAGCTTATCTCTGTCTCTCCATTTGGAACAATCCTTTACTAAATCCTTTCTTATTTAATCTTCAGTTGTAGCTATCTTTGTGTTGCTGGGGGGCGGGGGGAACACCTGGCCAAAAGCAGGTCATGGAAGGAAAGGATATCTTTTGGCTAACAGTCTAGAGGGTTAGTCTCATGGTGGCAGGGGAAAGCGTGGCATGAGCAGAGGCTGGACATGACATCACCTCTGCCGCAGCAGGTGGGCAATACCAGCAAGAGGGTGAACTGAAATCTAGCAAAGGGGGAGCTAGCTATAGCACACCAAAGCCTGCCCCACAATACACCTCCTATACCTCCCAACTTGCCACCAGCCGAGGACCAAGCATTCAAAACCACATGAGTTTATGAGGGACACCTAAATTCAAAGCACCACACCTCCTTTACCAAAAATACACTTCTTATTTATAACTCTGTTGTTGTCATTCCAAAATTTAGAAACCATTTTTAAATGAAAACCCAGGAAGCTGTATGTGAAACACAGAAAGAAAGCATGCATACAGTATCTTGGTGTGATTATTAAATTCTGTTGTCAACTTAATCTGATTAGGAATCCACAGACATTCCTCTTAGGCAGGTCTTTGAGATTGCTTCCAGGAGGCAGTGACTTGAAGGAGCAAGTCTTTTCTCCAGAGTCAGCCCTTCCCCTAGTGTGGGCAGCTCTGCTGGTGGTGGGCTTTATGTAAGGAAGCACTGGGAGAAGAAAGCCGCCTCCTCCCACCTGGCTGCCACTGCTGCTTGCGGGTGAGTGCTTCACTTGTATTAATCCTGTTTGGCTATCCTTCGTCAGCATTACCAAGTCTCCTCAGCTTTCCTATGTGGACTAAAGACCAGCGGCTCTCCAGGAAGCCTTTAGGCCTTCAGTGCTGGATTGGGACTGCTGAGGCATCCAGCCATGTGGACTGATACTCCCAAGCCTGAATAATGTTATTGTTGGACTGCTATAAGATAATCCAATAAATTCCTTTTTAATACAATTTATTCTATCTGTTCTGTTTCTCTAGAGAACCCTGACTAATACACTTGGGCATCCAACTACAGGCAAAGCATATGAACAGTCTGGTGTTTTCTTAATAAAGTAAAATAGTTATTCATTAAAAATTTACTGTATTATAATGAGCACTTAGAAACTGTTTTTGCTAAAAAGCATTTACTGAGCTGAAGATATGACTCAGCAGTTAAGGTGCTTGCCTGCAAAACCTAATGACCAGAGTTTCATTGCCCAGTTCCCATGTAAAGCCAGATGCACAATGTGGCACATGCATCTGGAATTCACTTGCAGTGGCTAGAGGCCCTGGTGTGCCCATTCTCTCTCTTCCTCTGCTTATAAATAAATAAAATGTATTTTTTAAAAAAAAGCATTTACTGGGCTGGAGAGATTGCTCAGTGGTTAGTTGTGCTTGGCCTGAAGGGGCCAAGACTGTTGAGTTCAAATCACCAGATCTCACATAAAATTATATATATCTATAATAACTTCAGTCCTTTAGGGGAGCAGAGACCAGAGTATCCTCAGAGCAACATAAGTTCCAGAATTAGTAAAACTAGAGACTCTGGCCCAAAGCAAGACCAGGCAGAAGAGCAATGACGTAGGACATCTGATGTTCCACTCCAGCCACCACAAGCAAGCATATGGGGTACTGCAAGGGCACATAAATGTACGTACATCACACACACGCACTTGCACACACACACACATAATTGTTTTTGTTCATCTGTATACCTCTATCAGCAAGTCTATTAAATTATTCAAAAAAAGCTGAAGCATAGATAAGTTATTGTCTCAATATTTGGATTCTAGGAGTAGCACAGACTAAAGCATGATCCCTCAGAGGAAGGCAGTTGTTACAAGAGTAAGGCTGTACCCTAAGTCAGTTTAGGTTTTTTAAACTAATTTGCTATTATATAAACATTACAGAAACATAAGCACATGTAGACAATACTTACACACATAGAGGTTAAATAAAAACTAAAGCAATTGTAGTTTTTATTTAGCTCTATCATCATTATTAAAGTTAGATTTTAAGTTTTAAACAAAACGTTAAGTTTTACTTAGTTTTATACACACACATATTTGGAACTCTATGTTGTTTCTCTTTTTATAAAACAGCATATAAAAGCAAATATATAAAAGAATTATCATGGCTACACATGACAGAATTAGATAAAATCATGGTGCGCCCCAAGAAAAATCAAGTGGAAAGTTTATATCCCTCTCTCCTGGAGACTGAGAAAGGCTCAGTAACCCAAAAGATCAAAAGATAAAGCTTGTTTTGCAGATCTAAAGTGATGACTTTCCCTGTTAGTTTTTAAGAGCTGCAGAGCAGAGGGGAGATGTCCCCTACAGATGCAAATGCCTTCTTCAACATTATCTTAGGCCAGAGCTTATTACTCTTTTGATTAATACTGAGGTTAAACTATATTTTCCATGGTTGCTTGAGTAACTGAAAACAAAAATGGAAGAAGAGAAATGGACATGAGGTACTCACTGTACTTCTGAGTTCCCATTCTGGATCAGAGCCATAGGTCTGAGTCTGTCCTGTGAGAACCTGGGAAAAGTTTCCTTCCTAGAGCAGACAATGCTGGTCTGTCTCTTATTTCCTGGATCAGACATTACTGGCTTGAACCACATGTAGCCATTTACCTTGTAGTTGTCCATCACCAACACACAGGTAGCTACTTCTCCTCTCTAAGCATCTTTAGAAGGCATTGTTGAATTTCCCTCTGAGATTAGATATCATCAGTCTAGTGCAAATCTGGGGAGTCCATCACTGTGGTCCCACCTAGATCAGGCATCACAGAATCATCTCCTGTCTACTGCTGAGATACACTCGGCTGGCTGGTGTGTTAACTTCTCATAAGAACACATGGAGTCTAAATTCATCGATTTTGGCCTTGAAAGCTCAGGAAATCCTTTCCTCAAAACATCACTTCATGAGGATCCAGATGTAAAGACACAGACCTAAATCTCACAAGGAGAAAGGCTAGCTAACAATACAAGTACTGAGGAGAGGCTGTGAGGCAGACTAGCAGAAGAGCACTGAGGAGTCCTCTTTGCCTGGGGCAATTAGCTTCACAGAGCAGCTAAAATAGGAGTGGCAGGCAGAGAAGAGAAAGCCCCTTTAAGACTTTAGGGTTATGGCCGGGCGTGGTGGCGCACGCCTTTAATCCCACCACTTGGGAGGCAGAGGTAGGAGGATTGCCATGAGTTCGAGGCCACCCTGAGACTACATAGTGAATTCCAGGTCAGCCTGAGCTAGAGTGAGACCCTACCTCGAAAAACCAAAAAAAAAAAAAAAAATACTTTAGGGTTAGGAGAGGGTAGAAGTGGCCATTACTAATGTGTTTGGAATCCAGAATGTGCTGTTTTTAGGAGTAACTCCGCCACTGTGCCTCAGGTGACTCTCTTGGAGTCAAGAGTATCGATCAGATAAACAACACTGGACACTGCAAGCCTTAAGTCAGGCCAGCCAGGCCAAACGAACCAATGGGTGCAATAGTGGCATGCCTGTTATGGGGGGGAACCAACTGCTCACTAATTGAATGAACTGGAGGCCTGCTCCACAGGAGGGAATACATGCCTGATAATGAAAACCTATGATGGGAGTGGTCATGAGCCCTAGGGATGTAATGCCTGCTGGTATCTGACTAAATGTATATATTATGCTCACCAAACTGCCTGGTAAGCACTTCTCTTAATGTTCATACCCATATATTAATACTATTCTCACTCTGGGTTAGAGAAACTTCTCTTTTCAGATATCAGTGAACTCTGGGATGACTCAAAAGGCAACATAGTGCTCATACCCATATATTAATACTATTCTCACTTTGGGTTAGAGAAACTTCTCTTTTCAGATATCAGTGAACTCTGGGATGACTCAAAAGGCAACATAGTGCTCATACCCATATATTAATACTATTCTCACTTTGGGTTAGAGAAACTTCTCTTTTCAGATATCAGTGAACTCTGGGATGACTCAAAAGGCAACATAGTGCTGAGAAGAAGTAACAGAGGAGTGCTCATCACTGAAACATCTCTATCACACCCTCCAGGGCTCAGGGTCCATTGTGGAAGAGGTGGTGGAAAGAATGTAAAAGCCAAAGGAAGGCATGACTGCTTACAATGCAGTGTTCCAGACACAAAATGGCCTGGATAACCATGACCTCACAGTGTCTGACACTACCTACACAAGACCATCATAATAGGAAGAAAAGATGATAACATTAAAATAAAAGAGACTGATTGAGAGGGGCCGGGAATGTCATGGAGACTGGATTTGTGAAGGGGAAAGTGGGGGAGGGGAGGGGATTATCATGGTTTATTGTCTATAATTATGGAAATTGTCATTTTAAAAAGTTTTGAAAAAAGAGTATTGATTAGGAGCCGGGCATGGTGGCACACGCCTTTAATCCCAGCACTTGGGAGGCAGAGGTAGGAGGATCGCCATGAGTTTCGAAGCCAGCCTGAGACTACAGAGTGAGTTCCAATTCAGCCCTGGGCTAGAGTGAGACCCTACTTCAGAAAAACAACAACAAAACAAACAAACAAACAACATAAAAAACAGCCATATGCTATTCCATATGACCCAAGAACGAGGTGTGGATATCTAGGAAATTCTTATTTTAGATGCCAGTGGCACTCATTAAACAGTTGGGTAGGTTTTTGGCCAGAAAAACAGAAGCAAAGATACCAAGACAATGTGTAAACCAGGAATATAACTGAACAGAAGCAGAAGTTACGGAGATTTACCAACAATACTTTAAACGAATTGCATGTGAGCTCCAAAACTGTCAATGGTGTGGGGACTGAGACAGCTCCTCACTCACCCTCGATTGCCTAGACTTGGGTTAAACCCAAGATTTGAGGCTTTGACCTAGGAAAGAGTTCCATGAAGAGCCAGTATGAAGCTGACTTGAAGGTTTTATTAAAGATATTTTAATACAGAGCTAAGCACGAGGGTTAGGAGGAAGAAGGGGTGCTCAGGAGAATGGAAGCACACCTGAGAGCGTAGATGTGGGGTCCTCTATAAGAGAAAGAATGACCTTTACCAATGGCGATTTTTAATAGAGTATGGCATTTTTTTTCCCTGTAGATTTTATCCTATGACATGTCACAACAATCTTTTCTTTTAATGCAAAATTTGGTTCTGCTTGAAGATAGAGAAGGAAGAGACAAGGTTAGAGGATGACAGATGAGAGTTGAGGAGGTTGACAATAGTTAGATTTCTCAAAATTTATCCTTAGTTCTGACATAACCTCTCAAATTTTCTTATTTCTTACTTGTTTTTAATCACTTTTTACTTAGATGTGATTTCTGGAACTCCAATTAATTAATTTGTAAATTACCAATTTCATCATTTTTCTTTAGATGTTTTAAAACTCTGATTAAAGCAGGCTGACCATAAATGATTTTTTTTAATTCTATTGCCTAAGACTCTAGTTTAGCATGTCAAAAAAATAAAAATAAGAATAAAAATGAACCCCCTCAGAATGAACCCAAACTTAAGATAAAATGTTCCCCATTGAGGGAAATGTAAAGCCAATTTATTTTTAGTTAGACTTCCCCATTTTTCTCAAATACTTGCAAATTGAATTAACACAATTATCAAAAATAAAGCCAGCTGGATTTCCAAAACAGCAGCTTTTCTCCAAACATTTCCTCCTTCTTTGAATTAAATATTGGAGAAATACTACAAGAGAAAACAAGCTGAATGCTAGCAGATTAACAAACTGCACAGTCAGAAACCAAAATGATCTTAAAGATCTGAAAGAAAAAAAGATGGAATGGTCATAAACCAAAATGCTTTCAAAGCAAACAAACAAAATGGGTTCCTCCAACCAAACACTTTAAGAGCAAACCAGGAAAGGTGTCCAACAAATAGGAGCCTAAAACCAGCTGAGAATAAATAAATGGACCAGGGAGCAAATCAAGGGAGGACTGAGCCCCAGAAGGACTCACTAACATACACCAGAGGAGAAAACAGACAATTGGGCAAGAGGGGCTCGTGCTAGTACCTTATTCTGATCCCGGTAAGTTCTCTAGTGAAAGTGGTTTGTTCTTAGGGCCCCATGTGTGGGTACCAAAAACTGTCAGTGCAAAACACACAGCTCTCACCTCAAAGGAAAATAAGAGTTTATTTTGGAGCCAAATATGAGTGACCATGGTCCAGGAACACAGATTTAGGTTACCCCTAAATTCCATGTTCCAATATCTGAACAATTTCTTTAGGTTTTTACAGCCATGGAACAAAAGAAAGTTGTAAATCAAGACCCTTTTCAAATACCTACTCCGGAGGGTGAGCGCACAGGAAGGTAATGAGACCCGAGGAGATAAACCACCCCCTTGCATCTCAGTCAAGGCCCAGGCAAAACCACAGAGGAAGTGGGGAGAAGAGCAAGAGTGCTGCTTCCATGGTGAGCCTGACAATCCGTGCCAGGGTGAAGGAGACAGACACTGAGGACACTCAACACATACCAAAGCAGAGATCCAGAGGCTCCTGAGAGCTCATCACTGAAATAGACTTAAAACACACCCACCATGGCTCAGGACTTTTGCAGAAGAGGGAGCAGAAAGATTGTAAGAGCCACAGGTTGGGACATCATGCCCAGAGGCATTGCCTCTCCCAAATAACTGACTGCTGCTGCCACAACGCATACCCACAACCCCATGGAGAATACCAGCAACCCCACTGAGGAGGGTTCCCTGCAGAATGGGGGCAAGGAGGAGGGAAAAGATGGTACCAATATATGATATATCCATGCATAGTATGTTCTTTTTTTTGTTCATTTTTATTTATTTATTTCAGAGTGACAGAAAGAGAAAGAGTCAGAGAGAGAGAGAGAGAATGGGCGCGCCAGGGCTTCCAGCCACTGCCAATGAACTCCAGAAGCGTGTGCCCCCTTGTGCATCTGGCTAACGTGGGTCCTGGAGAATTGAGCCTCGAACGGGGGTCCTTAGGCTTCACAGGCAAGAGCTTAACCGCTAAGCCATCTCTCCAGCCCCATAGTATGTTCTTAATAATCAAATAATAAAAAAATTTAGTGAGCAAGGCGTGGTGGCGCATGCCTTTAATCCCAGCACTCGGGAGGCAGAGATAGGAAGATCGCCATGAGTTCAAGGCCACCAAGACCTGAGACTACATAGTGAATTCCAGGTCAGCCTGAGCTAGAGTGAGACCCTACCTCAAAACAACAACAACAACAAAAACTGATTATGGCTTTCGGGGGGGGGGAGGGTTGGTTTTTCAATGTAGGGTTTCACTCTATCCCAGGCTGACCTGGAATTTACTATATAGTCTCAGGGTGGCCTCAAACTCACAGTGATCCTTGTACCCCTGCCTCCTGAGTGCTGGGATTAAAGCCGTGTGCCACCATGCTCAGCTTGATTATGTTTTTTTTTTTTTTTGTTTGTTTTTTGTTTTATCATTTTTTGACATGTGGGGAGGGTTCATGTGAGTGAATCCAGGTATATATGTGCCACTTTCAGGTGTCAGTCCTCATTTTCCATCGTTTGAGACAAGGTCTGTCTTATTCACCACTCCATTCTTCAGGCTAGCTCACCCATGAGCTTCTGGTGGATTTTCCTGTCTCTGCTGTCCTTCACCCTTTAGGTGTGCTAGGATTACAGACATGTCCACCCAGCTTTATATATGAGTTCTAGGGAGTTAAAATCAGGTGCTTATGCTTGCGTGGCATGCGCGTTAATCCATAGCCATCTCTCCAGCCTCATTATGAGTATGCGTGTGTATGTGTGTATTTTCATGTGTGTGTGTTTGTGCAGGTATCTGCCTTCCATGGTGTATATGTAGAGGTCAGAGGAGAACTTTCAGGTAAGTTTTCATCTTTTTGCCTCTTTTTTTTAAATTTATTTTTTCATTGGCAACTTCCATAATTATAGACAGTAACCCATGGTAATTCCCTCGCTCTCCCCACTTTCCCCTTTGAAACTCCACTCTCCATCATACCCCTTCCCGCTCTCAATCAGTTTTATTTTTTATTTTTTTAAGTTTTTTTATTGCCAACTTCCATAATTGTAGACAATAACCCGTGGTAATTCCCTCTCTCCCCCTACTTGCCCCCTTGAAACTCCACTCTCCATCACATCCCCTCCCACTCTCAATCAGTCTTCCTTTTCTTTTGATGTCATCATCTTTTCCTCCTAGTTTTATGGTCTTGTGTAGGTAGTGTTAGGCGCCGCAAGGTCATGGATTTCCAGGCCATTTTGTGTCTGGAGGAGCATGTTGTAAAGAGTTCTACCCTTCCTTTTGGCTCTTACATTCTTTCCTCCACCTCTTCCACAATGGACCCTGAGCCTTGGAAGGAGTGATAGAGATATTTCAGTGCTGAGCACTCCTCTGTCACTTCTCAGCACCATGGTGCCTTCTGAGTCGTCCCAAGGTCACTGTCATCTGAAAAGAGAACTTTCTCTAACCAAAAGTGAGAGTAGCATTAATATATGGGTATGAACATTAAGAGAAGTACTTACTGGGCAGTTTGATGAACATAGTATATACATTTAGCCAGACACCAGCAGACATTATACCCCTAGGGCTCATGACTACCCCTGTCATAGGTTTTCAGTATCAGGGATGTATACCCTCCCATGGAGCAGGCCTCCAGTCCAATTAGAGAGTGGTTGGTTTCCCCCATAACAGACATGCCACTATTGCATTTGTTGGCTCATTTGGCCTGGCTAGCCAAATTTAAGGCTTGCAGTGTCCACTGTTGAGTATCTCCACTGGTGATTTCTCTCTCCCATTGAACTGCATGCAGCATAGCTTTTTCCAGCTTTCTGTCAGCTGGTCTACATGGAGGAGGTTTTCAGCTCAGCTCCAGCAGGATTTCTCCGTGACCTTGCAGCCCAAGTATGTGGAGTCTTCAGCAATATCTTTCTGTATTTTTTTTATTTTTTTAATTTATTTTTTATTTTTTTATTTTTTGGTTTTTCAAGGTAGGGTCTCACTCTAGCTCAGGCTGACCTGGAACTCACTATGTAGTCTCAGGGTGGCTTCGAACTCACGGTGATCCTCCTACCTTTGCCTCCCAAGTGCTGGGATTAAAGGCGTGCGCCACCACGCCCGGCTTTCTTTCTGTATTTTTTGAGGCAGGGTTTCTCTCTTTGGATCTCTCTGTGCTATTGTTCTTTATTGTGCTGACCTTGAACTTCTGGGAATTTCTTCTATCTCTGCCTCCCATCTTGCTGTCAGCTTGCTGGGCTTACAGACACTCACCAAGGTTTCTGGCTTTTTACACAGAGTCTGGGGACTGAACTTGGGCGCTAGGCTTGAGTAATGAATGCTTTATATCCACTGAGTCATCTTCGTAGGCCCCATTATGGCATTTTACACTTTATTTTAGCCCTAGTTCATGGACAAGAGCACTGTACCCAAGCACAGGTATGCAATTAGTACAACTGAGAGGTAAGGCCTGAATTTAAGGTCAGCATTCATGATTCAGCCATGTGCAGATACTGTACAGGAAATTTTCCATTGACATTTTCCATGGTATGGGAGAAGGTGAGAAAATGACACTTCAGGAATAACTTCTACTTGAGTAGAGGCAGCATATAACCCTTTCCTTGGGAAAACCTGATTTATTGATTTATTTTTTTTTAATTTTTTGGTTTTTTTTTTTTTTGAAGTAGGGTCTTACTCTAGCCCAGGCTTACCTGGAATTCACTATGTAGTCTCAGGGTGAACTCATGGTAATCCTCCTACCTCTGCCTCCCAAGTACTGAGATTAAAGGCGTGTGCCACCACGCCTGGCTGGAAAGCCTGATTTATACACAGGAGCTTTATATGTGGTAGAATCTAATCATCAAAGAAAAGCCCTACTGGCCTAGATATTTACCAGGGTAGCTTCCCACATCCCTCTTCATTTTTTATGGTGGAGGTATGAGCTGTCATAAACACTCAATGTAAATGTTCTAACAAGATAAGCAACTTGGCACGGCCCTCACAGGCAAGAACACAACAGGATAGCAGACTCATAGGGTTGCCTTGTCAGGCCTCTTGGGAGGGAGGCTAGGGACCCACTAGCCCTGTGCCTCACTGTATTTGTGAGCCCCAAAGGCCACATTTGCATTTTTTTTTTTTTGAGGCAAGCCCAACAGACTGCCTTTGTGGAATTTTGGGGGTTTATTATTTTTTTGGGGGGGGGTAGGGTCTTGCTCTAGCTCAGGCTGACCTTGAATTCATTATGTCATCTCAGGATGGCCTCAAACTCACTACTTCTGCCTCTTGAGTGCTGGGATTAAAGGCATGTGCCACCATACCCAGTTCAGACTGCCTGTGTTTTTTATGAGAGAGAGAGAGAGAGAGAGAGAGAATTGGCAAGCCAGGGCCTTCAGCCACTACAATGGAGCTCCAGACACGTGTGCCACCTTGCCTACATGTGCAATCTTACACACTTGCGCTACTGTGCGTATGGCTTACGTGGGACCTGGAGAGTTGGACTTGGGGTCCTTCGGCTTCACAAGCAAGCACCTTAACCTTAAGCCATCTCTACAGCCCACATTTGTATTATTGATCCAATAATGAGCTATTAGGTACTCCTCCACTGCGGGCCTGAGATCTGTTGTCAGAATCCTGCTTCTAAAAGACAAGGAATGGGCGGGAGCTGGAGAACCCTAGAGTGAAGTGGTGAACAGCCTGGAGGGAGCTTTCAGCAGCCATGAGAAGAGGACAGGGCTAGGGCTGGGAAAACGGCACTCTAGTCTCAGATAGCTCCATGTGTTATGACCTTTATATCCCTTTCATTCTTTTTTGTTTTCTTTCAGCTGAGGATACACATATTAAGCACATGCTCTTCCACTGGGCTGCATCCCTAGCCCCAGATTTATAATTTTATTTTGCTTATTTTATCTTCATTTGTTTGTGTGTAGTATTGGGGATAGAACCCAGGGCCTCGAGCATGCTTGATATATACTCTGTCACTCTCACACCCTCTGAATGTTCTCTTTGTAGATTTTTCTTTGTTTTTTTTTTTTTTTTAGATTTCTCGGATTTTTTTAACATTCTGACAATTTCATATTTGAGTGCAATGTATTATTATCATATTCAGCCCTCTTCTCTTACCTCCTCCCACTCCTGCTAACCCACTTCTTCCTGCCAACCAGTGCCCCCCCCATGTCTTTTGCAAGTGTGCATGTGTGTGCGCGCACACACACTCAGGTCTTAGGCAGGTGGTCGCCACAGCTCTGTGTTCATGATTGCAATGGCCATGTCATATTCAGAAGACAGTGCTTCATAGAATCTTCCCCAGCCTCTGGCTCATAGCCTTTACTCTTCCGCAGTGTTCCCTGGGCCTTGAAGGAGGTGATACAGATGCCTCACTTAGGGCTGAGCACTCAACTCACTTAATCGCAGCACCGTGACCAATTATGGGTCTCTGCTTTGACCATGGCCCATTGCCAAAAGTGGCTTCTCTAATTAAGACTGAAAGGGGCACTAGTCCATTTGTATAAACATAAATATTTAGAAGGTAGTTTAACTATATTTCCATTAAGTAAAACATAGTAGCACATTCCCCCATCAGTCCCGTGGCTTCTGTAATCATAGACTTTGGACCCAGTTTACAGACGTATCAGGTTAGCTACTCCCAGAACATTCATGCCACTATTGTGGCAGTGGGCACATCTTGCCTGGCACATATTATGGCACATAGGGTCCCTGACTCATGACTGGGTGAGATTGTTGGTGACTTTTCTCCCCCAACAGCTTGTGCAGCGCCTTCTGACACTATGAACACTAGCCAGCAGGGAGGACGCTTCGGGTTCAGTTCTGGCCCAAACTCTCCATGGCCTATATCCAAAGTATATGGTGTCTTCAGCAATAGTGTCTTACTATCTAGTAGTTCTGGTGGGCAGTCAAAAGCAGAAACAATGGCCTGTACTGTCTTGGGAGCCTCTGGGGGCTGCCCGAGTAGCAGTTCTTAGGGAAGTATTCCATACTTGGCACTGGAATTTTGGTTTAAAAACCTATGACTTCTGGGATCATCATTATCTACCCATACAGAGTACCTCTTTCAGGCTCCTGTTTCTTTTCTTTTCTTTAACTTTTTTGGCTTTTTGAGGGAGGGTCTCACTTAGCCCAGGCTGACCTGGAATTCACTATGTAGTCTCAGGCTAGCCTCAAAATCACAGCAATCCTACTATCTTGGCCTCCTGAGTGCTAAGATTAAAGACATGTGCCACAATACCTGGAAAGGCTCCTTTTTAAAAAAAATCACAGTTTAGTTAGCTTAGAGGTTTCTATATGGCTTTTTCACAATCCTTAGTTTTGATCTTCTCCTCCACCTTTTCCTTATCCATCCCCCACCCCATCCATGCTTAAACCTTTCTTCTGCTAATATTCATTTTTCTTACATAATACATGTGTTTTGCTGTTTCCCTTTCCCTTAGAACTCCTTTCCACCCAACTCCCACCTCCGTTTCTTTTTAGATTTTTTTTGTTTTGTTTTTCAAGGTAGGGTCTTGCTCTAGCCCAGGCTGACCTGGAATTCAGTATGTAGTCACTATGTACGGACTCACTATGAACTCACTGCAATCCTCCTACTCCTACCTCTGCCTACCAAGTGCTATCTTTTTAGATTTAAAAAAAAAAAATATTTGGGCTGGGGAAATGGCTTAGCAGTTAAGGTATTTGCCTGCAAAGCCTAAGGACCCCAGTTTGATTCCCCAGGACCCACGTAAGCCAGATGCACAAGGGGGCACATGCCTCTGGAGTTTGTTTGCACTGCTGGAGGCCCTGGCATTCCCATTCTCTCTTTCTCTCTGTCTCTTCCTCTCTCTTGCTTTCTCAAATAAATAATTTTTTTAATTTTAATTTTATTTATTTATTTATTTGACAGAGAAAGAGAGAGGGAGGTCTGGAGGGAGGGAGAGAGAGAGACAGAGAGAGAGAAAGAGAGAGAGAGAGAGAGAGAGAGAGAGAGAGAGAATGGGTGCGCCAGGGCCTCCAGCCACTGCAAACGAACTCCAGATTGCATGCGCCCTTGTGCATCTGGCTAACATGGGTCCTGGGGAATCAAACCAGGGTCCTTTGGCTTTGCAGGCAAGCACCTTAACCGCTAAGCCATCCCTCCAGCCCAAATAAATATTTTTTTAATATTTTATTTATTTGAAAGAGACAGGGAGAAGGGGGGGGGGGGGAATTAGTGCTCCAGGCCTCTATCCACTGCAAATGAATTCCAGACACAGGCACCACCTTGTATATCTGGCTTATGTGGGAACTGGGGAAAGAAACTTGGTTCCTTTGGCTGCATAGGCACCTTAACCACTAAGCCCTCTCTCCAGTCCCATCCCAGCCTTTCTTAAGATTTTAATTTGTTTTTTGTTTGGTTTTGTTTTGAGGTAGGATCCCAGGCTGACCTCAAACTCACAATGATCCTCCTACCTCTGCCTCCCTAGTGCTGGGATTAAAGCATGTGCTACCACACTTTCTTTTTAGATATCTGAGACAGAGTTTCAAACTCAAAATCTTCTTGCCCCATCTTCCTAAAAGCTGGGATTACAAGCCTGAACCACCATAGCAGCCTCATTTTTGTGTATTCCTCACTCACCCCCTAAGAAGTGAAGAAAATATCCACTGTTCCTGTGCTGGGGATTAAGGGAAGGTGACCCAGTTCTGGTAAGAGCTGGGCTTTGGAAGTGGTCATCATTAAAGTTTTGGCTCACAGCAAGCCAGAGACTCAAAGTGAGCAAACTTCAAGGGATGTGAAACACTTGGGAAGATTGTTGAGAACTACACTCCTCCTAGAATTTATAGAGAATGGCAGTTTAGCCAGGCGTGGTGGCGCACGCCTTTAATCCCAGCACTCGGGAGGCAGAGGTAGGAGGATCGCCATGGGTTTGAGGCCACCCTGAGACACAGTGCCACCACACCCAGCTTTTATGTGAGTGCTGGGGCTATGAATTCAGGTCTTCATGCTTGTGTAGCAAAGCACTTTACTGATTAAGCCATCTTCTCAGCTCCCAAATTTCTTTGATTCTCCAAGACCCATGTAAGCCAGGTGCACAAATTGGGGTTGTGGATCTGGAGTTCGCTTGCAGTGGCTGGACACCCTGGCATGCCCATGTTTTCTCTCTCTCTCTTTCTCCCTACCTCCCTCTCTCTCTCTCTCTGAAAAAATTCTGAAAACAAATAGTAAGATGGTGTATGTAAGCCCCCAGACCCTTGTGGAATTAAGACTACTTGAGACGGGTGGATTACACTTCTACCCTGGACTAAAACTTTAGATGAGCCTGTTCTCCCTTGCTCTGTTAATTAAACCAGACTCGCCTCTATTACCAGAGTTCTTTTTTTTTTTTCTTTTTAAAACTTTTTTTTAAATTTTCTCAATTTTTATTAATATTTTCCATGATTATAAAAAATATCCCATGGTAGTACCCTCCTCCCCCCCACTTTCCCCTTTGAAATTCCACTCTCCATCATATCCCCTCCCCATCTCAATCTTTCTACTTACATGTATATTATCAGAGTTCTTGAAGAGCCTATCAAGATATTTTGTTTGTTTGTTTGTTTAAAGTTGCAAGCAGAGAAAGAGAATGAGCATGTCAGGGCCTCTTGCTTCTGCAAATGAACTCCAGATGTATGCAATACTTTGTGCATTTGGCTTTACGTGGGTACCAGGGAACTGAACCCAGGCCAGCAAGCTTTGCCAGCAAACAATTTACTTAAACGCTGAGCAATCTCTCCAGTCCCTATCAAGGTTGTGTGTGTGTGTGTGTGTGTGTGTGTGTGTGCACGCACATGTGTAACTCCTGCAGCCTAGGATGGCCATGATCTCCTGCCTCTACCTTCCAAGTGATTACAGGTGTCCACTGTCAAGTCTGGTGAAAAATAAAATTTAAAATATATTTATCTGTTCAGATGCCCTAGCCAGATTGAGATTGGGAACTAAATTTGAATTATGCTGCTATCTCAAACAAACCTCAAGGCAAGAAATTTGGGGGCAGGGGAGCTGGAAGATGTAGCTCAGTTGGTAGAGTGCTAGCCTAGCATGCACTCAGCTCCAGGTTCAATCCCCAGCCCTGTATAAACTGTGTGTGGTGGCACACACCTGTGACCTCAGCACTCCACAGAGGCAGAAGGACACTACCTAGTGAGTTCAAGGACAGCCTGAACTATATAAAATTCTGTCTCAAAAAGCAAAGTGCAAGCTGAAGCCAGGCATAGTGGTGCACACCTTTAATCCCAGCATTTGGGAGGCAGAGGTAGAAGTATTGCCAAGAGTTCAAGGCCAGCCTGAGACTACATAGTGAATTCCAGGTCAGCCTGAGCTAGAGTGAGATCCTACCTTGAAAAACCAAAATAATAATGATAATAATCAAATAAAAGCAAAGTGCAGGCAGGGGTGCAGCTGGGGAAATGGCCCAGCAGTTAAAGGCACTTGTTTGCAAAACCTTTATTTATTTATTTGAGGGAGGGAGGGAGAAAGAGAGAGAGAGAGTACGTGCGTGTGTGTGTGTGTGTGTGTGTGTGCACGCGCGCGCGCAGTGGGTGTGTCAGAGCCTCCTGCTGCTACAAAAAAAGAACTCTAGATGCATGTACTTTGTGTATCTGGATTCTGGATTTATGTGGGTACTGGGGAATTGAACCTAGGCCATCAGGTTTTGCAAGCAAGTGCCTTCTTAAAGGGCTGGGGAAATAACCTAGCTGTTACAGACACTTATTTTCAAAGCCTGCCAGCCTGGGCTCAATTCTCCAGCATCCACATAAAGCCAGATGCAAAGTGGTGCATGCATCTGTAATCCCAATGTGCCCATGATAATGGGAAGCAGAGCCAGGAGTCTGAAGCATGTGGGCCAGCTGCTTTGACATCCTTTCATAGTTTGGCAGTTCATTAGCAGCAGTGAGACCATGTTTCAAAGAAGGTGGAGCACCAACACCTCAGAGTGGTCCTCTGACTCCCACAACCATGCTGTGGCATGTGTAGCCATCCACACACACACAAATTAAATAAAAATGTATTCTGACAAAAAAAAGGTTTTTAAAATTTTTTTTTATTTGTGGGGGCTTTTACCCCCTCTTGCCTTCTCACGGGCAGGAGCTCTTCATACTCTCTCCTCTTTCTTTTTCATAATCTAATAAACGTAAAATGAGTTTTTTCTTTGTGATTCAGAGTCCCACAGTGTTGCCACTAACTCATGGGTTCAAGTGACCTTGCTGCCTCAACCTCCTAAGTAGTTTCAATAATACGTGCACTCAGTCAGTGCCTGGACTCAATTTATTTTGTGTGCGTGTTCAAGGCATGTAGGTGGACGTGTGGAGGCCCGAGAACAACCCCAAGTGTTGTTCCTCAGGAACTGTTCCTATGTATGCATGTAAGTGTTTTGAGACAAGGCCTCTCACTGGTCTGAAGCTCGCTGGCTGGCAAGAGAGCCCCAGGGATCCCTCGGCTTGCCTCAGCCTTCCCAGCACTGGGATTGCAAACACGTGTCATCACACCTGTTTTTTGTTTTTTTGTTTGTTTTAATGTGGGTTCTGGGGCCACCACACTTGATTGTTGTTGTTATTTAATGTGGGTTCTGGGGTTCAAACTCAGGTGCTCTTGCTTAGGAGGCAAGCACTTTACCAACTGAGCTATATCCCCAGTTTCCTTAATTTACTTTAAAATTTTTTATATTGTGTGTGTGTGAGGGGATGGGGGACTACATGTGCCATGGCACTCGTGTGGAGTAAAATAATCATTTTGATATGTCTGTGTTCCACTTTCTTTGAGACAGGGTCTCTTGCTGCTGCAAATGAACGAATGTCAGACTCCAAACAAATGCCAGACTAGCTGGCCTGACCTTTGGATTCTCCTGTCTCTACTTCCCACTGTTCAGGCATATTGGGATCACAGATACATGCACCACTTTGCATCTGGCTTTATGTGGGTGCCATAGAATTGAACCCCAGGCTTTGCCAGCAAGTGCCTTTAACCATTGAGCCATTTCTCCAGCCTCCCCCCCTCCCCCCCCTTTTTTTTTTTTTTTTTGGTTTTTTGAGGTAGGGTCTCAGTCTGGTCCAGGATGATCTGGAATTAACTATGTAATCTCAGGGTGGCCTTGAACTCAAGGATCCTCCTACCTCTGCTTCCCAAGTGCTGGGATTAAAGGCCTGTGCCACCACGCCCAGTTCTAATTTACTTTAAAAAATATTTTATTTTTATTTATTATGAGAGATAACGAATGGGTGAGAATTGGCACGCTAGGGCCTCTAGCCACTGCAAATAAACTTCAGATGCTTGTGCCACCATGTGCATCTGGCTTACGTGGGAATTGAACCTGGGTCCTTAGGCCTCGCAGGCATGCACCTTAATTGCTAAGCCATGTCTCCAGCCCCTCTAACTTACTTTTTTTTTTTTTTTTTTTTTTTTTTTGAGGAAGGGTTTCACTCTAGTCCAGGATGACCTGGAATTCACTGTGTAGTCTCAGAGTGGCCTCGAACTCATGGTGATCCTCCTACCTCTGCCTCCCAAGCCCTGGAATTAAAGGCGTGCACCACCACTCCCAGCTTCTAACTTACTTTTTTAAAAATTCTTTTTTGTTGACTTTGTTTTCTTAATGTATTTTTTATTTTTATTTATTTGCAAGCAGAGAGATACAGAGAGAGAGAGGGAGGGAGAGGGAGGAAGGGAAGGAGGGAGAGAATGGGTACACAGGGCCTCTAGCCCATTGCAAACAAACTCCAGATGCATGTGCCACTCTGTGCATCTGGCTTATGTGGGTACTGGGGAATTGAACTCAGGTAGTTAGGCTTGGAAGATGAGTGCCTTAACCACTAAACCATCTCTCCAGCCCTCTAATTTACTTTTAACACAAGAAGATTTTGATGTTTGGATAATGCCGATATGGTATTATTTACATAATGGTGTTCTATTTAGCTGTAAAGAAAAATGAAATTGTGAAATTTTCAGGGAACCGGATGGATGTGGAAAATATTATACAAAGCAAGTTAACCCAGGCTCAGAAAATCAAACGTCATATGTTCTGTCACATACAAGGATGCTAGTTTCAAAGGTTTACATTTGTATGTATATTGGAGTAAAAGTCAGTAGTAGAGACCAAGAAGCTATTAAGAGGGAGAAAGAGAGGAGAGGGCTTAAGGGAGGGTAGAGTAGATATATAAGTAGAGGGTCAGAACACTGCCAGGGAGGAAATGGTCTGAGGTCATTGGCAAGGCTCTTAGTTGTCCACCAGAGCCGGATGGTAAGACTCTATTGCTGATGATTATACATGCTTGGGCTGCAGGACACAGAGAAATCACTGAACTGGAAGCCTCCTCCCTGTTGACTAGCTGTCAGGATGGTGGAGCCTGTTGTGGGGAGAAGTCACCAATGGTCTTAGCCAGGAGTGGACACTGCAAGCTCTATGGCTGGGCAGCCAGGCCAAATGTACCAATTGGTGCAATGGTGGCATGTCTGTTATGGGGGAAACCAAGTGCTCTCTGCTTGGATTTGAAGCTCACTCCATGGGAGGGAACTCATGTCTGATATTAAAAACCTAATGAAAAGCCTATGGCTTGGGAAATCATAAACTCTAGGGTGGTACTGCTACTATTGTCTTGCTAGATGGGTATATTATGCCCAACAAACTGCATAAACTTATGTTTATGCCCATATATTAATGCTACTCTCATTTTGGGTTAGAGAAGCTTCCCTTTTCAGATGGTGATTGAGAGGGAGCTAGTCTTTAGCTTCTCAGGAGAGGGAACCAAAAGGAGATGCCACATCACCTGTCTGCTTCACCAGAACAGGAATTCAGCATCTGTTCTGGTCTCATCCAATCAGCTCACTCTCGCCCCCTGTGCTGACCTGGTGTGTTGGCATATATTGGTGTATTGGCAAGGAACTCCAAGACTCCTGTTACAATGGTGAACACTGGGGTGACTCAGAATTCACAACAGTGCTGAGAAGCGACAGTGGAATGTTCAGCACTAAGTGAGGCATCTCTATCATACCTTCCAAGGCTCAGGGACTACTGAAAAAGAGGTGGTGGAAAGAGTGTTTGAGCCAAAAGAAGGGAGGAGTGTGTACAATCCTGTCATGCAGACACAAAGTGGCATTAATATTCAAGACTTCACAGTGGTTGATACTACCTACACAAGACCGCACAATAAGAAGGGAAAAATGATGACATCAAAATAGAAGACAGACTAGTTAGGAAGAAGAAGGGATTTAGTGAAGGGGGATTGGGGAGGGGTAAGGGAAAGGTGGTGGGAGGGGATCATGATCATGGCATATTGTTTATATGTATGGAGCTTGTCAATAAAAAGTTAAAAAATTTTTTGATATAAACTCATTCATTCCTCCATGCACCTAAGGACAGGTACACAGCCATAACTGATGGGAAAGATTTTTAGTGGTTCAAAGGGTATTTATATGGGATTCTGAGGGGGAAGCCCCCAGCCTTGGGCTCCAAGCTGTTATGTCTCTGAGACTCTGGTTTCATCCTCCATATTGATACAATGAGGATGTACCTAACCCTCCATTTACCTCCCTGGATCATACAGAAGCCAAAGTGATAACCCTCAGGGCAGAGGTGCCATATCCATGACTACCAGGCGTCTCATACCCACTATGGTGCTGCCTCTCCTCTCCTCAAGGTCATGCCAATGCCATCTGTACCCTAGTTAGCCTTAAAGAGTTCTTGGGACAGAAAAATTCCTCCCCAGACTTTGCTTGTCTGAATTTAGCAAAAGGAAGTCACGGAGAAGTTGTGATCCAGGCGGAAGCCTCTTCTCCCCCAGTCTCCCTGGCCTGCACAGGAGCCTGGCTGGGCAGCCTGGTCTTTGCACAGGCTCTCTGCCCCTCTCTGTCCCCTTTCCTAAGGAATGCAGGCTCCATCAGGCCTGCCCAGAGCTCCTGCTGGGAGAGTCCATTCCCCTTCTCATTTCCTCCATTTGCAATCACTATTTATTTATCTTTGGAAGTTTAAGGAACCAGAGCTTGCCACTGGGATTTGCTAAGGAATCCAGAGAGGGATAGCAAAGAAGCCAGTGTCTGCTGCCAGCAGGCCAGAGAGAGAAGGCACTTCCCGCAAAGGAGGTGGGAGACTTGGCTGGCAGCCGAGCCTGAGCAGTGGAAGGCACCCGAGCAGGGTCAAGCTCATGGAAGAGGGTGGTGGTCATCTCAGGGGCCACTTTGATGGCACAGCCAAGGGTGGGGAGTAGGAGTCCTGCCTTAATCCTGGAGGCTAACTTTCTAGTAACAAAGGTACCTTTGTGACAGAAAGGAGAACAAGGGAGATAGCCTAGCAGGTAAGGTGGTTGCTTCACAAACATGGGGATCCTAGTTTGATACCCAGACCCTGGCTTAGCCGTTAAGGTGTTTGCCTGCAAAGCCAACATACCCAGGTTTGATTCCCCAGGACCCACGTTAGCCAGACTTACGAGGTGGTACATGCGTCTGCAGTTCCTTTGCAGTGGTTGGAGGCCCTAGCACGCCCATTCTCTCTCTCTCTCTCTCTCTTTTTCTCTCTTGCTCCCTCTTTCTCTCTGTCAACTAAATAACTAAATATAAGCAAAATACTTAAAAATCTGGAACTTGGCCAGTGGTGGTGGCGCACACCTTTAATCCCAGCACTCAGGAGGTAGAAGGAAGAGGATCGCTGTGAGTTCGAGGTCACCTTAAGACTACATAGTGAATTCCAGGTCAGCCTGAGCTAAAGTGAGACCCTACCTGGAAAAACAAACAAAACAAAACAAACAAAAATGCTGGAATTTGTAATCCCAGTTCGGGGGGGGGGCAGGGTGGTAGAAGGCAGGTGGATCCCTGTACTCACTGGCCAATGAAAAACCCTATCTCAAAAATAAAATAAAATAAATAAAATAAAACAGTGTTTGAGAAGAATGACACTCAAGATTGTCCTCTGGCCTCCATATGCACATCCACAGTGCACCCTCCCCCCATGAATGTACACATGTTCACCCCCACACACATACACATACAGATGTGCCCCCCCACATGATCATACACACATGCATCTACACATACATGAACGTACACACATGAAAAAAACAAAAAGACTTGGGTGTGGTGGTGCACACCTTTAATATCAGCACTCGGGAGGCAGAGGTAGGAGATCAATGAGTTGGAGGCCACCCTGAGTCTACATAGTGAATTCCAGGATTCCAGGTCAGCCTGGGCTAGAGTGAAACCCTACCCCAAAAAGCCAAAAGAAGAAAGGAGGAGAAGGAGGAGACGACAGAAAAGTCATCCTTTGGCGGGACTGGGCCATACCTATTTCCCCTTGACCCCAGTTCTCTTTGGAGTTTGCTCTGCAGACCATCTATCACTCACGAGCACGGTTTGTTGCTGCTGCTGTTGTTTGAGATGGGATCTGTTCTGTGCTCCAGGTTGTCCTCTAACTACTGATGCTCCCACCTCCGTGGAGTGCTTGGCTGCACAGGCACTAGCATCGTCCCCCCACCTTCCCCCCACCCCCATAGTCAGGGCCAGACGTTGCCCAAGGCTGGCCCCTTTTTCCTCCTGCTTATGCCACAATTTACATTTATAAACTAGGGGGGTAGGCAGGACCCCATTTTGACCCCAGAGATTAGATGTTATAAGCTGTGTCCAAAGTCAGCTAACAGAAGGCAGTGCTGAGCCTGGGTTTCTATGTGCCGGGACTCACCATACAGTTCTCTGCCCACTCCCCGTCCCCGGCCTGGCCTATCCACACACACAGGGAGGCGGCTAGGTCTGCCCTGGCCTTTGACCTCTCCTTGGCCAAATGACACGCACCTCCCGCTGGGCAAGGTCACTGCTCCCTGGGTGAGGTCTGCTGCCTCCTCTCTGGCTGGTGTCCGCCTGCTGGGGCCTCAGTCGGAGTTTGAGGGCATGAGCAGAACTGCGAGAGGAAGAGTCAGCGCTTAAAGCAGCCCCTCGGAAAACTTTAGAATTTGTGTTAAGTTTAATCCCAAACGTGGAGCACCAGACAGTTCGGTCCAAGCCCCGCAGTTCAATCAAAGCCTCGGGAGCAATGGGAATGAAGGCTGGATCAAGCGGGAAGGTTTTGTGGAGGGTTGGCTTAGAGGTTTGAAGTAGACTGCGGAAAGGAAGGGTCCTGGCCTAGAAGAAAAGAGTCAGGAGGAAGGAGTCTCGGTTCGGGGCGGGTGCAGGGGTGGGGCTGGGGGGCCCAGCCAGCTCTGGTGCTGGCTCGTGAAGGAGGGCTGGGGTTTGCCTGCGTAGCGGGCGGCGCTAGGGCCTGGCGGAGTGGCGAAGGGAGGCGGGCGGGGGCTGGCGGCGGCCCGAGCGGCGCCGAGCTGCCCCCATCCACGGCACGGAGCGGCGGCGGCGGCGGCCCAGCGCGATCCGCTAGGTCCCAGCCAGCCGAGCCTGCCAGCGACTAGGGGCCGGGCTTCCCCGGTCCAGAGCGCTCGCCGAGACTCCGGCCGCGCCGCCAGGGGCCACCCGCGCTGCGCTGTCAGCCGCTCCCGCGTCCTGCCCGGCCGGGCGCTCGCGGGATATGCCTCCAGGGTGCGACGGCGGGGACCCCAGGGCTTGCCTCCGCCCCGGGCCCCCGGCCCCTCCCTCGGGCGTCCTGAGCCCCCGCTGAGCACCCGCAGGCCCGAGTCCCTCCGGCCGGCGCGCGGTCCCGCCCCAGCGCTTGTGGGTCCCCGCGGGGCGATGGGTTGATGGGCGCTGGGGGATGCAGGATGCGGGGGGCGTCCGCGCGCCTGCTGCTGCTGCTGCTGCTGCTGCTGCCGCTGCTGCTCCTGGCGCCCGAGACTCGGGGCGCGCCCGGCTGTCCCGTTCCCATCCGCAGCTGCAAGTGCTCGGGGGAGCGGCCCAAGGGACTGAGCAGCGGCGCCCCCAACCCCGCGCGCAGAAGGGTGGTGTGCGGCGGCGGGGACCTCCCGGAGCCTCCAGAACCCGGCCTTCTGCCCAACGGCACCGTGACCCTGTGAGTACCCCAGCCTGTGCCGAGCCAGGACGACGAAGGGTTACAAAACGGGAGGGGGCAAGGTCGGAGGACAAGCCTCCGAGCACGGAGACGACGTAAGAGCAGCTGGGGAAGGGTTAGAACCTCGGGAGCCTGGACAGGAGAAGGGGCTTCGGGGGCAGGGGAGCGCACGCGAGAGAGAGACGCTGCGGGCGCCCACTCACCTGCACAGGTAAAATATGAGTGCTTGCCAGCAGGGCGCCCGCTCTCCTTGTACCAGCTGGACTGGTATTGTGGACTTTAGGGGCCTGAGCGGGGAGCTGGAAGGCTCTAGAAAAGTCGACGCCCTCGGCCCAGTGGGTGCCTGTGGTCCCTACTGCCTGGGATGGGTCCACACTGCGGGCGTCCCAGCCTCAGTGGACGGGGCCGGGCTCCGCTGGGCTCTCCCATCTGTTCTGAGTTCGAAGAAGCCTGTGCTCGGAATGCGGGCGCTCCTGGTCTCAAAGAGACCCCTACGTCCTCATTCCTCCTGGGCCCCCTTCCCACGGCGTGCATGTGTGTAGTGAGCTTGGGTTAGGCCCTGGGCCCTTGCCTGCGCCTTCCTTCCCCTGGAAGTAACCTGAACTGTTACTTGATTGACTTCTGTGCCCAAAGATTAGGTAGGGGAAAAAAAAAAATCCATCTGAAGGGAGGAGCGTGCCACCCGGCCTGGGATTCGTTTCTCAACTAAAGCAGTCCCTTGCTTTGCTGGTCACGGGCGAGCGGCTGTGCCCCGCGGCGGGACCCCAAGTCGCCTTCCCCGGGTCTCGAGTTCGAGCCATCGCAGGACAGCCTTCCTCGCCCCGTTTGCTGCGCGGGCCACGTGCGCCAAGCTCCACGGACGACGTGGAGCTGAGGGTCGCGCCCTAGTGGCGGGCCCCCTGGCTTTCCTGTCCCGAATCTAACCTAAAAGCTGCTTCCCTTCCCTGCCGCCGTTTCCTCCCGGCCGGGGTGGCAACCGTTTCTTAACTGCCCTTGCTCCGAGTTGGGGCTGGCTCGGTCTGCTCGATTGTGTCCAGAACAATACAGTAATGCCCCTGGTTGGGGGAGTTCAGAGGCTGCCCGCTTCCTGACAGGACACAACTGGTCCGCCCGTGACGCTGGCCTGCCTTTTCTCCAGCTGGGCTATGTACCTTGGAGCGGCGGCCGGCGGCATTTCTTCCCTCCCACCACCCTGCACGCAGCTCGGGTCTGAGTGTCCGCCGGTGCTGTGAAGGGTGCCGCCAGGCCTGGGGAGAAAAATGCATGCTGCGTGGAAAGCTTGGGCCAGTCAGTATGTGTGAGCCGCAGCTGCACGATAGATAGATTAGCTGGGGGTGGGGAGGGGTGCGAGGGGGGTGTGCGAGCACATATGCTCTTCTGGCTGTGTGCACTCGCATGTGTGGGAGCTGTCTCTGTGTCTGCTGGTGAGGATTAGGGAATCCTAACATGGCCAAGGCAAAAGGCAAGGGGGAAAAAAAAAATAGAACAGTGGTTTTGCCGTACATCTTAGAATGATTTTGGCAACTAATGCTTTCCAGCCACGGCTGATTTCCATCGACGCCACTCCAAGGAGTGGGACCCACTCTTGGTGAGAACGTAGATTGTCTTAGAATGGCAGCAGATGCACCACTTAGCTTACCTTCCTGCCCCAAGCTGTCTCCAGAAGAGAGGCACCGCCCTCCTCCCAGACCACTGACCTGCCTGGCTTGTGATGTCTTCCAAAGCCTAGCAGGATAATGGACAAGGCAGCATAGGAAAGCCATTGAAAGCCCACTCACCTGCTAGTCTGGAGTGTGATTGAATTCCCAGACAGATGTGTTTCTCAGCCCAGCACATTTATTATCCTGATGGTGACCCCATCCCACCCTACACAGTCCCCCCCCCCCCGCCCCTGTCAAACCTAGCTGGCCTTTGAGGAAAAAGAAACAGGTTCTCCTCAACAGAGGCTGGGCACGCATTC
Organism: Dipus sagitta; assembly: GCA_036346955.1. Classification (NCBI taxonomy): domain Eukaryota; kingdom Metazoa; phylum Chordata; class Mammalia; order Rodentia; family Dipodidae; genus Dipus; species Dipus sagitta. Next base: position 23,306,799 of record CM070783.1, read on the forward strand.
CTTGATGCTCAGCCCCAGCACACCACCACACCTCAGGAGCGTGCATCTTGAGACAAGGAAGAAGGGCTGGGAAGGGCCTGCTGCTTCCGCCTAGCAGCAAAGCAAAAGGCTAAGAGCATGGAGACCTCCATATTAACTGTGAGCCCAGCACTTTCAAGATTGAGGCGGGAGGGTAGTGAATTCCTGACCAGCCTGTGAACTATACAGCGGGACCCTTCTCAAACAAAACAAAACAACCAAAAGGTTAGCCTCATCCTCCCTAACTCTTCTGTGTTATCATTTCTTTTCCAAATTTTCCCTCCTACTTTTCACTTTTTAGCTTGTCACCTGGTGCTAGCAGCAGGATTTGAGCCAACTATTTTTGCATTACGGCTGTGTCCTCCCTCCCAGATACTTCTCTCATTCCCATGCAGGACCTTCCTTTTCCCTCCCAAATGGGCCTCAACATAGAAGCCTGGCAGACAGTATTGGGACTCAAAGAAAAGTGCCAGATAAGGTCCCTGTCTGCAAGAGGCCTCCCTTCTTGAACTGAAAAACCCTTCCTCCACCTCCACCCTGTTATCTCAACTCCTGCCTTCTGTTTTTGTAGACTCCGGGCACCCGCTCCCCCACCCTTTGCTTTGTTTCTCCCTGTGGTAGATTTTCATTTGCAGTTTTCCAGGAAAGCAGAGCTCCTGGCTTCCTTCCTGATCCATGTGTCCTCGCGTCCCCCTCCCCCAGGCCTCACAGCCCAGTCTGCAGGGCAGCTGTGGGCCTAAATGTGCTTGTCCAGAGCGGAGGCCATGGTGGGCCTCCCCTGGAGGGGAAGGTCCCAGGGTGGATGTCTTATCAAAGGGAGGACCTGGCTTTGAGTTGGAGCCTCCCCCACCTGGGCAGCCACCAAGGGCCTGTCCTCTGGTCCTGGGTTCTGTGAGTCGGAGGTGGGGGAGGGAGGCTGAGAATAAGGATTCCAGGAAAGACTGATAATAGATAACGCCAAAAAAAAAAAAATCTCAGAGGACACCAGCCAGTGCCATTAATTCCTACTTGGTTTGCACTGACGAGTCTTTGAGATCAACGTGTCCAATCCTACATCTTATTGTTGAACTGGAGGAGTGATGGGGCCTTGCTAACAGTTGCACAGGTAGGTAGGGGGGTCAGGGTGGGATTAGTCAGCAGGGTCTCTTAGCATTTCTATCCCATGAGGGTCTCACTGTTTTGGACCTAGTGGATACAGGAACTGCTTTTAAAACCAACTTTTGCTGGGTATGGTGGCGCACACCTTTAACCCCAGCACTTGGGAGGCAGAGGTAGGAGGATGGCTGAGAGTTTGAGGCCACCCTGAGACTACATAGTGAATTCCAGGTCAGCCTGGGCTACCTTGAAAAACAAAAAAACAAAACAAAACAAAACAAAAAATCAACTTTTTCCTTTTTTCCCAGCAGGACCAAAATCCTTTAACCTGGGAACACTCCAGGCTGGGTGAGGATGGGGCCGGCAGTAACGCCTCATTCTCCCATAAAAGGCCACCCCTCAACCTGTTCAGTCTCCCACTCCCACCACAGAGGCGCTCCCGCATGGCGAAGGGTCAAGTCATCTGCACAGATGTGCCCAGCACTGGCCTGGTGCTTGTGGTGGGAGTTTGGCAGGGTAGGGGACAGGCGGGGAGAAATGGGGAGAGGCCCCACATGGCAATGCATTGCTCCCCTAGCTCTGGCCTGGAGTTCAGGCACTGTAGCTACTAAGAGCCAGTCAGAGAGTGTGGGGCAAAGTGTGCCAACCACCAAGCACACAGCCTGAGGGCAGTGGAAAAGATGCTGGCTAGAGGGGCGGGTCCAGCTGGCCTTCCCCACCCCCTTCTCTTCCATCAGCTTTCCCCCATATGGTTCTCATAAGGTCTGGGCTCAGAGACAGCAGCCAGAGGAAGTGGCTGTGTACAGAGAGCTTTTGTGAGCAGAGGAGGGGGATGGGAGAGTGGAGAAAAAGAAGGAAAGAAGGGAGGGAAGAGGCCAGAGACGGTGAGGTGAGGGAGGCCAGGATGCTCTGGCACACCCCCTAGCCCACCAGGGTACAGGTCTTAGCTGTACAGGGATGGACTTCTGGTCCCCCTTCCTGTCTCAAGTGAGGGGTCCAGGAGGAATCCCAGGGCACTTTTGACTCCTCCCATCCATCTCCTTGAGGGGCTGAAGGTTAGCCAGTCGAGGTGCCAAGGAGTCTATCTGCCCTTGTTCTGTGGCCTTGGAAACTCATGTCTTCAGAGCTCAGGTATTAGGGCACAGTGTGTGGAGGTGTCTCAGGGGAGCCCTAGGCAGAGAGCAGAACCCTGTGGTTGTTGGTCCTGCGCATATTGCAGGAAAAGAGACTGGAGAGGCCTGCAGGCTAAGTCTCAAGGACACATGGATACTTCAGCCCCCAGTGGCTCCAGGGCCCAGGGTAGATCATTTGCCTGAATTGTCAGGATGTGTGCATGAACCCTCAGAACCTCGAGGAAATCACTTACTGCCGGCTTCTGTGGATCACCCCCTCAATGACTGGGGTGGGGTATGGCAACTGTAACCCTGGGGGTGTCGGAAAATCTCCCCCCTCAAAGGTAAACCAGTACAATTTGAACCTAACATAGATTGACCCCTAAATTTGGGGTCATGTTTTTATTTTTATTTTAGGGTGGGGGGAGTCATCTTTTTAAAGCATGTTTCCAAGTTTATCCCACATGGGAGTCATTGGGCCACGAACTTTTTCTGTCAGGGAAAAAAGTTCAGCCACTTCTGAGTTGATCCAGGTTTACCACTCAGTAGATCCGTTGGCCGCTTTCCTCACCAAAACCCATCGGGGTAGGGGAGTTCCCCAACGCCACACGGCCTGCCCAGAACCACTAGCTCTCCCATTCCCTTGGCGGCAGAGGCTGCCGGCGCCTGGGCAGGACAGAGGAAAGGAGAGAAGGGAAATGGCCCTGGGTGGAAAGACCAGAAGGAAAATCCAGTGACCATTAGGAAGGGCTGCTTAGAGGGGCTGTTTATTTTCATTCCCCCAGCCCAGCCTCTGTGTTCTATTTAGAGCTCAGACACTGACAGAACGAAGCTGCCTCCTCCCCTTCCTCCCTCCTCCACCCGGGGGGCCCCCATCCTTCCCAAACTCCAGAACATTCCTTCGCTTTTAGAACTGGGCTATGGGAGGGTAGGGGGAGGAGGGGGGGGGAGCAGAGAAACTGGAGTGAGCCACCTCCCAGGACCTGTCCTCCAGCCCTTGCCTCCATTTTCCCCTGGGAGCCTGGGAGGACTAGAGGGGGAGCAAGGGGTACACAAGATGGATGGGGCCAGATGAGGGGCAGAAGCACCCATCTGTCAAAGAAGGGCAGGGTGGGGGTGTGGCCTGAGGAGGAGTCCCAGCTTGAGTGGAGGGGCCAGACATCAGACATCTCCCAGCTGGAAAGGAAAGGGAGGTCTGGGCGCCTCCCTGGCCCCACCCCCACAGCCCCACAGCCGCTGGGGCTCCTGCCTTGCTGGAGTTGTGTGGGGAGGCAGAAAACGCTGTGACTTTAGGCTTGGGGCAGTGCCAGCCTCAGGGTGGGAAAGGCTGATAAGGAATAGGGTCTCCAAGTCTAGACCCTTCTTTACTCATCAGTAATCCCCCAAAGGGGGGGCTGGCCTGCCTCAGCTCACCAGGCCCTCCTCAGACCACCACTTCTAGAATCTAGAGCTCAGGACTTCCTGTCACCTCCACAGATAGGAATTCACAGGCCACATCCAAGGAAGCAGGACAGAGAGATTGGAGCTTCTCGGGTCTCTGGGACGCTCTCTTCCTGCCCCCAAAGTAACAGGCCCAAGGCAGCAGGGCTCAGAATGGGCCACCAAAGTAACTCTCCATTTCTACCCTTGAGTTGGGTTGCTGAGACATAGAAAAGGTTAGCAGATAGAAGTGAAACAATATTTTGGGGTTGGAGAGATAGATGGCTTAGTGGTTAAAGTGCTCGCCTATAAAACCAAAGGACCCAAGTTCGATCTCCCAGGGCCCACGTAAGCCAGGTGCACAAGGTGGCGCATGCTTCTGGCATTCATTTGCAGAGGCTAGAGGACCTGGCATTCCCATTCATTCTCTTTCTGTCAACCTCTCCCTCTCAAATAAATAGATAAAACAAAAGAAGCGAAACAGTATTCTGTTACTGTTAAAAAGCTACATTGGTGGCCTGTTATGGTCGTACATACCAGCAATCAAAGCACTCAAGAGGCTGAGGTAGGAGGATCACCTGTTCAAGGCAATCTTGTGCTAAAGAATAAGAGACCTTGTCTCAAAAAAAAAAAAAAAACTGAAACCAGTAAGAAAATCTGGCCAAGTGGTTGAGCAACAATAGTTTTAGTCAGACATTACTCACCCAGTGGATGCCATATTTCTGGGGGGAAGGTCCAAGAAGGAGGGTCTGAGACCAGATACATTATGAATCAAAGTATTCTATTAATCTGCCCCAAGATTTGGAGTGGCGCTGTAGCTTTGGTGGCAGGGGAGACAGGTTAATTGGAACGGTGCTGTAGCTTTAAAGGAATGGAAGGGAAGGAAAGTACAGTGATTATCTTCAGCCCACGCCCACACTGGGAGGGACAGAGCCCAATGCCACACAGCTTCAAAGACAGGCAGGCTGACTGGGGACACACTGGGGTTCGGTATTCTGGGGGCAGGGCAGATCCACCCACTCCGTCTTCTTCCATGAAGATACGTGAACCAGGAAAAAGAGCTCCCCCAAGTGATGGCTTAACCAGTGCAAGTGACTTAGGGGATCACTGTGCAGTATTCTCCCTCAGAGCATTTGACGGCACCCTGATCCAGGAAGTATGAGACCTGTGCTTTCTAAATGGATTGTCTTAAGTGTCCTGCCCTGCTTTCCTGCACCATCCTCAACAGCCTTAGGATGGACTGTCTGTGACACCTATGGGAGAGGGGTCACAGGGGGCCACTCTCTGCTGCCAGGTAGCTGGGAAAAGTAAGAGTGCTGTGTTCCCAGAGATGGTGGGGAGGCCTAAGGGGTAAGAATGAATAGGAAGAAAAAGGAAACTGCCCCCTGACTTGAGACAACCCAGGGCTGAGCCCTGAACTGCCTGTACACTGAGCATCCCCTTCTGGCCCTCCGTTCATTCAGCCAGCACCTACCATATCCCCTGCTGGAGCTGAGAGATAGGCTGTCTATCCTGGGTGCAGAGGCGGGGGGCGGGGAGGTTACAGTCATTGCAAGAGTGGTATTCAGACTCACAAAACTGGGTAGGACCTGAGCTCCAAATAAAATTATTACAGCTGTTGGGCTTGGTGCTGTACGCCTTTAATCCCAGCACTCGGGAGGCGGGGGCGGAGGGGTAGGAGGATTGCCGTGAGTTCAAGGCCACCCTGAGACTACATAGTAAATTCCAGGTCTTCCTGGGCTAAAGTGAGACCCGACCTTGAAAAACAAAAACAAAACAAAAAAATTATTATAGGACTAACATGTGAAGGTCTAAAAGACTGATAAGCCATATATGATAGTACACTCCTGTATTCACAGCCTTCAGGAGGCTGAGACAGAAGATCAAAGTTAGCCTGGACTACATAGTGAGATCCTATGTCAGGTTAAAAAAGTGGGGCAGGGGCTGGAGAGATGGCTTAGCAGTTAAGGTGCTTACCTGCGAAGCCTAAGGACCCAGGTTTGATTCCCCAGGACCCACATAAGCCAGATGCACGTGGTGGTGCATGCATCTGGAGTTTGTTTCCAGTGGCTGGAGGCCCTGATGCACCCATTCTCTCCCCACCTCCTCTCTCTCTTTCTCAAATAAATAAATTATATATATATATATATATATGGGGCAGAACGTCTTTCGGGTCCATTTTTATTTATATTCATTTATTTCTTTAGAGTACTGAGGATCAAACCCAAGCCTCCTGCGTGTTACATAGTTACTCTGCCTCTTCCTATACCCTCAGCTCCATTTATATTTTAAAGGACAACTGCTGTGTTCCGTGTGTGTGTGTGTGTGTGTGTGTGTGTGTGTGGAGATGGCCACTCTCAATGAGCTTGTGAGCAGAGGCCAGAGAAGAACACTGGGTGTCCTCTTGCCACTCATCTGCATATTTCTTTCCTTGAGATGGGGTCTCTCCCTCAACTTGGAGCTGCTATCTGTAATTAGACTCCAGTGATTGTCTGGTCTCCACCCTCCCCCTCCCAGCTAAGGTTACAGACATAACCATGTCCAGGTTGTTATGTAGCTTCTAGGGAGTCGAACTTGGCAGTCTGGTCTCTGGACCTCATGCTTAAGTGGCAAGCACTTTTTAAAAAATATTTTTAACCATTTATTTACTTATTAGAGAGAGAGAGAGAGAGAGAAAAGCAGACAGAGAGAATGGGCATGCTAGGGCTCTAGCCACTGCAACCAAACTCTAGATGCATGTGCCACCTTGTGCTGGGAAATTGAACCTGGGTCCTTTGGCTTTGCAGGCAGTTGCCTTAACCGCTAAGCCATCTCTCTCTCCAGCCTTTAAAAAAAAAATATTTTTCGGGCTGGAGAAATGGCTTAGTGGTTAAGGCACTTGCCTGCAAAGTCAAAGGACCACAGTTTGATTGCCCAGAACCCACATAAGCCAGATGCACAAGGTTGCACATGCATCTAGAGTTTGTTTGCAGAGGCTGGAGGCCCTGGCATGCCCATTCTCTCTCTCTCTCTCTCTCTCTCTCTCTCTCTCTCTCTCTGTCTCTCTTAAATAAATAAAAAATGTTTATTAAAAATATTTTTATTCATTTATTTATTTGAGAGAGAGAGAGAGAAAGAGGGAGAGAGAGAGAATGGAAGCCCTCTTCCTCACTGAGTCATCTCTCTAGCTCAGGGCTGCTTCCTTCACTCACAACCTTGAATCTCATTGGCAGGATTATGTACCATGTGTGGAGGAAGTCCCCCCCCCCCCCCCCGTAGGGTTTCACTCTAGCTCAGGCTGACCTGGAATTTACTATGTAGTCTCAGGGTGGCCTCGAACTCATGGCGATCCTCCTACCTCTGCCTCCCAAGTGCTAGGATTAAAGGCATGCGCCACCATGCCTGGCCGAAGTTTTTAAATGGATGGAAAGTAACTTCCCAGTTTTTGCAAGTCACACGGACACACCTCACACTCCTCCTTTGCGTGGGTACCTCTCCCTCCACGTGTGCCTGCTGTGTTTGCTGCACTGGCATATTCCAAAGGACTGAGCGCTTTGGTAGGTTGGAGAATTGAATGAGTGGGAGGATGAATGAATGCCTACATGTGGATGCTTATAGCACAAACTGTTTCTTGTGTTCAAGTGAGGGTGCTGGGACCCCACAATCCCCATCAAACTACTTCATCGCTTTCCACAAACACTTGTAGCACTTGTTTGCGTAAGTTCTGCCTCCAGATTCAACCCCAAAGGTGTGGGGCCTCCTCCCCACCAAATGGGGATAGTTAGAGAAAGGAGACAAGACCTAAAAAAAAAAAAAAAAAAGGTTAGAAAAAAGCAGGCAAGAATCACTACACAGGACTGTTTTCTCTTGGCCTTAACCTAAGTCCTCCTTGGCTGGCCCCACTCCAGGTTGAGCTCAAGGGCAGTGACTGGACAAGTTCACCTAAGGCATGGGAAGGAAGCCCCTACCTGGGTTTCTGTTACCTGCAGCTGTTCGGGACTAGCTGGACAGGCTTGTGGCCAAGGGAGGTTCAAAAGTGGACAATCTACCTTGCCTATCCGCTCCAGCATTTCTGTGCCCTGTAGTCTAAACAGACACGAAGGGCGACCTTGAAGGCAAAGGAAGCCGTGCAGAGAAGGGCAGTCGCTGTCCCGAGCGTGTGCAGCAAGGCCCGGAGAGGACAAGCACCGTCACTTTTGTAGCTCCTACCATACCCAAGTGTACCTGCACTGTCTGTTTAAATACAGTAATGCTTATTGGAAAAGTATGGGACTCGGCAGTTATGTAGTTAAGCGTTCGTTAATTTCCAATTTGGTAGCATTTGTTATTCACTTACTTTTGCGGTGCTTGGGATTGGGTCTTGCACGTGTCAAGCAAGTGTTTTACCACTGAACATTTGTTATCTATAGCTGGTGATTATATTTCAGGCTTCAGGCATTTTTGTGGGCCTTAGAAATGCCCGGAGGTCCTGCACTCTGCCTGCAGGACCAGCTGGGAGCTTAGCTTTTCTTTGAATGGTTCAGAGTGGGTTATCAGCAGATAGACCACCTCCCTCTCCCTCGCTCATCAGCCCCCTCAAGACCCTGCCAAGCCACCAGCAGCAGGAGCCTGAGACCTTCCCAGACCCTAGGAAGCCTGGTGATAACCCAGATCCCAGAGGTTTGATTGTTACATCTGTTTGATTGGGAAGGAGGGCTGAATATATGTGGTCTTCCTGCACATGTGAACGCTTTTGAGAGCAGGCACGTGGTGGCTCCACGCCCAAAGAACAGGGCCCATGCGAGTCCTATGGGGTCGCTTTTGCTGTGGGAGTGGTATCTGGCGGGCTCCTGTGGCTGCCTGTAGACTCCAGCTACTCACTCTTTTAGCCTCCAGTCTCATTAGCGGTAACTGCTCACTGTCTTCCCTAAAATAGGGCCCCATCCCAGAGAGAATTCTGCAATGGCCTTGGTGTACCCTGTATTTTGCCAGAGAAGACAGGACCCCAGGGACTGACCCCTCTTCCCATAAAAAAAACTTTGAGGTTGGGGCGAGAGGAATGAGTAGGGAAGATGCTTGGCTGGCAAGCCAGGGCTCTGTGGGGCCTGCTAGGCTGGTGTGGCTGGAGGGAGGCTCACCAGACTGGCTGGCTGTGAGGCAGTGGTGAGAGAGGAGTGTAGCTTGAGGAGGGAAAATTCTGACTGGAGCATTTAAAGAAGTCCCAAGCTAAGCCGGGCGTGGTGGCGCACGCCTTTAATCCCAGCACTTGGGAGGCAGAGGTAGGAGGATCGCCGTGAGTTCGAGGCCACCCTGAGACTCCATAGTGAATTCCAGGTCAGCCTGGGCTAGAGTGAGACCCTACCTCGAAAAATCGAAAAACCAAAAAAAAAAAAAAAAAAAAAAAAAGAAGTCCCAAGCTGGCAGTGAGTCTTACGATAGCTGGATGGAACTGTGGGGCCAAAGCTCCCTTCCTCCCAGTGACTATCCTGCCCATTGTCCTTTCATGAGACAGCCTAGCATGTTGGGGGAATATTTTTCTTCCCATTGAAAACAGCTGTGTGAAAATGGCCTGGGTATCCATGGCCTCACAGTGCCTGACACTACCTGCATAAGACCATCATAAGAGGAGGAAAAAATCACGACATCATAAGTAAAAGAGAGACTGATTGAAATGGGGAGGGGGTATGATGGAAAATGGAGTTTCAAAGGGGTAAGTGGGGGGAGGGAAGGTATTACCATGGGGTATTTTTTATAACCATGGAAGTTGTTAATAAATAATTAAAAAAAAAAAAAAGAAAAGAGCTGTGTGGGTGTGTGTTCATTCATCCACCCTACTATCAGCCTTGTAACTTCCTACCTGCCCGCAATATCTCCAGACCTGTGAGGTAGTGAGTGTGTACAAGGCCCTAGGTTCTATATCCCTAGTACTTGTAACAGCATATAATGAGAACAGAAGCACACTGTTTGGGTAATCCAGGTTTAATGTAAAATTCCTTAGTCCTCTCTGGGTGGTTAAGGCAAACGACTCAATTCTGGGTATTTGGGGGTTCAAATCATAGAGCAATATGCTTTCTGTCAAGAGCTGCCACTGTTGCCAGAAGGGGTCCTTGGGAGAAGAGTGAGGTGCTGTTTGTCCGATGCCAGCCTCTACCAGTGCGTTAGAGGGTGGATCAGGACCATGCTCTTTGCAGCTAGGGAAAAAAAAAAAAAAAAAAAAAGCATTTTGAGACTTTCAGGGCTGGCATTTGAGTTATACAAGCCAAACCAGAGCCATGGTCTGCCCCCCACCTCTGTTTTGCCCTCTCCCAGCACAGGGTCTGCTTCAGAGGCAGAGAGAGAAGGAAGCTGGCTAGAGAGTGGGGGAAGGGGAGAATGTGGCTTTAAGTGGCCCCAGTAGCCAGGCCAAGAGATGACTTGTTTTGGGCCTGATATTCATCCTGGCCTGCCTCACATGCTAGTCACCAATCTTTTCTTTTACCCCCTAACCCTGCAAAGACACACACATACTTACAGTGTGACTGGTGTAAATTGAGATGTGCTTCTAGGGCAGAATACACACCAGACTCCAAAGACTTGGTGCATACACAGATACTGACTACATATTGAAATTGTAATACTCTGGACATATTGGGTCAAATAAAATGTTATTAAAATTATTTCCAGACCCTAGGGAGATAGCGTAATCAGTAAAGTGCTTATAGTACGAGCATATTGGAGAAAATATTTAGATAATTTTTTTAGTTAGCTGGGGAGATGGAAAAGCAATTAGAGCTGCTTGCTTGCAAAGCCTGCCAGCCTGGATTCAATTCCCCAGTTCCCACTTAAAGCCAGATGCACAAAACTGTACATGTGTCTGCAGTTTGCTTCCAGCAGCAAGAGGCCCAGGTGCCTTCCCCCCATAGACAGTCAGTCTGTTTAAAATAAATATATACTTTTCTAAAAAGGGGCTAGGAAGATGGCTAAGTGGTTAAAGGTGCTTGCTTGCAAAGCTTGACAGCCTGGATTTAATTCTGTAGCCACCCACATATGGTGAATGCAGAATGTGACACAAGCATCTGGTGTTCATTTGCAGTGTCAAGTGACCCTGGTGTGCCCCACCCCCATGCACATAAATGAGTAAAAAGAGAGCAGCCTGAGCTTTAATACCCAGCCCCTTTGTAAAAACTGAGTTCAAGCCAGGCACTCGGGAGGCAGAGGTGGTAGGATCGCCAAGAGTTCAAGGCCACCCTGAGACTACATAGTGAATTCCAGGTCAGCCTGGGCCAGAGTGAGACCCTACCTTGAAACCCCCCCCCAAAAAAAAAGAAAAAAAAAAGAAAAAGCTGAGTTCAGTGGTACATACCTATAATCCCAGCACTGGGGAGGCAGAGACATAAAGATCCCTGGGGCTTGCTGGCCAGATAATCAGGGAGTCCAGATTCAGTGAGAAACTTTGTTTCCAAAAAATAAAGTGGAGACCAATTGAGGAAGATACCTCATGTCAACCTCTGACCTCCACATGCATACACACATACACACATGTGCCTACACCATGCAAAATAAATTTTAAGCTTTTTTAATGTGGCCACTAAAATTTTTTAAATTATTGATGTGATTCACATTGTCTTTTTTTTTATTGACAACTTCCATAATTGTAAACAATATCCCATGGTAAGTCCCTCCCTCCCCCCCCACTTTCCCCTTTGAAACAACACTCCCCATCATATCCCCTCCCCCTCTCAATCATTCTCTTTTATTTTGATGTCATGATCTTTTCCTCCTATCATGCTGGTCTTGTGTAGGTAGTGTCAGGCACTGTGAGGTCATGGATATCCAGGCCATTTTGTGTCTAGAGAAGCATGTTGTAAGGAGTCCTACCCTTCCTTCGGCTCTTACATTCTTTCCACCACCTCTTCCTCAATGGACCCTGAGCCTTGGAAGGTGTGATAGAGATATTTCAATGCTGAGCACCCCTCTGTCACTTCTTCTCAGCACCGTGGGACCTTCCGAATCATCCCAAGGTCACTGCCATCTAAACAGAGAAGCTTCTTTTCAAATGTTGGTGACCACTGGGATGACCCAAAAGGCACCATAGTGCTGAGAAGATGTGATGAGGGAATGTTCAGCACTAAACATCTCTATCACACCTTCCAAGGCTCAGGGTCCATTGCAGAAGAGGTGGCGGAAAGAATGTAAGAGCCGAAAAGAAGGGTAGGACTCCTTACAATGTAATTAACCAGACAGAAATTGACCTTGATATCCATGACCTCACAGTGCCTAGCACTATTTTCATAAGACCCTCATAATAGGAGGAAAAGATGATGACATCAAAACAAAAGAGTGACTAATGGAGAGAGGGAGGGGATATGATGGTGTGTAGATCTGTGAAGGGGAAGGTGGGGGAGGGAATTATCATGGTTTATTTTCTGTAAGTATGGAAGCTGTCGATAAAAAGGAAAAAATTAAAAAAATAAAAATAAAAAGAGAAGCTTCTAAGCAAAAGTGAGAGTAGCATTAATATATGGGTATGAACATTAAGAGAAGTGCTTACTGGGCAGTTTGGTTAGCATAGTAATACATTTAGCCAGACACCGGCAGACATTACACCCCTAGGGCTCATGACCCCTGATGTAGGTTTTCAGTATCAGGCATGTATTCTCTCCCATGGAGCCGGCCTCCAGTCCAATTAGAGAGTAGTTAGTTTCCCCCTGTAACAGACATGCCACTATTGCACCTATTGGCTTATTTGGCCTTGCAGTCCAAATTTAAGGCTTGCAATGTCCGCTGTTGAGTATCTTCACTGATGATTTCTCTCTCTCCCATTGAACTGTATGCAGCATGGCTTTTTCCAGCTTTCTGTCAGTCTACATGGAGGAGGTATTCAGCTCAGCTCCAGCAGGATTTCTCAGTGACTTTGCAGCCCAAGTATGTAGAGTCTTCAGCAACAGGGTCTTACCATCTATTCCTGGTGGGAAACCAAGGGCCTTGGCAATCACATATATAATTATAATATAATATATTCTATAGGCTAGCTCTGAGTTAATGGGTTTGGGGTATGTAAAAAGGTTTAGGATTGATGGATGAAATAAAAAAAAGTAGGGACTCCCCCCCAACCACCACCACCACCACTTATGAGGTCCTGTGAACAGGATTCTTAAACTGGAGTCTCAGGTTTTCATCTTGGAAAGTTGGAAGTGGGAGAATTTTATAGTGTTCTGAGTTTTTTATTTGCGATAGAGAGTGAGATAGAATGGGCACGCTGGGGCCTCATGAACTCCAGACACAATGTGTCACACTTTGTGCATCTGGCTTTACATGAGTACTTGGGAAATGAACCCCAGCCAACATGCTTTATGAGGAAGTGCTTTTAATCGCAGACCCATCTCCCCAGCCCACTATTCTGTTTTTTATCTAATGATCTTTCAAATAATTTGTTTGGAGAAAATATTTATATAAATATCTTCATTTATTTATGAGCAGAGAGTGAGAGGGTTCTCCAGTGCCTCTTGCTGCTACAAACAAACTTCAGATGCATGCTCCACTTTGTGCATCTGACTTTATGTGTATAGTTTAGAATCAAACCTGGGGTTGATAGACTTTGCAAGCAAGTACCTTTAACCACTGAGCCATCTCCTAGCGTAATATTTTACTTCTTTATTAGAAGGCATTTTTAGCCTGGAAAGGTGTTAGGGAGTGAAGGCAGGAGGATCAGGTATTCAATGTCATCCTCAGCTACGTGGCAAGTTTGAGGCCAACCTACGCTATGAGATCTTTTCCAAGTCCTAGGCTACATGGTAAAGACCCCTTCTCAAAAGAACAAAACAAACCAGGAGGAGGAAGGGGTGGAAGTGGGGAGAGAGGGAGAGACAGACACAGAGAGAGACCATTTTGAGAGTGTAAGATTTTTTAAAATTATTTATTTATTTGAGAGAGTGAGAAAAAGAGGCAGAGAAAAAGACAGAGAGAGAGAGAGAGAGAGAGAGAGAGAGAAAATGGGTGCACCAGAGCCTCTAGCCACTGCAAACAAACTCCAGATATATGCACCACCTTGTGCATCTAGCTTTATGTGGGCACTGAGGAATCAAACCCAGATCCTTAAGCTTTGCAGCAAGCGCCTTAACAGCTGAGCCATCTCTCTAGTGTAGATTTTTTTTTTTTTTTTTTTTTTTTTTGGTTTTTCAAGGTAGGCTTTCACTCTAGCCCAGGCTGACCTGGAATTCACTATGTAGTCTCAGGGTGGCCTCGAACTCACGGCGACCCTCCTACCTCTGCCTCCCGAGTGCTGGGATTAAAGGCGTGCGCCACCACGCCCGGCTTCTAGTGTAGATTTTTAACGTCAGAGTTTTTCAAACTGGAATTCTCAATCCTGAGACATTCCCAGGAAATCAGACCTGCCTTCCTTCTCCCTAGGAGAGCCATACACTTTGCAGCTTGAGCAGTGCTGCTCTGGGGCTCCCCCGTTTGCAGACAGGCATGCGGTGATCCGGAAGCTCTGTTGGGCTCTCCTTCCATATCCCATTTCCCTCCATTCCCCCACTCCCAGTAGCAATCCAGGCCTGGGAGGTGAAACCTTTGGGCGAGGCTCTTGGGGCTGGGAGGAGGCAGGAATAGATGCTCTTTCTCATCTTGACGTTTTAGGACCTCTTCCTGGCATTCCCAAGCATTCTGAGGGGTCCACTATCCTCTGACATTTGTTTTTATTTTTTCAGATAGAGTTTTGCTCTGATCCAGGCTCACCTTGAATTCACTATGTAGTCTCAGGGTGGCTTCAAATTCATGGCAATCCTCCTACCTTTGCCTCCCAAGTGCTGGGATTAAAGGCATGGGCCACACCACACCCAGATCTCCTCTGACATTTAATGCATACTCTGTGGTATATAAAGGGAGGGAATTTGGAGTGGGATTAGGTGGGCTTTTGACTTTAAAGGTAGTTCTTACAGTTAAGGGCTTCTCACCATTAATGAAGGGAACTGATGAGCCCTTTAGAAGCCCTAAGAACAGACAATTACATTATGTGTGTAATGCAAGTCAACTATCCTAATCCATAAAACAAGAAAAGGGGAATTCATAAAAAATTACTTATTGTTTCATATAATGCTAACTGTGAGGTTTTGTTTAGTTTTTACTGTGTGACATGAGTCAAACCTAGGGCCTCTTTCAGGCTAAACACAAGTACATGCCCTACCTCTACCTCTGAGCTATACCGCAGTTCTGCTGTGAAGTGTGTTGTTGGTTTGAGATAAGGTCTCACTATGTAGTCAAGCTGGCCTGGAACTAATGTAGCCACGTAGCCAAGGCTGACTGCAGAGTGCTGGGGCTGCAGGTGTGCAGCACCACGTCTCCATCTATGATGTACTTTTTTTTTTTTTTTGAGAGTGGGGGTGTTAGAAGTAGGGTTTTGCTCTCTAGCCCAAGCTGACCTGGAATTCACTATGTGTCTCAGGGTAACCTCAAACTCATGGCTATCCACCTACCTCCACGCCTGGTGCCGCCATGCCAGGACTATGTTATACTTAAAAAAAAAAATTTTATTATTGACAACTTCCATAATTATAGATAATAAGCCATGGTAATTCCCTCCCCCTCACTTTCTCCTTTACAACTACACTCTCCATCATATCTCCTCCCCCTCTCAATCAGTCTCTCTTTTATTTTGTTTTGTTGTTGTTGTTGTTGTTGTTGTTTTGGTTTTATTGAGGCAGGGTCTTGTTCTAGCTCAGGCTAACCTGGAATTCACTATTTAGTCTCAGGGTGGCCTCGAACTCATGGCGATCCTCCTACCTCTGCCTCCCAAGTGCTGGGATTAAAGGCGTGCGCCACCATGCCGGCTGTCTCTCTTTTATTTTGATGTCATCATCTTTTCCTCCTATTATGAGGGTCTTGTGTAGGTAGTGCCAGGCACTGCAAAGTTATGGATATCCAGGCCACTTTGTGTCTGAAAGAGTGTATTGTAAGCAGTCCTACCCATTCCTTTGGCTTATGACATACTTTTAAAAAAAATTTGTGTATTGTGTAGTATGTGTGAATGTGTGGTGTGTATGTACGTGTGTAGAGATGCATGTGTGTGGATGTGCTTGTTATAGAGGCCAGAGGGAGATGTTCTCCTCTATAACTCTTCCACTTTGTTTCCTTGAGACAGTCTCTCACGGAATCTGGTGACCAGCAAGGCCCAGAATCATCCTGCCTCTGTCCCCCTCAGGACTGGTGTTGCAGGCATGTGCAGCCATGCCTGGCTTTTTACATGGGTGCTGGGGATCAAACTAGGTCCTCATGCTGTGCAGCAAGTGCTCTTACTCACTGAGCCATTTCGCACCTATGTTGTGAGATATATATATATGTGTGTATATATATGTATATGTATGTATGTATATATATATATGTATGTATATGTATATATATATACACATACACATACACACATATATTTTGTTTTTGAGGTAGGGTCTTGCTGTAGCCCAGGATGACCTGGATTCAAGTGGCCTTGAACTCACGGTGATCCTCTTACCCCTGCCTCCCAAGTGCTGGGATTAAAGGCGGGCACCACCAAATTTTTTAAAAAATATATCATCTGGGTGTGCTGGCACCCACCTTTAATCCCAGCACTGGGAGGCAGAGGTAGTAGGATAGCTGAAATATATATGCGCGCACGCGCGCATGTGTGTGTGTGTGTGCGCGCGCGTGCGTTCGTGTTTTCAGTGTTTTGGAAATCCAGCAAACCCTGATCTTGCTTCAGACCCAGACTTCACTGAAGAGACAATAACAGTATAACCCTCTCTGAATTGGGGGCATTTGAGGGTCTGGAGTGGTCACTTTGCTGTGGAGTCCTTGGCTCACAGGAGAGTGTCGGAAAGTTCATGGAGAAGCACCCCACAGAACCTCCAGACCCTGGGGCCTTGGCGTCCTCCCCTCACCCCAGCTGTTCTGCTTTTTCATTTTTATTTTTGTTTTTTGTTTTGGGCTTTTTGAGGTAGGGTCTGTCTCACTCTAGCCCAGACTGACCTGGAATTCACTATGGAGTCTCAGAGTGGCCTTGAACTCATGGTGGTGATTCTCCTACCTCTGCCTCCCGAATGCTGGTATTAAAGGTGTGTGCCACCGCAGGCCAGCTGTTTTGTTTTGTTTTTTTTTGAGATAGAATCTCAGCATATAGCATGGGTTGGTCTCAAACCTACTATGTAGCTTCGACTGGCTTTGAACTCAAGATCATCCTGCCTCAGCCTCCCAAGTGTACAGGAATTACAAGGGTGTGCTACCACATTGGGCTCCATCGCTTCCTCTGCAATTCCTGACCCAGATGAGGCCAATCTCCCCCCAGAACTCTGCTCTAGATATTGGGTTGAGGGTGTGAATGTGAATGGAGCTGTAGCAGGCATGACAGAGGCCTCTAGAAGTCAGTCCTGGGGTTCCAAAGTAGAAATGGGGCATTACATCTTCACACCTGCTCAGCCTCCCAGCTCCAAGTCCCAAGTTAGATCCAGTCTATGGGAAGACTGTGTGACTTAGCACTCGGCGGATCCACCACTCTGCTTGGACTGTTCACTGGCTTCTCCTTACAACCTCCTTGAGTGACGGGCGGGTCAGCTGCTGCACAACTCCGAGGGTGCCACGTAGTCGCGGTAGCGGCCGGCTCTCATGGGAACTGGGGTAAACACAGTATCTGCACTTCCCAGCTTCTAACAGTACGTTCTGTCTGCATCCTCCCTGTACCTGCAGGCTCTTGAGCAACAACAAGATCACTGGACTCCGCAATGGATCCTTCTGGGGACTGTCCCTGCTGGAGAAGTTGTAAGTGCTGGGCAAGGTGGGACATTCTGGGGAGGATGAGGAACATGGTTGCTGAGAGAGCCCAGAACCAGGGCCAAGTCCAAGCGAGGACTTGATAGAGGACAGAGCTGGTCGGGAAGAGAGCAGTTGGTTCTCCTGCAGTCACCATAGGGTGGACTAAGAAAAGCAGGGAGTCCTCACTGGTCTAGGCAGGAATGGGGCTACGGGAAGCTCATTAATGCTCTTTAATGAGCAATTAGCTGACAGGGCTGAGCCCTTTAGTCAGCCTCCTCCTCCCAGCTGGGGACCCAGCAAGAAAAGGCTGACATATAATACTGACTGAAGCCTCTTTCCTCCTTCCAGAAAAACAAATCAACAAACAAAGCTGGTCCAGGAGGGGCAGAGTCCTAGACTGAGGATGAGGAACCATCATTTCTGACCCTCCTCCCCAACCTCACCACTAGCCCATGAGGACCTCCTCCCCGTCTGAGGACCCCTGAGGGCTGATTGGAGCCAGTTTGTGGGAAAATTAATGAGTAGAGCTATGGGCCATGGAAGGTTGTTAGGAAAATGAGGGGAGTTGGGATAAGGCTTGGGCAGGACACCTGACTCGGCATCCTGGCCAAGTCACTTAACAGGCCAAGTGAGGGGCTTTGCATCGGCCACTCTAAATTCACTGCATGCTCACAAGAGCTGCAGCTTGTACCATCATTTTGGTCTCCCTGGTCTCTTGGGGACCAAATTTTGCTTCCCCCCTCACTCTTCCCTTCCCCTTCCTCCTTCTTTCTTCCCTTCCTTCCTTCCCTCTCTCCCTTCCTTTCTAGCATCTCACTCTTGCCCAGGCTGGCCTTGAACTCATGGTGATCCTTCTACCTCAGCCTCCCAAGTATTGGGATTAGGGGCATGAGCCACCACACCTGGCTTTGGTTTCTAGATTTCTTTTCCACCTCTTCCCTCTCTGCCATTGTCTCCCCCTCCTCCTGCCATGTCTCCCTCCCTCTCTTGGGGTATTTCTAAATCGTCCAGTAGGACCCTTGGCCTCCTCTTGTACATTTTGTCCCAAGGCTTTGAATCAATGTGGTGGAAGATATAAAAAGAGCCAGAGACTGAAGTCTGGTGGAGACCACAAATGTCACCAATACCTATGAGTATTAAGGAGATTGGATTCCCCCCCCCCCCCCCCCGTCACCTTCAAAGGAGGCAACACCAAGGTTAGAGGGTTTCACGGGCTGAAAAGGTAGTCTCCTCTTACGGTGGTGTTCAGGTCTAACCAGGATAACTTTCTCAAGAGGAGCCCCTCTCCCACTGCTTTTGGTGGATGTGAAAGCTTTTTGCCAAGCCCCCTAAGGCCAGGAGGAGGGGAGTCTGGTGGCCTGGCTGTGTTGGTGGGCAAGAAAAGCAGCCAAGTCCACATGTGGGTCAGGCTAGGGGTAGAAGGTACCAAGAGGGAGAGAGAGTGGTATGGACACATAGTTTTGTGTCTGGATCCCTCTGGCTTACACAGAGGCCAGGACCAAAGGACTGTCACCAAGTTGCTATCTATGTTTCTTTGGGGACCAGTAGATTGAGGGTTTTTTTTTGTTGTTGTTGTTTGTTTGTTTTGTTTTTTGAGATACAGCCAAGGCTGGCCTTGAATTCAGAATCTTCCTGCCTTAGCCTCTGTAATTACAGGCACGAGAACATGTTTTTCTGTACATTCTGAAACTGGATCTTCTCCCTGGAAGGTTTGGTATCAAGACCAAGGATACCAAATACTCCTTCAGGGGGTCTTTTAGAAGAAGGTGAACCTCTGAGACCCTTTGTGCTACCCCTGAGGACCAGTCCCTCCCATAGGTGCTCTTCCTTCCCAGAGTTGTTAGTTGAGTTCATTTCTCAGAACCTCAGGTGGCCTTCTTCTTCTTCTTTTTTGGTTTTTCGAGGTAGGGTCTCACTCTGGCTCAGGCTGACCTGGAATTCACTATGTAGTCTCAGGGTGGCCTCGAACTGATGGCGATCCTCCTACCTCTGCCACTCGAGTGCTGGGATTAAAGGCGTGTGCCATCATACCTGGCTCTTCTCTTCTTCTTGCTCTTACTCTCTTGCTCTGTGTCTCATAAAAGCTTGTACCATCCTGCCCAACAAAAAGAAAGACAGAAAGAAAGAAAGAGAGAGAGAGAAAAAAATGCTGGACACCTTTAATCCCAGCAATCTGGAGGCAGAGATAGGAAGATTGCTATGAGTTCAAGGCCAGCATCTGTAGCCTAGTCTGGCCTCAAACTCAGTGGTGATCCTGCTACCTCAGCCTGTCAAGTATTGGGATTACTGGTATGGCTTTGGTTTCTTGCTTTCTTTCCACCCTTGGGACTACAGAGAGAGTTCCAGCTCTTCCAGGGCTAGAGGGAGACTCTACCTCAAAACAAACAAACGGAAAAAAACAGGCTGGGTGTGGTGGTTTATGTCTTTAATTCCAGCACTCAGGAGGCAGAGGTAGGAGGATCGCTGTGAGTTCGAGGCCACCCTGAGACTACATGGTGAATTCCATGTCAACCTGAGCTAGAGTAAGACTCTACTTCAAAAAAGAAAGACAAGCTGGGCGTGGTGGCGCACGCCTTTAATCCCAGCACTCAGGAGGCAGAGGTAGGAGGATCGCTGTGAGTTCAAGGCCACCCTGAGACTACAGAGTGAATTCCAGGTCAGCTTGGGCTTAAGTGAAACCGTACCTCGAAACCCCCATCCCCCCCCAAAAAAAAACAGAAAAGAAACGAAGAGAAAGGAAATCCCCAGGTGGGCTAGGGATGCTGAGGTGCACTTCTAGCATCTCAAAAAAGGAAGAGGGCTGCATCATGGGAGGAGGATGTGGCAGGGTCAAGATCCGAGTCATCAATGATGGGCATCAAACTGGGGCGGAGGGGACTATTGAAAGATGGGTTTAAAATCCTATTCTTGAGCCGGGCGTGGTGGCACACGCCTTTAATCCCAGCACTTGGGAGGCAGAGGTAGGAGGATCACCATGAGTTCGAGACCACCCTGAGACTCCATAGTGAATTCCAGGTCAGCCTGAGCTAGAGTGAGACCCTACCTCAAAAATAAAAATAAAAATAAATCCTATTCTTGGATCTGTGTGCTGTGTGCAGTGTACATGGGAAGATGAGAGCTTATGCAGTGGGGGCAGACAAGGGCTGTGGTATGCTTGGCAAGACAGGGAGGGCTCCTGGGCAGGGCTGGGCGAGCTCAGGGCCTCCAGCCTGCTGACCACAACTGTGCTGATAGAAGGCAGCATATTCGAAAGAGTATACTTACATGATCGCGGGGGTTGGAAAGTCCACAATCCTGGAGCCGGCTGAGAAGTTAGACAGGAGTGGATGTTGCTGTCCTGAGGCAGAATTTTTTTTCTAAGAAAGCTCTCCCCCCGCCCCCCCCCCGGCCCAAAGCCTTCCTCTGGTTAGCAGAAAACCACCCACATTGTTAAGGATGATTTCCATTACTTAAGGTTAATCAATTGTGTTTCCACATCTATAAAATAATTTTACAATAGCATCTAACATTAGTTGTTCACTGTTTTGAGATCAGGGTCTCACTGTGTTGCCCAGGTAGGCCTTGAGGTGTTGAGCTCAAGTGATCCTCCTGCCTCAGTGTCACAAAAGCTTCCAGGTGCATGTCACAGCACCTAGCTGGATGAGTGTATGACTTATTCATTGACAGCAAAAGTAGCCACATCACAACCACTGTCCTGGGGTAAGGGAAGGGCCCTTAAATAATATAGGTCTTGTACCCCATTCCTGGAGCTGCCAGGTCATTGGGTCAGATAGGAACTGGGATTTCTTTTTTAATTAATCAATATGTATGTGGGTATATATGCCACAGCACATGTGTGGCAGCCAGAGGACAATTAACGTGCTTATAGGTCACCTGCCTCGAGACAGAATCTCTTGCCACTGCAAATGAACATCAGACTAGCCCTCATGCTTCGGATTCTCCTGGCTGTGTCTCCCATTGTCATAGGCAGGGGGATCACAGGTGCATGTGCCGTTGTGCAGCCAGCTTTATGTGGGTGCTGTGAAATTGAACTTGGGCCAGCAGACTTTGTAAGCAAGCACCTTTAACCCCAGAGCCATCTCCCCAGTCCCGGGCCTGGGAATTTTTTATAGTGTGCAGGCAGATTCTCATGTTCATGTAGAGTTGGGAGCCAGTGAACCAGATGACCCCTAGACTATGGGCCTATTCATCACAACCATGACGCCACAGTCTGGCATGTAGTTGGTGCCCAAGAAACACTGATCTTTCTGTCCAGCGGGATTCAGATGTCAAGGTGTGAGAAGCTGAGGCCATGAAAGTTCCATTTCCCATTGTCTGTAGACAGTAAGCCCCATGGGAATGTTGGGACCTAGTCTAGTAACTGCAATGGAAGGTTCAGACTTCAGAGCATGTGCCCACACTGCATCCTATAGCTGCAAGCCCCCAACCCTTTGAAAATGGAGGGGGGGGGAATATATAGAGTAAGAATGTCCAAGTGTGGGCAGCACACATGCATGCCAGTTGTTTTATGCGCTGGGGAGAGTGCAGGCGGTGGGGGGACATCTGTGTGAGGGGGGGGTAGGAAGACAGGGGGAAGGAAGGAAGAATGGATGCAAAGCAAAGGGGGGATGTGTTGAGAGGATCTTAGAGGAGGATGCAGAGTGGAGGTGGGAGACTCATCTCTATTAACCGGGCAGGATGGACCTGAAATCCTGCTGCCTAGGAGAGGCAGTTCATGGCCAGCCCCGGGAGTATACAGAAAGGCCCCTGAGGGATCTTCTCTGTAACCCACTGCTTCTCAGCCTAGACAAGTCTGTTTGTGACTCAAAGGAAAGGTTTCTGGGGCAGGGCTGGGTAGGGTGGGTGGAAGACACTGGTGAAATAGCATGAGTCAGGGCCAGCATGTCATCCCAGCAGAAGTACTAATATTGCCTCAAGTTCAAGGCTGGCTTGATCTATTTATCAAGTTCCAGGCCAGCTAAGGATACATAGAGTCTAGATACTGTCTATGTGGTGGTGCACGCCTTTAATCCCAGCACTTGGGAGGCAGAGGTAGGAGGATCGCCATGAGTTCAAGGCCACCCTGAGACTACGTAGTGAGTTCCAGGTCAGCCTGAGCTAGCGTGAGACCCTACCTCAGAAAAAAAAAAAAAAAGAAAACCAAAAGAGAGAGAGAGAGAGAGAGAGAGAGAAAGAGGAAGTTAACAAGAAAGGGAAGGAGAAAGAGAGAGAGAATGTAGGAGTATACTCTGGTGTAACAAGGCTCGAGACTGAACCCTGCATCTGTCATTTGTTTCTTTCTGGGTGCCCGAGGAATGCCTCCCTGAGAAGTTGTTATGGGAATAGATTAATTCATCTACTGAGTGCTCCAGACAGCATCAGCTTTCAGTAAATGGGTTCTCCTCCCCTCAAAGAATTCCATGTTGCACAGTGTTAGCCTGGATGCCTATTATTTGTAGAGTCGTGCAGACCGCCCAGCCTTATCAAGCAGTTATGTACTTGAAACATAGGTGTTTTTTTTTTTTTTTTTTTATAGAGAGAGAGAGTCTGTATAGCCCAGGCTGCTGCTTCTACCTCCAGAGTGCTGAGATTAGTTTGTGGGATTTTATTTTATTTTACTTTTGTGGTGCTAAGGATGGGAACCCAGGACCTCCTGCATGCATTTGAAGCCCTGTACCACGGAGCCACACTCCACCAGAAACATGTGTCAAAGTAGGCAGAGGACTCATCCCTTGGGTTCCTGGCTTGCTTCTCTGACCAGATCCTCTAGCCACCAAGCCCATGCAATGAGAAGCAGACTGCGAGAAGATGTTTCAGGGCTCTGAGGGTGTTCTAGTTACCACAAGATGCCCCTGATGTCCACTCATCAGGCCACAAGGGCAGACAAGCATCTGTGTGGGTATGAGGCTCTGTGTGGACACAGGCACTTAGATGCTTGTGCGAAGCTAGAGAGAAGGGCCCAGGGAGGGGAGCCTGGTGAGCCCAGGGATGATTTGTCATTGCCTAATGAGATTAATGAGCCCTGGGGGCTGGTATGCAGCGGGCGCAGGGCGCTCATTAGAAGCAGATGCTCAGGGGCATGAAGGCGGGGGCAGCTTTACTCTCAGGCCAGGTGGTTTCCATTAATCTATGGGCGGGGCCAAGGGTGAGGCCTAGGGCTCTGTCCTTCTCTCTCAAGAATGCCACATAGAAGCTGCCCTCCGCTGGGGCTGACAGACACTGAGCTTAGGGAGGAAGGCTGAGCGGTTCAGGAACAGCAGTCTGCTTTGTCGAGGTCAGCACCCCGTACCTGGCACAGTGTATGTGCCCAATAGACACCTGCAGAATGTCAGAGAGGCCTTGAGAGCTGGGTGTTGGGAGTGGAGTCTGGGACCACAGTGGGTTTCCCTGGGTGTCAGAACCCTTCCCTTTCTTCCCCCAGACAGCCTCTGTACATGAAGGGGTGTTCTGACGGTTTTTTTTTTTAGCCAGCCCACACTTTCTAGTGAACTCTGAAAGCCTTGTAGGGCTCAGGACAAGTTGCTCTGTGGCCAACAAACCTATAATTTGGTTTTCAAACCCACAAGCAAGCAGGGAGGTCTGTGAACCAGTTTGTGCCACCTCACCCTGCCTGCACAGACACACACACATACACACACACTATCGTACCAACTCACATACTCTTATCAACTCTAATGGGATACAATTCATGTGCCGTGAAGTTCCCCCATTTAACATACACAATCCAATGGGTTTTTGTATATTTTACTGAATTATGTCACCATCACTTTAATCTAGGCCATTTTCGTTATCCACAAAAGAAGCTTCAAATCATTAGCCGTCACTCTTATGTTCCTCCACTAGCTTTAAGCAACCACTAATGCACTTTCTGCCTTCACAGATTTGCTTTCCTACAGATAGCTCATAGATATGCAATCACGTAATACATAATTTTTTAGGTTGGCTTTGAATTCACAGCAGTCCTCCTACTCAGCCTGCACAGTGCTGGAATTATAGGCATCAGCCATGATGCCTGGCTTATAAATAATCTTATACAACTAGATTCTTTCACAGAGAACAAAATTTTCAAGGGTCATCCATGACTTAACATGTATCAGTACTTCATTCCTCATTGTAGGCAAATGATATTCTATTGTGTAAATATATTATTTTTATTCTTCTGTGAATTGATGGACATTTAGGTATTGTCTGTTTTTAAATTACTAGGATTGATTCTGCTAGGAATTTTCGTCTACTCTCCCCCCGCCCCCTTTGAGACAGGGTCTGGCCGTTTAGCCCAGGCTGGTCTTAAACTCACAGTCTTCCTGCCTCATCCTCCCAAGTGCTGGGATTACAGGTGTGCACCACCACCACACTCAGTTGTAGCTTTTTCTTATTGCTCACACATTGACTCTTACACACTTGGGCTCTAGAGTTTCTGTTTCCTTCAAAAGGGTGCAGGGTGTGACAGTTTCCAGGACGTTGCCCTCCACTTCTGCTCTCCATGGCTCCTTCCTCAGCGCTGACACCTGTAAGGGGACAGGAGTGCGCCTGGAGGCAAGGGAAAGACAGCGTGGCCCCGACTCAGCGCTCAGCGCAGGGAGAGGGGACGGGGAAGTTCCATCAATGTGCTTCCATTTTCCCAGGTTCCATAGCGGGGTTTTCTGGAAGCAGACAGGGAACAGTGGTGGATTCTACATCCTAGAAACTTCTGTGTCTTTATGTCTTGTGACCTCACCTAATGAATGAACAGATCAGCAAAAGCAAGGATTTTCTCTCTGTCCCTCCATCCCTCCTTTTCTTTTTCCTTTTCCTTCCTTCTCTCTTTCCCTCACTCCTTCTCTCCCCCCTCTTTCTTTCTTTAAAAAAATTTTCTTTTTAATTTTTTTTTATTTTCTCAATTTTTATTAATATTTTCCATGATTATAAAAAGTATCCCATGGTATTACCCTCCCCCCTTCGAAATTCCATTCTCCATCATATCCCCTCCCCATCTCAATCTTTCTACTTCTTTTTAATTTTTTTAGAAAGAGGCAGAGAGACAGAGAATGGGCACACCAGGCCTTCAGCCACTGCAAACGAACTCCAGATGCATGTGCCCCCTTGTGCATCTGGCTTATGTGGGTCCTGGTTAACTGAGCCTCGAACTGAGGTCCTTAGGCTTCACAGGCAAGTGCTTAACTGCTAAGCCATCTCTCCAGCCCCCCTCCCCCACTGTTTCTTAACAGTACTGAAGATTGGAACACGGGGCCTTGCACATGCTAGACAAGTATTCTAAAACCTGGATTCCACAAGCCCCTGAGATTATGTGCCTGATGTTAAGTTATAGTGCATTTTGGGGGGAAGAACTCCATGGCCTTCAATTTTTCTGAGGAATGGACTAAACAATGATTCAGAATAGCCAGCTGTCAGGGGCCTTACAGACCCAAAACATCCAAATCCTAGGATGGCATTTCCTCCTGTCTTTAGCTACTTCCCTCACTCAGGGATCAGGAGGCTGCCCGTGGAACTGGGTTGTCAGACCTGGCAGGAGTCCCAAGGCTGACCCACTTTCTAGATCATTCCAAGGAACCACTTTGGTCATCTCTGAGCCATGCTGTGGGCAAGCTCGAGGCAAAGGGGAAGAATGCCAAGCTCTGTGGAAGCTGCCTTATAGAGAGGCCTCGAATAGCTCAGGCTGCAGGAAACAGGGCAGGGAGAGGGGCTGGGGCCCCAGTGCTGCTCCCATCTGTAGAGCATCAGTGGGGCAGGCGGGTGGGGTTCAGAAGGGGGGCCAGGGAGGAAATGAGAATAAACACAAGTGAGCAGAGAGGGAAGGGGTGGGGGGGCTCAGCCCCTTGGCAGCCCATGAAGGGAAGTGACACAATGAGGAATGTGTTTCCCTCTGCCCGCCCCTGCATGGGGGTGGGAGGCAGATCCCTGAGAATGGCCAGACCCCAACAAGGGCCAGGGGCACATGCTGGATCTACGCAGAGGGCGGGGCCTGGCCATCAGAGGAGGAATACACAGGCAGGGAAGCCTAGGCAGAGAGACTCGTCCTGTATCCTCTGCGTGGGGCATGCAGGGCAAATCTAGGGCCCAGCCGAGACCTGGTACATACCCTGTGTATGTCCAGTACTGGGTCACCTTCCAAGTGCTCCAGCTTTCTCTAGGAATGTGGGCCCTACTAGTGGCTTTTCTTCTTCCTCAAGTGTCTCAGGCCACCAGTGAATCCTTCACATAGAGGGAGTTGAGGCATAAGCAGCTCTGGTCATGGTAAAGACTGATCGGGTATCTTATCTCTGTCTCTGCTTCCGTCCTCAAGAGGGGACTGCACAAACAGGCTCCCTGGTGGGACAGGACAGCACCTCCCTGTCCAGGACAACCATTTCCTCTTGCCCAGCATGGAACTGGCTCGGTTAACCCTCTCCTGTCCATAAACCAGAGCTGTTCCTGAGGCTTCAGACAAAGCCAAGACCCCCTGCCTCTTCTGTCTGGGATGGGGTAGGGTGGCAGCACCTTGAAAACCAGGTTAACCCCTGATATCTGTCAGTGTCCTATCTTCTTGTTCAGCCAGTGGCCCAACCTCAGTTTCTGCCTCCTAGTCTTATGGGCCCTTGGATGAGGATAGAGGTAATGTTCCCTGGGAAGTGCTCTGTACGCTCAGGCCTGCTTTGTAGTGGGTAGGTAAGTTATGACCCCCAGCCTTCCTTAATCATACCCAGCACAGAGGACAGGGTGCAGAATATTAGGGGGGGGGGCAACACTTGCCTTAGTCCCAGGCACCCAGAGGCCTGTATATGAGGTGTTGGGCTGAGGCCTCTAGGTGGGCACCAGAAGCCCTCTACCTCCCTCATCAGGAATCACCTGCAGCCTCTGAAAAGGAAGAGCTGAGAGTTGAACTCTAGTCTCAGAGGTATTTGAGCCACTGGATTTAGGGTCTGGCTGCTGTGAAACTCAGCATGAATTGCACCTCTAGAGAGGTTAGAGGCGACCTTTGAGAGCCCTCTTGTCTTGTCCATAATCTGCTCAGCTTGCAGGCAGCTTCCTTGCCACTTCCGGTCAGTACTGAGATCCTAAGAAACACTTTGGGGAAGGCAAGGCTGAGGACCTTAAACAAGCATCAGCCCTGGGCCTCACCTGGACCCATTACCTGCAGGCTTGGATTGGAACTGTAGACGGGGCACAGTCCGTTGCTCACCCATCAGCCACCCCATCTGCTTCCTCCTGTTCTCCAGGCATAGAATAAATGTCTTGATAGCCAGACCTAGCTATTTTCAGAGGTTTCCCAGAGCATCCCTCTGGTGTCCTGGAGCAGCTCGGAGGTGGAGGGGTGTGGAACACCAAATCTGGTAACTGCAGTTCAGAGCTTCCTCCACTCCTTGTCCCTGAAGCCCTTCCTACCTGTCTGTCATCTCCTACATCATCTCTAAGATAGTGGTACAAAACGAGACAGCTCACTCTGAACCACATGTGAGTTATGATGGCCAAGAACACAGACTCAGTTTGCTCTGAATGACTTGTTCCATGTGGAAGAGGTTACACGAACATTTACAGTCCCAGAACAAAGAAATCATAAACCAATGCACTTACCAAAAACACTGGTGGGACCCGCAGGTTGGTGGGTTACAGGAGACTGGGGAAATCTCTGGATTAGACCTCAAAGACTATGTGATAACATTCTTAGCTTTTGGGTTGGTGGAAGCTGGTGGTCTCCTAAGTTAATATATTACAAAGGTCTTACCTAGTAGTTTCAAGAATGTTAGGTCTGATCCAGAGGTGTGTGATAAGATAACTCAAGATAATTGTGGCTTTTCCACGTGCAACAGTCCAGCTCTCTGCAATCATGAAGTTCTACTCAATGACTCAGTCCACAGAATCTTCAACGTACGTGTGACTCTTTTGGGAAACTTCAGTTCACAAACAAAAATCTCTGAACAGTACTCCTTGATGGCGACCAGAGGGGCTGAAGAAACCTGCCAAGGGGTGCTGTCCTTAGTCCAGCCTCTTAACCAGTGTTGAGAAGGGCTGAGTTTCAGAAGGAAATCAAGTCCCACTAAAGGCCAGCACCTGTGGTGACAGTAGATGGCC
Organism: Dipus sagitta; assembly: GCA_036346955.1. Lineage (NCBI taxonomy): Eukaryota > Metazoa > Chordata > Mammalia > Rodentia > Dipodidae > Dipus > Dipus sagitta. The sequence goes on from CM070783.1 coordinate 23,335,187, forward strand.
TGCCCTGGAAGCAGAGTGGTCCCAGACTGGGAGAGGTGTAAAGGCTTTCCTGTTGTCTCCCACAGGGACCTGAGGAACAATGTCATCAGCACTGTGCAGCCTGGAGCCTTCCTGGGCTTGGGGGAGCTGAAGCGTTTGTGAGTGGCATGTCCTGAGCCCCAAATTATGCAGCCTAGAGCCTTCCAGTTCTCCCCTTTTCACCAGAGAAACTCCTAAATCCTATGAACTGCCCATCTTACTCCCCCACTATCCCATCTCAACCTCCAAGCCCACTCCCCATATAGCTCCGGCCACACATGTGTCTCTCCCAAGTGAATCCATGTCCTGCTGGGTACCCACTTGCTGAATAGGTCTGTCTTTCTAGAGATCTCTCTAATAACCGGATTGGCTGTCTCTCCTCTGAGACCTTCCAAGGCCTTCCCAGACTGCTCAGACTGTGAGTGATGGGCCTAAGGTGGGAAGGAGGGCGAAGGAGAAAGGGAAGTGCTTGGGAGGAAGAAGGTGATGGCATACCTCCACTGACTGCTGCCTCCTTTTCTTCCATTGCCCACGCCTCTGGCCCAGAGAGACCCTAAGATCCCATCTCTCCCATCCCCCCACAGAAACATATCTGGAAACATCTTCTCCAGTCTGCAGCCTGGCATTTTTGACGAGCTGCTAGCCCTTAAGGTGGTGTGAGTATCTTCCCTTGACCAGGACCAGAGCCCTGCTCCCATCCTTTGCCCAAGAGGGACACCCCTAAGCATGCTGGGCCTGGGGGATCTGAAGCCCATTGATTCTAAAGAACGTCTCAGATCCCAGGAGCAACCACCCAGCCTCTTCTCAACCCCTAAGCTTCCACTCGTCCAAGTGACTGTGTCTAAATGTGTGGGTACTTCTGGCACCACTGTGGCACTGCCAAGCCCATCACAGACAGCCTGTTGAGTAGGCAGACCATCAGAAATGCCCTAGGTTGACCATGTCCTGGTCAGGAGGGTACACATGTAAGAAAGGTGGTCTTTTCTAGCCCTTGCCTGCCTCACTCCCAGCCCACACTGTGCCCTTGCAGGGACTTTGGCACCGAGTTCCTGACTTGCGACTGCCATCTGCGCTGGCTGCTGCCTTGGGCCCGGAATCATTCCCTGCAGCTATCTGCACGCACACTCTGTGCCTATCCCAGCACCCTGCATGCCCAGGCCTTGGGCAGCCTCCAGGAGGCTCAGCTCCGTTGTGGTGAGCAAACCTTCAGCCTGAACAACTGTCAGGGACCTGTCCCCAACCTCAGGTCCAGGCAAAGAGATCCATCCCTCCACCTACAGCCCAGTGGCCTAAGACTCTCTGGGTCCTGTGTGTGGGTGTGTAATGAGCATGCCCTTGAGGCAACCCTTTCCCCAGTCCCCCAGTGGGTGACCCTCTTTGGGGGAAGCTTGCCTGTTTATGTTTTCATCTTGTCTCACGCCCTGGATAAAGGCACCTTCATCTGCTCCTCTTGCTCTTACCTAGCAGGCTTTCTCCTGACCCCTTTCCTTCCTAGCCAGAGCAGGCTACAGACAGTGGGTCAGTCCCGTCCACACACACAGGCTCACGTATCTGGCATTCAGGCCTCACCATTGGTGTCTCGTCCACAGAGGGGCCTCTGGAGCTGCACACACACCACCTCATCCCATCCCTGCGCCAAGTGGTATTCCAGGGTGATCGGCTGCCCTTCCAATGCTCTGCCGGCTACCTGGGCAACGACACCCACATCCACTGGTACCACAACGGGGCACCCGTGGAGGGTGATGAGCAGGCGGGCATCGTCCTGGCTGAGAGTCTCATTCATGACTGCACCTTTATCACCAGGTACAGACCCTGCTTCCTGCATCCTCGTCTTAGCCCAGGGCATAGGGAAGGATAGCCATAGCTTCTATCACCCTATAGACGTGCTCCTGACAAAATCCCCTCCCCCTCTTGTCTGTTTATGGAAAGCTAGTATGCAATAATAAATGGTCTAGCCGGGCGTGGTGGCTCATGCCTTTAATCCCAGCACTTGGGAGGCAGAGGTAGGAGGATCAGGATCGCCATGAGTTTAAGGCCACCCTGAGACTACATAGTGAATTCCAGGTCAGCCTGGGCTAGAGTGAGACCCTACCTTGGAAAACAAACAACAACAACAACAACAACAACAAAAGGTCTAAAGAGAATTTAGAAATTAATACCCCCCCAAAGTAAACAAATTAAGTGCCTGATAGGGAAAAGTGACATTTGAAATGGCATTCAATGATAAGGGGAGGAATGTTTATTTAAAGGAAGGACCTGAGCCGGGCGTGGTAGTGCACGCCTTTAATCCCGGCATTTGGGAGGCAGAAGTAGGAGGATCGCTGTGAGTTTGAGGGCACCCTGGGACTACAGAGTGAATTCCAGGTCAGCCTAAGCTAGAGTAAGACCCTACCTTGAAGAAAAGTATGCCCCCCCCCAAAAAAAAATAAAGGAAGGACCTGAAGCTGATGCCTCAGGACAGGGTACAGGTGGATGGGCTGGCCCAGGCCATGGAGGGGAGGGCAGTGGCTGCAGGGCTGGGCCCTGCCCCACCTCTGCTGCTAACCCCCACCCTCATCCGCAGTGAGCTGACCCTGTCTCACATCGGCGTGTGGGCCTCAGGCGAGTGGGAGTGCTGTGTGTCCACAGTCCAGGGCAACACGAGCAGGAAGGTGGAGATAGTGGTGCTGGAGACCTCCGCCTCCTACTGCCCTGCTGAGCGCGTGGCCAACAACCGCGGGGACTTCAGGTTAGGTAGTCTGCTTGGCAGAGGGCCGACCACTCCCACCCCTGCATCCTTTGTGAGCACAAATGCCCAGATATGCCACATTTACTTCCTCGAGCCCCAAACACTCCAGCTTGTCATTTAGCCCTGAGCCCTGCTATTGCATTTCTAGAGACCTTCTCTTCATACAATTAAAACAAAGGCTTTTAGTCGCTTTCTTCCACTACTGGTTTGCAAAGGCCTCCCACAAACAAGTGTCAAATTTTAATATTCTACAGACCCTGTGTATGGCAGGGCAGGGGGTGCTATTCTCCCCATGGTACAGCTGAAAATACAGAGGCTCAGAAAGGAACGGGGACCTGGCTAATAAATGGTAGAACTTGGGACTTAAATACATGATTCTGAGTTGTACTCCCGTGTCACCTGCAACAGCATTGTCAAAATAAACTGAGAGAAAGCAGAACATGGAAGCTGGAGACATGGGTAAGAGCACTTGCCACTCAAGTGTGAGGGCCTGAGAGGAACTGAGTTTGATCCCCAGCATTCCTGTAAAAAAGCTGCATGTGGTCATGCATGCCTGTCACCCCAGTTGTCAGAACCAGAGACAGTAGCACCCCTGGGTCTTGCTGGACAGCCACTGTGACCAAAAACACAGCCGCTTCTGGTTCAGCTCGGGGCTCCATCTCAAGGAAACAAGCAGAAAAGCAGTAGTGGAAGCACACGCGACTTTCTCCTCTGGCCTCCATACATGCTCGCGTGACACATGTGCACACAGCAAACGTGCATACACTACACATCACTCCCATGCAACATGGAACCCCCCCCCCCAAAAAAAAAAAAGATAGTAGAGCTTAGGAACTCCTTAAAGGCCCCTAAGATCCATCACCTCACCTGAACCTTTAACCAAGCCTCAGGGTCTACTGGCATAATCCTAAGGCTGGGGAAGAGGCATTTGTCCTAAGGAACCTGAGTCATGACACCTTCCCACCTTTCCCTCCAGATGGCCCCGAACACTGGCGGGCATCACAGCCTACCAGTCTTGCCTACAGTATCCCTTCACCTCGGTGCCCCTGAGTAGAGGGGCCCCAGGTACCCGAGCCTCACGGCGCTGTGATCGAGCTGGCCGCTGGGAGCCAGGGGACTATTCCCACTGTCTGTACACCAATGACATCACCAGGGTGCTCTACACCTTTGTACTGGTAAGCTGCGGTGGGCAGGGGCTGCCCCTCGGGCTTTGGCCTTTAGAGTAGCCACAGATGGAGCCTCGTGCCCCATGAGGGAAGGGTACCCAGCCCCTGTGCCCTTGGGTGAACATAGAAGGTGGGCACAGTTGGGGCCATTGGGCTGGCACCTTCTCTCTGGCATTCTCCTCCAACCTCCCTCTTAGGGAGGCCTCCTCCGCCCCACTCCCTGCCTTATTCAGCACCCTGACTCACTTCCACTGTCTTAGGTCAGTGGAGATGCTTGAGTGACCTAGTGTTGTGATGATCAGGGTCTCATGTGTGGCCTCCAAACTTTGTCTTTTGTAATATTTTATTTATTTATTTGAGATAGAGAGAAAGAAGCAGATAGAAAGAGAGAGAATGGGCGTGCCAGGGCCTCCAGCCACTGCAAAAGCACTCCAGATGCATGTGCCACCTTGTGCATCTGGCTTACATGGGTCCTGGGGAATTGAACCTTACATGGGTCCTTTGGCTTTGCAGGCAAGCGCCTTAACTGCTAAGCCCTGTCTTTTTTATTTTATTTTGTTTTTTGAAGGTAAGGTCTCTCTCTATTCCAGGCTGACCTGGAGTTCACTATGTAGTCTCAGGATGGCCTCAAACCCCCAGTGATCCTCCTACCTCTGCCTCTCTAGTGCTGGGATTAAAGGCCTGTGCCACCACGCCCGGCTGTAGCCTCCAGTCTTTTTTTTTTTTTTTAATTTATTTTATTTATTTTAGAGAGAGAAAGAGGAAGATAGAGAGAGAATGAGCATATGAGGGCCTCCAGCCATTGCAAATGAACTCCAGATGCATATGCCACCTTGCACATGTGGCTTACTTGGATCCTGGGTGATCAAACCTGGGTTCTTTGACTTTGCAGGCAAGCACCTTAACCACAAAGCCATCTCTCCAGCCCAAGTGGCCTCCAATCTTAACAGACCCAGCAGGTGACCTTGTCTTTCTCCCCCCCGACGCTCTCAGATGCCCATCAATGCCTCCAATGCACTAACCCTGGCCCACCAGCTGCGCGTGTATACCGCGGAGGCCGCCAGCTTCTCAGACATGATGGATGTAGTCTATGTGGCTCAGATGATCCAGAAATTTTTGGGTTATGTTGACCAGATCAAGGAGGTGAGAATGAATTTGTCCCTCGGGGCTCCTGGATGCTACCCTCCCACCGGCTGAGGCCTCTCATGCCCCAGTCCTAGGTGACAAACCCTACTTTTGCCCTCGGTGATGGCCCTGCTCCACCCCTACAGCTGGTGGAGGTGATGGTGGACATGGCCAGTAACCTGATGCTGGTGGATGAGCACCTTCTGTGGCTGGCCCAGCGTGAGGACAAGGCCTGCAGTGGCATCGTGGGTGCCCTGGAGCGCATTGGGGGAGCTGCCCTCAGCCCCCACGCCCAGCACATCTCTGTGGTACTGTAGGTTGGCGTGGGAGGGACTCCTCAGGGGCTGAGGACTGGGGATGGGGTGCCTTAGAGTAGAATGGGGCCAGCCTCCCATAGTGCACAGAAGGGAAGTGATGCCCTCTTCCAGATACGCTCGCCAGGCTCCAGCTGGCAAGTGCAGCAAGCATGGCAGAGTTGTGAGCTATCAGGGCAGCGCAGAGGAGAGGGTCCCAGCAATTTTAGAGTTACGCAGGACTGCCTGGTGGGGAACCGAGTAGGAGGCTGAGCCTGATGGAAGCCAATAGGTGCACACAGGGAAGGAGTGCAAGGAAGAGGAAGGCTTGGTCCCAGGGCTTTCAGAGTGAGGAGTGTCTGAAGTTCACTGAGGGGACACTGACATCTCCAAGCTGGAGGAGAGGACAATCACGGGAGCGTTCTGTAACATGTGTTAGGTACCTTGGGAGAAACAGGGGAGGTGAGACATGGACCCTGCATGACAGCTGAAATGGGGCGACAGGATTAGCACTTGTTAAGAGGTAAGATAAGTAGATACAGCGAGTGCGTGAGCGCGCCAGACCCTCGGGGGAAGAAGGCCCGCGGCCAGGGGTGGTGTGGGTGATTGGTTCCATGGCATGTGTCAGAATGGCCATGCCGGGGGAAAACGTCAGTGAGGAACAAAGGCTGAGGACACAGCTGGAACAGATCTGTAGAGAGGGAATGTGTGGTCTTGGGCAGAAGGCCACCCCATATCTGAAACTCGGGGGTGACAAGTTTCCCATCCTAGAACTCAAGGAACGTGGCATTGGAGGCCTACCTCATCAAGCCGCACAGCTACGTGGGCCTGACCTGCACTGCCTTCCAGAGGAGGGAGGTAGGAGCGTCAGGGACACTGCCCGGCAACCCTGGCCAGAACACCTTGCCTGAGCCCGAGCCCCTGGCGGATCAGCAGCTCCGCTTCCGCTGCACCACCGGGAGGCCCAACGTTTCTCTGTCATCCTTCCACATCAAGGTGGGCACTGGGGGAGGAGGTGTGGGGCTGGAGACCAGAAGCTGCAGAGGGTGGTGCTGAGGGATGCAGGTGACTGGTGCAGAGGTGGGTATAAGAGGAAGTAAAAGGTGGGAGGTGGGGAAGAGGAAGACAGGAAGGGTGTGGGAGATATCAGAGCCCAGGAATGCCAAGTATCTCTGAGGAGCTCCTGTGTCCCCTCAGAACAGCGTGGCCCTGGCCTCCATCCAGCTGCCTCCCAGCCTGTTCTCAACCCTTCCGGCTGCCCTGGCTCCCCCAGGCCCCCCAGATTGCACCCTGCAGCTGCTGGTCTTCCGAAATGGCCGCCTTTTCCGCAGCCATGGCAACACTTCCCGCTCTGGAGCAGTTGGGCCTGGCAAGAGGCGTGGCGTGGCCACTCCGGTCATCTTTGCAGGAACTAGTAAGGGACTAACTCCCTGCACATTTCTGTCCCATGCCCCTTACCCTGCCTTTCCAACCTGTGAAGGAAGGGATTGATGGAGAAAAGGCTTAGGAGGACACGCTCTTATACCCCAGGTGTATCCCATTTCAAGGAGGCTGTAAGCACACAACTCCTTCCCTCTGCCTACTTCAAAACCTGTAGACTTCTTGTACTAGGACACATGGGCCTGAGGCAGACAAGCAACACCATAGGTGCCTCCTGATAGCTAGGTACTACCTTTTGTGTTAGAAGGAAAAAAACATGGAGGCCATGCATTGTTCTACAGGAACTGCTGCTTCCCTGAGTTGTGGAAAGCCTGAATAACACCTCAGGGCCACCCTAGCCAGAGGTTCACCAGGCTGCTGGACAGGCAGCCCTGGTGAGAAGTGTCCTAATAAGGCAAAAGAGCTTTGGCATTGTAGTCAAAGGTGGGACTGTTGAAGACGAGGGTGGGAGAAATACGCACACAGCAACTGGGTGGATCCCCTGCAGCCTCACGCCCCAGCTGCTTGTCTCAGAGAGGATCGCTCTTCCTCCCGGCCGCCCACACATGCCAGTCTTCTAGGACTCCTCCCACTCTCCAGGCTCTGCTTGTTCACCAGGCTGTCATCAGTGGATCTTACACTGTCACACTAGGTTCATTTGAAAATGCCACCACGCACATCAAGCCTCTATGGTTTCGCATCATAACATCTACCTGTTGCCATGCCTTTCTCAGCACCTGGAGGTGTTGCTGTCAGTACTCCCTTCTAGTACCTTCCTTCTTCTAGAATAGCCTCTTTCCAATCTGGGTGGAAACACTTGCTGAGTATCTGTCAGGTGCCAGTCTGTGTTGGGATGAAACACACCCATGCAGACAGCTGTGTCCTTGTCCTTGAAGAGCATACACATTTGCAGAGATGACTAAACAAGTCACTGTAAGCAAGCGGCAGTACAAGTTGCCTGGAGGGCAGTTATGAGGTTCAGCCGAACCTAGTCAGGGGCCAGGGAGGTCTTCCTTGAGAACTGAAAGATAAGTATCCCGACGAAGGGTCAGAGTCAGTGTTAGTAGCCACATGAGTTGACAGATGTGTGTGTGTGTGTTTCCGGGGTTGGTCTATGTGACCCGTGTTACAGGCATGTTCCCCTTCCCACCTTTCCTAATTCTTCTCTTAAACTCTCTTGCCTCCTCCATTCCTCCTTCCCAATGTGCCGTCTGTCCTCCTGACGTGACCTTTTTCTCTTTCCATGTTAGCACTGCAGCTCAAGTCCTCTCTCAGAGCACACATCGCCTCCCATTGGACATCTAGAGTAGGCTGTCCTCCCAGGCTTAGGCCTCCCACGTCCAAGTCCAACTCCATCCCCAGGCTAACAGTGTAACAGCCCCTGCTTAGCCCCCTGCTAGGCAGGTGTGTCCACGTGGACTTCCCTCTCCCTGCAGGTGGCTGTGGTGTGGGAAACCTGACTGAGCCCGTGGCTGTTTCACTGCGGCACTGGGCTGAGGGGGCCGACCCCATGGCAGCTTGGTGGAACCAGGAAGGGCCAGGGGGCTGGAGCTCCGAAGGCTGCCAGCTCCGCTCCAGCCAGCCCAATGTCAGCTCCCTGCATTGCCAGCACTTGGGCAATGTGGCTGTGCTCATGGTGGGTTTCATGGGGAGCGGAGAAGCAAGGGGACAAAATGTGTGGGAAGTGGGACTGAGGTACTCTGATCACTTGGAGCCACAGAGAAATACAGAAAGGACTTCGGCTTTATTAATCTCCATCCCTGTCAGGATGGGAAATGGCCCTCTGACCCCTCCCATGCCTCTTCATCTTTTAGGAGGCAGAGATGACTGATTCACTCCCAGCTCCTGTACCTCCTGAGACCCATGCTTTTGTTGTTGGTGTTTGAGACGGGGTCTCATGTAGCCTTGGTTGGTCATGAGGATGCTGAGGATGACCTTGAACTCCTTACCCTACTGTCTCTACCTCCCAAGTGCAGAGATTACAAGTGTGTACCACCATGCCTAGCTTGAGACCCAGATTTATAAAGGGGAGAAGCAATCTTGGAATATTTCCCGTCTCCCCCTCCCCTTCATGCCATCCCTTACCCAAACAACTTTTGCCCGTACTGAGGAAACCTGCAGCACTGCCACACAGCCTTTTCTCCTCACCACGGGGCATGTGAAAAGAAGTCTCCAGAAAGGACAGTAGGAAGGGGCACAGGCCAGTAGACTGTCAGTCAGTGTTCCCTGAGGCTGGCTTGCTGAGTGGTCATCCCGGCACATCTATCCATGCTTGCCTGGATGCTCTAAGCACTCAGGTACAGAACTAAAGCTCGGGAGGAGGGAAACTGGCGAGTCTGCTAAGTCCTCTTCCCTCTTCTTTCCTAGGAGCTGAGTGCTTTTTCCCGGGAGGCAGGGGGCTCCGGGGCTGGGCTGCATCCTGTCGTGTACCCCTGCACAGCCTTACTGCTGCTCTGCCTCTTCTCCACCATCATCACCTACATCCTTAACCACAGGTGGGAGTTCGCTCCGGGAAAGCAGGGCAAGGGAGGAAGGCAGCAGGTCTCACCATGGGCCGGCAGGAATTTCTTCCTCAGTCAGGTCCATATGAATTGCCAAGGCTCTGGGGTTGGAGGACACATTTTGGGAGATAAGACTGCCTTCATGTGACCTCATCACATTCACACACATGCCCAGATAATCTGCCTTGTCCTTTTGGCTCACCCAGTGGTCTAGAGATCCTGTGGGCCTAACACTGAGTTGGATATCCCGTTAATGAAAGCCTCTTTCTGGGCAGCTCCATCCATGTGTCCCGCAAGGGCTGGCACATGCTGCTGAATCTGTGTTTCCACATGGCCATGACCTCTGCCGTCTTTGCTGGGGGCATCACACTCACCAATTACCAAATGGTTTGCCAGGCGGTAAGAAGGGGCTAGGGGCTCCAAAATGAGCGACTTCAGCCTAGGCATAGAGTAGGAGGGTAGACAGCAAGAAAAAGGTCATGGGAATAGACCCCAGCTCCACTGTTCTCTGTGCCAGCCTTGGGGGGTACTGTGGAAAGCAACAGGAAGTGGTCAGAACCAAGTCTGAGAAAATGAGAGATGGAGCCTCAAAGGTGGAGGCTGGAGGAAGGACAATGGAGGAGAGGTCGTGGGCCAGCCACCTAGCAATGCCCGGATCCCAGAGAATTCTTGTGGTTAGAGGGAGCCCTGGGTGGAGGCAGAGAGGACAGCAGCAGGGCTGAGCAAGGCAAACACCTGGCCGATGGGCTGCGTAGAGAGCGCGAGCTGGGGTTGGGGCTGGAGACAGGGAGGCATGGGAACGTACCTGCTGCTGAGGTTCCAGGGTGGCCCGGTCAGCAGTGCAGTCCCCAAGTCTCAGTGCCTTGACCCTGCAGGTGGGCATCACTCTGCACTACTCTTCGTTGTCCACACTGCTTTGGATGGGGGTGAAGGCCCGAGTCCTTCACAAGGAGCTCACCTGGAGGGCACCCCCTCCACAAGAAGGGGATGCCACCCCACCTGGTCCCCGCCCCATGCTCCGGTAAGTGCTTTCTTATCGTCAGTTTTGTAACGGGAGGAGATTCATGGAAAGTGTAGCACAGCTCCTGGGGTGGGCGCAGGTCCCTTGGAGGGGGGGGGTTCACTCTCCAAAAACAAGAGGCAAGGCTGTCATTGTAGCCAGGTGACACAGGACCTGAGTGGGTACGTTGTGCTGGCTTCTCAGGCATGACAAGGGTAGGGAAGGCAGGTAACTCCACAGGACAGTGGGCAGGGATCCCAATAAAACTGACATGTCTGAGTCCTGCACAGTGTAAGGCTGGAGAGAACAGGTCTGGCTCCTGACCCTTGGAATTGTCTTGGCCAAGTTCTAGAGGGAGCAGCGCTGCTCTTTGGGGCCCCCGGTACATCCCTGGTTTAAAAGGAAAAACTCCAACAGATTGAGAGAATAAAGGAAGGGACAGCGACACCAAGTGGAAGGTTCTGTGCACCCGGTTCTCACTTCCAGTGCCCCATCCCTCTGACCTCCGAACCCAACACTCCCCAGGTTCTATTTGATTGCTGGAGGGATCCCCCTCATAATCTGTGGCATCACGGCTGCGGTCAACATCCACAACTACCGGGACCACAGTCCCTAGTGAGCACCACTCCCTCCTGTACCTATCGCCACTGCCTGCCCGCCCCAAATCTTTGCACTGGCCCTATGCCTGCTATTCCACCCAGCCAGGAAGCCCGTGCATGCTAAGCCAGCCCCTGCCTCTCTACTCCCCATATATCCCGTCTCACCCATCACCTCCGGAGCTCCCCCTTCCTCATCCACTGCCTCTGTCTCCCCTCAGCTGCTGGCTGGTGTGGCGTCCGAGCTTGGGTGCTTTCTACATCCCGGTGGCCTTGATCCTGCCTGTCACCTGGATCTACTTCCTGTGTTCAGGGCTGCACTTAAGGAGTCATCTGGCCCAGTGCCCAAAGGGCGGCAACAGCAGGCTGTCCCTGGAGCCAGGAGAAGAACTGAGGGGTCCCGCCAGGCTCCGGAGCAGCGGCGCCCTCCTGAGTGACTCGGGTTCCCTTCTGGCCGCGGGCAGCGCTGGCATGGGGCCGCCGGGGCCCCGGGAGCACGGGGACGGTCTGTATTCCCCGGCGGTGCAGCTGGGCGCGCTCGTGACCACGCACTTCCTCTACCTGGCCATGTGGGCCTGCGGGGCTCTGGCCGTGTCCCAGCGCTGGCTGCCCCGCGTGGTGTGCAGCTGTCTGTACGGGGCGGCCGCCTCGGCCCTGGGCCTCTTCGTCTTCGCGCACCACTGTGCCCGGCGCAGGGACGTCCGCGCCTCCTGGCGCGCCTGCTGTCCCCCGGCCGCCCCGGCCTCGCGAGCCCCGCCGCGGGCGCTGGCCCCGGCTCCGGAGGACGGCTCCGCAGCGCCGGGCGAGGGCCCCGCCTCCCTCACGTCCTCCCCCGGCGGCGGCAGCAGCAGCGGCCGCGGGCCGCCCGGGGCCCCCTGCAAACTCACCAACCTGCAGCTGGCCCAGAGCCAGGCGTGCGAGGCCGGGCTGGCGGCCCGAGAGAACGGAGAACCGGACTCCACGGGCTCCCGGGGCAGCCTCGCCGCCCGCCACGCCAACAACCTGCACCACGGGCGCCGCGCGCACAAGGCCCGGGCCAAGGGCGCCCGCGCCGGGGAGGCGGGCGGCCGGAGCCCGCTCAGGGCCCTGCGCGCGGGGCCGGCGGCCGGCGCGCCCGAGCTGCTGTCCAGCGAGAGCGGCAGCCTGCGCCACAGCCCGTCCGACAGCTACCTGGGCAGCAGCCGCAACAGCCCCGGCGCCGGCCTCCCGTTCGACGGCGAGCCCGTGCTCACGCCGTCGGAGGGCAGCGACGCCAGCGCCGCCCCGTTCCCCGAGGCCGGGCGGCCCGGGCCGCGCTGCAGCGCCAGCCGCGACAACCTCAGGGGCGGCGCGCTGGAGAAGGAGAGCAAGCGCCGCTCGTACCCGCTCAACACCGCCAGCCTCAACGGTGCCCCCAAGGGGGGAAGGTATGAGGACGCCGGCGGGACCGGGGCAGAGGCCGCGGGAGGCTGCTCCATGAAAACTGGCCTCTGGAAAAGCGAGACTACCGTCTAGGGCGAGGACTGCCCGGGCACTCGTTACCCCAGCTCCTCCCGGGCCGGGGCCGGGCCATCAGAGACGTCTCGTGGGACGTCGCTTGGCTTGGGGTGGCCTTCCTGATGTCAGGCTGCTCCTGGGCTCACCGGCTCTAAGTCCTGAGGCTGGGGAAAGAGCAGGCGGAGGTTTGCCACGTGCCTGGAGGGTCACCCTTCTGCAGTAGGGACAATCTCAGAAATAGCTCAAACCGGGTTTGACGGCCAGGTTCTTGGTCTGCGGGGTGATCCGTTAATGGAGTGGAAGGGCCCAGCCCCAGGAGGGCTCAGGAAAACACATGAGGAGAGGAGCCCGAGAATCCAGTTCACTGCCTAGATCCCAGCCCTGCCCCAGAGGGAGTCATCATAGATGAGCCAGGTGCCAGGCCCAGTGGGAGTAGCAGGTGCTGCCTTTCAGGTTAACTATGCAAGAGGAGTCCTGTGGGAGGTGAGCAGGTGAGGCAGACATCCCCAGTGCAGCGGTATACAAACCCTACAGCAGTATTCAGAAGAAAGCTTGAGCCCAACAAACTGATGCTGTAGGGTCGACTTGAGCAAAGAAGGGAGTGGATACTTGGCTTAGGCTCAAGCCTGTAAACAATGCTAACAGTGGCTCCGCCACAGGCCATAGGTGTCCAAGCACTGTTCAATTACAAGGCATCTGGTTTCAGCTTTCCACTACATTGGGGAAAGAATGCCTCAGTGGGCTTTATGGGAACCATACCAATCTGATTTCTAACTCGACAGTAAGGAGGAGCCTCCAAAGTGTCAGTTTTCCAAGTCGGAAGTGAACCAAACCCCGAGGCAGCAGCTAGGGTCCCTGCTGCTCGAGGGTCTGTGACTTTTCTTCTAAAATTGCAGTGTCCAACTTTCCCAAACTACAGTGCAATCACCAGGCTTCTACCACAGGACCACCTGGAAGTAGAGGGAACCCTGGGCTTTGTGAAGAGCAATAGGGAACCCTGATGTGGCTCAGGTCCCCCCTCCCTCAGTGTCCCCTAGATGTGGTCAAGTGGAAAGGACATGAAGGAGGGGAGGAACCCATGCTCCCTGAGATGGGTCCTGTTATTTATGCTTGCTGCACAAGACGATAGTAGAAGAAAAAGCTTTGTATTCTTTTCCACATACGCTGGCTGCTGTTTACACACCCTGCCAATGCCTTAGCACTGGAAAGCTTTTTGCAATACGCTGGGGAAAGGGGAGGGAGGGAATGAAAAGTGCCAAAGAAAACATGTTTTTAAAAGCTTGGGTTTTATACAATAGAATGTTTTCTAGCAGATGCCTCTTGTTTTAATATATTAAAATTAAAGCCCTTTGAGCTGTATGTAACTGTAGTCCACACAAACGCTGCTTTTGTTAATGAGGTCGAGGGTTGCAAGATACAAACTCACTAGTGCCTATAACAAAGGGCGCAGAATTCCTCAGCTTCTGCTCTTCTGTGGGTTGGCACCATTAGGATGCCAGCTGCTTCCTAAGCACTGTTTAATTAAACCAGGCCAAAAGGGTGCCTGCATTTCCCTCAACAATCTTAGGAAGAAAGGCATAGTACAGAATACAGACAAGTAACTTGCTCCCGTGCACCAAGGGACATGACCCTCCCAACAAGTCTCCCTGCACTCCCAATTTCTACCTTAGGACCTAGGTCCAACTGACTGCAGGGCCACTTCTGGTTCCTTAAAACAAGAACAGCAATATCCAAAGGGTCACATGCACTTAGTCCCTGGCCTGTAGTAGGCCTATTAAGCTACAGTTAAGCCAAATGCCCCTAATGAGTGCATCAAGAAGGGTTGGGGACACTTATGGCAGCCTGGGCCTTCTCAAAGTCCCTAATTTCTTGAGGGGTACGCAAATACTGTTCTATTTCACTATCAGAAATGTCCTCATCTCCTGTTACTGTGGAGACAGGGGGTGTAGGCTGGATCTGCTTTGGGGATTTCAACATGCAGGGTGGGAGGAGAAGGGAAGGACTGGCTGGTCGCTTCCCCTTGGGCAAACTGAAGGAGTCAAGCCCCACCTCTTCTCCCTGTCCTTGCTCCTCTTCTCCCTGGCCTTGCTCTGGTGTCTTCTCCTGGGCTTCCAGTTCTGCAGTTCCATCTCGAAAAGCCATGCGAAGCAGCATGTGGCGGTGCTTGAGCAGGTCACCAATGTGCTTTACTACAGACCGCTTATCGAGTTTCAAAACCTGCAACCAGGCCAGCCGCTTAGCCATCTGCAACAGAATACCCAGTAGTTCCTGGAGACGGGACACAGCAGGGTAGGGCAGGTCCACATTTGCCAATTTACAGAATCGAGCAAGGGAACATGTTAGTCGATCAGAAGGCCGCAGAGACTGCCACGCCAGGAAGGTGGCTGCAGTGACGACAGGCAAGGGATGGCGCCCGGTCACCAGCCACGCCTCATTTGCCAGCTCCACCAACTGCAAGGTTCGAGAAAGCATCTTCTCTTGGTCTTCTATGTACTTGGCTGGCACTGACGGGGAAGCGTGGAACAGTCTGAAGCTGAAACAACCAAAAGGAAAGTCAGGTCAATGACAGGCTGCTCTTGCAAGATGAGGAAGGGCAGCCCACTATACATGAGGAAGCTGTTCTGCCCTGGGGACACTCAAGTTCACTGGGGAGCAGGTTCAAAGCATTGAGATAAACCTGGCAGGTGTTTTGCTTGAAGGGCAGAAGCAAGCAGCAGTGTACTAACGTCAGTGAGCACCTCCCTGCCAGCGGCGATAGTAAATGTAGAATAAGGAGCACTTATTCTACATTTATTAAAGCTGAAAGCTTGCCCTTGTCCACCATAACCAAGCTTCAACAATCACTGGTTTTTTTTCCGACAGTGACTCACTATGTAGCCCACACTGGCCTGCAACTCCTGATCGTCCTGTCTCAGGTTTCCTAGTGCTGGGATTAAGGGTGTGTATGCTACCACACCTGGCCAGCCATTGCATTTCTTTAAGTATACCAGTTGGGCTATATATGGTCGTGCTTGCTTGTAATCCCAGCACTAGGAAGATGAAGGAGTTCAAGGCCAGTTTTTAACCTTGTTCTTCCATTAATTAATATCCTTTCAGCTCCATTTGTAAGTAATCCTACTAAAGCAGGGCTGCTGCACTCAGCAAGACACACAGCTCCTGCCATGCAACTCAGCAGCCCTATGCTAAGGCTGGCAACTAATTTTCTACATCACACAGTGCTGTGAAGGAAAAGGAATTTGAAAAGTATAGCATTCTGGAAACATACAGTGTTGTCAATCTTGTCAGTGGTAGGCACAGGATAGGAAGAATACTTTCCTCCCACATCCTCTGATAAAACCAGCCACACAGGTTGGGCGTGGTGGTGTGTGCCTTTAATCCCAGCACTGGGAAGAGGCAGAGGTAGAAGGATCGCAAAAAAAAAAAAGAAAACAAAGCCACAGGCGAAAGCATGCATCTATCAGAATACATCTATGTCAGTGTCTCTTAGGTAGGTACCTGCTACAGTAGGTCTTCACCAAGTCAGCCAAACACAGAGATGGCACATCCAGCCCCAGCAGCTTCACAATCTGCATGTAGGTGCCAGAAAACACATCCAGATCTGCATATAGTAGGGTGCAGATTGCTCCCATGGTTAGGGGCCAGTTATGCTGCCGGCAGGTGATCAAAACACAGCATCCTACCAGCACTTCCTTCTTCTGCAGCCTAGCAGCACGGATGCCAGACAGCCGGTATGCTTTTTGGTAATAGGCAATTGCTGTGTCTTCAAATGAAGGTGGCAACTTCAGAACTCGACAAAGGTCTTTCACTCGGCAAAGACCTAGGAAAAGCCACAACAAGTACAGGGGTCAAAGCAAGTACGGATAGCTACTAGCAAGTTCTGCTAGGATTTAATTGTATTTTGCTGAATTTATCACAGATATTAAATGCACATATAACTTGCTTCTCTGTATAACAGGAGTTTTGGTGTAGTTACTTGTTTTGTGGTGCTGAGGCTCAACTCAAGTCCTCAGGCATGCTAGGCAAGCTCTTTTAATACTGAGCTACACACCTAACCCCAGCATAGCTATTCTAAAGATGCATTTGTAGAAAGAGGTCACATTCACCCCACCACTTTTTTGGAGGCTGATTCGTTTCATGGCAAAACCAATTTTTTTTTTTTTAATTTAGCACTGGAGATTGGTCTCACATAAGCTAAACACACACTCTACCACCAAGCTACTCCCTAGCTCACCCAGGCTCTTTGAGGCTACCTTAGATTTTATGCAGACCTAAACCTTATACTGAATTGCTACAACTATCAGAACCATCTCCCAACATTTACTTCTTTTCTTTCTGGTTTCTGAGACAGGGTCACTCAGTAGTACAAACTGGTCTCAAACACTCCACCCTCCTGTCTACACCTCCTGAGTGCTGGGATTACAGGTATGCACCACCATGTGCAGCTCCTCTAGCTTTTATTTCTAATTACTGATCTTTTCTAATCTACCTTATACCAATACATTTGGAACAAGGAAAGCACACAAATGGACTAGGCTGTCGACATAATTTTCATTCTTTAAATTTTTATTTATTTATTATTAGAAAGAGAATGGGCATGCTGTGGCCTCTTGCTGCTGTAAATGAACTCCAGACACATGTACTTTGTGCATCTTGCCTTATGTAGGTACTGGGGAATTGAACCCAGGCTGTCAGGCTTTGTGAGCAAGTGCCTTTAACTGCTGAGCCATCCCTCCAGCCCCCATAATTTTGTTTAAAGCCACCGTGTAGTAAAAAGTTTCTTCTCACCTCGTTGCTGGCTGCGACTAACTTGTTCATTTTCCCCAGTGCTTCGGGAATATGTTACTTCTGTAAGATAATAAACAAACAGAACACTTAACATTTATCCTTCAACCCCCTGCCCTCCCACCACACAAGTCATTGGGAGAGAGAGAAAGAGAAAGGGAGAGGTATTATTACGCATCTGCTCCCTATCTTACAGACGATACTCCATTCATATAAAGGCCTTCTCTCCTCCCTCTTCTCCTCTCCCCTCTGTGGTACTAAGGACTGAACATGAAGGGCAAGGGCACGGTCACTGAGCTACATCCCCAGCACCCATCTGGTAGGTTACCCATGGCCAACACATATATAGAGGAAGATCAGGACTGCACTAAAGAAGCTCCAATTACTCCAAACTTCTCCTGTACAACTGGTCAGGGGCTAGGGCACAGTAGAGGAAAAAAGAGTGAGTTTTTTTTTTTTGTCTTGCCAGGCTAAAAACTTTGGATACTGGTATTATAATCCTAAAGAATCCACAATTCCTCAACACTGACCAGCCCGAGCAATATGAGGGGAACATTTTCTGCTTCGCTTACTGACCACTTACTATATGCCAGGCCACCGCACTAAGCATTGGGAAAACCGAATGAACGGCAGTCCGCGACCTCATTTGTTTACTTTAGGCGGGATCCTTCCATATTTAACTGTGCGCTTGAGCAGGAAGAGCAGCGAGAGGAATCTAGTTTTAAGGACCGAGAAAGGGCAGACACAGGTTACCTCTGAGGTTGCCCTCGTCACTGAAGGTGGTGGTAAGGACCCCTTCGGTGACCACGCAGCCGCAATCGGAGCACACCAGCTGGTTCTGAGAATAGTGCGAGTCTTCCACGAGCTCGGAAGAGCCACAGTCGGGGCAGCTTCCGCCCGGCATCTCACCATTTACCCAGCGCCGTCGTAGCCTTCCGGTGCCCACTCCTAAAAACGCAGCGGAGCCGTAGCAGGAACTAGGAGGGACCCCTATAAGGCATGCACCTCGCGCTCTTCCGGCCAGCTGGACAACCAGCGCTTATGAGTGGTTACGTCCGCCGCGCGGCTGCGTGCCGTGTGATCTTCTCTTATAGGCTCGAGTAGAAACAAGCGCTAGGAAGAGAGGTTCCGGCCTGAACTGAGTCTCAGGTTATCTCCTGCCTCAGACCATCCTTGGAGTTGAATTTGGGTCATCTTGCTACCTAAATGGACACATATCACAGACAGGAATAAATTGGTGATGTGTGTATGTATGTATGTATGTATGTATGTATGTATGTATGTATGTTACAGGTTATTGGTTTGTAGCCCAGGCTGGCCTAGAATTCGTAATCTTTCTGCCTCTGCCTCTGCCTTCTTAGTGATGGGATCACAAAGCATATGTTTCCGTACCTGGTCCATCCTCTTCTTTTGTTATTTTTTTTTTTTTCGAGGTAGATTCTCACTCTATACCAGGCTGACTTGGAACTCACTCAGTCCCAAGGCCTAGGACTCACAGCGGCCCTCCTACCTCTGCCTCCCGAGTGCTGGGATTAAAGGCATGCACCACCATGCCCGGTATAAGCATTTTTATTTATTTGCAAGTAGAGAAAGAATGACTGAATATGCCAGGGCCTCCTTCCATTGCAAATGAACTCCAGATGCATGAGCCATCCTGTGCATCTGGCATTACGTGGGTACTGGGGATTCAAACCCTGGCCACCAGAGATTACAAGCAAGTGCCTTTAACCACTGAGCTATATCTTCAGCCCTTCCATCCTCTTTTTAAAATGCTAAAGAATTGCAGTTTCTCTCTCTCTCTCTCTCTCGCTGTCTGTGGTAAAGAATATTGATTTCAGCCACAATAGAAAGTACATCACTAGAGGCAAGAGGGCAGTAAATTGTGTTATTTCCAGAGCTGCTTCCCCAGCAAGTTGTTTCCTCTCTTTGAAGGTGGTTTTTCTTAACTTTAAAATGAGGGAGCTTAATTGAAATCTGTTGTGCCAAATGTAGATGCCTTCAGAGACCTGGCATCTTTGGATGAAAGAATAAGGAGTAGTGAGGCTTTTGGCAAACTGGGGGAATCCTAGCAGATTTTCATGTAATGAAAACTTTGAGCTCTAAATTGGGCGTGACGATACACGCTTGTAATCCCAGAATTTGAAAGTTGGAGGCAGAAGGATCAGAAGCTAGAGGCCAACCTGCCCTATATGAGACTGTCTGAAAACACCAAAATAATAGCAATAATAATAATGCATAACTTAATTAAATAAAACTTTGACCTTTAAGACTATCCAAAATTCTGACTCCAGAGTTATTAGCTTGGTATAGATCAACGAATCTTTAGTAAAATTTTGCCTCCACTGAGGCTATTATAGAAACCAAGTTACAAAGTAGAAATGTTCTATGATTTGTTTTTAAAATATAATATTTATTCACTGGTGATGTTGAAAAGGTTCACGTCAGACTTAGTTCCCTAAACCTGCCCAGCAAAGTCCTGGTATAAGATAAAAGGGAGTCATGATGTTGGTGATTACTTCTTGCTCCTTTTTTTTTTTTTTTTCTTTCATTTTTTTGAGGTAGGGTTTCACTCTAGCTCAGGCTGACCTGGAGTTCACTATATAGTCTCGGGTGGCCTTGAACTCATGGTATCCTCCTACCTCTGCCTCCCAAGTGCTGGGATTAAAGGCGTGTACCACTATGCCTGGCTACTTCTTGTTCCCTAGACTCAGCAGATGACCATCTTCTGAACTGAGATGGAATCTGATGCCAAGGAGGAAATTGTAAATGCGTTTTTAGTACTTTTCCCTTTTAAAAAGTGAAAACAAACCCTCACACATTTTCGAAAACTAGTTCTGAAAATGTGGTGGAACAGAAACAAGTAGTGAAAATGATATTTTAGGTGTTGAGTTTAACCCACTTAGTGCTCATCACAACTGTACCTTTCAAACGTGTGGCCAGGGTGACAAGTCCAGTCAGGCTACCATGACCATTAGGATTTGGAAAGGTATCCCAGGAATCTCCCGTCAGAAAGTGGCGTTGAGATCCAGAGATTTTTATTTTGCTGGTGTAGATAGGCATGTACTAAATGTATTTTTGCATTTTTAAAACAGTTTTTCAACAAATGTAATATACGAGTTTACTTAAAGATACATGGACAGAGCCTAATGCTGCTGCACTGTTTGTTGATGAAAAATGTAATGTGCTAAGGATGAAAATGCAACTTGTAGAACCAAAGGAATTAGTTTCTGGTGGTATTTCAAATTGTTCTCTGAACAGGAATTTTCTTTTCTTTCTTTCTTTCTTTTTTTTTTTCTTTTCTTTTTTTTTTTTGGTTTTTTGAGGTAGGGTCTCACTCTAGCCCAGGCTGACCTGGAACTCACTATGTAGTCTCAGGGTGGCCTTGAACTCATGGCGATCCTCTTACCTCTGCCTCCCAAGTGCTGGGATTAAAGGTGTGCGCCATCACGCCCAACTGAACAGGAATTTTTATTTTTTATTTATTTATTATTTTCAGATTTTTATTAACAACTTCCATGATTATAAAAACTATCCCATGGTAATACCCTCCCTCCCCCCACTTTCCCCTTTGAAACTCCATTCTAAGAATTTTTTTTCTTAATTTTTATTAACATTTTCCATGATTATAAAAAATATCCCATGGTGCTACCCTCCCTCCCCCCACTTTCCCTTTGAAATTCCATTCTCCATCATATCCCCTCCCCATCTCAATCAGTCTCTCTTTCATATTGATGTCATGATCTTTTCCTTCTCTTATGATGGTCTTGTGTAGGTAGTGTCAGGCACTATGAGGTCATGGATATCCAGGCCATTTTATGTCTGGAGGGAGGACGTTGTAAGGAGTCCTACCCTTCCTTTGGCTCTTACATTCTTTCTGCCACCTGTTCCGCATTAGACCCTGAGCCTTGGAAGGTGTGAATGAGATGTTACTCAGTACTCCAGTCACTTCTTTCCAGCACTATGATACCTTCTGAGTCCTCCCAAGGTCACTGCCATCTGAAAAGATAAGATTCTCTACCCAAAGTGAGAGTAGCATTAATATAAGGGTATAAATATTAAGAGAAGTGCTTACTGGGCAGTCTGATAAACATAGTATATACATTTTTCCAGACATCAGCAGATGTTACACCCCTCCCCTGTTTTAAGTTTTCAGTATCAGGGATGTATTCCCCCCTGTGGAGCGGGCCTCCAGTCCAATTGGAGGGCAGTTGGTTTTCACCATGACAGACGTGCCACTATTGCACCCGTTGGCTCATTTGGCCTGGCTGGCCAATTATTAGGCTTGCAGTGCATTCTAGGAATTTTTAAACAATACTCATTTTGACAAAATGAAAGTCAGTTCTTGAGATTTGTGCTAATCACAAAAGGATGAATCCAAACGCACCTTGTAATTTCATATTGAATTATTAAAATTAGCTTAATGGGTTATTGGTCTAATAAAAGATGCTAGTATGTATTGGTTAGAATACATCTATTTCACATTTTAAAATAATCCGTACACTACATAATTTTCTTTTATTTCAACTTGGAGTCTAGTTGCTTTGCCAAATAAATGTATTATTTTCATAATGCAATAAAATATAAATTAGAATGTCAAAAATAAATAAATAATATTTATTAACACAGAGAGAAAGAATATGGGCATGGTAGGGCCTCCTGCCACTGCAAATGAACTCCAAACACATGCATCGCTTTGTGCATATGACTTTATGTAGGCACTGGAAATTTGGACCTGGGCTCACAGACTTTCAAGCAAGCGCTTTTAACCACTGAACCTTCCATCTCTCCAGCCCCTGCCATGGTCTTTTTGTTGTTGTTTGTTTGAAGGCAGGGTCTCACTCTAGCCCAGACTGATCTGGAACTCACTCTGTAGGCCAGGCTGGCCTCGAACTCATGATGGGATTATAGGCATGAGCCACCACCCCGGCTTGTGCTATGGTGTTTTTGTTTCCAAGGTAGGGTTCTCACTCTGCCTCAGGCTGGTCTGGAGTTTAAGGCCAACCTGGGCTATATAGTAAGTTCTAGGACATCCTGGGCTAGAGTGAGATTCAGAAAAAAAAACAAAAACCAAAAAAGAGGGCTGGGGAGATGGTTTAGTGGTTAAAAGTGTTGCTTGTGAAGCCTGCTGGTCCAGGTTTGATTCTCCAAGTACCCATGTAAAGCCAGAAGCACAAAGTGGAGCATGCATCTGGAATTTGTTTGCAGCAGCAGGAGGCCCTGGTACACTCATATACATTCTCTCTCTCTCTCTCTTTCTTTCTGTGTGTGTGTGTTCAGAAATAAGTAAATAAAGATATTTTTAACAAAAAAAGAAGAAAAGAAATTCCTGTTCTTTATTAATTACCTACTCTTGAGTATTCTGTAATAATGGCACAGATTAGGATACGTTGGCTGAGTATGGTGGTGCACACCTTTAATTCCAGCACTTGGGAGGCAGAGGTAGGAGGATCACCATGAGTTCGAGGTCACCCTGAAACTACGTAGTGAATTCCAGGTCAGCCTGGACTAGAGTTAGACCCAACCCCGAAAAACTAAAAAAATAAAACCAAAAAACAGATATATTGTGTATGACATATACATTTTAATATAAATTAAATGACCACAAGGAGTGTGTCTTGTGTTTGGGTTTATTCATTTATTTATTTGATAAGTTCATACATCTATATAATGTATTTTGCTCATATTTACCCCCATTACTCTCCTTTATCCTTCTCCCACTCCTGTTGATCCTCTTCCTACTCTCAACTACACCCTCTTCTACTTTCATGTCGTGTGTCTGTGTGTGTGTGTGTGTGTGATCCAAGGAGTGTAATTAGGGCTGCCTACCTGAGCATGATGGGCAAGGGGTAATTTACCAGCATATGGGCAACTTACCAATGACTACACAACTGAAGGGAAATTTCTCCTCAGAGAGAAGGAGGAGCCATGAGGTCAGCCATGAACTTGCTTCCTGAGGATAATCTTAATCTTAATCTGTTTACATTCACCCCGAAAGTGCTGGGATTATGGCTGGAGAGATTGCTCAGTGGTTAAGGCACTTGCTTGCAAAACCTAATGACTCGAGTTCAACTCCCCATGTAAAGCCAGATGCACAAAGTGGTGCATGCATCAAGAGTTCATTTGCAGTGGCTAGAGACCCTGGTGCACCACACTCTCTCTGCTCGCAAATAAATAAATAAATAAATATCTTTAAAAAATGGAAAGTGGAGCTGGAGAGATGGCTTAGCCATTAAGGTGTTTGCCTGCAAAGACAAAAGACCCAGGTTCAACTCCCCAGGACCCACATAAGCCAGATGGGACACATGCATCTGGAGTTTGTTTGCAGTAGCTGGAGGCCCTGAATGCCATTCTCTCTCTCTCTCTCTCTCTCTTTTTTTTTTTTTTTTTTCGAGGTAGGGTCTCACTCTAGCCCAGGCTGACCTGGAATTCACTATGGAGTCTCAGGGTGGCCTCGAACTCACGGCGATCCTCCTATCTCTGCCTCCCGAGTGCTGAGATTAAAGGCATGTGCCACCTCGCCTGGCTGTGAATGCCATTCTCTATCTATCTGCCTCTTTCTCTCTCCTTCTCTCTCTCTCTCAAATAAACAAACCTAAAATAATTCTAGAGTAGAGGCTGGCAAACTTTTTCTGTACAAGCCAGACAGTAAATATTTTGTTTTTCAAGGACAAATAGGACTGTGCTATAACTAGCTGAACCTGCTATTGTAAAGTCAGAATAACCACAGGCAGTACATAACATATGAGCATTATATTACAAAAACAAATGAGCATGGCTATGCCCCAGTAAAATTTGATCTATGGACACTGAAATTTGAATTTCATGTAATTCTTTTGCTATGGAAAGCTATCATTTTGATTTTTTAAAAGTATTTTTGAAATTTATTTATTAGAGAGAGAGAGAGAGAGAATGGGTGCACCAAGGTGTCTAGCCACTGAAAATGAGCTCCAGACGCACCACCATGTGCTTCTGGCTTATGTGGGGCCTGGAGAATTGAACCTGGGTTCTTAGGCTTCCTAGGCAAGCACCTTAACCACTAAGCCATCTGTCCAGACCATTTTGATTTTTTTTTGGAAAGTTTTTTTTTTTTTTTTAATTAGAAAAAGAAACAGAGAGAGGAAGAGGAGGCAGTGGAGTATGGGTGTTCCTGGGCCTCCTGCCAATGAAAATGAACTCCAGAGACATGTACCACTTTGTACATCTGGCTTTATGTGGGTACTGGGGAGTTGAACTCAGGCCATCAGGGTTTGTAAGCAAGTGCCTTAACCACTTACCCAGCTTTCCAGCCCCTCATTTTGATTTTTTGTTTTGCTTTTGAGGTAGGGTCTCACTTTAGTCCAGGCTGACCTGGAACTCACTCTGTAGTTCCAGGCTGCCCTCAAAGTCACAGTAATCCTCCTACCTCTACTTCCCAAGTGTTGCCCAGCTCATTTTTAATTTTTATTCACTAATGTACAAGTTTCTTCAGCTTGAAAGCTATTCAAACACAGGTGGAAAGCCTAGGTTGCTGACCCCTTTCTAGATCTCTAAGTCAGGTAGGTTAGGAGGCTAAATACTAACTTTAAAAAAATTTTTTTTGTTTGTTTATTTTTATTTATTTGAGAGAGAGAGAGAGGCAGAGAGCAAGAGAGAGAATGGGCACGCCAGGGCTTCCAGCCACTGCAAACGAACTCCAGATGTGTGCGCCCCCTTGTGCATCTGGCTAACGTGGGTCCTGGGGAATGGAGCCTCGAACCGGGGTCCATAGGCTTCACAGGCAAGCGCTTAACCGCTAAGCCATCTCTCCAGCCCCTAACTTTAAAAAAAAAAATTTTTTTTTAAATAGGAGATAGGGGGAGACAGGGAGTGTCAATATTTTCCCTAAACTGGTCCCAAATGCCTGGGCTGCAGCAGTCCTCTTGCCTCAGGAATACTGGGCTCTTGCTGCGTAGCTGTGACTATAGTCCCAGGCTACCATTCCCAGCTAACTCCTTACTTGGCTACTCAGGTATGACTTAGGCAAACTAAATTTCTAATACCTTCTCTTTTTTATTTTATTATCATTATTATTGTTTTGTTTTGTTTTTCGAGGTAGGTTCTCACTCTGGTTCAGGCTGACCTGAAATTCATTATGTAGCCTCAGGGTGGCCTCGGACTCATGGTGAGCCTCCTATCTCTGCCTCCCAAGTGCTGGGATTAAAGCATGTGTCACCACACCCGGCCAAGTTCTAATACTTTCTAAATCTAATCCTTGTCACTATCTATCTTGACAAGAATTAGAAATAGTGGTCTAGTCCTTAGTGCGTGGAAGGCCTTCCTTGTGCAGTTAAGGCTTAGCCTGAAGGCAGCACTTAAAATACAAGGGCAGAAGCAGATTTTTCTCAACACTGAGGTGACTCTTTCCTGAGCTCAGGATACAGGTTTCTGTGTGACATAATAGAGACTCAGAAGGCTGTGGACATTTATTCTCAAGAGTTTTTTGCTGGGTGTGGTGGCGCACACCTTTAATCCCAGCAGAGGTAGGAGGATTGCCAAGAGTTCAAGGCCACCCTGAGACTACATAGTGAATTCCAGGTCAGCCTGAGCTAGAGAGTGAGACCCTACCTTGAAAAACCAAAAAACAAACAACAAAAAATATTTTTTGTCTTGGGAGATGCAGGGCAAACTCAGCCAGTTTGAGTCAGAAGTGATAGCTCGCGCTATCCTGGAATGAAGGAACCAGAAACGAAGCCCCAGGCACAGGATCCATTTGTTCAGACTTTGGGCAAAACTTAAGGGCTATTAGTCTCTGAGCTCCCCCCACCCCGCCCTCCCAACCAGGGGTTATGCTAAGAAGGCTGCCAGGTATGGAAATTGAGAATACCTGAGTGCTGGCCGACAGACACCTCCACAAGGCCCTCCTCTCACTGAGCAATGGCCCCTTCCCAAGGGAATGAAAGCTCCTCAGATGCCATTTTCTCCCTTTCTGTTCCCCTTTTTTTTTTCTAATTATTTTTATTAATTTGACAGAGAGAGAGAGAGAGAGAGAGAATGGGTATGCCAGGGCCTCCAGCCATTGCAAACGAACTCCAGATGCGTGCATCCCCCTTGTGCATCTGGCTAATGTGGGTCCTGGGGAATCGAACCTGAGTCCTTTGGCTTTGCGCCAAGTGCCTTAACCACTAAGCAACCCCTCCAGCCCCGGACCCCTTTCTTGAAAGTGCATGCCTATGTTCTGCATCTCTCCCTGTGCTGTCCTTGCCTCAGCCTCTCTGTTCTTACACAGGCATCCTCTTTGTCTCCCTTTCCCCAGCTCAGATCTGTCTTCCCTAATCCTGGAGTTCTCATACACCTGCCGGGCTGTGCCGGTGACACGGGGCAAGCCACAGCTGTCAACACTACTTCCTTAGCTAGCAGCAGCTGCCAACACCTGCACACCCACTCACGCCAGTGACGGGCACTGCTGTGGTAGGCTTTGGCAGTGGCTGGGTTCTTGGCAGCTGTGGTCCTTTTACCTCTTTCTTAAACCTTACCACATCGAGCTGCTAATAAAGGATTTTTCTGCACAATAAATTGTGCCCCAGAACCTCTGTTCAAACCTCTAACAGGTTGAGGGGTTGGTGAAAGATGGGGAAAAACCTTGTAAATGACAATTTGTCCACAGGTGGAAGGAAGGCAGGGTGCCCTCCCCCAAGTTCTCTTGTTGGCCCAGAAGAGTCTGTCATAACCTAAGCCAGAAGGGACCCGGGCCATCTTCATAGACACCACAGCTCTTCTGTGTTGAGGGTGTGTTAGTTGGGGTACTATCTCTCTCCATACTTAGCAGTCTCCGTTGAAGGGTCTACATTGTTGCAAACAAACTAAAGGCAGATTCAAAACAGGATGTTCTGCGTGACTGTTAGATTGCCTTGGCAGGGAGAAAACACCTGGGTAATCAACTTAAAGGTAGACATAGCTTCAGAAGTTTCGGTCTGAGTTCACTGGCTCTGATGTTCCTGAGCTTGTGCTGAGGCAGCATACCATGGCTGGAGCATGTGGTGGGGCAAAGCTGATCCCTTTGAGGTAGCCGGGACACAGACAGAAGGGTAGGGTTTCTATGGCACCCTCGAGTACATCCACACTGGCCTACATTATTTTCACTAGATCTCTCTCCTAGAGGTTCTATCACTTCAATAATACCATGGGCTGGCAAGAAGCCTTTAATATATAGGGACTTTGGGGAACATTTGAATTACCTCTCTTCCTTAAAAAAAAAAAAATGCAAAGCCTAATGACCACAGTTTGACTCCCCACTGCCCATGTAAAACCAGATGCACAAACTGGTACATGCATCTGGAGTTCGTTTGCAGTGCTAGAAGGCCCCAGCACACCCACTCTCTTCTTGCAAATACAAAAAGTATTTTAAAAATTAATCTTTTGGGACTGGAGATATGGCTTAATGGTTAAGGTGCTTGCCTGCAAAGCCAAAGGACCTATGTTCAGCATGTCTGGAGTTCGATTACAGTGGCTAGAGGCCCTGATGTGCCAATTCTCTTTGTCTCTCTCTTGCATTTTTTTTAAGGTCAATTTGTTGGGCTTGCCTCAAAAAATAAAATTAGGATTTTCTGGGCTGGAGAGATGGCTGTCAGTTTAAGTGCTTACCTGTGAAGCCTAAGGACCCTAGTTTGAGGCTCAATTCTCCAGGACCCACGGTAAACCAGATGCACAAGGTAGTACATGCATCTGGAGTTCGTTTGCAGTGGCTGTAGGCCCTGGCACACCCATCCTCTGTCTGCCTCTTTCTTTCTGTCACTCTCAAATAAATAAAAATAATTTTTTAAATTAAAAAAGTATTATTATTTTTGGTTTTTTGAGATAGGGTCTCGTCCTGGATTTCACTATGTAGTTTCAGGCCTCAAACTCACATCGATGCCTCCCAAGTGCTGGGATTAAGGGTGTGCACCAACACACCTGTTTTTTCTTTTTTTAAATTTTTGAGTGAGGGTCTCATATAACTCAGGCGGGCCTCAAATCTGCTATGTAGCCAAGTGACCTTGAATTTCTGATCCCACCCTAGTCACCTCCAGATTGCTGGGATTATAGTTGTGCTCCACTATGCCTTGTTTAAGTGGTGCTGGGGTTGAATGTTTACTGCTCTTCCACAGTGTGACAGTTCAAGGTCAGCGAAGGACCCAAGGCCTTCTTGATGAGATGGGCAGATAATCGGTGAGCCACTTAGCCTTGCGGGTTGATTCCTTTCAAGCTCAGAATTCCAGATCATGAAGTTTCCTGTTATACACCTTATAACCATTTCCCTTTTCTCTTTCTTCTTTTCTTTCCCTGTGTAGCACTGGCTGGCCTCGAACTCCTGATGCTCTTGCCTACACTTTCCTACCAGCATGTGTCACAACCAGAGTCCCTTGTTTTCTTTCTTTCTTTCTTTTCTTGTTTTCTTAATACTTTTACAAAAGCTTCTGGCTAATCTTATCCCAGTTTGTCTCCCTCCTGGGGCCGGAGTTTGGAAGTTTACCAGACTGGCCCCTAAGGGCTGGGTTTGGCAGAAGTAGCAGGAACCAATGAGGAAATTCCAAACAAGGTGAGAAAGAAATCTCACAAGGCTAGTCATTTGTGTAAGCTTTCATCTCTTAAAGACTTTCTAGAACCTGTCCCTACCCTCTCCCCCCAAAAAGAGAACCCTAGAGGTCTGTAAGTTTTTGTTGAGAAGCTGTTTGGGGACGTGGCAGTGGTAAAGTGCTCACCTACGGTAGATGAGGCACTGGGCTCACCTCTCCAGTACTGACAGGGAGTAGAGTTAGGGTGACTGGACCCCTGAAAGTAAAAGGCAGGAAAGTCTGCACTTGCTAGAAATCAAAGATGATCCAACTTATCTCTTACTAGTTCCCTAGACCTGTTTTCTCACAAACAACCAGGACCTTCCTGGGAGGGAGGTCTTGTTCAGCCCCCAGAAGTGGGTGTCAGGGCTAGCCTCTTCCTGAGACAGCCCCTAGCCCTAACCAACCAGCTGCCCTCTGGTGCACCTGAGAGAAGACAGTCCACCACTGTAAGGTTATAAATACCTTTGCAAAGGGAGGGCAGGCTCCCTGGCCACTTGGGAACTTCCATCTGTGGATGAGTTTTCCCATAGCTGGGCCAGGCTGAGCTGAGGGAGAGCCCCCTAGCCCTTACTCTCCATGTGGGCTCCAGCTCGCCACATAGCAGGAGCTCCTTGAACTTTTTTCCCCCCATGGTTTCCTAGGGTCCGCCCCCACACAGGATCTCTAGCCATGTGGGTGTCTTTCCTTGGCTGTGTACTTACCTCAATAAATGTAGTAATTTAGTAATTGTCTTTCTCAGTCTTTTTTCTTTTTGTAACTTTATTTGAGAGAGAGAGAGACAGGGAGAGAGAGGGAGAATAGGCATGCCAGAGCCCATGCAAACGAACTCCAGACGCATGCACCACCTTGTGCATCTGGCTTATGTGGATTCTGGGGATTTGAACCGAGGTCCTTTGGCTTTGCAGGCAAATGCCTTAACCACTAAGTCATCTCTCCAGGCCCCTTCTCAGTCTTTTAAAATTTAATTCTTTGATTAAAATTATAAACTAAACTAGTGTTTGGGGTTTAAGGACCTTCCTGGAACCCAAGCATCCCGTTACAGTACCACAAAAATGGGGGTGGGGAGAAGAAAAGAGACTATGGATGAGAATATGTTTTCAGATCCCTTAACATGGATGTTCTTGTTCTCGATGTCCCAACAGAATCTCTGGGTCCCAACCCTGCGCTTCACATGCTTTGCAACGTGACCTTTGTAAGAGAAACAGCATCTGCCCCATTTCCAGAACTCTTGGACTGAGGTCAGTAGATGCTCTTTTTGAGCCAAGGAAGCTGAGCTGAGCAGAAGATTCCTTAACCTGGCCCCTAACCTCTACCCAAAGTGGATAGTTAAGTTGACTGCCTGTTTCTCAGATGGTGTACCTCTGAACCTACTGTGAATTCAACTCTTGTCTCAAAGTGAAGTCATGGGAAAACCTCTGTCTAAGGGTAAGAAACTCACCTTTGTCCATGGGCTTAGTCAAGTGCACCCGTTAAAAGGGAGGTGTTGCTTTACCACTTGGGTAGAGCATGCACATGGTGTTTTGTCTTCTGCAGAAGGGGCCTTGAGATCCTCGGGCATGGATCATGGTGCAAGCAGCAAGGCTCCCAGTGAGAGGCCCTATGAGACACCGCCGCCCCAGGCAGTTTTCCAGGAAGACAGAAGAGACTTGTACCACTCCAGTACAGACAGTCTTTATAAGATAGTAACATTTTATTTAGTGTTATAGGAAATTTTAGGTGGGTTTTTTTTTGAGTAAGGATTTCATAATTTCAAGCTGGCCTTGAATTTTCTATATAGAAGAGGATGGCCCTGAGTTTCTGATCCTCCTGCCTCCACCTCCTAAGTGCTGGGTTTACAAGTTACCAACTGAGATATATGCCCCATCCTAAGACTACTTCTTAAAACCATATTTAAAGTTCAAAATCCCCACAGTAACGAAGCAGGAAATAGTAATAGTAATTCTGTAATTAAAAAACAGGTGAGCTTTCAGTTGGAGGGAGGGGGAAGTCAATTTACTAACTCATGGGGTTGGATGGGTACTAGGAAGTTAGGTTTGTCATCTAAGGCAATTTATTTTTCAGCTTTGAGGGATCCTTAATAGACATTAATAGAAAGAAACAAAGAAAGCAAATTCAGGCTTGGTAGCACATGCCCGGCATATAATCACAGCTCTTGGGAGGTGGAGACAGGAGGATCAAACCTCTGGCCTCAATCCAGTATGTGGCAAAGGTGCACGGACCCGTTCCCCTCTGACCCCTGAACTCACGCAGGCAGGACGCTGCAAGCACACAGCTCATCTACCACGCAGGTGCACGTGTACAGCCTTGCTCTGGTGCTCGCGGCTGTGGAGCATGGTGCAGGGCAGAGCTGCCTGCTCCTTTCTTCTGCTACTTCAGTAAGTTAGCACACCAGAATAAAAGAGGGAGGGCAGGCCATTTGCCAAAGTCCAAGGAATGAGATGGTATCGAATGATCGGGCCAAGGACTGACATGTCTTCACAAAGCTTACCTCCAATTGGAGTTCACTGATATTATTCCAGTGCTCTAACATCCTGGCTGGTCTTTCTGAGGCAGCCAGGCTAGAGCAAGGGAAGAGCCCCTTGTGTTCTGAAGAGTGTGGCTCCTTCCATGGCCCCTCAGGTTAACATCTGTGGTAGCTACAGGCCGTGGGTGCCCTGAGGTATGTAACAGTCACAAGAGCTTCAGTGCTACAAGTAAGTAACCTTCACTAATGGCTTAGTACAAGCTTAGCTCTTCTTAGATAAGCCTCCTTCCCCAGTCCCCAACTGTGTCTTCAAGGACACTTATTAAATATACAAGCACTGTGTTAACAGCTTTGTGAGGCACAGCAATGCTATAAATGGAATGCTTACTGGCAGAAGCCAGACATCTCTGAAGTAAACTGTCCTTCATTCGCTTAAGAGTTCCTAAGTGGCATTTCAGAGTACAGAAATTCACTCCTTCGCCCAGACATTCCTCTCCAGTGCTGACTGAGTTTCGTATCCGAGGTCCAAGCAGCAGGTATGTCTAGATCCTTCATGACGGCAGCTCTCGAGGCTGGCTCTCTTAAGGAAGCGCGCTGAGTGCACTTGGGTTATCACAGTAAAAATGCATTTATATCCAGTAGAAAACACACAATGCTTGAACAGAATTATACATGTACATTTCCTGACTTCAAGTGAAATAGTTTTCTTCATAGGTATGTAGATAAATTTCATAGCACTATAAAAATACAAGTCATTTCAAAAGTTTGCAGTGGTCCCCCGCACTGTAGAAGTGATTAAATTAAATAGGTGTGGATTATTAAAAGCTAGTTATATAAATCAAGTTACAGTATAATCCTTCAGATTAAAGTGCTCCAGTAAAACCAATGCTGTAGCAAGTGCAATCCTGAAAAGGGATTCAGCTGCTAATCATCTTGCTTATCTCAGGATAATAAGGACATATGCAGCACAGATGCTCCACTAAGAACTGCCACTATTCCACCCATGCCACTGGCCTGTGGTCCTTCCTCCCCAGTACAGGTGTTAAAATGTAATGGATCCTACCACAACTGTGAAAGAAAAAGGACACGAAACATTCTAATTCCAATATGAAGTGATCAACAGTGGAATTACCTTAGTTAAAAGGGGGGGGGGTGAGTTCAAAAAGCATGTGTATATTAATATAGTTTAAAAAAATACAGCAATCTACTAGGCATGGTTCAACATGCCTATAATCCCAGTACTCGAGAAGCTGAGGCAGGAGGATTGAAAGCTTGGGGTCAGTGAGATCCCTGTCTCAAAAACAGCAGCAACAACCACCCCCCACCCCCCCTGCAAAATAAAAACAAAAATAAAGAGCAGCAATCCAAAAGTAAGTATTGTCATGTTCTCATGATTTTTACTTATTTGTTTTCTGCAGTGCTGGGGACAGCACCCAGAGCCTCGCACGTGCTAAGCAAGTGCTCTCCCGCCAGGCTTCCTCATCTTGAGGGGCCAGTGGGTCGTCCACTCCCCTTCAGGAAACCGGCAAGCAAAGGCACTGATGGAAAAGGCCAAAGGAGCCCCACTGAACTTACCCTCTACCTCACAGTCCTCCACTGTGCACGGAACAGCAAGAACCCTGCTATGATAAGAGATGGGACTCTCTCTTAGTTGAGCACAAAGTGACTCTTCAATTCCCCCATCTTACCTTTCTTGTCTCCAGGACATGGCCTTGTGGATCTACAGAGCACATCTTTAAGGCAAGAAGAGGGGTGGGAAGTGGTGTTTGGAAGAGGCAGTTTCTTCAGAATCTACTAAGAAACATGTTCAGAGGCTTTCCCGAAATGGCTCTACTCCAGTTAAAGTCACAAGAACCAAGTCTGAGAGCTGGGAGTGGTAATCCCAGCACTAACTAAGGAGGCACAAGGTTCAGGAGTTCAAGGCTAGCCTCAGCTATACAGTGAGTGCAAGGGCAGCCTGGGCTACATGAGAGCCTGTCTTAAGAAATCAAAACTAA
This sequence comes from Dipus sagitta, assembly GCA_036346955.1. Lineage (NCBI taxonomy): Eukaryota > Metazoa > Chordata > Mammalia > Rodentia > Dipodidae > Dipus > Dipus sagitta. Next base: position 23,368,304 of record CM070783.1, read on the forward strand.
AACAGAACCCCCCCGCAAAAAAAAGTTGGAGAAGTTTACACCTTATAAAAATTTAGCATTTGCAGGCAAAAAGCTGCACCTGAGCTATTAAAAGCTGAGAAAGAAGGCACGACATAGCACCCATCACATGGTTCTCACCTCACCTCACCTAGCAATTTCACAGCTGGAGGATACATATTTGAAAAATCTCAACCCCAAAGAACCTCACTGTAAATATATATGTGTGGGGGGTATGCATGTATATTAGTATCTATGAAGCCATTTGAATCTCTGGCTCAGGATCAGATCTTCAGTTTGCAACCTAGTTAAAGTCACAGTGGCATTTAAAAATAAAATCCTGGGAATGTACAGTAGAAGATTCATTGTAATAATTAACCTGGCTTCAACTGGAAGAACTCTTCACAGATAACACACAGAAAGATTGGGAACCTGTTGGCTAGTTACTGGGCAGACCATGTCCTTGACCTTAACAGGAGGTGGAAACAAGCTCACAAGACCATCTCAGTGTTTTCTTCTGGCAGTTCACATCTTTCCTGCTTTTTTGACCTGGGCTGGAATGCGGAGGATGTTGGGAGTCTCCTCCATGACCCTAACTAGTAGATTGTCGATGTAGTCTTCCAGCTCCCGAACCTGAAACTCTTTCTTGCTGATGGTTTCCTTCTGTTTGAGGACCAACTGGATGAGCTCATCGTGGGTCAGCTGTGCATAGGCAAAGGCAGGATCCGAGGGGGTGTATTTCTTTGGAGAAAGAAGGAAGGGGAAAGGTTATAAAGTCAGCATAGAAATCAAATGTCTAAAGGGAATAAATACAGAAGAGGAAAATGTTATTAGTGATGGGAGACTCTTGGGATAAAATAAGTTGTCATTTGCAGAAGTCTCTGTAGAGGGCAGGAGTTAAGTATTTTAGACTTTGTGGAGCACATGCGGCTTTTGTTGCATGTGGTTTTTTAACAAGACCCTTTGAAAACTGCCTAGCACATGTGAGTCCATAGGTTGGATCCCCAGCACCACAAAAATAAAAAAAAGTAGGAACCATACTTGACTCACAGGCCCCAGACCTCTGATACAGACTCTGGGTGTGAGATTTCTGGAAGTGTAATGAAGCCCTGGGAGGGAGGCAGAGAAGAGCAGTCATCAGCTAGGCCCAGCTCTGATGGTATGATGTTGTAGTCTCAGCTACTTGGGAGGCTGAAGCAGGTGGATCACGTGACCCCACATGTTTGAGATCAGTCTGGCAAGTTTAGTGGGCTATACAACCAATGAATAATGTAGCTGAGGACAAGCTCCTACCCAGAGGAGTCTGGGGAAAACCTATGGGAGAGGAGTATGGGAACACACTCTTGCTGGTCTACTGTACATTAAGCTCCCTTAGACGGATTCCAGCAAGCTGATGCAGTAACCACTTAGGAGACCTCACCTGAACTTTAACTCCACACTCGCAGAGTCAAAGTTAATTACCACCAGGCCACAGGCTCAAAGGCAGCCACCAACAGCATACCCTATGTGCACACAGTGACCTGTCCCAGAGCTGAGTGTTCCCATGCTGATAGAAGCAGGAATCCTGAGCAATTGTTTTTAACCAGTGTTTATAATCTGGGACAGTGGGGGGTCAACTGCAAGCCAAGACGCTGGACCAAGGAAATATAAGATAATGATTAAGAAATAACACATCATACTATACTAGGTCGTTAGGAAGAAATAAGTGAATTATCTGATCATATACAGTTTAGGAAATTTATAGGTTGAAAGAAACCAGATTCTGTAGCAACTGCAAGATGATTTTGCTTAAAGAACTTGGAGTTAGTAACAGTGTTTTGCTTTGAGGATCTGAAATTTCCCCCCCCCCTTTTTTTAATGGATACATCATGTATGGGTACCATCATTTCCCTCTCCCTGCCTCTACTCCACTGAGGATCCTCCTCAGTGCAACTGCTGGTCTTCACCATAGGGTTGCTGGTTGTAACTTGCGAGAACAGCAGTCAGTCATTGTGGGGATCTGACAATTTCACTGTCTCCCAGGAAGGCTAACAAATGCCTATCTTCTCCAAGAATCAGAGTCAAGGACAGAACCAACACCTTCTATTCAGCAACAGGACAGAAGCCCCCATCCCATTCAGGAAAAGAAACTGCTTGCATATAACCCAGAATTCAGAGGAAGGATCCCCTCCCACAATGCTGGCTCGGAACCACAGGCTTTTTCACACACACCCAAGGCAAGCTGTACTGTAAACAGGTGAAATGTTAAACTTCTTTTTCAAAATCTGCTCCTTCTTTAATTCATATTTTTTCTCTATCTCTCCTTTTTAACTGTTTTCTTCTATTTATTTATTTGAGAGAGAGAAAATGAATGGGCATGCCAGGGCCTCTGGCCACTGCAAATGAACTCCAGATGCATGTGCCACCTTGTGCATCTGGCTTATGTGAGCATTGGAGAATCAAACCTGGGCCCTTAGGCTTCATAGGCAAGTGCCTGAACTGCTAAGTCATCTCTCCAGCCCTTAAAAAAAAAAAAAATAAAAAATATATATATATATATACACACATATATACATACACATACATACATACACATACATACATACATACATACACATACAAACACACACATACTTTTTTTTTTTTTTGAGGTAGGGTCTCACTCTAGCCCAGGCTGACCTGAAATTCACTATGTAGTCTCAAGGTGGCCTCGAACTCACAGGCGATCTTCCTACCTCTGCCTCCCAAGTGCTGGGTAAACTTCTTTATATTTTAACCATCTCTCTGCAGAGTACATATTTTACGCTGTTTTCAACTTTCACAATTACATATTGCATTCTTACTAAAATGTATGAGCATAAATCTTTGGATATATCTCTAGGTATTAACCTAAGATAAATACCTAGATTGAAGAGGAAGATTTACTTAAGGCACCTCATGCAAAACTACCAGACAGCTACTCAACTTGAATTCTGTCGTCCAAGGGGAAAGAAGATATCTAGGATTCAGAAATCATTGAAAGACTCTAGTTACACAAGTAAAAAAATCTTTAAATAAATCCAGTCTTTATCTACTAAATGGTGAGCACTGTCATGTGTTTTTCCCCAGCATTTTCACACTGGATTTTCTTTTTACATAGATGCAATAATGATGTGCATTAGAATGCCTGTACAGCTTTTCCAAAAAGTGTAACACAGAGCTTTCGAGCTAATTGGCTCTTCTAATATAAAGGAAAGTGCTAAAGCCACCTGGGTAAATAATACACTCCTAGTTATAATTTACTCAAGAATGGAGGCCCTAAAACAGTAGCCAAAGAAGGGAAAAAACACTGTTGCAATGATTCAGCTAATTTTTCATTCACGTTAGCTATGAAATGTCTTTTCCTAACCTCTCTCCTATTTTGCAACATTCCAGAGGGTGGTTATTTTCATACTGTTTTATGCTTAGAACAAAGCATCCATTATTCAGCAGGCCAACAGTGGAGTCTCCAGGGAACTTTCCACATTTATTTACTTCAGAGGGTCCAGGACCAAGAGATCTGTGGCAGGCAAAGGGGCAGCAATGAGCTTCCATGTTCCCAGCAACAGCAGCAGGGTCCTTTCTTTTATGCTAAATTATTCTCTTAGTTCCATGAGCTTTGAAGAGTAAATAAAATGGGAGCCAGGGGTCTTGCTAATGTTCTGAAAAAGGAGTGTTTGTCTCTCCCTGGGTTCAATGCCTAGCACCCCTCTCCCATTAAAATTTAAAAAAATATTAAGTAGAGAGAGCTATAAAACACTTTGCAGTAAAAGGAAATGGGGACGGGAGACTGCTAAATGGCTCTAGTTTTCATTCTCATCACCTTTATGCTGTTATTTGACCCAACTTCCTGGTAAATATTGTTAACTCCAGGAAGACAGTGCTGTTATTTCTACCCGCAACTATCACACAGACAGGTGGGTCAACTGATTTACAGCAGATACGAATTGTTACGCTATGGCTAAAATGTAGTAAGTGCACAGTTCTGCCAAAAGCTGGTAATTTTGAGAGGCAAGCAGAACAGACAACGCAAGGTGAGTAACAACTATCAGGCTAATAAAAAAAATGCTGTCAAGAAGACTGGGGGAGAGCCGGGCGTGGTGGCGCACGCCTTTAATCCCAGCACTCGGGAGGCAGAGGTAGGACGATCGCTGTGAGTTCGAGGCCAGCCTGAGACTACATAGTGAATTCCAGGTCAGCCTGGGCTAGAGTGACACCCTACTTCGAAAAACCAAAAAGAAAAAACAAAACAAAACAAAAAAGACTGGGGGATATGGCTCAGCGGGTGAAGTGCTTGCTCTGCAAGCATGAGGATCTGAGTTCTGATCCTCTATACTCACACAAAAATGCCAGGTGCGGTGGCATGTGCCTGTAATCTCAGCTCCAGAGAGACGGAGACAAGATGAGCCCTAGTTTACTGGCTGGCTAGTCTTAGCCAAGTTGGTGAAGATGATACCTACGTCTAGCAGAAAGCTACATCTAGCCTCCATACACACACAAAACAAAACAACAAAATAAACACAGAAAAAACAAAAATGTTTTCAGGAGCCGAGGATGTGGCTGAGCAGTAGAGTGCTGGCCTAGCATGCCCAAAGCCTGGGGTTCAATACTCAGCGAAATAAGACAACACACACACACACACACACACACACACACGCATGCGCTCATAGGAAGATCTTTCAGAAGTGAAAGGGACAAAAACAAACATTATTGAAAAACCAAGGAAAACACTATTGACATCTACAAATTGCAGTAGTCAGGAAGTTGTTCTCCACATTATCTGAAATACAACACATCTTTGCCCACTCAAAGTCCCACGTAAGCCAGATGCACAAAATGACGCAAGTGCTCAACGTTATACATGTGTACAAGGTAATGCATGTGTCTGGAGTTTGACTGCAGTGGCTGGAGGCCCTGCCAAGTCAATTCTCTCTCTCTCTCCCTCGCATTAAAAAAAAAAAAAAGGCCAGTCTGTTGGGCTTGCCTCAAAAAAATTTGTTTTAAACACACACACACACAAGAAATTATCACCATACTTTCTCACCTTTTACTGAAAGTAAGTACAAGAGTTTGGGGGAAGTTTAGCTCAGTGGTAGAGCACTTGCCCACCACATGTGAGGCCCTGAGTTCAATCCCAGAACCACAAAAATTAAAATTAAAAAAATCCAGATCTTGTGGTGGTACAAGCCTGTAAATCCAGATCCTCAGGAGGCTGAGGCAGGAGAATCAAAAGTTCAAGAGAGGGCTGGAGAGATGGCTCAGTGGTTAAAGGCACTTGCTTGCAAAGCCCTATAGCTTGGGTTCAATTCCCCAGTATCCATGTAAAGCCAAATGCACAACGTGGCACCTGGAGTTTGTTTGCAGTGGCAAGAGGCCCTGGCACACCCATTTTCATATTCATTCTCTTTCTGCTTGCAAATAAATAATAAATTAAAGCCAGGTGCACAAAGTGATGCATGTATTTGAAGTTCATTTGCAGTAGCTGTGGGCCCTGGTGTGTCCATTCTCTCTGTCTCTCTCCTCTCTCTCTCTCTGCTTGCAAATAAATGAATAAAAAAACTTTTTTTTTAAAAAAAAGTTCAAGGCCCCAGCACTCGGGAGGCAGAGGTAGGAGGATCGCCATGAGTTTGCGGCCACCCTGAGACTACATAGTGAATTCTAGGTCAGCCTGAGCTACAGTGAGACCCTACTTAACCAAAGACTTCGACAGACATGAGAGAAATGGCCAGGCGACTCAGCACTGCCTGCTTCCCAAGGAAATGCCTGTAATGGTGACATGCCAGGGATCAAATCGAAGGCACTGTGCATCCTACCCTAGACAAGTACTTTAGCTTTTGCTGTTCTCTTGCTACGTTGCTCAGGTTGGTCTCAAACCAATGAGCTCAAGCCATCCTACCACCTCAGCCTCTTGAGTAGCTGCAACTACTCAGCCACGTTTAGTTATGGTGATGAAATATGAGCTTCGCAGATCCCGGAAAACACACCAACTATTCAGAACACATACTTTCATCATGGCTTCATTGATCACGTTCTCACTGATGATCGTGGCAGTCCCCAAGCTGGAGTTTGTGATCTTGGTGGGCGCTGTGTTCATTGGTTTCACAGGATGGAGTCTAAAGAGAAGGGAAAATAGTCCTTAAATAATTCTGTAACCATAACACCGAGAATTGCCCATCTCAGAGATGGAAGCCAACACAACAAAGGGGAGGGGAACAGAGAAGCACACTCTGTTAGGTCTCTCTCTGGTCCCACATCAATTCTGACGTCTTAGTTCCTGTGGAACTGGAAGCAGACAACCACACACAAGTCAGCAAAGCGTGTTCCTAGCCAGGTGTCTTGATAGTCTCTGAGCCCTTTAGCCTGGCTGTGAGTAGCAGGAGAACATTAAAACAGTCTTTTAGGGATGGTGTGTGTCTCAGTGGCAGAGTATTTGCTCAGCATGTCAAGGCCTCAGGTTCCATCCTCAGCACTGAAAACATAAATATAGTAAATTAAAAGGGAAGAAAGGAAGTCTCTTATTCTTGGAGGTATAGCCCAGGACTCCGCTGAGGAATTCCGCAGGGTCCTCTGTGCTTCTGCAGTAAGGAAGTGTAGACCACGCGCCCGCTGACATCTGGGTAGTCCCAAGAAGCTTTCAACAGCATCTGATTCTACCGCTCCGCCTCAGCTGGGTGCGAGACTCTGGAGAGACTAGTTATTCTTCAGTTCGGAAAGGGGAAAGCACAACTCTACTGTGCGGGAACACTCACTCCTAAGCTGCCTTCACAGACGACCACTCTGCTCTTGCTACAAACACAGCAAGGATTTGTGCTGTTCCCAGCCCAAGGGACAGTCAGCCCTTTCAGGATAGGCCATGCCAGCAAAAAGGCAGGTCACATGGCATCAGGATAGCCACACGGTTTGAAGGCAAGGGCCTCTGCAGGTAAAAGCAAAGAGGGGACATCTCTCCCATGTACAAAGACAGTCTCCCCCATCTCACCTGTGCTTGGCTGCCCCAGCTCCAGCGCCCGGCTGGGCTAAGACCAGATGTGGCTCTGAGGGTGAGACCCAGGCCTGGAGGAGCGGCTTCCTCTTGCCAAAATTTTCAACTTTACCAGCGGGGCCTTCTGGCGTTGCTTTTTGGGGGGATTCTGCTGAACTGGTGGTGTGAGTATCAGAATGTGGAGAGCTGGGGAAAGAGGGTATGGCAGGAAAGGTCTCAGAGAGGGAGCGGCTGGGCACAGGACAGTCCAGGGACACGCACAGAGGCGGGCCTGGTCTTTCGCTTCGCCTCAGTTTTTCTTGCTCGCCGGCGTCATGGTCTGGCGTCTGTTTGTCCACACTTGAGCTCTTGTTAAGATGCACTTTAGGAATGTCTAACACTGCTGTCTGCGCTGAAGGAGATGCTTTGGAGGTCTCTGGCTTTAAATCATGCAGACTCTCCATTGGCACCGGCCCACGTGGCCCACCACTCAGGTCCTCTGCTTTCTCCAGACAGGGAGGTGACATGTCCAGGGATGAGGCTCCGGCTCCCAGAGTGACCGGCTTTGCTGCCTTCCTCACATCTCCAGCCTCATCTACTCTTTCGTCATCCGACGCAACTTCAGGAATGGAAGGCAAGGACAAGTTCAGATCGGCCATGATGGGAGATTTCACGTCAGAGGCAGATGGAAGGCCGCTCAGGGGGTTGGACAACCAGCCGTCATGATCGCTAGCTTTGCTCTGACCCTGAGCCATAAGGGCATCCTCCTCCTCAGTCTCAGAGAGCGAAGCATCCCTCACTGAACTGGCTTCACTCATGGAGCCTTTTGAGAAACTCCCCGCATGAGAGTGGACGAGGAGAGCAGCCTCTGAGGCCACAGGTCCCCTCCCTATGTCTTCTGTGTGGGAAGACGCAGGAGTCTCTGCACGGGACTCATGTCCAGCAGCAGCCCCCCCTTCATGTGTCAGCCGCTGAGGATGATTTTCATCCTCTTCCCTAAGCCCAGTGGGATTCTCTGCCTCTTCCTCCATGAAGAGTTGCTTGGAAAAAGACACATGCTTCTTGACTTTCTTTTGGCTCCCACCAGCATCCACAGTTATCTCTTCACGTTTCTGCATCATGATGTCAAGTGGGGTGGCCACTTCTCCCTCTTGAAGAGGGGGTGTCACTTCTTGGATTGCAGAAGTCATTCCATCATCACTGAGATTATTCTGCTCAAAAGACCTAAACAGACCCTCAGAGTCTGTATCTCCCCCCGCAGGAAAATTCTCAACAGGGCCTGAAATGCTGCCACTGTGGAATGAAAGTGCAAAGGGAGCTTCCTGGGCCTTCTCAGGTGAGGGGAGGCAGTCTTGCTCCGGGGAGGGGATCTTCTGAAGTCCTTGCTGCCCCACATCAGGCTGCAGCAGGAGACACTTTCCTGACTCTTCATTGCCGGCTTCCTTCCCTGTGCCTGTCTCCCTGGTCTTGTCCCCTGGAGACGCTTCCATCCCTTCCTGCTCTGGGATAAGCAGCTGCTCACAACGTGACCCCAAGGCAGAAGGACCAACGTCTGGAGCTGGTGTTAAACTCTCCTTTTGCAAGTCAGCTTTAAGGAGCAAAGATGGTGCTTCAGAACTCGCCTCACCCTTGCCCATGGGAAGCCAGTGCTCAAGTGGAGTGGATGTAGAAATGGGAGCTACTATGGGAGATGAGAAAGGGGAGAGGACAGAAGGACTTTCAGAGGATTGTGTCTCTGAATCACACCCCAATTTAAAGGAGACAGGTGCCTGAGGAGAGCTGGAAGGAAGAGTAGAAAAAAGGAGAGCAGAGTCAAGGGGAGAAGGAAGCCTGGCTTTGGGCTGAGCCTCTGGAGACACTTCCAGTCTGCAAAAAGGACAAAATGAAATCTGCAGGTCAGATGCAGATGCATTATGAGCAACAAAGAAACATAAAAATAAAGTCATCAAAGGGAGCTAACTGTTTGACCTTTGGGACAGTATTTATGAAGTTTAAGGGAACACCAATCCTTGACATACACATGGGACACCTCCTCTTTCCCTGGTGCTGGAGATCAAACTCAGACCTCTCACATGCTAAGCAAGTACTCTACAACGGAGGTACGCTTCCCCACCAGCATGCAGGTCACACAAAGGACAGCTGAAATAGGAGTGAAAAGACTCAGCCTATAATTTTAGAGACTAACACAAAGTTCCTGGTACTTGACTATGACAGGGGAAAAAAGCATCTAAAAAGTTTAAAGCAAAAAGGAGATTTAACACCAGTCAATAAAAACAGATTTCTAAGGTAAGCGTGTGTGTGTGTGTGTGTGTGTGTGTGTGTGTGAGTCAGCAAAAAAAAAAAAAAAAAAAAAAACAACTCTTCAAAAAGGTATCTCAGTCCCCATACCACAGAAACACTGTCAGTGTGAATGCTGTAGGCTCAGGCAGGCTTTTACAATCAGAAACAGAAGAGACAGCTGTCACAGGCACACTCAAGTGAGGCATTGGTCTCTCACACCGGCAAACCTAAACCACAATACAAGGAGGAAAGGCATCTTTCTCACAGCGAAACACGCTCTGAAAACTCAATCAACAGAGGTTTTACCCTTGTACCAACCCCAACCTTGCATTCCCAGCTGACATGCTCAGAATCTGCCACAAACCACACCCTTTCACTGGCTCTAGTTAGCTTGTTCAGAAGGTCACAGGCAGTGGCTTTGAGCTGGGACGTTATTACTGCCCTTTGTGCTGGGCAAGCCAGATAAGCAGAGGTGACTGGTTAACACAGGTGACTTAAGACTAGCAAACTTTTGGCACGCCCAAGTATTACTGTGGGACAGGCCAGGTTCACTCTAGCTCTTGCTGAATACTAGAAAATGAGGGGGAAAGGCCCATGCAGAAGGACCAAGACTCACCTAGGCTTCACGGCTTTGGTCTGGGGAGCTCTTGCAGTGGGAACTGGTAGCTTCAGTTCAGACTTAAGCTCTAGGGAAGCTTCTGGTTCTGAGAGCTGCACATCTTCAAAGGGGTTCAGTGAGTTGCCTTGTCTGGAGGCAAAAGCTGCAGTATCTTTCTCGGGCTTTCTCACACGGTCTTCCTCCTGCGGCTGGGCTTCCATGACTGTGTCTCCCTTCTCTTTTCCTGGGATAGTAGAAGGACTGTCTCCTTCACTGCCCTTAGCCACATCCTTCTTTCCCATCACCAGAGAGAGCAAAGACGATTTCTTGCTCTCCTGCTTCTTGCTGTCTTTTGCTTCTTTCATAGCCTCCAAGTTTGCTGGATCCATGGTTTCCCTCGTGTCCCTGCCATCCTGGGGTTGATAGAATGGCAGAGACATGGGCTCCAGACAGTCCTTATTGAAAGAGTCAGACAGCCGCCTGTCAGAAGACAAGCTACCTCCTTCCTCGGGGTCCTTTGAAGACTGCGAAGCCAGGTTTTCAGTAGACGAGAACAAGTGCTTCTTCCTGAATCCCTGGGGGGATGGGACATTAGAAGGGCTGCTGTCTTTGGTCTCACTCTTGGCCTCTGGCTGCTCCATGTACACATGGCTCCCGTTGATACAGACGTTAGAGCGGGAAAGGGAGTCACTCTTGGATCGAAGGCCCCCAAGGAAGGAGAGTCCTTCCTTCCGAGGAAGGCTCAAGTTGGTCTGGCTTGGCTGCTTAAGGTCTGCACTTGCTGTTCTCTTGTGGGACATGACTGGGAAGAAAAACAAAGAACAGAAAGGTAATAAGACATTAACCCAGGGCTGGGAATATAGCCCAGGGGTGGAGAGCCTGCATAGCAGGCTCTGGAGTTCAACCCCCAGCAGTGAAAATACAAAATGAGATTAAATGAGGGCAGAGAGAGCAGCTCAGTGATCAAACACTTGCCTGGCATGTATGAAGTCCTGGGTTTGATCCTTAGCACAGCAAAGAAACACAGAAAGACAGAGAAGTGGGGAACGCAGCTATCAGAAGCACATGGTTTATAATAGGTGGGGACAGCTGTCAATATATCAGTATCTGAGAGGAAGGTGCTACGGACACTAGCAGGCAGAGCCCAGCAATGTCGCCTAAGCAGCCTATACAACAAAGAATTACCTGGCCCAAGGAGTCACTAGTACCGAGGTTGAGAAATCCTGTGACAAGCCAATGGAAAAGGCAATGCACTTGAGAGAGTAACAGAATTTTGCCAATAGAAAGGATTTTGTCATTTCAATTGAATTCAGAGTTAAGGGGTTCTTTAGTTTCCGTTAGGAATTTATCCCATGGTAGTTAAGCTTGGTAACTATGTGACGAATTAAAAGAATATCAGATTTACAGAAAGGTGCTACAGTAGACCAGACTGGCCTTGAGCTTGCTATATAGCCAAGGGCGACACTGAACTTCTTCATCACTACTAAGCTCGGTTTATGTGGTTCAGGGGGTTGAGCCCAGGGCTTTGTGTGACCCAGGAAAGAGCTATACCATGTCCAGTTTAAGGTTTTTTTTTTTTTTGTTTGTTTGTTTTTTTCCAGTTTTTGGAGGTAGGGTCTCACTCTAGCTGACCTGGAATTCATCATGTAGTCTCAGGGTGGCCTCAAACTCATGGCAATCCTCCTACCTCTGCCTCCCGAGTGCTGGGATTAAAGGAGCCCGGCTCCAGCCCAAGGTTTGATAGTTTTATGCTTAAAACTACAATGGGGGCTAAAGGAGTGTCCCAGTGACCAAGTGCTTGCTAAACATATGCAAGGCACAGGGCTGGATCCCTAGCACTGCAACAAAACAGAACATTAGCCAAAAAACACAAACAAACAAATTAAAAAAAAAAACACCTGGAATGCACTTATTCTGAAAGTTACAAACCCTGAATTAAAGAATATCAATTGCAGAGCCAAACATTTTAGAAAAGGCATACATTCTTAGAAACCAGAGTCTTAAGGCTGAGAATGCAGCTCAGTTGGTAGAGCGCTTGTCAAATCCTAGTTTGCCTACTTTGCCAAGAGGCAAGAGAATCAGAAGTTCAAGGTCATCCTCTGCTATACAGCAAACGTGAGGCCAGCTGGAGCTGCATCAAATCCTGTGTTGGGCTGGAGAGATGGCTCAGTGGTTAAAGGCACTCACCTGCAAAGACTAACAGTCTGGGTTCGATTCCCCAGTACCCATGTATAGACAGATGCACAAAGTGGCATGTATGTCTGGAGTTCATTTCCCATGGCAGTAGGTCCTGGTGTGCCCATTCTCTCTGTCTCTGTCTGTCTCTTCTCTCCCTCCCTCCCTCCTTCCCTCTCTCTAATAAATAAAAATTTAAAAATCCTTTGTCAAATAAATAATAAATAAATACATAAATAGATGAAATTAAGTACCAGAGCTTCAGAAACAGAGAAGGCATTTAAACAAGATTATTTCATCACCATGGTCACTGCAGAAACTATAATCTCTGGAGATCTGCCTCCCCCTTCTCAGAGCAAGGTCAGGTAACTGGAGCAAGAGGCCGAGTGCACGGCCGCAGGAGCGGGAACTCACCGTCTGAGGCGGAAGAGGACTCGTCCCCATTGTCATCTTCATCCCACCGGGACTGGAAGTCCCCAGGACGAAGCAGCGTTCTGTCTGGCTTTGAAGTAGGCAGGACCAACATGGACTGGGAAAGTGGTGTTTTCTGCAAGTTTGACTTGGAAAATAAAGTCTTGATCTTGGATTTCTTTTTCTTTTCTTTTGAAAAAGACTCCTCATCACTGTCAACCGATGGTGTCCCACTGGGGACAATGGCTGAAGCCGAGTCTGATGTGCTGTCCTTGTTCTTGCCTTTGATCTTGTCCTTCAGTTTTCCGAATGGGTTCCGAGACTTGTCTTTCATGGAGAGGTCAAACATGCTGGCAGTCATATTGTTCCTCATGAACTGGATGTCGACCTCTATCTCTCCCCGCTGTTTGTCCTTCTTTCCCGGTTTGGACTTCAAGGTATACCACCTGCAGGGAGAGAAGCTGAGAGGTTACCTTCGGGTGGAAGTGCATAAACAGGGCCCCGGATCCTGTTCAGTGGCCTCGTCTCTCTGGGACTCCAGCCTTACGCCAGCATGTTCTCACACTGCCTCTGCAGGGTGCTAGGCGGGGTGGGAGAGGCCTCGAGCACGACAGACAAGCGCGCTACCACCCCGCTCCATCTCATCCCTGCACTTTCATGTAAAATACATTTTACTTTTGCCTTACATGCTCAGGAAAGGTAGAGTTGATATGTGTAGTTTATAACCACTGCGCTCTCTCTGCAGTACTAAGGACTGAACCCAAGGCTTCGAGCACACTTTCAGTAACTCTTACCACTGAGCTGTACCCCAACTTGTAGTGTCATCTAAGATAGTCATCTACCAGGCGTGGTGGTGCACGCCTTTAATCCCAGCACTTGGGAGGCAGAGGCTGGAGGATCGCTGTGAATGTGATGCCACCCTGAGACTGCAAAATGAATTCCAGGTCAGCCTGGGCTAGAGTGAGACCCTACCTTGAAACACCCTCCCCCAACAAATTTTTTTTAGAGAGTCAACAGGAGTAGGATAGTAATCCAATAAAGGGGATTCTAAAAATAAAGATCTTGGCATAGTGATGCTGGCATGTAGGCTACTCAAGGTGGGGTGCTGGGGAGGGAGGATCACTTGTGCCCAGGAGTTTGACACCTGGGACCGAGGCAACATAGCAAGATTCAAAAAGGGAAAGAGAAAGAAAACATATCCCAGCAAATGTATTCCAATGACCTTTTCCTTCAGCAAGGTTAAATTACAGACCATACATAGTAACTAAGACATGATGGGATCTGGAGAGATGGCTCAGCAGTTAAAGACACTTCCATGCAATGGAATGGAGTAATGGCCTGGGTTCATTCCCCAGTACCCAAAGAAAGCCAGATGCGCGAAGTGGTGCATGTGTCTAGAGTTCATTTGCTGCAGCAGCGGGATGCCGTGCTATGCCCATACTCACAACTGTCTGTCTCTCAAATAAAAACATTTTATCGTACTTAAATATCCGAAAAAATCAAAAGTACACAGAAAAGTGTAATGAATAACAAGGAAAGATGGAACATAGAAGAGTCAGTTGCTTTTTTTTTTTTTTTTTACAAAAAAGGACAGGCTAGAGTGATGGCTCAGTGGGGATTTCCAGCACCCATATAAATGTCAGCTACGGAAGCCCAGTGCACAGAAGGATCCCCAGGGCAAGCTGACTAGCTGAATCAGTAAGCTCTGGGTTACAGTGAGAGACCCTGCCTCAATCAGCAAGGCGGAGAGTAGAGGAAGATACCCAGCATTGACCTCTGCCCTCCACACACACGCACAATGTGCACCACACAGATACAAACACACATACACACATGAATCACCCAAGAGCAGAATAAGGGAATAAAATTCGCAAAGTGACCAGTAACCTATACTCCAGTTGCATGAGGCACCCAGAACGCATCAAGACAGAAAGTGGAATGGTGGCTGCGGGGGCTGAGGAATGAGTGAATGCGAGGCTCGTGCTTGAAGGGTCTTAAACTCTAGTTCAGCTTGGAGGAAACGAAAGGCTCTAGGGATGGACGGTGCTATGTGCCACACAAGTGTACACTCAAGGTGGTTAAAATGGTATTTGGGGGGCTGGACATGTAGCTCAGTGGCAGGGCATTTGTCTAGCATGTATGCCTTGGGTTCAATCTATAGCACTATGAAAGAAAAAGATAGATGTATTTCACAATTTGAAAAAAAAATGAAAAACTGGAAAGAAGGCATTTTCCTCTGGTTTAATAATCAGAGAAAAAGAACATTTCAGACAGCATTCAAATATTTCACACGGTCATTTGCAAATGACTTTACGATATGGCAAATGACTTTGTACCAGATGCACTCTGACCACCAACTTCGGCAGAAGAAGGCACTCTCCGGCATTCACGTTCCATCTGGGAACTCAATCCTTTTCACGAACTGGGAATCCAGTTAGCTGCAGGAGCGTGAAGAGTCAAACTTCAAATACGTGGCCTAAAGACAGCTGTCTACAAGTCACCTTGTAAATGGAGAACCCAGTTTCTGCTGGTTTTTTTTTTTTTTTTTTTTCAGTGACCTACTTAAAAATGAGGGCCTCACCCTTTAAGGAAATAATGGTTTTCTTCAAATGAGCACAGTTTCCTCTCATACCTTCACCTCCAGTTTTCTCAGAGGTAAACTGCTACCCTGCTACCACTCTAGGGGGTTTTAAAGATGGCTCAGTGGTTAAAGGCACTCCCTTGCAAAGTTCAACAGCCAGGGTTCAATTCCCCAGTACCCGAGTAAAGCCAGATGCACAAAGTGGTGCATGCATATAAAGTACAATTGCAGTGGTAGGAGGCCTTGGTATACCCATTCTATCCCCCCATCTGTCTGTTTCTCTTAAATAAATAAATAAAAATATTTTAAAGCGAAGTAGAAACCCAACACTTGAACACAACTGCAGCCTGCCCAACATTGTGTACCCCGAAGCCTCACAAGTGAAGGAATTAGAGCTCAGAAATGAGGTAATCTGTGCGAGGTCCCCAAGATGCACTCCTACTTCCTAACTCATGTCAGCATTCTGCATGTCTTCAAAAGCTCCTCTTCTTTGTTCTCTCTCCTCCACTGAAATTATTTTTTTAAGGTAGGTATCACACTAGCTCAGGATGACCTAGAATTCGTTCTGTAGACCTGGAACTCACAGCATTCCTCCTACCTCCGTCTCCTAAATTCTGGAATTAAAGCCATACACTACGATGCCCAGCAAGATTTTTTTTTTTTTTTTTTTTTCTCGAGGTAGGGTCTCACTCTGGCCCAGGCTGACCTGGAATTTACTATGTAGTCTCAGGGTGGCCTCAAACTCACAGCGATCTTCCTACCTCTGCCTCCCGAGTGCTGGGATTAAAGCTCACACCCTGGCTTTTTTTTTTTTTTTTTTTAAAGCAGGGTGTCACTTTAGCCCAGAATGACCTGGAACTCACTTTGTACCTCAGACTGGCCTTGAACTCATAACAATCCTTCTAGCTCAGCCTTCTGGGTGCTGGGATTAAAAGCATGAGCCACCACACTCAGTTCCTCCACTAAGATACTTCCTTTAAGCTAACTCAGAAAGAGCTTGAAACGATCCAACAGAATATAGCCAAGACCTACTAAAATCATGTGCGGTACCTCTCTGGAATGTTAAATCCTTCATAGCTTTTGAACTACAAATGTGGAGGGTATTCAGAGTTGAAAGATAAAGTCTGTTCAGACAATTCCTCTTAGCCACCTAGAGTCTTTCCAGAACATTTTCTAGGACCTGCCCTGGAATACTTTGCATATTTGTCATTTAGATGTTGAGAGGATTATTTGTGTTTTTCTCTGGCCAGCCAAGTGGTAAATGGTAGCCTTGGTGATGAGAGGTGTTTGCCTCCTGTAAATACCACTTGTAGGTGGCCTGAAAGGAAGAAGCCACTGAAAGCTGAATATGAGTCTCAGGTGACCACAACAGGCTGCAGGGAGCTGCGTCCTCTCCAGTTCAAACGCAGGGAACAGGGATGCTTGGGGTCTCTCCACCAGCCCACCCCACAGCCTCATCTGTCAGACCTACTCAGGGATATAGAAACCTTAAAGGCTTTCCACCTGCCCATTCCTGGGACCAGGCCTACCTTCCTAAAAGCTATCTTGGCCAAAATGCTTATTCTGAAAAAACCTGCAGCCAGCCCCAGAACACTCAAACACTAAAGTGGGATGTGCTTTGTAAATGTCCAACAACACCAGGAAGTGAGTAGAAACTTCACCCACTGTTCCCACTGCTTATTTTCAAAAACAAAGCTGAAACCAAACACCAGGTATCCAAGAACATCTACAGGGCTATTTTGAGAAATGAAGAACAGACTGGGGAGCTGGCTCAGTGGATAAAGCGCTTGCCATGAGAGGACTGGAGTTCAGATCCCCAGTACACATGTAAATGCTGAAGCTGTGAGCTCTGGGTTCAAGTGAGAGACACCTTGTCTCAGTAAATAAAGAGGAGAGTTTATCAAAGAAGAAACCCAAGATCAACTTCTGGCTTCCACATGCACACGTTCGTGTATACATACATACATGTACATGAACACACACATATACAAAAACAACAAAAGCAGACCATAAACCATAGGCAGGGCTGAAGACATGGCTTAGTAGTTAAGACATTTGCCTGCAAAGGACCCTGGTTCAATTCCCTAGGACCCACGTAAGCCAGATGCACATGGGGGCACATGCATCAGGAGTTCGATTGCAATGGCTGCAGGTCCTGGCACACCCATTCTCTCTCTCTAACCCCCTTTCTCTCTCTCTCAAATAATTAAATAAAATATGAAAAAAAAACATAGGCAGCTAAGCAACTCTAATGTTTGGAATTTTAAAAAATCTGTACTAGATTTATTAAAGCTAGAAAAAAAAAAAAAGAAATTGGGGCTGGAGAAATGGCTTAGTGGTTCAGGCCTGCAGAGCCAAAGGACCCAGGTTCAATTCCCCAGGACCCGTGTAAGCCAGATGCATAAGGTAGCCCATGTGTCTAGAGTTCGTTAGCAGTGGCTAGAGGCCCTGGTGAACCCATTCTCTCTTTCTGCCTCTTTTGCTCTCTCAAATAATAATAAAATGAAAAAAATTTTTGGTTTATTATTATTTATTTATTTGTGAGCAACAGACAGAGAAAGAGGCAGAGAGAGAGAGAGAATGGGCGTATCAGGGCCTCCAGCCACTGCAAACGAACTCCAGACACATGTGCCACGTTGTGCATCTGGCTTATGTGGGTCCTGGGGAATCAAGCCTCAAACCGGGGTCCTTAGGCTTCACAGGCAAGCGCTTAACTGCTAAGCCATCTCTCCAGCCTGCAAAATATACTCTTTATTTTAATTTAATTAATTTATTTGACAGAGGAAGAGGGGAGAGAAAGAGAATGGGTGTGCCAAGGCTTCCAGACACTGCAAATGAACTCCAGACATGTGCGCCCCCTCGTGCAGCTGGCTAACGTGGGTCCTGGGGAATTGAACCTGGATCCTTTGGCTTTACAGGTAAACACCTTAACCACTAAGCCATCCCTCCAGCCCTATCAATATACTCTAAAAAAACAAGTTGGGGGCTGGGCAAATGGCTCAGCAGTAAAGAGCACAGGGGCCTCTTGGGGTGGAGATTGCCAAGCTTGACTCCCTAGAACCCATGTAAAGCTAGCCATGGGCTGGAGAGAAGGCTTAGTGGTTAAGAGAACTTCTGATACAAACATGGGGGCCTAAGAAGGCCTAAAACCACTTGAGTTCGATCCGTAGGACGCACAATAAACTGGAGTGTGGGTGTGCTCCAATAGGGTAAAATAAATCTGGGCTTGTGGGGGTTAAAAACGGAAGCTCTGGAATCAGTAAGAAACTCTGGTTCACGAATAGGTAGAAGGGGCTCCGGCCTGCCCTGCGTGTGTGGGACAGACCAAGGAGAATACTGGGGAGAACCAGAATACATCAATACATCAAGAAGAGAGAGCCGGCTGTCTACCATGAGACGGTCACCTCCACCTCATCTGCCCAGGCCCAGAAGTCACTACGGAGGAAGCGGTGACATGGATACTGCTCAAACGGTTACAGATACTGTGGTCACTCAAACCTCATCAAAACAGAGATCCAGAGTCCACAGAGAAGGCAACCGTAAGTCAGATCCCTACCTTGTCCACAAAGATCAGGGAATATTGTGGAAGAGGGGATGGAAAGATTGTAAGGGCCTCAAGGGGGTGGGAATAGCCTGAGGGCTCATGTCCCCTCCCCAGAGAATGACTGAGGCATCCTGGTCCCCACAAAGAAGACCAACAACCCCACCAAAGAAGACCCTCAGCAGACTTGGGGTAGAGTTAAGAGGGTCTAAAAGCACCTTTTTTTTATATAAAAAAGGTCAATAAATAATCAAAAAATTTGAAAAACCTGGGCATGGTGGCGCACGCCTTTAATCCCAGCACCCAGGAGGCAGAGGTAGGAGGATCCCTGTGAGTTCAAGGCCACCCTGAGACTACATAGTGAATTCCAGATCAGTCTGAGTGAGAGTGAGGCCCTATTTCGAAAAACAAACAAACAAACAAAAAGAAGAAGAAGAACAACAACAGGTGGAGCAGTGATGGATGGAGCCAGACACCCAATGTTCGTTTTCGCTGCATGGACACATGCATATGTCACAGTCCCCATACTCCATGCTGTGGCTAGCTTCTGGAGTGCAGGCCAAGTTGAGAGAGAAACCCTACCTAAGGAAATACATGGGAGAGTGATATAAGGACACCCACACACCCAGACACCCTGCACAATATGCCACACACATACTCTACATGCATGCACACACAGGGTAAGCAGGAGATGCCTGATTAACATAAGCTTAATTGGGTAAGACCAGTGAAAGCCACAGGGCAACCCTTCTGGCAGGAGGGAAGAAGACACTCCAGTGGTCTGTGCTATCAGAATACTGAAATGATGGAACTTAAAGAATTATAACTTGGTCTGGAGAGATGGCTTAGCGGTTAAGCACTTGCCTGTGAAGCCTAAGGACCCCGGTTCGAGGCTTGATTCCCCAGGACCCACGTTAGCCAGATGCACAAGGGGGCGCACGCATCTGGAGTTCGTTTGCAGTGGCTGGAAGCCCTGGCACGCCCATTCTCTCTCCCTCTCAAATAAATAAATAAATAAATGAAAAAAAAGAATTATAACTCCCCCAGAAACCCATGCTGGGCTCACAGAAAGACCCATGATACGAGCCACAGTAGGAACCCGTCTCCTGGTAAGAGATTTGTATAGTTCAGACAACTAAGCAAAGGATCACTGGCCGGACAGACTTGAGACAGTGATGGGCAGGACCACATCTTGATCAAGATTGCTTAGTCATGCATAACTCTTTTCCTCTAATTTTTTTTTTCGAGGTAGGGTCTCATCCTAGCCCAAGCTGACCTAGAATTCAGTATGGAGTCTCAGGGTGGCCTCGAACTCATGGCGATCCTCCTACCTCTGTCTCCCAAGTGCTGGGATTGAAGGCCTGCGCCACCACACCCGGCTTCCTCTAATTTAAAAAAAAATTTTTTTTTGCATATTTTTATTTATTTGAGAGAGAGAGGGAGAGGGAGAGAGAGAGAGAGAGAGAGAGAGAGAGAGAGAATGGGCACACCAGGGCCTCCAGCCACTGCAAACGAACTCCAGACGCATGCACCCCCTTGTGCGTCTGGCTAACATGGGTCCTGGGAAATTGAGCCTCGAGCCGGGGTCCTTAGGCTTTACAGGCAAGCGCTTAACCGCTAAGCCATCTCTCCAGCCCTCTTCTCCTCTAATTTTAAAAAATATTTTATTTTATTTTTTTATTTGACAGAGAAAGAGGGAGAGAGAGAGAATGGGTGCACCAGGGCCTCCAGCCCCTGCATTCGAACTCCAGACACGCCCCCTTGTGCATCTGGCTAATGTGGGTCCTGGGGAATCAAACCTGGGTCCTTTGGCTTTGCAGGCAAGTACCTTAACCACTAAGCCATTTCTCCAGCTCTCCTCCTCTAAACATAAACTTAGGTTTAAAACCTAAATTTCCTATCAGTATTCCAAAGACAAGCTTAGGGGCCACTGAACCTTTTTATTTGCTCTTTTTTCCATGTGACCAAACTGGATATAGTTCCTTCCTTTGCTTTTCATTATCATTCATCTCTTTAGTTGACATGTTACTGAGGCAGTTTAGGGTTGACAGGACCCCAAAGTGAATATATATATATATATATATATATATATATATATATATATATATATATATAATTTTTTTTTTTTCTGAGGTAAGGTCTCACTTTAGCACAGGCTGACCTGGAATTCACTATGTAGCCTCAGGGTGGCCTCCAATTTACAGCTATCCTCCCACTTCTGCCTCCCAAGTGCTGGGATTAAAGGCCACCTAGCCTGGCTGTAAATAGTTTTCTCTTTGACGAAATGTAGGACTTGCCCTTGGGCCTGTAGGAGAAAATCTAGATTATTACAATTTACGACAGATCAGAAATCTTAGAAGGGTCTGGCTTTTCCTTCTCTCTGCCCCTTTGAGGAATCCTTCCACTCCCTTCTGAGAAGGTCCTTCCTAAAAATTTATGGAGAGATTGCCCTTTTCCAGAAATCCTGACCCCAGACACCTGACATCAGGACTAGACTGGATAAACCAGCTATCCATTGCTCATAAAAATCTCCAACCCGAATTTCCGAATGGGGTTCTCAAATCCCCTTTTGCCTCTCTGGGCAAGAGCTCTGCTTTGTTCCCTTCTTTTAAGTTCTGGGCGTCTCAAACCCCATCTTGCTTCCTTGGGCAAGAGCTATGTCTTCCTTTCTACCCTTAAGTCCCCCTTCTCTTAAAGCTTGCCCTTCTTAAAGCTGTAAGTTGTAATAAAATCTTTCTGAACCGTATCCTCTGGTCTGCGGATTTCTTTCTTTGAATTCCTCAGACAAGAATCTGGAGACACCTCCCCAAATTATGGGTGTGTTGGCATACTATACTGCATTGGCAAGGAACCCCACAATTCCTATATCACTGGGGAAAGATGACCAAGCTTGTTGGGATTACAAGAATCCAAGCTTTTGAAGGAGAAATAGGAGCAAGACAGCTTTTATAGGCAATCACCTAGGGACAGAGGCCCAAGGAGAACATGGATGCCACCTGGCCTGCCCTGCCCTGACAGGACTAGAACCTGCATGTGACTCAGCCCCATCCGATATGGCTGCAAGCAACACTCCCTAGCACTGACTCTCGGGTCCTTGCTTTGGTAAACTCTCCCCATCCCAGCCTGGCTGTGAAGGGGAGGATGGATTTCTTTTCCGCTGGGTTGCCTTTCTGTTGGATTTCCACATGTCTTGTTGGGGTGCTCTCTTACCTAATTGTGTGTGTGTATCTCCTCACTGTTCTTCACTTTACTGTCTTGGCTTCCTGGCCCCAGTGATAAGCTCTCCTCCCACCTCCCAGCCTGGCTGGGAAGGGGGAGGGGTCTTATCTGTCTGGGAATTTTCCTGTTTGTTTTCTACATGTATTTTGTTCCTAGATGCTTCCTCGCTTTGCTACATCTCTCTGATCTCTTATGTGAGGGGATCTTTTGACTTGGGCTCTCATGCTTGCTTTCCGTGCGTGCGTGCGTGGGTGCGTGCGCGTGTGTGTGTGTCTCCCCAAACATTTCCCTGTGTGAGGGAGACTTTCTCTGCCCCCACTCCCTTTTCCCAGCCAGGCAGGGAAGGAGAACTCCCTTTTTGCTTGGGCTTCCGGCTAGCTTTCTCTCTGGATCCTAACTCCTTAAAAGAGACCTCACAATGTATCATTTACACTTCTCATAGTCCGTGTTTTCAATTCTTTGCTATTTCAGATAAAAATCCAAAAGTCAGGGTTCACAGGCCTGAGAGCTCCTGTATCTTTATGGAATTTAATTTCTCCCTGGACCCAAAATCCTACATCACTTTGACTCTAAAAACTCCAGTACAACATTTATGAATGTCTCATCCTGAGAGATCCTGAATTGGCATACAGTTGTTTCAACACTATGATCAATCCAACTCTTTCAGTGTCTGTATTTTTGAGTTCACTTAACTCCTGCACCTCACAGAAGCATTTTGCCGCCACACAGCTTATCAGTGGGGTGTGGCCCGGCTTTACCTTTCACATAGGCCCAGAAAGCTTGAGTTATCTCAGAAATCTGGGCTGGGCTCATTTTTCTGTCCACAGGGCAGAGTTCAGAGAGAAAGTCATAATCCCAAGGTAGCAAGTTGATTTTTAAACCCATAATCTGAAAAAAATCTTTCAAACTATCAAAAAAAAAAAATCAAATGATCTTTTCTGTAAGTAAATAACTTACTTATTTCCTTATAGGTTCTGGGTTCTAAATAAAAAAGAGAGCGAAGACAGATTTTCTTGGGTCCAAAGCATTTATTTATTATTTTTTCTTTTTTAAAATATTTTATTTTTATTTATTTGACAGAGAAAGAGGGAGGGGGAGAGAGAGAGAATGAGCACATCAGGGCCTCCAGCCACTGCAAACAAACTCCAGATGTGTGCGACCCCTTGTGCATCTGGCTAACGTGGGTCCTGGGGAATCGAACCTGAGTCCTTTGGCTTTGCAGGCAGCCACCTTAACTGCCAAAGCATTTATTTAATGTCAAAAGAAACTGGCAGGATCCAAAGACGTCGAGAGGGGGAAGCACCAGAAGCCTGGATAACGAGGTGGAAGAGGATGCAGATGCAGGACACTAGGTCTACCTGTGGAGTAGCTGTGCTGATTGGGGGTGGGGGGCAGGGGAGCTCATAGCTTCTGGGTCCACTGCCAGACTCCTAATTCATTCTGCTGTTGGGAAATGAGCACCCTAACACATCCCTACAGAAGCTCAGGTGCGTACTGGTTGGTAAAGACTGTCCTGTATGTCTCATAAACAATCTTTCCAAACATTCCTGAGGGCAAACACACAGGGAAATGATGGTTTCCAACATGCAGTGCCAACACAGTTCCATGCCTTGCCCCAGAATTACAAAAGTGAAAGGGCCTTTTACAGCTTTCCTCAGCAGAGGTGGACAACACCACATCAAACAACATAAGACGTCTGGTCCTTTGGTACCACTGCTGCCAACTTTCTAACTTTATTTGTTATTTCTTAGAGAGAGAAAGAGAAAGAAAGAGGCAGGTACAGAGAGAGTGGGTGTGCCAGAGCCTCTAGCCACTAAAAACTCCAAACACATGTGCCGCCACCTTGTGCATCTGGCTTAGTGGGGAACTGAACCTGGGTCCTTAGGCTCTGCAGGCAAGTGAGGTGTCACTTAACCACTAAGCCATCTCTCCAGCCTCAACTTTCTACCTTTAAACATCCAGATAGCTACTGGACAACTTTCTCACTTTTAAGCAGGCAAACATCTGCATAAAAAATTACTCCTGCTAAAGTATATGATTTCATTACAAATAAGGTCTCAGCTAATTTAAGTCCCCAGGGGCTATCAGAGTCACCTATTTAGGGATCTTTTGGAAAATGGAATAAATACACCTCAGGAGACTCCAGAAAAAAAGGCGGCCAAGGATGACACCAGGTCAACCACTTTAGATGTGTCAGAGGTGGTCTCAATGTACCACAGTCTCTGGGTCCGGCTTAGTCTCCAGGGTCAGTGCGGTCAGGCTGAAGCATGAGTCTTCCCCATAGTAACCCAGCACTATACCACAGGATGATGGCCTCAGGTGAGGAGAGAACTGGGAAGAACAGAACCCTACCTGATGGGGTGTTTAGATGGAGGATATACTCAGTCTTTCCTAGGTGAAGACATCCATGCATGCAAGTGTGTATATGCAGGCTTCACAGTAGTGGCAAGGTCAGAAGTTGTCTGTGCTTCACCTTCTTTGAGACAAGGTCTCTTTAGAGGAAGGGTCTCACTCTAGCCCAGGCTAACCCGGAATTCACTATGTAGTCTCAAGGTGGCCCTGAACTCACAGTGATCCTCCTACCTCTGCCTCCTGAGTGCTGGGATTAAAGGCGTGTGCCACCAGCCCCAGCAAGAGACAAGGTCTCTTGCTACTGCAAACAAGTCTGGCCAATGAGCAACTTTATGTGGATACCAAGGAACTGGACCTGGGCTGGCATGCTTTGTAAGCAAGCACCTTTAATGGCTAAGCCATCTCCACAGCCTCTAGATGAAGACATTTTATAAAGCAGTTCAGGCGTTGTCTTCCCTAGGGACTAAAAATGAGATGGGATGCCACAAGGTGAGCTTCTGAGAACATCTAAAAAGGTTCTTAAAAGTCTTGGCCCCTGAGAGCCTAGAAGCAACATACAGCAAACAGGGACTGAAAGGTTTGTGACTCGTGACACGGTAGCAGTGTGCACTCTATACACGTTTTGTTATGGAATGAGGTAGATGGCCATCAAAGCCTAACTCTGAATACGGAATTACCCATCGGCTAACCTTTCCTCCCTGAACCCTTCACTCACTGTCACTGCTGGGAAGAACTGCACGTCCTATGAGCAGTGGACAGCTTGTGGCTTGTTTTCTTACCCTCACTTCTAAAACAGCCATGTTTTAGCACTGAAAAGGCAATTATGAGCCACCACAGACTCAATCCTAAGGGCTGGTGACATGGAAAAGAAACTACAGGAAGATTAGGTTAAAAATATTTTGGTCTTATTTCAGATTATTTGGTCTATAGAACTTCTCTCAGAAAATGATCAAGACAGCAGAGCATAGTGGGGTATGTCTGTAATCTCAGCACTTGAAGGACTGATGCAAGGCCAGCCTAGGCTACATAATGAGTTACAGGCTGCTGGAGCTACATAATGAGATTGTCTCAAAACAAAACAAAAAACCAAACAACAACAACAACAACAACAAAAAACCTCAACTATCCAAAAAGCCCCACACAATAAGTAAGACATGTTACAAGCAATCAAGACATGATACAGGTAAGAAAAAAAATCAAATGTTTAAAAAAAAAATCAACCCAAGTTCATGCTAATCTGATTGCCACTGTTTTATAAATTTCTTTAAGTCTTTGTTCTAGTATAGTTAGCAATTACCAGGAAGAGACTGTGGGCCAGTTGTTCAGCCTTCCTCTGGTTCCAGATCCCCCTCTAACACAAGGTTAAGGTCACCTCCCGTATGAACGTTACAGAGTTCATGTAGCTTAATACATGTCAAGGGTGCAGAAGAGGGCCTGGCTGTGAGGCACAGCTGTCACTCTACTTCCCTGGAACCAGAGGCAATATGACCTCTGAACTCTCAATTGTGACGGTTATGAGATATTCCAGGAAGTGCACATATATGCTAATTCACCCCTTCAGAAGGTTCCTGAACGCAAAATTACATTATCAACCATTCTAACTTTATTACCAAATACCCAAACTTAGCCATCTAATATAGGTAACAATCAATGGACTTATATTTCAACAAAAAAGAAGCCTCCCAAGCGCCAGGATTAAAAATATGAAGACATGCACCACCACACTCAGCTTTTTTTTTTTTTTTTTTTTAACTTAGGGTTTTGCTCTAGCTCAGGCTAACCAGGAATTCATTATGTAGTCTCAGGCTGGCCTTGAACTCGCAGTGATCCTCCTACCTCTGTCTCTCAAGTGCTGGGATTAAAAGAATCTGGCACAAACTAATTTTTAAACCTGGACGCCTACCATTCCTGCAATGTACTTAGAAAGCTTTATATATTTCAGACAGCCTCAGAGGTTAGTATTCTATGGTGAGACCTGGAATCTCCCCTTTTGCTCAGGTGTAGCTGTCGCCCAAGCACTGCATTTAGTCAGCCAAAGGAATCACATCTCATGGCAACCACGGGGTCTCAGGCAAAGAGATTTTTAAGGATGGGAAAAGAAAATGCACAGTATGATTCAGAAATGATTGGCCAGGACAAAAGAAAACAAATTTCTGCATGACCAACATCAAAGGACATTTGGTCCACTCCTCACCCCATAAACACACTCCCCTCTATGGGCTCCTGGCAAGGGAGCAGAGGCTCTGAGATTTATCTTGTAATCACAGTAAGTACAAAGCAGGAAAAAAACATACCAAAAGCATTTTTTAAATCCCATTTTAATAACAGAATGATTAGTGAAAAGGAAAGGCTCCGTTTTGGTGAGCTGTGTTTCACACTCTGTCCATGAGAGGCCAGCCCCGCAGGATGGCGCTGGAGGGGCAACAGCCGTTAAGAACTAGCCCAAGACCCAGCCTGCTGCAGCTGCCTTTCCCAGGGGACACACCCGCTCTTTGTGGAAACAAGAGGCCTTTTTATTTTTTTGTTTTTTCGAGGTAGGGTCTCACTCTAGCCTAGGCTGACCTGGAGTTCACTCTATATTCTCAGGGTGACCTCGAACTCACAGCGATCCTCCTACCTGTGTCTCCGGAGTGTTGGGATTAAAGGCACATGCCACCATGCCTGGCTTAAGAGGCCTTTTTAGACCAGACTTTCTGGAAGCCACAGTTTTACGTAGAGGTCAGCCATGTCCTTGATCATAGAGCAAACTGAAGAAGTGAATGAAGGATGTGACATCACACCTCTAGAAAATTTCTCTGGGACCTCTTATAAATGCCTTCCTTCCAGGTCATGCAAAGGCTAGCATTCAGGGAAAGACACTTATTACAGCTGCCTTCTTCCTTCCACACAGGCACATTCCTCAGTGTGTCCCTTATCAACACCCTGGAGACTAAGAGCTCCATTTTTTTTCTCTACCACATTATCAACATACTTCTCTCTGTAGGAAAACAAAGGGCACTGGGAAACTCAAAGAAGCAGACCTTTGACCTTTTATTTGGGATCATCCTCCCGGCAAGCCTTGAATCCATTAGGTTACCCATAAGATTAAATAGCTATCTTGGTTGGGTGTTATGGTGCACACCTGTAATCCCAGCATTTGTGAAACTGAGGCAGGAAGATCTAGAGTTCATGACCTACATGAGATCCTGTCTCAAAAAACCTAAAAAGACCAAAAAAAAAAAAAAAAAAAAAAAAAAAAAGAGAGAGAGAGAGAGACAGACAGACAGACAGACAGAGAGAAAAAATTATTAGGGGTTGGGGAGATGGCTCAGCAACTAAAGGCACTTGAGTGTAAAACCTGCCATCTCAGGTTCAATTCTTCAGTACTCTCATAAAGACAGGTGCACCTGAAGCCTGCTGCTGCAGAAGCAAAGAATGTCTTAGAAGGTGGAGCACAGACATCTCACTAAATAAATAAGTCAGTCAGTCAAGCAAGCAAGCTTTGGTCAAACATTATTTTTTTTAAAATTTGGGGCTGAAGAGATGGCTCAGCAGTTAAGGTGCTTGCCTATAAAGCCTAAGGACCCAGGTTTGAGTCCCCAGTACCCATGTAAAGGCAGATGCACAAGGTGGTACATGTGTCTGGAGTTCATTTGCAGTAGCTAGAGGCCCTGGCATGCCCATTCTCTCTCTCTTTCTATCTCTAACGAATAAATAAATAAAATATTTTTTAAAAATCAAAAGCCCTCTACCACCTGCCCCACAGAAACCTCAGCCTCACTCCAGAGACCATGATTAGCCCCTCCATTGGGTCATACAACAAGGAACCCCAGTAGGAGTGATCAGGTAAAAACAGGTGACTCAAGTATGGTCTCTCGGAGCCACCTGCAGCATAAGCTCTGACCCAGGACACCTAATGGGAAGCTAGAGTTTAAAGGTCCTGAAGTTTAGAGACCAGCTCTAGATCCAGATCATCAAAGCCATGCCAGAAACTGCTCTGAGATGAAGATAAGGCCTCAGATAACCTCTGTGCACTCTCTCTATCCTAAGCCTGGGCTCCTTAATGCCCTCTGGAGCTAAGGCAGAACTAGCTGTCCCCTCAAAAGTACAGGGGGTGAAGCATGATTTCACAGGACATGTGGTAACTGAAATGACGGGAGAGTTAATTAAGATTATGGGAGAAGGCAAGTGCTGTAGTCACCTTCTCTTTGCTGGGCTAAAACACCTGACCAAAAGCAGTTGACGAGAGCAAAGAATTATTTCTGGTTTACAGTCTCCAGGGGAAGCTTCGTGGTGGCAGGGGAAAGCATGGTGTGAGCAGAGGCTGGCCATCACCTCTACCACATCAGGCAGAAAAAAGCACTAGGAGAATGAGCTGATCTCTGGCAATGGGGAGCTGGCAATAAAACCCCTAAGGCCACCCCCAAGCACAGCCCTCCTCCAGCAAGGCTCCACCTCCAAAACTGCCCCTAGCTGGGCACAAAGCATCCAGAACACATGAGTTTATGGGGAACATCTGAGTCCAAACCACCACAGAAGTGTGATGACAGCAAATACATGCTGGAGTTGATGGCATTTTAATAAGTACATATATTGCTTGTAATATAATTACTACAATTTGAAGGTAATAGCTACAATTAATAAGCCAAGCTTGATGGCTCATGCCTATAATCCTGTATCTTGGGAAGCTGAGGTAGGAGGATCAGACTGAGTTCAAGGCCAGCCTGGGCTAGAGTGATACCCTATTCAAACAACAACAAAAACAAACTAAAAACAAAAACAAAAACAAAATGGCTAGGGCCAGGTTGTGGTGGCACACACCTTTAGACCCAGCACTCAGGAGGCACAGGTAGAAGGACTGCCATGAGTTTGAGGCCACCCTGAGACTACATAATGAATTCCAGGTCAGCCTGGGCTAGAGCCAGACCCTACCTTGAAAAATAAAACAAAACAAGACAAACAAACAAACAAAAAATGGGTAGGGAGATGGCTCAGTGGATAAAGCATTCACAACTGAGGCTAGAGTACCTGAGTTCAACTCCAGAACCTTCCATGTAAAACACCAGCAGCTCCGGCAGGCTTCTTTAATCCCAGCCAGAGGACAGGAGAGTTTCCTGGAAGCTGACAGTGAGTGCAAAGAACAGCAAAATGCGAATCAGGTCACAAAACCCTGCCTCAGTGGGGCTGGGGAAATGGCTCAGAGGTTAAAGGTGATTTTTTGCAAAGCCTGCCAACCCTGGTTCAGTTCCTAAGAACAGCTTACATGGCCACGTAAACCAGCCACAGAAAAGTGGTACAAGTGTCTGGTGTTCATTTACGGTGACAAGAGGGCTCTGTTCACACTTGCATGTATGGGCACATACATGTGCAAATAAATAAATTTATAAATTTATAAAAAGAAACTCTGCCTCAGTGAGGACTGACCCAAAAGTTGTCCTCTGACCTTAACACATGCGCTTACACACACACACACACAATTAAAAACAAAGAAAAACTACAACACTAGGTAGAGAAATATTGGAGAGGCATTTGGAACCAAGAGGAAGTTTAGCAAAATGAAAAAGGCACAAGACTTTTCAACACTAATGTGAGAGTTAGTTTGCTTATTGGAGAATTATTTTGCATTCATGGATTTGCCTTCCCCACTGTTATGTTTTCCTTTTTTTTTTTTTTTTTTGGTTTTTCTAGATAGGGTCTCACTGTAGCCCAGGCTGACTTGGAATTCACTATGGAGTCTCAGGGTGGCCTTGAACTCACAGCGATCCTCCTACCTCTGCCTCCTGAGTGCTGGGATCAAAGGCGTGCGCCACCACGCCCAACTGTTTTCCTTTTCTTGATCCTTTATCCCCCCAAAACTCAGGCATCATCAACCTCACAGAGCATAGCAATGAGGTTACAACAGCCACCTGATTACAAAATAGGGACTTCGTCTGCAGTGAGACAGTCAGTACTTGAAGATACAGTTTACACACCCTGCTTCCAGAGGCATGCCCCAGTCATTTCTTCCAGCAGTAGACAGCTCACAGGTGGCACTGCCCAAAGCTGTCTTTGTCATGGTGACCTCACCCTGGTATCAGGGTGATTGTTGGGAGGAAAGAAAGCAGCCACAACTTCCTGGTTTACTTTCCACACCAAGCTCCTTTTATTTTATTTGTTTAATTTATCACTTCCTCTCCTTCACCTCCTAGCACATTCAATCTGTCACAGATCAGGTCAATTACACTTTCAAAATATTAAAAAAAAAATCCACCCACTTCTGTCCATCTCCATGGTCATCACCCTAGTCCAAGGTACTACAAACAGCCTCCTATTTGGTCTGTGAGATTCCAGGCTAGGTCAGGTTCAAATCCATTCTCCACTTATTAGCCACAGTGATCTATGACCAATCAGATCACAATGTCCCTCTGCTTTTAACATTCAATGGCTTCCTATGCTTTTCAAATAAAGTCACTCCTGTTTCTTCCCCCCCCCCCCACCCCCCACGGTAGGGTTTTGTCCTAGCCCAGGCTGACCTGGAATTCACTATGTAGTCTCAGAGTAGCCTCGAACTCACAGTGATTCTCCTCCAACTTCTGCCCCCTAAGTGCTGGGATTAGAGGTATGTGCCACCATGCCTGGCTCATTCCTAGGACTCTGGGTCTAATTCCCAGCACCACGCCCACAACACACATGGCTTATTCTATGAGACAGAGTTGTTATATGTTGCCTAGGCTGGCCTTGAATTGCTGGGCTTCTGCCTCAATCTGAGTAGCTGGGATGACAGGGCTGCACCATGCCCTTCTTCTCAATGTCCTTCCTGAAACCCTGCCCTTCATGGTTTTTTTTTTTTTTTTTAATATTTATTTTCAAGGGGAGAAAGGAAGAATATGAATGGCCATGCTGGGGCCTCCAGCCACTGCAAATGAACCCCAGATGCATGCGCTACCTTGTGCATCTAGCTCTATGTGGGTACTAGGGAGTCAAACGCTAGTCTTCACACTTTGCACGCAAGCACCTTAACTGCTGAGCAATCTCTCCAGCCCTATTTCTTTTATGATGGTTTGTTCTTTTCCTCTCAAGGCCTTATACATGATTACTTCTTTTTGTGCTCATCTGCTTAATTTCTATTCCCCTACAAGGCCCTGAACTTCTCAGAGGCAAGGATCATGCCTCTGTGGTCTACAACTGTATATAATTTACACCTGCACTCTATACATGAGAATATTAAAACTATGAGAGAGAAAAGAAAAACAAACAATTATGAGGGCTAGGGATGTAGCTCACTGACAAAGTGCTTCCCTGGCACATGTAAGGCCCTGGGTTCAATCCACAGGGCCCAATTTTAAAATAAGGTATTTATTCAAAGAATGAATGTATTTTAGAAATAAGGGGGGGGGGGAAGGTAAGCAGAACTTCACCCACACTACCTGAATGTCTCACAAACGAAATCACAAGTGATACCATTTCTCAGTGACAGCTTTGACAGGCTCTCCCCCTTTTGTCACTCCAGTCCCTGTTCAAGGTGAGGCAGGGTTATCACATGACCTACGGAGAAGTCAGTGGGGGTGGGGTGGGGGTGGGGGCTGTGCTGCCTGAGCAGAGGGAGGGCTTCCAGGAAGGCCCCACGTCCTCTTTAAGGGAAATTCTAAGAAAGAAAGAAAAAGAGTAACCAGTAACAACATTGCTCCAATTTTCCAGTGTGTTGTGAAAAACCTAATGTGTACAGGATTAAAGTGGTATGAGCACACCCTCATGTGCTCTGCATTCGTGAATTACAGACCTTCAGGATCAGTGCAGCCGTTTCTCCGCATCTAACCCCCCCCCATAAGTACACAGCCTTATTTCCTTTTAATAACCCCAAAATTTCCATTGACACCTCATGTCAGTATCTTAAGACACAGTTCTTCAAAGCATCTAATGTTGACAATATTTAAACCTTTTCATACTAGCAAATTCTCCCTTGAGTCTTTAACAGATACAAGAAAATGATCCTCCTTCATTCACTCTATCTTCCTCTCTGGAAGACTACTGCAATACTAAGTTTCATAGTATTTATTTACACAATGGCTCTCTAACTGCCAAGTGAGTAAATATTTTAATCTGTATTTAAGAGATTATTTCTCCAAATTTTGTTGTTCTTAGTATCATAAAAAGTTGTTTTTTTTTTTTTTGAGGCAGGATCTCACTCTAGCCCAGGCTGACCTGGAACTCACTCTGCAGCCCTAGGCTGGCCTAGAACTCATGGCAGTCCTCTTACATCACCCTCCATAGTGCTGGGGTTAAAAACCACCACCCCAGGGACTCTAAAAAGGTTTTGTTTGTCTGATTTGTTTTATTTATGCTATTTCTCTTGAGTCTTCAACAGGTATTGACAATTTTTATACATGTATATAGTGTATTTTGATCATAATCCCCCCTCATTACCTTCTCTTTATTCCTCCACCCCATCTCCTCCTAACCTCTTTTTCTTGTCAATTAAGTCTCTCTTCTACTATGATGTCTTTTTTTTCCCCTTGTGTAGATGTGATTCACTGAGTTTAATTAGGGTTTCCTGCATGAGCATGCATGGGGAATTATTTTTCAGAAATGACTTGTTTTAAATCAATCTAGGACCCCAAACCACATGAGACCAGAAGCTACATGTTGGCCACCATTTGTGGTCGTAATACCTAACAGAGTCCCATTTTGCCAAGACCCACTAAGGCCTCCCGGTCTTTAACAAATATAAAAGTGAAAAATTAATTTGTTTCTATTTTTCCTAACTGAAGGCCACACACCCCACCCTATTTAATGTATCCTGCCTAGGTATGCGCCTGCTTGGTGTTTTAAAGTTGTAAATCCTCACATGAAACCCGAGGCCAGCAAAATTTAAACTTCATGATAAAAGGCACATTTCTGAGTCTAAATAAATCTGACAGATTGGGGATTATGTAAGAGAAGAAGTAGAAATACTAGCACAGTTGACTCCTAACGCTCCAATGGCGCCCGAATTTCAGTGTTTGTACTATGAGAAAAGCCGCTGTTACAGCCACTCTTTTTTTTTTTTTTTGCTAGAGATTAACACACATGTGCGCGCACACCCATACCACCCAAGATTTTAGCTCTTGTTTTGTTTCTGGTTTTTAATGTCAAGGTGGAGTCAAACACATTAATAACTAGTTCAAATAACTTTCCGAGTCCAACCTGTTTCTGTTAAAATTCCCGCCTCTCAGTACATACCTAACTCTCAAAATCTCAGCTACCTTGGGCACCCTTGAGATATACAAGGGAATCAGACAGGCTTAGATTAACTGGGTCCCCTTGGGAAAGCCCAGGAGGTGGTACACGAAAGCCTGAAATTGCACCCAACTATGCCTTCCATGGCAGTTATAAAAACTCATTAACTGCCGGGCGTGGTGGCGCACGCCTTTAATCCCAGCACTGGGGAGGCAGAGGTAGGAGGATCACCGTGAGTTCGAGGCCACCCTGAAACTCCATAGTGAATTCCAGGTCAGTCTGAGCTAGAGTGAGACCCTACCTCAGAACACCGAAAAAAAAAAAAAAAACTCATTAACTAAGCAAATTTTCCTGTGAGACAAGAGTCAATATGATCACTAAGGGGCAATCAGTTCACGTTAACAGAAACAGGAATGACCATGTAAGTTTAGGGTCACTTTAGAGAAATTGAGAAAAATGAAGATGCAGAGATGAAACAGGGCTCAAGGACGTTGGCCCCCTTCACACAGCAATAGGGAACATCACACAGCAATACAGATCATTTTCAAGCGCTACACTGATTTCATTAGACCAGGAAGCAAAAACCCTTACAAACATCAATTAAGTCTGGCAGCATGCTCCACTTATAAATAGAGACACAGAGGTATTTAGAACCAGAGCAACCCAGCTATGAGTCACACAGTGACCACAGTGGACACCAGACCTGGGCCCTGGAACTCTCCTTTCTAGCAAGGAGATGTAATCTGTCTCGCAAGGAGATGAAATATTCATGTAAGAAGCAGACGGCAGAGATGGAAATGAACATTCAAGCATCTTGGAATGGGGCAAAACAAAGGAGGGCCAACAGCTAACAAACAATTTAAGACCCCCAAATGCCATTTAATCAGATGAAAGCTAGTATTGCTTCAGCTCTTCCTTAGAAAAGGCACTGCTCACCTCATGGCTTGTAAACAGATGCTATGGATACAATATCTGGCCTCACATAAAGGCTCTCCATTTTCACCTGAGCTCAGAAATGCCTATTCATCTGTGACCAGATATTCCATGGGCAAGTATGCATGCTGAAACTGAACCCAACTTGAAGAGCGTGGTAACCACCCCTCCTCTGGCTTTTCCTGTCTCCCTCTCAAGGAAAAGAGAACCCACAGAGTCAGTGTGCTTAATAAATTACAGGATTTAGGCAGTAGCACGACATTCTAGCATCTTTAAGGTCAAGCAAAGTAACCAGTTAGGCTAATCCAAGCTAGCTTTGGTATACTAGATAAGCACAATCAAATGTTCCACTAGTTGAGCCCTGCCTTTCCCAAACACGCGTGAACAAGAACAAATCAAACAGTAATACTCTAAAGTGAACTGGGGCTTTGTCCAGCCTTTCCTGCAGATATGAAATGTCCTGTGGGAACCTTCCACCAAGGAGCAGAACCCACAGGTGGACAAGTGAGCAGCCATCCACCAGGAAGTAGGAGCAGCCAAACTCCAAGGAGCAACAATGCCCAATTCTGTCCAGCTAAGAGCAAAATGTGCAGCCATCTATCATCACTGGGAAATCCTTAGTAATCTGGGATCCAAGGCGAACACTAAACTGCTCTGGAGTTCTTTCTGGGCGGGCAAATTCGGGGCGGGGTAGGGGTGGGAGCTGGCAATCACAAGACAAGTGCCTTTCCTCATTCCTGCCCCCACTCCCTCCTCCAGACACCACCTAGCAAAAGCCCGGCTCGGGGACGTCGGGGCTTCCACTCCCAGTTAATTCTCTCCGACCCCTGCCCCAGTCTTTCTCAGTTCAAAGCATCTCGCTCGGGAAGGCGCCCAGGAGGCCTTCCACATGAGTTAAGTTAGTGTACCAGGCAGGAAGAATTCCCCGACTCCACGTACGGTTTCAATTCATCAAAATGATCATTTAGTGCCCACCGATGGCTGGGCGCTCGGAGGAGCCCTGCGGATTCAAACCCTTGCCTGCTTTCCGAAAGCCCCCACCCCCACCCCCTACCCCAGGCACGGCAGCCTGCCGCGGAGCTTGGAGGTGTGACTCCGGGGCGCGGGGAGCCCCGTCCCGCGACTGCCCCCCGCACCCACCCCGGGCACTCACTGCGTCTTCCTGCGGCCCTGGTCGCGGTGCAGCTCCCGCAGGTCCACCTCGGCGCGGCCCAGGAACTTGTCGAGGCCGAGCAGGGCGCGGTGCAGCACGGTGAGCTGCAGGGTGGCGGCGGCCGCGGCCCCGGACGACAGCAGCGGCGGCAGCTCGAAGGTGGCCTCCTCCCGCCACACCGGCGCGCCCAGGCAGCGCTCCGACACCGACGTGGCGTACTTCTCCTTGCCCACCTGGATCACCGCGTACGCGTCGCTCGTGCCGCCGGGACCCTTGGCCCGCAGGCCCCGCGCCTGCAGCACCGTCACCTGCACGTGGGTTGGGGACCACATAGTCCCGGGGCCCCGGCCCGCTGAGGCCGCCAGGGACATGGTGGTGGTCGACCAACGCCGCTGATGGCTGGCAGGCGACTAGAGAAGGAGCTGGACACCCGGGCTTGCACCGCCCGCCCCTTTAAGGCTTCCGGCCACGCCCCCGCGTCCAGGCCACGCCCCCGCGTCCAGGCCACGCCCCCACACGGCGCCGCCCGCCCCACCTGCCCGCGCGGGCGCCTAGGGTGGGCGGGGCTGGCGCGGGGAGACTGGGACTCGGCGGTCACGTGGGCCGCGGGGGAGGTCGGCTTGGTGAGTTCTGATTACAGAGGCTGCTGGCCGCCAGAGATGAGGTCCCAGCTACTAGCCGAAGCCCTCCCTTGGGAATCAAACCTAATATCTAGTCCAGCATCCACAAGCGACAGGTGTGTGACCGCCGGCAAGGTTACTTAACAACTTTATCTGGGTTTCTTCTGTAAAATACGGTGACACTCGCTCCTCGGTTTCCTGTAAAGGAAAGCTTGATAGTTTTGAGCATAGCGCCTGCACACGGGGAGGTCTCAATAAGTGGTTAACTGTGCGCCTGATAATGAAGACCTTAGTTCTTGGCTCTGTACTTTGGCCCGGCTGGATGCGCCGCTCCAGAGGAAGGCAGGTGCCAGGGTCAGGTGATGAGGGGCTGAAAAAGGGACGGAAAAGGTAAGTGGGAGGCGGCAGATTTGTGAGCGAAAGATCTGTTCTGCTCTTCCCCCACCAAATAAGGTGAGGCTGAGTTAGGTAAAGGGAAGCAAGGGGGAACTGGAAATGGAATTGCTAAACCAAATATCGCCTACTCAGTTCCCCATTTCTCCTTGGTAGGCCACTTCAGTCTTTGTGGTCGTCATCTCCGGGCTGCTTTGCTACCAGTCTCTGTTGGCTTAGTCACTGCTTTCCTTTGTATCTGAGGTCCGACCTCGAAGGCTCAGCTCCTCTATGGCAAGTCATCACCTCGGAAATGTGGCTGTGAAGGCTTTTAGGTTTTACACTTAAGGAAAGCTCCAGAACAGATAAGTATGTGTTCAGGGTCCTACAGCAAAGCTGGACTAGAACCTTGGCGTCTTTACTCCCCACCTAGAGTTCACTGCACCTCCTGCTCCCTATCTTCAGAACCCCAGGCCTGGATCTCTCTACCTTGACCGTGTCACCCACACATCTCCAGGCCCTCCTCCCTCCCTCCACAATGCATGTTGCTTCACTAACCTGCCTCAAACCCTGCAATGTTACCTCACCGCCAGCTGCATTAAATTCTCAGAGACTTGAAGGAATTCCCCTCTGGGCCTCACCCCAATGTTTTCCTTGCCACCAAGCAAACAAGCCCGCAGTCCAGACAGTCTCTCCCTCCAGCCCTGCACTTCCTCCATTGCCCTCTCAACTACCCTTGCCATCCTCTGCTTACCCAAGCCCTTCCCATTGCTTCAAGATTCCTCCAAGGTTTGATTTCCTATAGCTGCCTTGAAGGTAGGACTCAGGTGATTTGTCTCATCATAGCCCCTATCAGAAGCCCAGGCACACAGCGTGTACTAATGACTTGAAGAGTTTGTATACTATTCCAGATGATCATGAGTAATATTTTCATTTATCCTGTTGGGCTAGAGAGATGGCTTAGTAGTTAAAGCACTTGCCTATGAAGCCTAAGGACCCAAGTTCAATTCCCCAGTAGTGGGTAAGCCAAATACATAAGGTGACACATGCATCTGGAGTTCGTTTGCAGTGGCTAGAGGCCCTGGCATGCCTATCCTCTCTCTCTCTCTCTCTCTCTCTCTGTATCAAATAAATAAATAAATAAATAAATAAATAAAATACTTGCTGGGCATGGTGACACACACCTTTAATCCCAGTACTTGGGAGACCAAGGTGGGAGGATTACTGTAACACCCTGAGACTACATAGTGATTTTCAGGTCAGCCTGGGCCAGAGCAAGACTCTACCTCAACAAACAAACAAACAAACAAAACAGGGGATGGGGATGTAGCCCAGTTGGTAGACTGCTTGATTGGTATGCATAAAGCCCTAGGTTCAGTTTCCAGTACTACGTAAACTGTACGTGGCAGACCATGCCTTTAAGCCCAGTACCTATGAGGTAGAAGCAGGTGGATCAATAGTTCAAGGTTAGCCTGGCATGGTGGCACATGCCTTTAATCCCAGCACTTGGGAGGCAGAGATAGGAGGATTGCCTTGAGTTCAAGGAGGCCACTATGAGACTACATAGTGAATTCCAGGTTGGCCTGGGCTGGGTTAGAATGAGATCCTACCTCAAAAAAAAAAAAAAAAAAAAAAGAGTTCAAAGTTGTCCTCTGCTACATATGGAGTTCAAGGCCAGCCTGGGCTTAGTGGGTAAAGTTCTGTGCAAGCATGAGGTCCTGAATTCCAAGTTCCTACATAAAACGCCAGGTATGGTGGTGCACATCTCTAATACCAGCACTGGGGAGGTGAGATAGGGAATCTCTGGGATGGAAATGCTAATGAGACGGTGCAGCTCAGTTGGTGAGCTCTGGGTTCAGGGAAAGACCCCATCTCAAAGACTAAGGTAGAGAGAAACAGAGGAAGACACCTGATGTTGACCTCTGGCCTCCTCAAGCATGAGCATACACTTGCATGCACACACCATGTACAAGTTTTTCATGCTGCCAGCCCCCCACCCTTAGCATGCAGGCACTGTCACCCACCTATGGGTTGGTAAGCGCATAGCCCCACCACATGGCAGGCATGCCACACACACATATACATTCAAAGACATAGAGAGATGAAGAAAGAAAGAAAAAAAAGAAAAGGAAGATAAAAAGAAAGAAGGAGGGAGGAGGAGGGAAAGAGAGAGACTAGAAGGTAGACATTATGTCTCATATCTATACCTGGAAGCAGCTACCATGTGAAAAGCATATTTGATGTATTATAAATACTGAATGGTGGTAAAGAGAGAAATGTACCTTCCTTTTTGACACAGGGTCACTTTATATAGCCCAGGCTGTCCTTGAATTTGTGCTCTTCCTGCTTTAGCCTCCCAACTGCCAGAATCACATGTATGTGCTACCACACCTGGCGCTATTTTTTTTTTTTCCTTGAGGATCCATTAACCTCTTTCAGCCTCCTGGCTCAATTATTTTCTTGACTTATTTCTACAGATTTATAGATTTCTATAGAACTTAATTTGTGCCAGGCATGTGGCAGGTGCTTGAGAGGCACAAAGCTGAGACCCAGTTCTGAGGTATTCCATGATAATAAAGTATTATATTCATAAATGGCATTGAGGGTGATTTTTTAAGATTTCATTTTAAATTTAATTTAATTTACATATATACAATACCATCCCTTTCAGTCCTCCCCTCTCCTCCCTCCCTTATACCTTAAGCCTTTCTGGCTTACTGGCCTCTGCTACTGATTTTTACCCCTACTCACATACAAGTCTAAACATTTGTAGCTAGGATTTATTTATGAGGCAGAATTTGTGGCGGTTTTGAAGAGTGGTTTCTCTAAACAGGTGGATTTTTATGAAGGAAGTGGTACTGAGATGGTACTGATATATCACACTTAATAGGCAGAGAATGAAACATAGGGAACAGCATTTCCGGAGGAAAGAACAGAGTGGTCTCAGCAAGGGCTTGGAGCCCTAAAAGTGGTGGCACAGTCAGGGCCTAAAGGCATTCCTTTGTGACTGGGATGTCAGATTTTTAGAAGGACTGTAGGGGAGGGTAGAGGAAATAAGGAAAGCAACATGGGACAGATCGTGCAGACTGTAAACAAGAGGCTGCAGTTTACGCCAGTGTTAGACCCGTGATCTAGTCTCCAGAGGGCTGTGAGCAGTGACAGCCTTAGGCTGTGCTCAGGTTGCCAGTTGCCAGGTAGCTGTGGGCAGGAATAGCCCAGCAGGTAAGTGCACGACAGGTCACAGCCAGACATTCATTTCCCCCTGTTCATTTCCTCCTGGGGGCTGTTTGCCCCTTGATCATCCTTGCTTATTCTCAGTTGCTGACTAGGCATACACTTTCCTCTTGGTTGCCCTGCCTATGTAGTGCCCAGCTGTGGCCCTGCTGGACAGAATCTAGATCTGCGTTCCAAAATGGCTGGGGGAGGAGGTTTCCAGCTCTAGCCTCCTGTCTGTCTCCACACTCACTTTTTTTTTTGCATGTGTGCATACATACGCGCACGTGCATGCGTGCGTGCGTGTGCGTGGTGTGTGCAGATGTGTGGAAGCCCATTCACATGGAGGCCAGAGGAGAACACTGTGTACTTCCTCTATTGTTCCTCCACCTGTTTCCTTGAGGCTGAGCCTCACTGAACCTGGAGCTGCTGCTTTTCAATCAGATTAGCTGCCCAGTGAGCCCCAGTGATTCTCCATCTCTGCTCCCGACAGGATTAGGGTACCAGGCATGTTTGGCCAAGCTGAGCTGTTCAGGTGAGTGCTAGGAAATAGAACACAAGGCAGATTAGGCCCTTTCAGGCCTTCACACTGGCACAGCAAGTGCTTTTACCCTCTGAACCATCTCCCCAGTCCTACGCTCACCTTTTTCCTTTTTTTTTTTTTTTTTTCTTTTGGGTTTTTCAAGGTTGGATCTCATTCTAGTCCAGGCTGACCTAGAACTCACTATGTAGTTCCAGGGTTGCCTTCAACTTACAGCTATCCTCCTACCTCTGCCTCCTGAGTGCTGGGATTAAAGGTGTGCGCCACCACGCCCCCCCCCTTTTTATGAGAGGGAGCAAGAGAGAGAGAATTGGTGTGCCAGGGCCTCCAGTCACTGTAATTGAACTCCAGACTGTGTGTTACCTAGTGGTCATGTGCGACCTTACACATACTTCACCTTGCGCGTCTCTATGTGGGATCTGGGGAGTTGAACATGGATCCTTAGGCTTCACAGGCAAGTGCCTTAATTGCTAAGCCATCTCTCCAGCCCCCAGTTTAAAAAATATTTTATTTATTTATGAGGGAGAACGAGAGAGAGTAAGTAAGACTGGGATCATGTTGGCATGTTAGGGCCTCTTGCTGCTGTATGTGCCACTCCAGATGCACGTGCCACTTTGTGCATCTGACTTTATGTGGGTACTGGGGAATCAAACCTGTGCAGCGGGCTTTGCAAGCCAGAGACCTTAACTGCTGAGCTGTCTCCCCAGCTCACACTCACTTTGTTAGGCAAACATATCACTATGTAATGCAAGCCAGCCTCAAACTCTGCATCCTCCTGGCCTCTGCCTCCTGAGTGCTGGGATTACAGGGGCGGGCCACCACACCAGCTCCCAAAATCGTACAATCACATATCATTTATTTATTAGGGAGAGTGCGCGACCCAGGTCCTCTTGCCCCTGCAAACGAACTCCAGATGCATATGCCATTTCATGCATCTGGCTTTAATGTGGGTGCCGGGGAACTGACTCAGGACTATCAGGCTTTACAAGTAAGTGCCACTAACTGTTACAAGTAAAAGAGTCATTTCTCTAGCCCACAGTCACATTTATTTTTGTTTATTTATTTATTTTTTGCTGTTTCCACAAGGAAGAGAATAAGGAATGAACTAGAGCAGGGAAGCCACCCAAACTGAGCTAGAGCATGCCTTCACTCATGGAAAGGGGTAGAGAGAGAGGAGGAACAGGAAGAGAAGAATGAACACCTGTGACCTCATATGTTTGGGTTTCTATCATGTGCAGACTCTGGCTACAACAGAGATAGTAGGAAGGGGGAGGGTAAATCCACCTCACCACCGGGACAAAGCACCCCTGACACCAGAGCCCAGAAGGCAGGCTTAAGGCTGTGCTCCTGAGTCAAGAACTGGATGTTTATCAGGGTGAGGACAGATTGTGCCTCTGAGCCAGTTACAGCCCCTCACATGCTCCTTGTTTTGTTGCCTTCCCCAGACCAAAGCACACTGTCCCCAGGACTTAGTGAGCGACTCCCCAGGGTTACGAATCTATCTTTTCCCAATCTGACAGCCCCATATTCTTGGCTGGGGAATGCACAGGCATAGTGACAAGGAGAGCAACAAGACTGGCGTTCTGGGAGCCCCTGCTGCCCTTCTGCTACCTGCCACTGCCTACCCGCTGGGTGGGCCTGTTGCCCTGGAAGCAGGCACTGAACCCTCTCAGGGTCACTGGATTCCAGGAGTGTTTGTAAATACCTCCCACAGCCAGGGCGGGGTGAGATTCCCTACTGCCTTGCCCCGCCCCTGGGTCCTACTGAAAGAGGAAGAGAGTTTCAGTTGTCCTGAAACACACGGACAAGGTGCCGGGCAGGTTAGACTGGACAGGCAGGATACCTGTCCTCCTCTAAAGGCAGCAGTCTGAGCATGGACACATGGATGACCATTTGCAGGAAGGCCCCAGGTCTGTCTGCAGGCAGCAGCCAGGACATGGAGCTGGTGGATGAGGTTAGGAACACACATTTGTAGTGGCTGTCAAGAAGCTCTCCCCCACCCCTCCAAAGCTCTAGCCCAGGCTGACCTGGAATCCTCTCTGTAGTCCCATGCTGGCCTCACACTCACAGAGATCCTCCTCTACTTCTGTCTCCCAAGTGCTAGGATTAAAGGCATGTGCTGGGCCAGAGACATGGCTTAGTGGTTAAGGTGCGTGCCTGTGAAGCCTAAGGACCCAGGTTCGATTCTCCAGGTCCCATGTAAGCCAGATGCACATGGTGGCACATGTGTCTGGAGTTCATTTGCAGTGGCTGGAGGCCCTGGGGTGCCCATTCTGTCTCTCACTCTCTAATAAATAAATAAATAAATAAAAAGAAAATCTTCAAAGGCATGTGCCACTATGCCCATCCAAAAGAGAAACATCTTTTCATTTATTTTATTTTTAAAATATTTTTATTTATTTATTTGAGAGAAAGAGGGGGAGAGAGAGAGACAGGGAGAGAGAATGGGCATGCCAGGGCCTCCAGCCACTACAAACAAACTCCAGATGCTCAGCAGCTAAAGGCACTTGCTTGTAAAGCCTGACAGCCTGGGTTTGATTCTCCAGTACCTGTGTAAAACCAGATGCACAAAGTGGTGCATGCACCATGCCTAGTCTCCCTCACATTTGTTTTGTGCCCATGCTAAGGGTGGGGAAGAGAACAATCGGAGGCAGACTGTCAGTGCCCTGAAGACTGCCAGCCTCAAACTCAATCTTCCTGCCTCTGCCTCCTAAACGCTGGGATTATAGGGGCAATCCCATAGGAAGATGTAACTCAAAACATCTGTAGGGGCTGGAGAAATGGCTCTGGTTAAGTTCACTTCCTGTGCAAGTTTGAGGGCCTGAGGAAGCCTTAAACTAACTGAGTTTGAATCTAAAACCCACACAAACAGCAGGCATGACTATTAGTCCTACAGAGAGGAGCAAAGACCAGGGAATTGCCCAGCCTGTGAAAAACAGAAAGCCCCTATATCTATAAGACACTTTCGTTCAAAGATTGGGGTGAAAGGGTGATGGAACAGGATATCTATCCAAAGTCCTTGTTTGGGTCACTACAAACAATCCCCCCCCAGATGAGCACATGGGGTGCTGTAAGGAAGGGCACATGCACATGCATACACCACACACACCACATATACACATACCACATTATGTACGCATAAGAAAAAACTAGATCAGAGCTGGTGAAATGGCTTAGCTGTTAAAGGCACTTGCTTGCAAAGCCTGCTGGCCAGGTTCAATTCTTTAGAACATATGCAAAGCCAGATGCATAAAGTGACACATTCATCTGGAGTTCATTTGTAGCAGCAAGAGGTCCTGGTGCACACATTCTGTCCCCGCCCCCCGCCTCAAATAAATCATATATGAAAAATATATATTTTTTATCGATAATACAGATCTCTGAGAACTCTAGGTGGGTGGCGTGGCACCCAAAGGGAGGAGCTGAAAGGGCCTGATAATGGCCACCTGTCTATCCTTTGCCTCAGATTCCGGGTGTGGTGGTGACAAGTGTCCACATGCAGTGATTCATTCACGGCTCTTGGTAAACAGCCATCCGGGCTTTTGTGTCCAGATGCCCTGGTCTCCCGCCCCCTGGGCTGACTGTGACTGCCTTCCCAATACAGGTTTGAGGGGAGAGCAGGGGGTTTCTAGCGTGGGGCGTCACTGTGGGGTGGGGAGATGCAGGTCTCCAACATCAGGCTCTCTCATACCCCATGGGTAACATCACTGCTGAGCTGGGTGTGGTGGTGATGCATGCCTGTCATCCCAGTACTATCAGGCGGATCATGAGTTCAAGGTCAGCCTGGACTACATAGCAAGACCCTGCTTCACAGACAAAAAACAAGTCAAACAAACAAACAAAAACTATGGCAGTATAGATTAGTGCTGCACTCACAGAGGCACGTCTCTCATTCAGTTCCCAATCTGATCAACTTGACAACTGAATTTAATCGCCACAATAATCCTATGCTGTACCACTGGATAAACTCTGGTTTACCTTCACTCCCGTCTATCCTTATCCTGTCCACTACCGGCCAGTCCACGCTACCAGAGGGCCTCACTGCCGCTACTACAACACCTCTTCCCTAATGTTCCCTGTTATGTACAGCCCCATCTCCCTCTCTTTCTCCTTTTTTTTTGTTTTTTCAAGGGAGGGTCTCACTCTAGCCCAGGCTGACCTGGAATTCACTATGTAGTCTCAGGGCGGCCTCAAACTCACAATGATCCTCCTACCTCTGCCTCCCGAGTGCTGGGATTAAAGGCATGCACTACCACGCCCAGCTCCATCTCTTTTCTTCATACCCCAGCCAGTGATCTTTTTAAGACATAAATCTGGGACTTGGAGGATGGCTTAGCAGTTAATGGAGCTTGCTCGTAAAGACTGCCAGCCCAGGTTCAGTTCCCCAGCACCCACAAAAAGCTGGATGCAAAGTAGCCCATGTGTCTGTGATCCCAACCACCTATGACAATGATTGGCAGAAACAGGAAAATCCGAAAGGTCACGGGCCAGCCAGTCTGATGTTCCTTTGCAGGCTGGCAGTTTGTTTGCAGCAGCAAGAGACCCTTTCTCAAG
The DNA here is from genome assembly GCA_036346955.1 of Dipus sagitta. Classification (NCBI taxonomy): domain Eukaryota; kingdom Metazoa; phylum Chordata; class Mammalia; order Rodentia; family Dipodidae; genus Dipus; species Dipus sagitta. Next base: position 23,412,976 of record CM070783.1, read on the forward strand.
GAAGGTGGAGCACAGGCACTCTAGAAATATCCTCTAATCTCCATACGTGTGCATCTAGTGTTCATTTGCAGTAGCTGGAGGCCCTGGCATGGCCATTCTCTCAGTCTGTCTCTTCTGTCTATTTCTCTGTGCTTCCAAATAAATAAATAAAAATCTGTTTAAAAATTACTTATTTATTTGTGTGTGTTTAGTAGACTTTGCTCTCTTACTCCTTTGTATGTTAGGGTTAATTTTTATTAATTGTGATTTTTAGAAATATTTTTTGAGGGTTGGAGAGATGGCTTAGCGGTTAAGCACTTGCCTATGAAGCCTAAGGACCCCGGTTCGAGGCTCAATCCCCCAGGACCCACATTAGCTAGATGCACAGGGGGGTACACGCATCTGGAGTTCGTTTACAGAGGCTGGAAGCTCTGGCGCGCCCATTCTCTCTCCCTCTCTCCGTCTCTGCCTCCTTCTCTCTGTCGCTCTCAGATAAATAAACAAACAAAAAATCTTTTAAAAAAGAAATATTTTTTGAGATTTTAAAAATATTTTATTTATTTATTTATTTATTTTCACAGAGCGAGAGAGAGAGAATGGGTGCACCAGGCCCTCCAGCCATTGAGGATGAACTCCAGACACATGCCCCACCTTGTGCATCTGGTTTACATGGGTCCTGGGGAATTGAACCTGGGTCCTTTGGCTTTGCAGGCAAATGCCTTAACCACTAAGCCATCTCTCTAGCCCTATTGTGATTAAAAAATATATATTTTATTTATTTATTTGAGAGACAGAAAGAGCTAGAGAGAGAGAATGGGCACACCAGGACCTCTAGACACTGTAAATGAACTCCAGATTGCATGTGCCACCTTGTGCATCCGGCTTATGTGGGTACTGGGTAATTAAACTGTGTCCTTAGGCTTTGCAGGCATGTGCCTTAACTGCTAAGTCATCTCTCCAGCCCAAGTTTGATTTTTTAATCTTTTAGTGCAATTTTAAAAATCCCCTCACCAGGCATGATGGCACATGCCTTTAATCCCGGCACTTGGGAGGCAGAGGTAGGAGGATCACCATGAGTTCAAGGCCACCCTGAGGCTACATAGTGAATTCCAGGTCAGCCTGAGCTAGAGTGAGACCCTACCTCGAAAAACCAAAACAATAAAAATAAAAAATCCCCTCATGCATACATCATGCTGTGGTGGGTTGAATCAGATGTGCTCCATAGACTCATGTATTCTAAATGCTTGCTCCCTAGTTGGGGCAGTTTGGGAGGTGGAGCCTTGCTGGAGGAGGTGTGTTGCTGGGGATGGACCTTGAGGTTTATTAACCCTAGCTTGCCAGTGTTAGTTTAACTCATTCTCCTGCTGCTGTTTGACCCCTGCTATGGCAGAAATGACGTCTGCTTATGCCATGCTGTCCCCTGACATCATAGAGCTTCCCCTTGAAACTGTAAGCCCAAATAAAACTTTCCTCTCATCTGCCGCTTTTGGTCAGGTGCTTTATCCCAGCAATGAGAAGGTAACTGCAACAGATGCTAAATGGAGAAAACTTGCAACATCCCCACCAGAATCAGGAATAAGACAGAGGTATCCATTCTCTTCATTCCTATTTACATAGTACTTGAAGTCTTAGCTAGAGATAAGACAAGAGAGGAAATAAAAGAGATACAATAGGAAGGATGAGTTAAAGTATCCTTATTTGCACATGATATGACTCTATGCACAAGGGATCCTAAAGACTTTCCCAGAAAACTCATACACGTTCAACAAAATGTCAGGATACAAAATATACAAACATTGGTACCTTTCCTATATACCAATGACAAAGGTACACAGAAAGAAATCAAAGAAACAGTGACATTCACAATAGCCTGAAAAAATACCTTGGAATAAACATAACCAAGGAAGTGAAAGGCAAGTACCTTAACCACTAAGCCATCCCTCTAACCCTTATTTATTTATTTATTTGAGAGAGAGAAAGAAGCAGATATATAGAGAGAATGGGCATGCCAGAGCCTGCCTCCAGACACTACAACGAACTCCAGACGCATGCACTATCTTGTGTATCTGGCTTATGTGGGTACTGGGGAATCGAACCCGGGTCCTTAGGCTTCCCAGGCAAGTACCTTAACCACTAAGCCATCTCTCCAGCCCTCATTCACCTGATTTTGTACAAAGATACCAAAATACACAAATTGGAGAAAAGATATTTTCAACAAATGGTGCTGGGAAAACTGGATAGCTATATGTGGTGGTTTGATCCAGGTGTCCCCCATAAACTTAGGTGTTCTGAATCCTAGGTTCCCAGCTGATGGAGATTTGGGAATTAATGCCTCCCGGCAGCAGTGTATTTTGGGGGGTGGTTTATGGGTGTTATAGCCAGTTTCCCCATGCCAGTGTTCAGCACACTCTCCTGCTGTTTCTGTCCACCTGATATCAGCCAGAGGTGATGTCTGCCCTCTGCTCATGCCATTATTTTATCCTGTCATCATGGAATCTATAAGCCAAAATAAACCTTTATTCCTCACAAATTTCTCTTGGTCAGGTAATTTCTGCCAGCATTGTGAACCTGACTGCAACACTATATATAGAAGATTATAGATTCTTACCTTTCATCACAGATAAAAATCAAGTGTAATGTAAGTGCAATAGTGGCGCACAGCCATGGTGGGAAACCAACTACTCTTAATTTGTCTAAATGATCCCCTCAGTGGTACGGGACCCATAGCTGGAGCTGGGAAACAAGTCAGAAACATATCCAAACATAAGCCCGCTCTCCATTATTAAGCTACCACCAATCGTGGGCTACAAGAGGGCCTACACCTATTAAATTCTCTATAAAAAAGAAAGGGCTATTTCATTTGTCGGGTGCTTACTTTACTCTCCGTTGGAGAATCTGCTTCTCTTTTTCAGATAGACGTAGATCCTTAGGAGAGGGCTACCCCATCATACCTCGAAAGGGCCCTGGCTGAAACTAAGAACAATTGGCGAAACAAGCAAGGGTGCTGTTTTCTTGGTGAACTGGGTACCAGCACAAGGGTGAAGGAGATCAACACAGAGAAAAATCAACTCCTACCAAATCAGATATCTAGAGACCCAGAGGCCCCCAACACCTCATCACTGAAGCAGACTAAAAATGAACTCAACATGGCTCAGGGAAATTTTGTGGAAGAGGGGGCGGAAAGAATGTCAGAGCCACATGTTGGGTCATGATATGCAGAGACATTTATCTTACCCATAACTGTGGGCTAACTCCACAATGCATGACCCACATACCTCAACAAGGAGGGGCCAAGGGGAGGGGGTAGGACATGGATGAGCCTAACAATGGTACAAAATTGACTGTATTTGCTGCGTATAAAACTAATTAATAAAACAAATTAATTAACATGAAAAAAATCAAGTGTAAGTGAATCAAGGAACTCAATATAAGACTGGAAAGCCCAAAATGACTAGAGGAAAAGGCAGGGAAAATACTTCAAGGTATAGGTGTAGGGAAAGACTTTCTGAACAACCCAGGGAATAAGACAATCAACAAATGAGATCTCATGAAACTAAAGCAAACAAAAATAAAATGACTGCACAGCTAAGCAAATTTCACCAACTAAATCAAGGATCAAGAGACAACCTACAGAATGAGAGAGAAAACCTCTGCAGTTACATATCTGGCAGAAGATTAATATCTACAAAATACAAAGAACTCATAAAACCAAGCAATATAAACACCAAACAATTCAATCAAATAATGGACCACAAGCCAGGCATGGTGGTGCATGCTTTTAATCCCAGCAACTTGGGAAGCAGAGGTAGGATGATTGCTGTGAGTTTGAGGCCAGCCTGGCACTACAGAATGAGTTATAGGTCAGCCTGGGCTAGAGTGAGACCCTACTTCAAAAAAAAAAAAAAAAATTCAATCAAACACACACACACAAAGAAGCCACAGAAATGAACAGGGAGTTCTCAAATGAACTACAAAGGGACAATAAATATTTTGTTTAATGCTCAACATCTTTAGCCAACACGGAAATGCAACTTAAGAAGACTTTAAGATTCTATCTCCTCTTTTCCTCTCAGCCTGACCGCGGGCAGCTGCGGAGCATGTAGACCCCGGCCAGGAGGAGGCTCATGCGCGACTTCAGGCGATTGCAAGAGGACCCACCTGTGGGGGTCAGTGGCGCACCATCTAAAACAACATTATGCAGTGGAATGCAGTTATATTTGGACCAGAAGGGACACCCTTTGAAGATGGTACTTTTAAACTAGTAATAGAATTTTCTGAAGAATATCCAAATAAACCACCAACTGTTAGGTTTTTATCCTAAATGTTTCATCCAAATGTGTATGCTAACGGCAGCATATGTTTAGATATCCTTCAGAATCGATGGAGTCCAACATAGACGTATCTTCTATCTTACCTTCAATTCAGTCTCTGTTGGATGAACCGAATCCAGACAGTCCCACCAACAGCCAGACAGCACAGCTCTGTCAGGAGAACAAGCGAGAGTATGAGAAAAGAGTTTCGGCCCTCGTGGAACAAAGCTGGAATGACTCCTAATAGACAAGTGGTCTGTCCATCTTCCCATCGTGTATAATTTACCTCCCAGTAGAAAGGCTAACAAATTTCAAGTGCCACAGGTTTTAAGGATTCTGCAGAGAAAAAAAGTCCTTCAGTTTAGAACCTACAAAAGCTTGTGTATCTTGATTAATGTACTTTTTATTGCATGGTGTGAACTAAGTTATTGCTGCATAAATTTATAATATATCCTGTTTGTATTTTTTTCCAAGTGTATAATGTTGGTGTGGAGTTTTCATGACAGAATACACACATTTTGTAAATCTGTACTTTTTTCAAATATTGAATGGCTTATTTTTGAATTCTTTAGATTTTTAAATTGGAGAGAAGCACTTAAAAGTTTTTTATATATGAATATTACATGTAAAGCTGTTACAATACATAACTTCAGTGCAAGAGACTTTGTCACTTATTTCCTTATCTGTGCAGGAGGGTTAGTAAGTCTCTAGCTCTCCATCAATTGATAGCTTCACTTCCACTTCAAAAGAACATACTTCTCTTTTATCAAGAAAGTCTCCAAATTTGATTCTGAATACAGTTCTGGTCTCCAGCTTTATTTTGAATGTACCTCTGTTAGTTTCAGTGGAGTGATTTTAGACATGACTGGTGTGATTCTGCCCACCTCTGTGCTCGGGCCACTGTTCACATGCATTACATGTTGCTAAACTGTACCTTTTGCAATCTCCAGTTCCCTCCCCTGGGGGCAGGGCTGATGTGACTTACTCTGCTGCTCCATAGCACTTTAAGAGGCTTTTGAGCCGGGCGTGGTGGCGCACGCCTTTAATCCCAGCACTCGGGAGGCAGAGGTAGGAGGATTGCCGTGAGTTCGAGGACACCCTGAGACTACATAGTGAATTCCAGGTCAGCCTGGGCTAGAGTGAGACCCTACCTCGAAAAACCAAAAAAAAAAAAAAAAAAAAAAAGAGGCTTTTGATTAGTGAAGGAAGTACCACCATGAACTTGCACCAGAAGTTCGCGCTGCAGGACTGGTAATGACTTGGTTGCACTGGTCTGAGCAAGTCAGGTAATTGGAAGTAATCTCGGTGTAACTTAAATATTTGAAAACTACCTTTCAACGCAGCTGCCTATGTCTGTTCTGGGAAAATGTTTTACCATCAGGGCCTGCTGAGTCGCTTTCTCTTGTGGAGATTTTCTGTTAATCTCCTAAATTGTATAAAAGGCTTAGAAAGACAGATATTACATGTCCTCTCTCATATGTGATTCCTAGCATTGAAATTTTAGATCTGTATGTAAGATGTAGTAAGAGTCAGTATTAGATGCTAGATGGGTGCTAGAAAGAGGCCAGGAGGAAGGAGGAATGGACAGGCTTAGTGAAGGGGATAGTAGACATGAAGGCAGAGAGACAGAGTACATTGTGTGACAAGATCTAAGTGGGCTCAGGGCAGGGGGACAGAGGAGGAAACAAGATAAGGGAATCCACAAAACTAAAGAGGGTATGAATATGCCATATGATACCTACATTTCCATTAGCCAATTAAAAAATATAACTTGGGCTGGAGGGATGGCTTAGTGGTTAAGGCGTTTTCCTGAAAAACCAAAGGACCCAGGTTTGATTCCCCAGGACCCACGTTAGCCAGATGGACAAGGGGCACACGTGTCTGGAGTTTGTTTGCAGTGGCTGGAGGCCCTGGTGCACCCATTCTGTCTCTCTCTCCTTTTCTGTCAAATAAATAAAAATAAAACATTTTAAATAAAAAATATATAACTTTAGGGCTGGAGACATGGCTTAGCAGTTAAGGCATTTGCCTGTGAAGCTTAAGAATCCAGGTGTGAACCCTCATGACCCACGTAAGCCAGATGCACAAGGTAGAGCATGCATCTGGAGTGTGTTTGCAGTGGCTGGAGGCCCTGGCACACCCATCCTCACTCTCTTCTCCAAAAATAAATAAATTAATTAATTTAAAAAAATATATAAACTTTAGAAAGAGATTGGACAGCAGTACCCTGCTGGGGTGGAGAAAACTGTGTTCAGAAGCCCCAGGTTATTGCAGGAAAATCCCAGTTCTAGGGGAGGAACACCTCTCCCACAAAACAAGTTGTTGTCAGAGAGGCCCAGTGAGCTTGGTTACCTACCAGAACAAGATGATATGACCCTATTGCTGAAGATACCACTCAGTTCAGTTGCAGGACATTGAGAAATCAAGCTCAGCCTTCTTCCTTCTGGCTAGTGGCACAGTGCTGTAAAGTGCTATATATATGCAGCTGGGGAAGAACAGTCATCAACAACCTTAACCAGAAGTGGGTCCTGCAAGCTACGCAACTGACCAGCCAGGCAATTTGTACCACTGGTGCTACAGTGACCAGTTTTGGGTATAACCAACTGCTTTCTGATTGGCTTCAAGACCTGTTCCATTAGGAATTCATACTTAGTACTGAAAACTGCAGTAAAAGTCTATGGAGCCATGCATGCTGGGATGCTCCTGGGCTTATCCACCAGGACTCTATATCCTTCGTCACCAACACCTGCTCATCAGTGTTTATGGCTGCTCTGCTCATGACAATTAGGAAATAGAGTCAGCCTATCTGCACATGTACTGATGAATGGATAATGATGATGTGGTGCTTCTATACAGTGAAGGTTTATCAGCAATAAAGAAAAATTAAATTAGCAGGAAGATGAATGGAACTATAAGTGATCATAGTGAGTGAGGTGACCCAGACTCAGAAAGACAAATGCTAATGTTCTTTCTCTTATGTATATTCTAGCTTACACTACTTAGACTTGTATGTAAATGTAAGTTGCTGTAAGAGTCAGTAGTGGTCAGGAAACTAGAAAGGGATCATGAGTGGAGGAGGTGGGAGGGCTTGAGGAAGAGGACGAGAGATGTGTAAGTAGAGGGATGAAATACTGGATACAGAAAGGTTCAGGTGAGGTCAGAGGAGGGGAATAGAGGAGAAAGGATGGAAGGAGGGTTAACCAAAACTAAAGATTTTTTAAAAAAACCCAAGAAACTTCCAAAAAGCTTCTTTGTCTCCAGGCTAAGCCATACTCAAACCATCTCACAGGCATTCATGAGCTAAGTAGACTATCCTCAATCTATCATCTGAAGACTTTTTTTTTGTTGTTGTTGTTGTTTTGAGGTAGGGTTTCACTCTAGCTCAGCCTGACCTGGAATTTACTATGTAGTCTTAGGGTGGCCTCAAACTCATGGCGATCCTCCTACTTCTCTGCCTCCCAGGTGCTGGGATTACAGGTGTGCGCCACCACACCTGGCTTAAACATTCTTAAAGTCTAACTCTAGTGTTTGGGAGGTGGAGGCAAGAAGATCACAAGTTCAAGGTCATCCTCAATTACACAGTGAGTTCAGGGGTAGCTTGAGACATGTGAGGACCTATCTAAATAAGTAATTTATAAGGGCAGCCAATATAATTCATAGTTAAGGCACTTTGCCTAGCATGGCAAGGCCCTGGGTTTGGACACACACACACAGGCACACACACACACATGTGCTTGAGCATGCACATTTACATGGTACAAATACATAAATTATGTTAATCTATCACTAAAGAGAAATAAAAGTACATAATGTTGAATATTCATGATGACTGTGTGAATTAGCTTTTCCAGTACAATATTGTAGGGAGTAATAGCTGTCATCACATATAATGAATATTATAGATATTCTCAGCTTTTGAGCATTTTCAAGAATCCATTAAGGAGATGTATTAAGGAAATAAACCTTTAAGAAAAAATATTAAGAAAATAGAACTAAATCTGGTACAGTGTTTTATGCACAAAGACATCTCTGTGTATTTATAGTGCTATGTCCCATGATATGAAAACAAAAAAGAAACACAACTAGTTACATTCACATAATGGAATGTAGCAACTTACAGGTATGTAATTTTTTAAAAAAACCCAAGAAACTTCCAAAAAGCTTCTTTGTCTCCAGGCTAAGCCATACTCAAACCATCTCACAGGCATTCATGACTAAGTAGACTATCCTCAATCTATCATCTGAAGACTTTTTTTTTGTTGTTGTTGTTGTTTTGAGGTAGGGTTTCACTCTAGCTCAGCCTGACCTGGAATTTACTATGTAGTCTTAGGGTGGCCTCAAACTCATGGCGATCCTCCTACTTCTCTGCCTCCCAGGTGCTGGGATTACAGGTGTGCGCCACCACACCTGGCTTAAACATTCTTAAAGTCTAACTCTAGTGTTTGGGAGGTGGAGGCAAGAAGATCACAAGTTCAAGGTCATCCTCAATTACACAGTGAGTTCAGGGGTAGCTTGAGACATGTGAGGACCTATCTAAATAAGTAATTTATAAGGGCAGCCAATATAATTCATAGTTAAGGCACTTTGCCTAGCATGGCAAGGCCCTGGGTTTGGACACACACACACAGGCACACACACACACATGTGCTTGAGCATGCACATTTACATGGTACAAATACATAAATTATGTTAATCTATCACTAAAGAGAAATAAAAGTACATAATGTTGAATATTCATGATGACTGTGTGAATTAGCTTTTCCAGTACAATATTGTAGGGAGTAATAGCTGTCATCACATATAATGAATATTATAGATATTCTCAGCTTTTGAGCATTTTCAAGAATCCATTAAGGAGATGTATTAAGGAAATAAACCTTTAAGAAAAAATATTAAGAAAATAGAACAAATCTGGACAGTGTTTTATGCACAAAGACATCTCTGTGTATTTATAGTGCTATGTCCCATGATATGAAAACAAAAAAGAAACACAACTAGTTACATTCACATAATGGAATGTAGCAACTTACAGGTATGTAATTTTTTAAAAAAACCCAAGAAACTTCCAAAAAGCTTCTTTGTCTCCAGGCTAAGCCATACTCAAACCATCTCACAGGCATTCATGACTAAGTAGACTATCCTCAATCTATCATCTGAAGACTTTTTTTTTGTTGTTGTTGTTGTTTTGAGGTAGGGTTTCACTCTAGCTCAGCCTGACCTGGAATTTACTATGTAGTCTTAGGGTGGCCTCAACTCATGGCGATCCTCCTACTTCTCTGCCTCCCAGGTGCTGGGATTACAGGTGTGCGCCACCACACCTGGCTTAAAACATTCTTAAAGTCTAACTCTAGTGTTTGGGAGGTGGAGGGCAAGAAGATCACAAGTTCAAGGTCATCCTCAATTACACAGTGAGTTCAGGGGTAGCTTGAGACATGTGAGGACCTATGTAAATAAGTAATTTATAAGGGCAGCCAATATAATTCATAGTTAAGGCACTTTGCCTAGCATGGCAAGGCCCTGGGTTTGGACACACACACACAGGCACACACACACACATGTGCTTGAGCATGCACATTTACATGGTACAAATACATAAATTGTGTTAATCTATCACTAAAGAGAAATAAAAGTACATAATGTTGAATATTCATGATGACTGTGTGAATTAGCTTTTCCAGTACAATATTGTAGGGAGTAATAGCTGTCATCACATATAATGAATATTATAGATATTCTCAGCTTTTGAGCATTTTCAAGAATCCATTAAGGAGATGTATTAAGGAAATAAACCTTTAAGAAAAAATATTAAGAAAATAGAACTAAATCTGGACAGTGTTTTATGCACAAAGACATCTCTGTGTATTTATAGTGCTATGTCCCATGATATGAAAACAAAAAAGAAACACAACTAGTTACATTCACATAATGGAATGTAGCAACTTACAGGTATGTAATTTTTTAAAAATTATTCATTTGGTGTGTGTATGTGTGTTTGTGTGATTGCAGGCACGTGTATGCCACTGCACTCATAGAGAGGTCAGAGAACAACCTTAGGGTTGGTTCTCATCTCCCACTTTGTTTTGAGGTCCTACATAGTCCCTCTAAGCATATGACCCAGTGACCTAAGATCTCCCATTAAGTCCTACCTCTTCAAGTGACCTTCTCACTGTTGGACAAGGTACCCCACCAGAAGCAGCTTATGGAGGGAAAGGGTTTCCTTTGGCTTCTTTATTGGAGAGAGGAAGTATGGGCTGGGGACTAAGATTTTAACATAGAGCCCTGGGGAAGCATGAACAAATGTTTATTCACTCCAGATAGGGCACCAGTGACCAAATAAATAATGTCAAGGCTAACTTGGTGAACGAATGGTTTATTGGGGTTACTTACAGGAGCATCAGTGAGGAGTTACTTGGAGGAGCATGAATATGAACTCAAGGGAGCTCTCTCATCATAAAGCCCACCCCAGCCTGGGCGACGACTCACACAAGCTGCATCCCTGCATGCTTTCAGACAGCTCCATTGAAGAATCTTCTCTCCCCAGCAATTGTTTGTTGACTGCTTTGAGGACATTGAAGAAGGCCTTGTGAATTTTGTAAGGTTCTGGGCTTCTTGAGCCTTCCAACTGTCATGAGCTTCCTGAGACTTGTAAGTTTCATAGCTTCTGAGTCTTACAAGGCCCCCTCCTCCCTACAGGAAAGAATATTCCAATTTGGCAAAAATTAGGGGAGCTTCCAGATCCAAACCATAGCAATATATCATTCTAATCTCTTCCTCCTTCTCATGGCTGGATGACCACTGCAGCTCAAGATCCTCAACTTAATTACATCAGCAAAGACATCCAAACTAGGAGGCATTCATCTTTTCAAAGATCAGGATGTGGACATGTCTTGAGTGTTACCATTCAGTCAGTACAACACTTCGATTGAAAGTAATCTAAACAACTATCTATCAATTTGGGGAAAGAAAAATACATTATGTGTTATCCAGCCTAGTCTACATGGGGAGACACTATCTCAGAGGAGGAGGAGGGGAAGGGAAAGGAAAGGAAGTATGGTGGTTTGATGCAGATGTTCTGAATGTTAGGTCACCAGCTGGTGGCAATTTTGGAATTAAAACCTCCTGGAGGCATATTGTTGATGGTGGGTTTATGGGTGTTATAGCCAGCTTCCTCCTGTCAGTGTTTGACACACTGCCCTGTTGCTGTTGTCCATCTGATGTTGGCCAGGAGGTGATGTCCACCCTCTGCTCATGTCATTGTTTTCCCCTGCCATCATGGAGCTTCCCCTCAAGTCTGTAAGCCAAAATAAACCCTTTTTATCCCACAAGGTGCTCTTGGTTGTTTTCTGCCAGCAATGCGAACCTGACTGCGACAGGAAGGGAGGGAGAGGGAGGGGAGGACAAGGTTCAGACACTATCAAGACATCTAATCTTCCAGAGCTCTGCTTCTGGTTCTGGTTCTGTTTATTTGTATCCTGCTCTGTTTCAGAAAAGGATTCAGGGCCGCCTCAAAGCCACATGCATAAAGCTAACTACACAGACTAGAGCTCCATTAGAAAGGTGGGGCCGCGGGTAAACAGGGTCACAAAGAGCACGAGACCAGCCTGCTGTGGAATCCGAAGGCTTTGGAGTGCTGGGTCCTTTAGAACCTGCTGGGGCTGTTGAACCAGTGCTGTGTCTTCATTCCCCAGAATCCTGTCCCCAGTGGGAGCAAGGCCCAGGAAAACAAGGACTGATTCATGGGGTTGAAGGATTCCTCCCACCTCATTTCAGTCTTGAAAACCCAACAGGCTATCAACCAGTCCTTGCTTATGCTTTCTGAACCTGCCTTCACTGGATGAAAGAAAGGCCAGAACTCAAAATATGTCTAAAGGATAGGTTTCTCTAGCATTTGTTCTGCTTTACTGCAGCTCTTCAGAGAGGTTTTCTTGTTTTTAAATATTTTTATTTATTTGAGAGAAAAAGAATATGGGCATGCCAGGGCCTCTTGCCACTGCAAACAAACTCCCGATGCGTGTGTCACTTTGCCTGACGTTACGTGGGTACATGGGAGTTGAACCCAGAATAGGCAGGCTTTATAAGCAAGCACCTTTAACTGCAGAGCCATCTCCTTTTTTTTTGGTAGTGCTAGAGAGCAAACCCAGGGCGTCACTGAGCCATACCACTCTCCTGGTTAGTACTTCTAAGGAAAGGTGGCAATCCTAGGGCCAAGAGGAGCTGGCAAAGCCATTGAATGCTCTGTATGCACAGTAGAGCCTGTCACCTGTCTGAGGAGGGCATATGAAGATGCTTCTGAATGTCTTCACCTGTTCAAAAAGGTTACAGGTGGCCACCACCCAGGATGTCACCTGAGCTGCATTCCAGAGACCTTTGGAATTGCAACAAACGTGAGACTCTCCGACTCTCCGTCCCCTTCCCCCAGGCCCCCTTAGGCTCCAGTCCTTTCTTCCTTTCCTCCCTCAATTCCTTATTTTATTTGGTGCCCAAATTTGCTAAATAGTGCCACCTACTGTCTGAAAAGGTGGAAAGATTCAGACTCAGGTTTAGGGCTGCTGGTGAGATTCAAAAAAGGCAGAGGGAGCATAGGCCAAACCTACAGAGGAACTCCTCTCCAACAAAACCCTTCAATTTTCCAAGCTCTATGCCCATTACACCAGCTAGACCACAAGAATCCTTCCACCATCAACTCACCCTTGAGCAAACAGCTTATAGACCTAAGTTCTGCCACTGACTTCCGTACTTCCCAGTAGAAGGTGTGATTAACTGACTACCCAGGTTGACCTAAAAGTTCTAGAGGATATATTGCCTGGGTCCCTTTTTATTGTTTTTATTCTATTTTATTTTTACTAACAACTTCCATGATTGTAAACAATATACCATGGTTATGTCCTCCCTCCCCCCACTTTCCCTTTGAAACTCCATTCTCCATCATATCCCCTCCCCCTCTCAATCAGTCTCTCTTTTATTTTGATGTCATCATCTTTTCCTCCTATTGTGATGGTCTTGTGTAGGTAGTGTCAGACACTGTGAGGTCATAGATATCCAGGCCATCTTGCATCTGGAGGAGCATGTTGTAAGGAGTCCTACCCTTCCTTTGGCTCTTACATTCTTTCCGCCACTTCTTTTGCAATGAACCCTGAGCCTTGGAAGGTGTGACAGAGATATTTCAGTGCTGAGCACTCCTCTGTCACTTCTTCTCAGCACCATGGTGCCTTCTGAGACATCCCAAGGTCACTGCCATCTGAAGACAGAAGGTTCTGTAACCAAAAGTGAGGGTAGCATTAATATATGGGTATGAACATTAAGAGAAGTGCTTACTGGGAAGTTTGGTGATCATAGTATATACATGTAGCCAGACACCAGCTGACGTTAGCCCCCTATGTCTCATGACTACCCCTGTTGTAGGTTTTCAGTATCAGGGATGTATTCCCTCCCATGGAGCAGGCCTCCAGTCCAGTTACAGAGCAGTTGGTTTCCTCCATAACAGGCATGCCACTATTGCATCTGTTGGCTCATTTGGCCTGGCTAGGTAAATTTATAGCTTGCAGTGTCCACTGTTGAGTATCTTCACTGGTGAGTTGTCTCTCTCCCATGCATGCAGCATAGTTTTTTCCAGCTCTCTGTCAGCTGGTCTACATGGAGGAGGTTTTCAGCTCAGCTCCAGCAGGATTTCTCAGTGATCTTGCAGCCCAAGTATGTGGAGTCTCCAGCAATAGGGTCTTACCATCTGTTGCTGGTGGGAAGCCAAGGGCCTTGACAATGGCCTGTAATGTTTTGGGGGCATCAGGGACCTCCCTGGCCAACAATTCACTGGAAGGTATCCCATCCCTGTCACTGAAAATTTTCTAGTAACAATCTATAGCTCCTGAGTGTTCCATTGTCCAAAAAAGTAGGTTTCCATATGATTTATTTATACCCTCTTAGATTTTGATTATTAGCCCTCCCTCCACTCTTCTTTACTCAGTCTCTTCCCCTGACCTCAGTTGGGCCTTTTCACCCCCATTAATCTATTCTTCTACTTACATATATACAATACCATCCTATTAAGTACCCCCTCCCTTCATTTCTCTTCCCTTTATATCTCTTTCTAGCTTACTGGCCTTTGCAACTGAGTTTTCTTCCTACTCACACAGAAGTCATCTGTAGCTAGAATCCATATATGAGAGAGAACATGTGATGTTTGGCTTTCTGGGCCTGGGTTACCTCACTTAGTATAACCCTTTCCAGATCCATCCATTTTCTTGCAAATTTTATAACTTCATTTTTCTTTACCACTGAGTAGAACTCCATTGTATAAATGTGCCATATCTTCATTATCCACTCATCAGTTGAGGGGCATCTAGGCTGGTTCCATTTCCTAGGTATTGTGAATTGAGCAGCAATAAACATAGTTGAGCAAGTATCTCTAAGGTAATGAGATGAGTCCTTAGGATATATGCCTAGCAGTGCTATAGCTGGGTCATATGGTGAATCTATTTTTAGCTGTCTTAGGAACCTCCACACTGATTTTCACAATAGCTGGACCAGATTGCATTCCCACCAACAGTGTAGAAGGGTTCCTCTTTTCCCATATCCTCGCCAGCATTTATGGTTATTTGTTTTCATGATGGTATCCAATCTGACAGGAGTGAGATGGAATCTCAATGTAGTTTTAATCTGCATTTCCCTGATGACTAGGGTTGTAGAACTTTGTTTTTAGATGCTTACATGCCATTCGTATTTCTTCTTTTGAGAACTCTCTGTTTAGCTCCATAGCCCATTTTTTAATCAGGTTGTATGATTTCCTATTATTTGTATATCCTAGATATTAATCCTCTATCAGATGTATAGCTGGCAAAGATTTTTTTCCCATTCTCTAGGTTGCCTCTTTGCTTTATTCACAGTGTCCTTTGCTGTACAAAATCTTTGTAATTTCATGAGGTCCCAGTGGTTAATCTGTGGTTTTATTGCCTGAGCAACTGGGGTTATATTCAGAAAGTCTTTGCCAGGACCAATATGTTGAAGAGTTTCCCCTACTTTTTCCTCTAATAATTTCAGAGTTTCAGGTCTGATGTTAAGGTCTTTAATCCATTTGGACTTAATTCTTGTGCATGGAGAGAGAAGAATCTATTTTCATCCTTCTATAGATACATATCCAGTTTTCCCAGCACCATTTTTTGAAGAGGCTGTCTTTCTCCAATGAGTAGTTTTGGCATTTTTGTCAAATATCAGGTGGCTATAACTACCTGGACTTACATCTGGGTCCTCTATTATGTTCCATTGATCTACATGTCAGCTTTTGTGCCAGTACCATGCTGTTTTTGTTACTATGGCTCTGTAGTATAGGTTAATCAGGTATGGTGATGCCACCAGCCTTATTTTTGTTGCTCAGTATTGTTATACATATTCTAGATTTTTTTGTGCTTCCAAATATATTTTTGTATTGTTTTTTCTATTTCCATGAAGAATGCCTTCAGAATTTTGATGGGGATTGCCTTAAATGTGTAGATTGCTTTTGGTAAGATTGCCATTTTCACAATATTGATTCTTCTGATCCAAGAACAAGGATGTCTTTCCATTTCCTAGTGTCTTCTGCAATATCTCGCTTGAGTGTTTTTAAGTTTTCATTGTAGAGATCCTTTACTTCCTTGGTGAGGTTTATTCCAAGGGACCTGTTTTTAAACGCAATTGTAAATGTGAGTGATTTTCTGATTTCATCCTCTGTGTGTTTGTTGTTAGCATATAGGAAGGCTACTGATTTCTGTGTGTTTATTTTGTATCCTGCTACATGGCTATAGGTGTTTATCAGCTCTAACAGTTTGCTGGTAGAGTCTTTATGGTCCTTTATGTAAAGAATCATGTCATCTGCAAATAATGATACTTGATCTCTTCCTTTCCAATTTGTATCCCTTTTATGTGTGTCTGTTGCCTTATTGCTATGGCTAAGACTTCCAGTATTATATTAAATAAAAGTGGGTACAGTGGACACCCTTGTCTTGTTCCTGATTTTAGTGGAAAAGTTTCCAGATTTTCCCCATTTAGTAATATGTTGGCTGTAGGCTTGTCATAAATAGCCTTTATTATGTTGAGATATGTTCCTTCTATTCCCAGTCTCTGTAGGACTTTTATCATGAAGGGATATTTGATTTTGTCAAATGCTTTCTCTGCATCTAATGAGATGATCATGTGATTTTTGTCCTTCAGTCCATTTATATAATGTATTACATTTATCGATTCGCGTATGTTGAACCATCCCTGCATCTCTGGGATAAAGCCTATTTGGTCGGGGTGAATGAATGATCTTACTGATGTATTCTTGTATTCTGTTTGCCAATATTTTGTTGAGAATTTTTGCATCTATGTTCATGAGGGAGATTGGTCTGTAATTTTCTTTTCTTTCTTTCTATTTTTTTTTTTTTTTTTTTTGTTCTATGTTTGTCTGGTTTTGGTATCAGGGTGATCCTGGGTGCCTTTTTAAAACTTGTGGTAAAATACAAAGCTGGACGTGGTGACCCATTCCTGTAATCCTAACAATCAGGAAGTAGATGCAGGAGGATTTGAGTTTGAGGCCTGCCTGCACTACACAGTGAGTCTAGCTCTGGTTACATAGCAATGCATTGTCTCAAGAAAACCCACACAGGGCTGGGGAGATGGCTTAGTGGTTAAGCTCTTGTTTGTGAAGCCTAAGGACCCCGGTTTGAGGCTCGATTCCCCAAGATCCACATTAGCCAGATGCACAAGGGGGCATATGCGTCTGGAGTTCGTTTGCAGTGGCTGGAGGCCCTGGCGCACCCATTCTCTCTCTCTCTCTATCTGCTTCTTTCTCTCTCTGTCTGTCATTCTCAAATAAATAGATAAAAATAAAAATAAATTAAAAAAACACACAGAAACATTGTGGAAAAATACAGCATATGATTCCCATTTGAGGCGTGCAGCTCCATACACTCACATTGTCATGTAGCCAGCCTTCAAAGCTCTTTTTATCTTAGGTGTAATAGCATATTCAGGACCACTTTCTCCTACCTGAGAAGTTGAGGACCTTCAACTTGCCCTGCCATTCCTGAAGCTCTTCTTCATTGCCACCCATGCTTTCTTTGTGAGGGTTCACTGATACTGTGACTGCTGTGCATCTGTGAATCTCACAAAGTTTGCTCACACAAAAATGTTTGTAAATTTAACCCTTTCTTCATTGTGCCTGAGTGGAGAGTGTAAACTGTGAGTCGGACCCAGGCTGCCCAAGGTCTCTAGGAGGTTTTGAGGAGTTGTAGACAAGCTACAGAGAGGTGGGGAGTGCCGGGCTGAGAGCCAACCAGGGACTCTGGGGAAAGACCAGAGAGGCCTAGCAGGGTTTACTAAGTCTGCTGGATGGAGTGAACTCACTTCATTGTGGCCTGGATTCAGTTTTGGAGGAAAGAGGAATGGGATGAGTTTGTCTGGAAGAGAGCGAGCAGAGCCCAGGCTGATGGTGGACGTACCAGCCCAACTAAATGCTCTGCATCTGCTCATCTCTGGGGTCTAGGCCCTAGGGAGTGGAGCACTGCCCTGCAGAGGTGGCTGACCTAAGTCTGGAAGAGAGCACTGAGGGAAAGAAGATTGCACAAAGACAACCCAGGAGATAGCAGGTAAGGCTCAGTGCACACCTACAAGCCTCTAGGCTCCACACTAGTGCAGGACATCTAGCTGTTTGTCCCCAGCATGTGCTTGACTCTCAGCATGATCCAGATTTGACAGCCTCTAGGTGGGCCGGGCACCTTCAGACTGAATTTATTTGAAGACCAACATCCAGTTGGACAGGATGGCACACACCCATAGAGCTAGTACTGTGGAGGCTGAGGCTGGAGGATCAGGAGTTTGAGGCCATCCTGGGCTACATACGGAGACTTGTTTTCTTTGAGGTAGGGTCTCACTCTAGCTCAGGCTGACCTGGAATTTACTATGTAGTCTGAGAGTGGCCTCAAACTCACAGTGATCCTCCTACCTCTGCCTCCCGAGTGCTGGGATTAAAGGCATGTGCCACCATACCTGGTGCGGGAGACTTTTATTCTAAGTGGGTGGAAATGAAGAAGAGTCTGGGACCACAGGTGGCAGGACAGCCATCCATTACTGCTCTGTGGAATACTTCCTCGTCTATGCTCCACTTCCTACACCTGCATCTAGCCTCAGATCCTGGCTGCCTGGGAGAAAGCTGGCTGTCCTTGGTGCTCTCTGGGAATGTGACTGCCATCACTAGAAGCAGAGCCACTCTGAGACCGCCCCCAGCTGGGGCCACAGAACTTGACTTTTCTGCAGCTACTGGGGCCCAACTGCTCTGGAGCATAAGGTGGCAGGAAAGTCACCTCTGTTTTTGTTTTTGGTTCTAAGGAAAGCTGTGGAGCTTTCTTTCCTTCCCACTTGTTCCTCTGACCCTGCCTACCAGCTCCACACAGCACATTTCCCCTGCTCAGCCTGGGATGCAGTTCCACCTCCAGAAGGCTGACACACAGACCCTGAGAGCCCTGTGGCTATGCTGGGAACAGACCCTGTAAAGGCACAAGAAACCTTGGGGATGAGGCTGAGGGGATGAGAGGCAGGAGGACGGGGGAGGGCTGTGTCAGAGAGGGGACATCAGGCACATGGTTCTATACCCCTTGCCAGCTGCAGAACCTTGTTTGAGCAGAACAGTAAAACGAGGATAAGAGAAATAAGTTGCCTCATTTAACCAGTGATGAGCCTTAAATGAAATAATGTTTTAAAGTGCTTAGATCAGTAAAGTCGGGGTAAGCACCCAACAAGCTTGTTAGCGAGTGCCATTTTGGCCTGGATTTCTTGGAAGAAGCAGATGCGCTTATTGACATCCTACGCAACCTGAAGCCCCCATGTCTCCAGTGTCCTGGTCTGGCTTCAGTAAACAGACAAGTATACTAAAAAGTGAAAATGGGGCTGGAGAGATGGCTTTGCGGTTAAGGCATTTGCCTACAAAGCCAAAGGATCCTGGTTCAATTCCCCAGGACCCACGTAAGTCAGATGCACAAGGGGGACGCATGCATCTGGAGTTTGTTTACAGTGGCTGGAGGCCCTGGCGAGCTCGCTCACTCTCTCTCTCTCTCTCTCTCTGCCTCTTTCTCTGTTATAAATAAATAAATAAATAAATAAATAAATAAAAGTGAAAATGGTTTCCTTCCCATTTTAATTCCATCTCAGAGTGCAGCAATCCTAATGATAACGTTGCCCATTTCCTCCCATTCCTAACACATCACTTATTTTTAGTCTTCTATTTTACCTGTGGCCTACACACATGTGGGTTTGTATTATTGATTTGTTATTTTACTATTTTTTGAGGCAGTCTCCTATATAGCCCTAGCTCTTAATCATCATGTCTCAGGCTCTGGAGTACTGGGATTATAGACATATATATGCCACCAACCCTGCCTTGTGTTCTTTTATCACTTCATATATAAGTGTATCCCTTGCTGCTACATTTTTTTTTTTTTTTAGGTAGGATCTCACTTTAGCACAGGCTGACCTTGAATTCACTATGTAGTCTCAGGCTGCTCTTGAACTCACAGTGATCCTCCTACCTTTGCCTCCCGAGTGTTGGGATTAAAGGTGTGCACCACCATGCCTGGCTTGCTACATTTTTTTTTTTTTTTTTTTGAGGCAGGGTCATACTCTAGACCAGGCTGACCTGGAACTCACTCTGTACCCCAGACTGGCAGTGGTCTTCTTAACTCATCTTCCCTAGTGCTGGGATTAAAGGCATGTGCTACCATGACCAGCTGCTACCTATTTTTAGTAGAAGTTATCTTAATGGATGCATAACATTCCAGAAAATCCATAGCCTTACCCTTATTTTTGGATTCTTTAAAATATTTACAGATTTTCATTGAATATTGCTGCAACATAATCTTCGTTAGTAAAGCCTCTTTAAAATAATTTATTTCAATACTATTTTGCCTTTAAAGTTTACATGTCCAGGGGCTGGTGCTGTGGCTCAATGGGTAGGGGGTCTGCTTAGCAGGCATGAAGCCCTGAGGTTAATCCCTGGAACCATACAAACCAGATATTATACAGCATGAATGCTTATAATCTCAGCACTGGAGAAGTGGATCAAGGTTCAAGGTCAACCTCAGTTACTTAGCTAGTTTGAGGCCAGCCTGTGCTACATGAGACCCTGTGTTATGGGGGGTGATGGTGGGAGTTTCGGGGGTGGATGAGTACTCTGGTGGTTCATGGCACTGGTGGTTGGGGGTTGGGAGGCTGCACAGGGTGCCTGGAGTTGTACCGGAGCTGCTCGGCTGGTCCCGTTTGTGTTCTCCTTCAGCAGCTGCTCGGCTGGGCCCTGCTGTCTTCCCCTCAGGTTTCTTGACTTTGTGAGGAGGCTGATGTGAGTGGAAATGCCTTTACCTGGTTTCTGCTCCTACAGCTCTATGCCAGGTGGGCAGGATGCAGCACGGGTTCTGGCATCTCAGCAGGATTCTGCCCTGTTTCCTTCTTGCTAGAAGACCCGAGTCTCTCCTGCTTTTCTGCTGTGGTTGATAATTCCTTATACACCTTCACTTTTTGGCACAATACTGTGTTTTGCTGTTTTTCTGCTTATTTCCCTCCCTATGCTGCTTTGGTATGGCTGCTATGCCACCATCTTACCCAGAAGTTTCCCCCCATAACAAACATGTCACTATTGGACTATATATATATATATATATTCCTTTCTCTTCAGCATGAAAGATCCCTTCAAGTATTTTCTGTAGAGCTTGTTTAGTGGTTTTATATTCCTTTAGCCTGTTTTTGTTGTGCAATGTCCTTATTTTTTTGTTGATTTGGATAGAAAGCTTTTATGGATAAAGTAATCTTGGTTGACAGTTGTTATCTTTCAGAACTTGGAATACATCATTCCAAGTCCTTCTGGCTTTAAAGTTTGTGTTGAGTAATCTGCTGTTATTTTGATCAGCTTGCTTTTATATGTGATTTAATTTTTCTCTCTAACTGCTTTCAATATATTTTCTTTTGTGTGTGTGTATGTTTAGTACTTTAATTATAACATGGTAGTGAGAGGTTCGTTCCTGATTTCATCTGTGTGGCATTCTAAAGGTTTCCTGTATCAGTATTGGCATTTCTTTCCCTATTTGGGGAAAATTTTCTCTATGATTATGATTTTGTTGAAAATACCTTTTCTTTGGACTGAAATTCTTCTTCTTTCAATATACCCTGTTATTATGTTTGATCTTTTCTTTTCTTTCTTTCTTTTTTTTTGTTTTTTGTTTTTGTTTTTTCGAGATAGGGTCTCTCTCACTCTAGCCCAGGCTGACCTGGAATTCACTCTGTAGTCTCACGGTGGCCTTGAACTCATGGTGATCCTCCTACCTCTGCCTCTCAAGTGCTGGGATCAAAGATGTGTGCTACCACACCCAGCTTGATCTTTTCATTTATTCCTTTTTATTGCTGAGCTGTGCCCCAGTTTTTGACATACCACTTTGTTGAGCTAGTTAAACCCATTCACCTGTTGATAGGCACTTATTATGTCCAGTTATTGTCTAGTCCAAACAGAACTGCTATAAACACTAGACACAAGGCTTTTCTTTTTTTTTTTTCTTTTTCTTTTTTTTTTTTTTTGCAACAGGCTTTCACTCTAGCCAAGGCTTACCTGGAACTCACTCTGTAGCTCCAGGCTGGCCTCATACTCATGGTGGTCCTCCTACATCAGCCCGAGTGCTGGGATTAAAGGCATGCACCACCATACCTGGCTTCACAAGGTTCTATATGAACATAAATTTCTTTTTTATTTTTTTCTTTAAATTGGAATAGGGTTTCTTGGATTTCTGATCCTCCTGCCACCAGGGGAAAGCATGATGTTGACTGTGGCTTTAGCTGTGGTAGCAGGAACATGAACAGCTGGTCACACTGCAGCTGTGGTCAGGAGGCAGAGAGAGGTGAATCGCTGGTGCTCAGCTGGCTTCTTTCTTTCTTTCCTTCTTTCTTTTTTACCTTTTCTTTTCTATTTTTTTTTTTTTTGAGGTATGGTTTCAGTCTAGCCCAGGCTGACCTGGAATTCACTTTGTATTTTCAGGGTGGCCTCAAACTCATGGCGATCCTCCTACCTCTGCCTCTTGAGTGCTGGGATTAAAGGCGTGCACCACCGCGCCCGGCCTGGATTTGTCTTTTATTCCATTTTATTCAGTTTGGGGCCTCAGCCCATAGGCTATTGTAACTCACATTCAGGGTGAATCTTTCCTCCTCAGTTAAACCTCTCTGACAAATGCCTCACAGACATGCTAGAGGTGTGTATCCTAGGTGATTCTAAATCTGTCAGGTTGGCAGTAAAAATTAAACATCACACCAGCCCTGGTATGTTCAGTCTTTCGCTTTGCATATCCCTATTTGTTACTGAAATTAAGCAACTTGTGACTTGTTTTATGAGTCAACCGCCTATGTTTTTTCTTGGTGAAGTATCTGTTGAAATCTTTTGCCCATTTAAAAATATTTCATTGTTGGGAGCTAGGGAGATGGCTCAATGGTTAAAGATGTTTGCTTGCAAGCCTGCTGTTCCAGTTCTATCTTCCCCAGTACCCACATAAAGCTTGATCCAAAGTGGTGCACATGTCTGTAATCTTAGTGCTCCCACAGCAATGGGAGGTGGAGCCAGGATAATCTGGAAGCTCACTAACAGCACTGGCAAGAGAAACCCTGTCTCAAAAGAGTTGGAAGGAGAGGAGAAACACCGAGAAGGAGACCTCATGGCTCTCCCTTACCAACAACTCACTATGGGGGGGGGGGGCAACCAACTCTGGGCCTGGGATTCACCTGCCAGAGCCTATGGTTTTAAGATTAAGCTTTTTGTACTTTCTGTCCAGAATGTCTCCCTTTCCCCTTGATGGGTGGTTATATCTTGTAGAATGCTAGTCAGAATGAGGATTTTTATGGAACCGATTCATATCTTAGCTTTTGTACAATTTCATCACCACTCTTTCTAATCCTTACTCGCCAAGCCCTTCCTATTCCTGATATTCTTCCCTCCCTAACCTTTCAGGTAACTCCTCTTCTCTCTCCCTATTTCTTCTCTTTACTGGCTTCATTCTAGTTTTATGCCCTTATTCCTGGTGCTTACTACCATTTGATTTGTCTGTAATTGAGCCCAGTTAGGAACTGCAGATGAGAGGGTACATGTGGCCTTTGTCTTTCTGTGACTTTGCTTAGAATGATTTTTTTCCAACTCCATCCATTTTCCTGAAATTTTTATTATTTCATTTTTCTTTGCTGATTTATTTATTTACTTATTTATTTAAGAAAGAAGGAGGAAGGGAGAGAATGGGTGCACTAGGACCTCTTGCTGCTGCTGCTAACAAACTCCACATGCATGTGCCACTTGGTGCCTCTGGCTCTGAATGGATACCAGGAAATGGAACCTGAGCTGTCAGGCTTTGCAAGCAAGTGCCTCCAAGCTCTGAGCCATCTCTCCAGCTCCTGGTCTGTTTATTTACCTTTATGCCACACTATCATGACATATAAGATTTGAAATTACATGGTGCTAGGCATTCAACTTTGTTCTTGTTCAGTCATTCTGGCAAAGTTGTTTTATACCCTTTTGTATTTCTGTATTACTTTTAGATTAGCTTATCAATTTTCACAAAAATGATTACCATGTTAGTGAACAATTTGAACATATTAAGTCAAACTTGTGATTTGTTCTACAAGAAGTAACTTGGTGAATACAGGCAGTTGCATGCAGTTGAAACAATACATATACATACACATACATATACAAAGCCTCTCAGTTCCTACCCATGACTTCAGTTTACCTCACATTACTAGCTGTATGACTATGAACTGAACTGGATCCTGCGTATGTAATTGCTGGATTATATTAACAGCTATATACTTCCTTCCTTCCAAGCATGGCTTTCACTGTTTCCCATAAGATTCAGCATGTTGTATTTTGGTTTTGTACATCTTCAAGTATTTTCTAATTTTCCTTGGGGTTATTGCATTGACACAATGATTATTTAGGCATGTGTTGTACAATTTCCATAATTTTATGACTCTCCAAGCTTTTCTTCTGTTATTGATTTCTAACTTTCTACTGCTTCTACTGCTGTATCTGTAGAAGATAATTTGAAGATTGAATTTAGAGAAGCTTGTCTTATTGCCTGCTCTCTGATCTATTCTAAAGAGTGCTCTGTACACACTTCAGAAGAATGTTTGTTCTTTTGTTGTTGGGTGGAGTTGTCTATAGATAACTTTGGTGAAGTTTGCTGGGCATCTCATTTCAAGACATGTCTTCTCTCTCTGGATGAGGAGATACAAAAGTAACGAGATAAATAAAACCTTAAAGTTCTGAATTTGAATTTGAAGTATGAGTATAAGCTGAATATGTTTCTGCTAGTTCTTTCTACTGAAAATTGTGGTAAATAACCAAAAATTAAGCATCAATGAGTTCAGATTATGGTTTTTAAATTCAGTTATCTACTAAAAGTGGCCAGAGCTCCTTAAGTGTTATACTTTTATTATGAAATGTCCCTTATAGGCTCACGTTTTCAAGGTTGGGTCCCTGGATGTTGGTGCTCATTTGGAAGGTACTAGAAACTTTAGGAGGTGGGTTCTAGTTGAAGCAAGTAGGTCACTGGGGATGTATCCTTGAGGTTGTATCTTGTATATGTAGCAG
Organism: Dipus sagitta; assembly: GCA_036346955.1. Taxonomy (NCBI): domain Eukaryota; kingdom Metazoa; phylum Chordata; class Mammalia; order Rodentia; family Dipodidae; genus Dipus; species Dipus sagitta. The sequence continues at coordinate 23,437,876 of CM070783.1, forward strand.
AAGCTCTTCACTGCTCACGCTGCACCTCCTGTCTCCAAGGAGAAGAGCCAGTCTGTGTCACCTCATATGCCCTGCCATGAAGCCTTGCCACCTTCCCTGTCATGATACGGGCCCAGAAGCAACAGAGCCAAGTGACCACGGACTGAGAACTCTTAAATCATGGACCAAAATAAAATCTTCCTCCCTTTATGTTGTCTTCTCAGGCATTTGTCACAGTCACAAGTTAATTAATCCATTAGACAAAAAGCTGATTCCAAGTCTGGGAAAAAAAAAAAAAGTCTGGTATTCACATGGGACATCTTGTCATACAAGAAAGCAAAGAAGCTATTAAAGAGTACTAGAATTTTATCAAAAGACCTTAGAAACTAAGCTGGGCATGGTGGCACAAACCTAGAATTATAGTATTATGGAGGCAGAGGTAGGAGGATTGCCATTAGTTCAAAGCCACCCTGAGATTACATAGTGAATTCTAGGTCAGCCTGGGCTAGAGGGAAACCACACTTCAAAAAACTAAAAAAAAAAAAAAAAAAAAAAAGAAGTAACTTAAAAATCCCCTCAGAAACTAATAGAATTATTCCTAATACTTATATATGGTACATTTTGAAAAACAATAAAGATAATTTTTTGGTAGATTAGAACACATCAAATCAGTTTAAGTTTATGAATTTATAATGATAAAATACTCCTCAGTTGTATTTAGATGCTAGTGAATTCATTCATTCATTTTCCTTGTTTTTGTTGTATATATATATGTATATATATATATATATATTTAATTTTTTTTATTTTTACTTATTTGAGAGTGACAGACAGAGGGAAAGAGGCAGATAGAGAAAGAGAGAGAATGGGCACGCCAGGGCCTCCAGCCACTGCAAATGAACTCCAGACATGTGCACCCCCTTGTGCATCTGGCTAACGTGGGTCCTGGGGAATCGAGCCTCGAACTGGGGTCCTTAGGCTTCACAGGCAAGCGCTTAACCACTAAGCCATCTCTCCAGCCCTGTTGTATATATTTTGAGATAAGTTCTCACACTGTAGCCCAGGCTGGCCTGAAACTCATGATGTAGCCCAGGATGGTATTAAATTCATAGCAATCTTTCTGCCTCAGCCTTCCAAGTGTTGGGATTATGAGTGATGCAATTACACCATGTTCGAGTGTTGTTTTTTTTTAACTTTGTAATCCTTTTCAGAATTGAAATTAGGGCCTTGTGCATGCTAGCCACACACTCTACCACTGAAATAAACCCATAGTTCTTAGTTTATTAATTTAAACAGGTAATAAAGGAAAATGATTCAGCATTAATTCTTATATAAACTGTATACATTAAGGCAGGATAGAAGGACAGGAATAATCAAGAATCTAAGGACCATGGTCCTGTCTCTTAAAATCTCCATCTCCCCATAGGAGTAAGTTAGGGGACAAGTCTTTAACACACAGTGGGCCTTTGGGAACATGTGAGATCCAAACTACAGCAACCAGGTTCTTCAATACAAAGAAATTGTAAGGAAAAGAAAAGATACAAGAGGAAATGATGGATCAAAAAGAAATATGGGGTTGTGGAGAAGGCTTAGTCAGTAAAGTGCTTGTCTTGCACTCAAGAGGACCTGAGGTCATTTCCCGTAAACCACATTACAAAAAAGCCTGGCATGGTGGCCTATGCTTATAATCCCAGGGGTGAGGGCGCAGAGATAGGAGGATCCCTGGGGCTCACTGACCAGCTAAATCTAGCCTATTTTACGAGTTCTAGGCTAGTGAAAGACCCTGTCTCAACAGCAAAAAAAGTGGATATAGCCTAAGGAATGACACTTGACACTTGTAGTTGTCCTCTGGACTCCACCCCCACCCCACCCCACAAGACAAGATGGGGCAGAGGATGTAGCTGAACAGTAGACTTCCTTAGAATGTATGAGGGCCTGGATTTAATGCCTAGAATCTCAGTTTTGTGCAGCACCCGTGTTTTAGCCAATGAGATTTATCTGAAGTGAGATCTTTACTTTTGATTAACACTCCTCTCCATTTCCCACCCCAGATCCCACTTATATCTTTCCTTCCCAAGTATTTTATCCCTATACTTATGTATATTTTAACCCCTCCCCATTTCTCCCTTCCTCATGGGTCACTTTTAGCTTCCTTGCCTCCACTATTGACTCTTTTTCAAACTCACATACAAATGTATAGATTCAATGTCCATATATAGAAGAATTAAACTAAATATTAATTTTTATCCATTCACAAGAACAAACTCCAAATGGACAAAAGACCTTAATGTCAGATCTGAAACTCTGAAGTTACTTGAGGAAAAAGTAGGAAAAAATTTCAACATAGACATAGGCAAGCCCTTTATGAATAAAACTTTAGTTGTTCAGGAAATAGGGCCAATAATCAACCAATGAGATTTCATGAAATTAAAAATGTATTTGGTGCACATATGTTTAGCAATATAGAGTTCTCTTGACAGATTGTTCTCTTAATCAGGCTGAAGTGACCTTCCTTATCTCTTCTGGTTAAGTTTGAAGACTGTTTTGTCAGATATGAGAATATCAATGCTTGCTTGTTTCCTGGTTCCATTTGCTTGGAAAATCTTTTTGCATTCTTTTACCCTATGGTAATGTTTGTCTTTCATGGTGAGGTGGGTTTCTTGGAGATAGCAAAGATATGGGTTCTGTTTCCTAACCCAGTCTGCTAGTCTGTGGTATTTGTTTATTTATTTGCAAGATAGAGAGAGGAGATAGAGAGAGAGAGAGAAAGAGCGCAATTGCATGAGTGAGCAAGCCCAGGACTCTTGTCATTGCAAACTTATATACTTATATACATGTATCATTTTGTGCATCTAGCTTTACTTGGGTATTGGGTAGTCCAACACTGGTTTGCAGGTATTGAAAGCAAGTACCTTTAATAGCTGAACCAACTTCCCGGCCATAGTCTGTGATATTTATTTATTTATTTATTTTAAATTTTTTGTTTATTTTTATTTATTTGAAAGCGACGGACAGAGAGAGAAAGAGGCAGATAGAGAGAGAATGGGCACGCCAGGGCCTCTGGCCACTGCAAACAAACTCCAGACGCGTGCGCCCCCTTGTGCATCTGGCTAACGTGGGTCCTGGAGCATCGAGCCTCGAACCGGGGTCCTTAGGCTTCACAGGCAAGTACTTAACCGCTAAGCCATCTCTCCAGGCCCGATATTTATTTATTTATAAAAGAGACAGAGAGAGAGAGAGAGAGAGAGGGAGAGAGAGAGGGAGTGAGAGAATGGGCATGTCAGGGCCTCCAGCCACTGCAAACTCCAGATGCATGTGCCCCTTTGTGCATGTGGCTTACATGGGTCCTGGAGAATCAAACTTGAGTCCTTTGGCTTTGCAGGCAAATGCCTTAACCACTAAGCCATTTATCCAGCCCAGTCTATGATTTTTAAAACATTTATTTATTTATTTATTTAAGACGAGAGAGAGAAAATGTGTACACCAGGGCCTCTTGCCATTGCAAATGAACTCCAGATACACGTACTACTTTGTGCACCTGGCTTTATGTGGGTACTGCGGAAATGAACCCAGGCTGGTAGCCTTTTAAATTTCTGAGCCATCTTTCAACCCAGCCCATGTTCATGCCATGCTTTCCCCTGACATCATGAAGCTTCCCCTTGTGACTGTAAGACAAAATAAAGCCTCTCCTCCCATCAGATGCTTTCGGTCAGGTGTTTTGCCCCAGCAATGACAAGGTAACTACAATGTGAGAGGAGAAGGAGATAAAGATGGAGAAACCATAGAACAAGTAGTATTGGGTTGACATAGAGAACGCAAAGAAGGGAGACAGGTAGACAGTAGAGTTGTAGGAGAAAAACAAAAAATCAGGGTGGATAAGTGAGGTTTGTGTAGAGATTGACTGAAGAAAGAGGTGAAGGCATGCTGAGAGCTAACAAGGCATTATTCAGCTTCTCAGAAGGCTGAGGCTCAGGGGTCCTGAAAGCCAGAAACCCTGTTCTTTGGCAGAGGGTGTTGTACAGGGAAACACTAAGAAGAAAAATGAAGACAGAAAAACACAGAAGACAAAAACAAAATATTCGTAGATGCCACCCCTTCCACACACACTCACACAGCCAAAGGAAACAACTGGGGATAAGAGTAGAGTTGGGGCCAAACGGGCCTGCTAAGATGACAATAGGTCCTGGAAACAGGGTGGAGAAAGAGCTTTGCATCTAATTTAACGTCAGGGTCTTCTCTGCATGTCTGAAGATTCATGAGAAGAACTCGCAGGAGCCAGAAAAAGCATTAAACTCATGGCTGCCATGTATTATACTGGAAGGAGATGGATGATCAAAGGAAAAAGGTGCATGGAGAAGCCAGGCACGCAATCCAGTTGTCTTCTCCCGCGAGTTCACACACAGTGCTTCACGTGTGTGGCAACACTGATGTAGTGAGGGAAGGCGTCGGGAGCTTTCACTGTGCTCAACCACATAGGCATGTAGTGCCCCTATAGCTGGCCCTCTGTTGTTTGTCTGCAGCCAGCACACCCCGGGGCCTCAGGCTTCCGAAGACATTCTTGTCAGGCAGTTAGTTCAATGGCACAAAGGCATCACCCAGAAACCTGTCAGGGGACAGTCATTGGAATAGGCAGTGTGTGGGCAACTGCATCCTATGAGGTTGACCCTTTACTGAAATCCTTACTAGCACTTAGTGCATGCCACCTTTTATTACCATCTACGTGTTTATCCTTGTGAGGTCATGATTTTGTTTCTGACCAGTTCCGAACAGAAAGCCCTAAGACCCTTGAAGTTTCCTAAGTGATAATAGATCTATTGTTCCTAGCAAGCTCCTTAATCACATCTGAACTCATGCTAATGAGATAACTTTTGTGAGCTTCATGAGATGGCGACTATTTGCTAGGGGAACCAACCGCGTGATCAGAATGTTGGGACTTGAAGTGTCACCCTGACTCCAGGGGAAAGAAGAGGAGGTTGTTTATTGCTGGTGGCCAATAGCAGTCCTAACTGGAGGGCTTGAAAGGACTTCCAGGCTGAAAAATGCATGAAATAGCTAATAGGGCAGCAACTCCTGGAGGGGGTATAGATGGCCCATGCACCTCCACCCATGGTTTGTCCTGCACGTCACTTCATCAGGCTGTTACCGAGTTGTATTATTTTATTTACTTATTATTTACTATTTTAAATATTTATTGACATGTTTGTGTATAAATGTGTCTGGGCACTCCAGGGTCTCTTCCTGCTATAAATAAATGCCCATCTAGCTTTATGTGGATGGCTGGGGAAATTGAACCTAGGCTGGCAGGTTTTGCAAGCAAGTGCATTTCATAGCTAAGCTATCTCCAGAGTTCTCGATTATTTACGTCATATAATTTTATAATACAGCCATAACTTCATACTCTTTTCTGGAGCTCTGTGAACCATTCTCACAAATTATTGAATTGAGATATGGGACTGTGTGGGAACTTCCAGTTTATAGCTGGTCAGTCAGAAACACAGAGAAACACACGCATGTGCCACACCACCAGTCTTACAGCTGGGTTTTTTTTTTTTCATTGCTTTTGATGCCCAGCCCAAGGCCTTAGCATTATAGATGCTCAGTATATGTGAGATGGCCAAGAAAAGTAGACATTTTCTTTTTAAAAAGATAACCCTCTTTACTGAGGTTAGCTCAGAAGAATTGTAGCAATGAATACTTAGCACAGGATTTTTTTTGTAAAGACTAAAGCTTTTATTCCAATCAAGCATTATTTACTTTCTTAAGATGCCCGTGAGCCTTTTGTGAAGATCACCGCCTCATGGATACTCTGGGTGATGTAATTGATGTTGCTGGTGTTGATGCAGGTGAAGTTAATCCGACTGTTCTTGGGGATGTAGATATGCTTCTTCTTGACCAGATATTCTACCTGTTGATCTGTGATGACCACAGGATCTCAGACCTTTTCATTCTCCTTGCCCCCAGGCAGAATCATGCAGGATTAGAAAAGTCAGTGTTTCTGGGGTCCTAGAAGGGCCTTTGAAAAGGCAGCTCCACATTCCCAAGTAGAAAATGAAACCCTGGAGCAAAGCTATGGACTAGTCACCTAAGTCAGTGTTTGATGTTCAACTACAGGTCCAAAGATGAGGAAGCAGAAACCCAGCCCCTCCAGGACACTTACAATTGAGTCCCAGATAGCCATGGGACCCACTCTGTTTAGTGATGTGATCCCAGGAACCAGGGGTCCCCAGGAGTCGGAGCTTCTCCTTCACTTTCTCCTTGATCAGCATGATGTTTTCTACAATCCCTTCCAGACTTTTCTTCCTGCCAAGGAAGGACAGCAAGACAAATATGTGAAGCCTTCCCTACTTTCCAACCTCCTTACTGCCTTTCCCCTCTTGCTACCTTCCAAAGCTCTTGGCTGAGCACCTGAAAGCACACCAGCCAAGCCCAGGCTCTGAGGTCTTTTTAAGTTGATTTATCTTAGGTATTTTGTTATTGTAACAGGAAGCTGAGTAATGCAGACCTCATATTAATTTAAGACTCTGACAGATTTTGTAAGAATAGCAAGTTTCTAATGATTTCTTTCTTTTTCTCTCTCCTTCCTTCCTTCCTTTCTCTTCTCTTTCTTTTTTTTATTATTTTTATGTATTTATTTGCAGGGGAGGATGGGCATGCCAGGGCCTCTTGACTCAGTAAACAAACTCCAGATGCAAGCACCACTCTGTGCATCTGGCTTTATGTGGGTAATGGAGAATTGAACCCCGGCCATCAGGCTTTTAAAACAACTTCTTTTAACCTCTGTACCAGATCTTTAGCCTCAGTTTTTCCCTTTTTTTGAATTTTTAGTTAGTACACAAACTAATGGGTCTTACCCTGAGGCTTTCTAATCTTCTGAAGTGTAGAAGTGTTCAAATAAATCAATGCCCTATGTCCAAAATGAATGTTCTATTGTCTACTCCCTCCAACCTAGGGCAACCCTTGGCATAACAGTTAAGCCATTAGCACAAGTAGGCCCTAAGTAAAATTTGATGAATGCAAGGATGAATAAGTGAGATAAAGAAGCTTTTCTTTTTGTGTGTGTGTGTGGGGTGGGGGAAGCATCCAAATGATTCTTGTGAAGCAGCAGGTCTGCATGCAGGTCCCCAGGGACTCTGTTCACCCTTTCCTGCCCTAAGCCTTCCGTCCTTACCATTCTACCAGCAGAGCGTGGTTGCAGAGGATGGAGGTGATGATGCGAGCACCTGTGGCAGGAGGGTTTAGCCACAGCGCCTGGGCGTAGTTCATCAGCTGGGAGAGGACGCACAGCAAGTGCTTGTTGCTCAGCGCTGCCACGACCAGCATCCCCACGCCTTCATCTGCAGCATTGGGAAGACGGACTCAGCCTCCATCTCCTGCCTGCCTTCCAATATGGCAGAGGAGAAGGTTGAACTAAGGGGAGGCCAGCCCAGCCCCACCCAGCCAGCCAGGGTGGTATCTGGCCTCAGGAAGTTGCCACAGCCTCTTCTTTCAGAAAAAAAGTATCTATAAGCAAGTCTTCAAGGAGGAAGTAACTTGAAAGATTGCTAAGTCTTCCCCGCTCATCTTCCAGTTGAGGAACCAGAGGCCCAAAGGGTGAAATTATGATAACCAGAGCAGGTTTGGGTAGCTTGGGTCACACAACTCAATTTCTACCCCAATGGTGTTCCCTTCTGCCTCCACAGCACCTTATCTGAGCTCCTTCCAGGGAACAAGTAATGTCAAAAACATTTGTCACCTGGAGGATGGTCAGGGGAAGTTACGGACAAGTACAAATTTTATATTTATATATATATATGTGGAAATTTCATAATGAAACATATTATTTTGCAGGCTAACTAAGGAAAGAATTTAAACAAAACAAACTTCACTTCTGTTACAGGCATGGTACCACTTCTGCACCATATGGTCCCTTCTCCTCCTGCCCATACCATACCATAAATGCCAAAATTCTTGGACAGAGACTGGCTGCAGAAGAACTCAAAGCCTACAGACACAAAGTATTTTAAGATTCTAGAATCTTCTTCCAGGTCACCAGTGGATAAGCCTTGACAGGGAATGTCAAAAAATAGGAATATCTGCTTGCTCTGCAGGAGAAAGGAGAAGCAAAAGAAAAAAAAAAAAAAGAACAAGAAGCTGATGGGAAGAGAGCAGGTGGCGAGAGGAAGTAAATTCAGGTGTGATGTTGTGCTCACCTTAATGATGGACATCAACTTTGTCCACTGACTTTGTGTCAACCTGCAGTCGACAATGTTCCCAATCACAAGGACACAGCCCACTGGGATATGCTGAAGGAAGAGACTGTCTCGTTAGGCACCTGCTTTGCCAGGCAGAGATGGCACCAGGAGGGAAAATGTTTCCCCATCAAAGGCAAGCGTAGTTCAGTTCTTGGGTGAGGGAGAAGATAAAGACTATAAGTCAGGTTTGGGAGAAATTTCTGAGTAGGGATCCTCCTACCTCAGCCACTTCGAGGAACATGTCCGGGTCTGTAAACAGCTTCTTGGGGTTCCAGATGCAGTATTCATAAACCGTGAAGCCTATGGCCTGGAAGACGGGTCCGTACAGTTCTGTGGGGACATAGACTCCCACCAGCTGGGTATGTGGAAATGGAGGAGGACTTACTGGAGAATGGGGCGGAAGTACTGACTGATGGTAGGACATTTATAAGAGGAGAGACATAGGGTGGCATAGCCACCATTTTTCTCATGGCAGAAAATTCACGCCACAGTGGAAGTTACAAATGGGGCGGTAATTAGGATCAGGGAGCAGGAATCTTTGGTCACCCTTACCACGAACAACACTCACCTTTTTGAGCTGAGATGATACAAACTGTTTGAGCATCCCCACGCCAAATCCTGAGGAACTGGGCCCCAAGCTGGAAGGCCCCGCTGTCACCAACAGTGTGCACACCCCCTACCTGTCAGCGCATAACAAGTAGAAGTAACATTTTAAAGGAGTGAAAGCAACATGCCACCTCAGACTCAGATTTCTGTCTTTCTTTGGTGCTGGGAATTGAACTGAAGGCCTTGTACATGCTAATCACGTGCGTAGCCACTGAGCTGCACCCACAGCCCCTTTCTTGAATGAGCTTTCAAATCAGCAGTGTGAGTGGATGCATGTGAATGACTGAGTGAATTTAGGTTCAGATTTTCGCTCTGCCCCACAGCAGGGGAAAGCTGTGGACTTTCTGAGTCTCCACCCTGCCCAGTCCGGCTGAGTTTAAGGCTGTGCAGCTGTTTCTCCAGGCCATATCTCACCCTGTTCTCCACAATGGCTTGGCTGTGCTTCCCAAAGAGAAGTTCCAAAGAGGCCTGGATGAATGATTTCATGCCCATCATGGGCAAGTACTCATAGTTCAGAGAGGGATCCTGTGCGATCTGCAGACGGGTTTTTTGCACCACGAGAGAGACCCAGGGGTGGCCTTCATCGGTCATACAGACTGGGGAGAAAGCGTAGAGGCAGCTCTGGATGTTGGGCCTCAGAGTCTCCAAGGATGGGCTCTGCAGCAACTCACAAGCCACAAGTCTGGCCTGGGCTCTTCTTGGGGCTCTGGAAAATTGTCTACAAAAGGGTACTTTCCTTTTTTTTTTTTAGCTTTTCTCTTCTTTTCTTTCTCCCCTTTCCTCCCTCCCATCCATCTATAAAACAGTGAATTTGTATAATTTTCGCCTTTGAAAACAACAAAATAGCTAAGTCAGGCATGGTGGCACATGTCTATAATCCCAGCACTTGGGAGGTGAGGGCAGAAGGATCAGAAGTTCAAGGCCATCTGCAGCTACATAGTGACTTTGAGGTCAGCCCAGGTTACACGAGATTGTCTCACACAAATAGAGAGAAGTGAGGGGAGCAATGAGCAGGCTTTGGCAGCTCAAGAGCAGCTGGGGCCCCTGCAGCCCAAAGCACAGGGTAGGAGGAGGGCTTGGCGCTTACCAAATCCTTGGAAGCCCCCAGTGACGGGCAACAGGCATGGAATGACCTGGAGCCCTCTCTGTTCTTTTTTCATTTTATTTATTTTTTTTTAAGATTTATTTTTATTTATTTATTAGAGAGAGAGAGGGGGGAGAGAGGGAGGAGGGATAGGCATGCCAGGGCCTCCAGCCACTGCAAACGAACTCCAGACACATGCGCCACCTTGTGCATCTAGCTTATGTGGGACCTGGAGAATTGAACCTGGGTCCTTAGGCTTTGCAGACATGCACCTTAACTGCTAAACTATCTCTCCAACACTCCCCCCAACTCCCCCGCTGTTCTTTAATTCTGTGGAAAGTTCTGTTAATAAGCAAAAGCCTTCCCACTTACAGAGGAACAGGCCATCACCCTTTCCTCCTTCCTGCCACAGGCAGTCACCACATAGCTAGAAAACCTTGAACTCCAAAATGACTGGCTCCTACCTCTGTAGGCCAGGAACAGTTTCTTAGGGTAGTCATCTTGTTTATAGGCCTTTAGCAAGCTGCCTTCTAGCTTCTCAGCTAAGGGCACATCCCTGAACAAAGAAAGGCTGGACATAGCTGAGGGGCCGTCGAACCAACACCAAGACTCTCTTTCAGGGCTCCTCCTTCCAGAACCTCAACAGCTGTGATGCAGAGACTGGACCACTAGTTGTCAGAACAACAGAACCTCACAACTCCCAGTCTCCATGGTGGCAATGCACAGGGGCCATGGGAACATTCCATGGCATTGGAGGGATAGCCCCCTAGGAGAACGGGCAGAGGGAACGTGTGAAGGAGGACATGGGATTCCCAGGTGCTTTTTGCTAACTCACTGCCTTCTATAGTCCCAGACATCTAACTCAAATGACAAGCCAGCCTCTAGAGAATAGGATAAGGCTAGCAGCCAGCAAGCCACACAGGACTTCCGTATAGAAGCAAAAATTCCACACCCGCCTGTGGAGACCAGAGGAGGACACTGAATTTCTGCCTCCATCACCCTTCAATCTTACTGAGGCAGGGTCTCTCACTGAACCTGGTGCTCGCTGTTTATTTGTTTGTTTGTTTGTTTTTTCTAGGTTGGCTGGCCAGAGAGCCCCAGAGATTCTCCTATCTCTGCCCTACTCAGCGTTGGCATCACAGGCATGCTTGCATTTTATGTGAGTGCTGGGAATTGAACTCAGGTCCTCATGCTTGGCTGGCAAGCACTCTAACCAGAGACATCTTCCCAGTCCCTAAATCTACTTTCATTTTGAAAGGGGCCAAGTGAACATCCCAAGTAACATAGTAATCTCATGTCACATAGTAAGACAGGTACAAAAATGACGTTTCCTTTTCAGTGCTAGGGGTTGAACTCAGGCCCTGGAATGCATTTTGCAAAGGGCCCAAGATTTGAAAAGCAGTGAAAAAGATACTCTGTTTTCTTTCATGGTTATTTTATCTTATAGTTTTACTTTTTTTAAAAAAATTACTTATTTATTTATTTGAGAGACAGAAAGAGGCAGAGGGGAGCGAGAGAAAGAAAGAGAGAGAGTGTGTGTGGGGGATGCACCCGAGCCTCCAGCCACTGCAAATGAACTCCAGATACATGCGCCACATTGTGCATCTGGCTTATGTGGGTCCTGGGGAATCCAACCGGGGTCCTTTGGCTTTCCAGGCAAATGCCTTAACCGCTAAGCCATCTCTCTAACCCTACTTTTTTTTGTTGTTTGTTTGTTTGTTTTGAGGTAGTGTCTCACTCTAGCCCAGGGTGACCTGGACTTCACTATGTAGTCTCAGGGTGGCCTCGAATTTATGGCAATTCTCCTACCTCTACCTCCCGAGTGCTGGGATTAAAGGCATGTGCCACCACACCCCGCTTTTTTTTTTTTTTTAATGAAGTGTCAGTTTACTAAGAAACAGACATTTTTTTTTTTTTTTTTTTTGGTTTGGGTTTTCTTTTGATGCAGAATCTCATGTAGCCAAGGCTGCCCTGGAATTCACTCTATGTAGCCCCAAGTCCCACAACTCTAGTCAGTGACAAATCTCCAAGTCCAATTATTCTAACCACTGACAAGTCTCTGTATTATTATTATTATTTTGCTAACATTTTTTGAGGTAGGGTTTTACTCTAGTCCAGGCTGATCTGGAATTTACTATGTAGTCTCCTGGTGGCCTTAAACTCATGGTGATCCTCCTACCTCTGCCTCCCAAGTACTAGGATTAAAGGCGTGCGCCACTATGCCTGGCCTAACCAGTGACAAAGTCTCTGGAGTTCCAATTCTGTCCCTCCAGCTAGGCTACTCACTCTCATAAGCCAAATCTCATAGTCCATAGTTCTTACTATATTCAGGTATTTCAAATCTGACTAGAATAGTCCATCAAGCTGTACTTACAGCACCACAAGGAGTCTCTTAGGCCAAGATTTCAAATCCTTCCACCGTCCTCTCAAAAATCAGCTCCAAAAGGCCAAAGCCACACAGTCAGGTGTCTAGCAGCAACCCCACTGCCACTGTTGGTACCAACATTACTGTTGCAGTCAGGTTCACATTGCTGTTAGAAAACACTGACTAAAAGCCTGGTGTGGTGGCGCACGCCTTTAATCCCAGCACTCGGGAGGCAGAGGTAGGAGGATCACTGAGGGTTCAAGGCCACCCTGAGACTATGTAGTGAATTCCAGGTCAGCCTGGGCTAGAGTGAGACCCTACCTCAAAAAAAACCAAAACAAACAAACAAAAACAAAACAAAAGAAAGAAAGAAAACACCGACTAAGAGCAACTTGTGGGAGGAAAGGGTTTAGTTTGGCTTACAGGCTTGAGGGGAAGCTCCATGGTGCCAGGGCAAAACGATGGTGTGAGCAGAGTGTGGACATCACCTCCTGGCCAACATCAGATGGACAGTAGCAGCAGAAGAGTTGTGCCAAACACTGGTAAGGGGAAGCTGGCTATAACACCCATAAGTCCACCCCAACTAGACATCACGTCCAGGAGGCTTCAATTCCCAAATTGTCACCAGCTGGGACATTCAGAACACATAAATTTATGGGAGACACCTGAATCAAACCACCACACATGGGTACTGGGGAATCAAACCGGGGTCCTTAGGCTTCACAGACTAGCACCTTAACTGCTGAGCCATCTCCCCAGCCCCCCAAATATTTTATTTTTAAAAGGCTATATTCTTATGTCCCCTCTCACCCACCGCTACCCCAGTGAGGGCCCTCCTGGAGGGGTTATTGGTTTCACTATAGAGTCCTGAAGGCCTTGGTCAGTCTGTGTGTGTGTGTGTGTGTGTGTGTGTGTGTGTGTGTGTATGTATGTGTGTGTGCCTCAGGATACTCCTACTTACTCTGTGACTCTTAGAATCTTTCTGCCCCCCTCAAAAGATTAATTTTATTAATGTTCAAATACCTTCTTATCACGTTATTTATTGGGGGAAGCTAGGTGAATAGCAATGTACAAATAAAATTAGATAATTTTTGTGCCATAACTCTACTCTGTTAAGTATCAATTCACATCAGCTGGCTGGGCATATTACCAATGTATTAAAGACATTCAGCGGTTCATGCCTGCGAACTCAGTCAAGGCAAGCAGGGTGGGAGGGAGTCTGAGGCCAGCGTGAGTGACAGAGTAACTTCCAGATCAGCCTGGGCTGAGTTAGACCCTGCCTCAAACACAGCACAACACAACACAACACAACACAACACAACACAACACAACACAACATCAAACCAAGCCGCCGGCCGTGGTGGCGCACGCCTTTAATCCCAGCACTTGGGAGGCAGAGGTAGGAGGATCGCCGTGAGTTCAAGGCCACTCTGAGACTACATAGTTAATTCCAGGTCAGCCTGAGCCAGAGTGAGACCCTACCTCGAAAAACCAAAAACCAAACAAAACAAAACAAATCAAACCAAACCAAACCAAACTGTGTTGGGATAAGCATGGTGGCACACGTCTGTAAGTCTGTAATCCCAGCCGTTGGGAGGTAGAGGGCAGAGGACCATGAGTTCAGCGTCATCCTCCTCTACATAGTGAGTTTCAGGCCTGCCTGGGCTCGGAAGACCCTTGTCTTTTTAAGGCACTCCCTGCGTCTTGGTGCTTGGGTGCTTGGTGCTTGGGAGGTAGGAGAAAGGGAACTTCGTGCCTGGGCTGGAACCCTGCCTCAGATGGTGTTGTCTTTTATGTGAGGCACCGACCTGGGGCTGCGGAGGCCGCGCACTTCAACAAAACTTTTTTGAACTTTATAAATGCATAATAATATTAGATACATCCACTCTGGGGTGGGTGGGGGGAGGCGCCTATCTTCGTGGCTGTTTAGGAAAAAGACACAAGGAGGCGCCAGAGAGCCAAGGTGAGGCGGGAGCAGGCGCGGGAGGGAAGTGCAGGCGGGCAGGAGCATCAGCTCTCTCGCTCATGCTCACAGCCTCAGCGGTCTCCGCAGAGACGCCGCAAACCTCCCACACCGTCCCCAAGACTGCGAAGTCCTCGAGATTTGCCTAGATGGAGGGGGAAGAGGAAAAAGGCAGAGGAGATACTGCTTTCAGAGTGGCCCAAATGCAGGTGAGCAGGTATCTACCAGCACCTGCTTTTCTCTGGGCCCCAGGTTTATTTAATTGAACAATGGAAAAGCTGGTTATTAAAAATCATAAGCATGGGTACACATGATTCCCAGCACTCCGGGGGGCTGAGGCAGGAGAATCTTGAGTCCCAGTAAGATGCTGTCTCAGAAAGCTAAAAAAGAGGTAGGCCCGGCGTGGTGGCGCAGGCCTTCTTTAATCCCAGCACTTGGGAGGCAGAGGTAGGAGGATCACCATGAGTTCAAGGCCACCCTGAGACTACATAATGAATTCCAAGTCAGCCTGAGCTAGACTGAGACCCTACCTCGAAAAACAAAAAAACAAAGAAACAAAAAAAAAAAAAAGAGGTAGGATATCTGTACCATGAACCACGTCATCATAACTGTTTCCTAGACATTTTTATGAAACTGACACACTGCCCTCTGTACTGGGGCACCTAACTGTAAAAAGTAATGGATTGCACTATATTTCATACATGCACATTGATCATATCCACGCTCCCCATTACCTTTCTTGTGCCCCTTCCCACTGGTTCCCCTTCTCTTCCCAATTTCTGCCCTTCAACTTTAATTTTTTTTTTTGAGGAAGAGTCTCACTCAGCTCTGACTGACCTACAACTCGTTCTGTGGCCCAGGCTGGCCTCAAGCTTCCAGTACTCCTACTTCAGCCTCCCAAGCGCTGGGATTAAGGTGTGAGTTGCCACACCTGGCTCAATTTTTTGTTGCTTTTAAAAAATATATATATTTTAATTATTTGAAACAGAAAGACAGAGAGAGAGAGAGAGAGAGAGAGAGAGAGAGAGAGAGAGAGATAGCATGAGCACAGGCATACACATGGCCATACCAGGGCCTCTTGCCACCACAAATGAACTCCAGATGCATGCATCCACCACTTTGTGCATCTGACTTCATGTGGGTCCTGGGGGAATTGAACTTGGGCCAGCAGGCTTTGTAAATAAGCTCCTTTAACTGCTGAACCCTCTCCTCAGCCTTCATTTTGTTTTTAAATGGTGGCAGCCTTTGATACATTATAACATCCTTACTATTTTGAGGAAAAGAGAGCATTTCTCCCCTTGGCTCCCTGGGTGAAGGAATTTTCTTTCCCTGAAGCCAATCAGTCCCTTGGTTCTTCCTCCTTGCTTTTGTGAGTCTCTGATCTATCCTTGATTTTATCTTGAGAATGAGATGTCCTGTCAGTTTAAACCAGCCACCTAGTGCCAAGGTTGGTGCCAGTGCCTTCTAAGCTGTATAGCCAAGGATTCCTCAAAAACCATTCCAAGAGGGGTGCTTAGAAAGGAAATCAGCTAGTGTTCAGTGTTTACTAGATCATTCTAAATTCCTTTTAAAAAAATTGTGGGGCTGGAGAGATGGCTTGGCAGGTTAAAGTGCTTGCCTGTGAAGCCTAAGCACTCATGTTCGACTCTCCAGATCCCACGTAAGCCGAATGTACAAGGTGACACAAGTGCACAAGGTCGCACATGCACACAAGATGGCACACATGTCTGGAGTTCGACTGCAGTGGCTGGAGGCCCTGATGTGCCAATTCTCTCTCTCTCATAAATTATATTGTGTGTTGGGGATGGAACCTAGAGCCTTGCACATGCTAAGTATGTGTTTTTCCACTGAGATACAACCTTTCTTCCCCTCCTCAGCAAAATGACTTTTGGTGCTTTTTTTTTCTAAAGCAGCAGTGGGAAATCTTGAAGGGTTTTCTCAGGACTGCCCCAGGCTTCAGAGTGCCCAGGGGCCAAGATGAAAGAGAAGGGAAGTTGACTTGTTAAAAGCTCCTCCTTGTAGCTGGTTAGCCAGCAATTGGGGATGGCAGGTTTGGGATCCTAAGTTCCCCTCTTTGATTAGACCAGTGGGTATATTAATCTAGAATAGTCTGCCTTTGCACAGGACAGGCCCATTGGCCTGTCCAGTTTTTCCTGGATGTGTCTGGGAATCCTTTGTGTACTACTCTTGCATAGAAGTAATGTTGTCGTGGTCATCCATCATTGATCGAAACATTTCTCAGGATATTGTCTGGTCTCAGTGTTTTCTCATTACCATAGGAACCAGGAACCACATGACCCATGTGGCCACCAAGGGTACAGTCCCCTGAAGTCCTTATAAGCACAAACCTTTGCTTCCCAGCAGCCAGCACATGCTTGTGAACCCCAGGGTCCCCTAAAATAATTCCCATGCCCCCTTGCCTCTCTGTAGCACCCACACACAAGGCCCCCTTTAGTAGAACCTCATGAGGTTATGGACAGACACTTCCATTCCAAGCCTCTGTCTTAGTAACTCTGGCTTTAGGTAAGTCATTTAAAATCACTCTACTTAGTGTTTGCATCTTTCAATGGCAATAAACAGTATGGTGTGAGGCTTCTGGAAATAGCAATCTCCCCGAACTGTTAAAAAAGTCAAAAACTACTTGTTTGTTTTTGCACGGATGTAGTATGTGTGGTGTGTGTGGCATAGGCACATCTAAGTGCTGATGCAGTGCCCTGTGGGCTCATTTTGCTGTGGCAGCTGGAGGATAATATCAGGTGTCCCACTCATCACTCACCGGCCAGGTTTTTCATCGTAATGCAGTTTCTTCCTGATTCTGGAGCTTGCAAGCCTTGCTGATTCTCTGGTCTCTGCTCTGGGAGTTTGCAGAGGCCAAAGGCCCTGACATGCTCATACTCTCTCTCTTTTTAAATTTATTTATTTGAGAGCAACAGACAGAGAGAGAAAGAAGCAGATAGATAGAGAATGGGTGCTCCAGGGTCTCCAGCCACTGCAAATGAACTCCAGACACGTGCGCCCCCTTGTGCATCTGGCTAATGTGGGTTCTGGGGAATCGAGCCTCGAACCGGGGTCCTTAGGTTTCATAGGCAAGCGCTTAACCACTAACCCATCTCTCCAGCCCCACTCTCTCTCTTTTTAATCTCATAAATAAATAAATAGGAGGTGCCTCAAAGAGGTTCTAGAGTAAGACAGTGTTATGGCTAGATTAACACAAGCTACATTCATTACAGAACCGGGGAGATATGCTCGCATTTACCTAAAGAGGTAAAACCTGTATACTTTATAGCCTTTACACATTTGTTCGCAAGCAGAGCAAGAAAGAGATAGAAGAGAGAGAGAGAGAGAGAGAGAGATGGAGAGGGAGAGAGAGGTATGCACCAAGGCCTCTGGCCACTGCAAACGAACTCCAGATGCATGTGCTACTTTGTATACCTGGTTTTATATAGGTACTGGGGAACTGAACCCAGGCCATCAGGCTTTGCAAGGAACAGCCTTTAACTGCTGAGCCAATTCTCCAGCCCATGTAGCCTTCTTCACTTTCTCTTCACTGATATATTTGTTCTGGTCAAATAAGGCTATAATGCTGTGGCTTAACCAAGATAGGAGTTTGTTTCTCTTTTGACTAAGTGTGGTGGTGCACGCCTTTAATCCCAGCACTCGGGAGGCAGGGGTAGGAGGATTGCTATGAGTTCAAGGCCAGCCTGGGACTACAGAGTGAATTCTTTGTCAGTCTGGGCTAGAGTGAAACCCTACCTTGAAAAAACAATTAAAAAAAAGGAAGTTTCTCTTTCATTTTAAAGCCTGAAGTACAGAAGTCCAGGGCTGAAATGTGGGTTTCATGCTGCAGGGTGTCCAGGTTCCTTCAGTCTGGTTATACCGTCTCCAACACATGGTGATCTTATGGCTCAAAATGTCTGCTTCAGTTCTCACTATTACACCCAACTTCCAGCTCACAGTACAAGTCACTTTAATGGCAACTCTTTCACAGCAGATCTGTAAGTATCACAATTCCATTGGCTACAGCTCTGTCGCTTAGTGATGCCCATCAGAATGAGGTTGCGATATGTTTATAGTCAAGAGGCCAGGGTCCTAACTCAACTTGGGCCTTTCATTATTGAGAGAGAATGGAGAGCGGATAGCGACAACTGCCCAGAGGTGTCAAAAAACACAAGATCTGACTTTATCAGCAACCTCTCAATCTGAGCCCACAGGGTGTGCAGAAGGCTCAGAAATGGAAATTGAGGGTGAATGACACCCCTGGTCCTTTTAACAGGGTATAGGATAAAACAATATGCACACTGTGGATCTACAACAACAAAACTATGATGAATGTGGAAAGGCCAGCAATGACATCCTTCCCGCCTCTGTTCCCAGTTGGATTGTGTCCCCTTGCAAGATATATTAAGTCTTCACCCTGAAACTTATGAAGGTATCCTTATTTGGAAATGAAGTCTTTGCAGATGTACTCAAGTTAAAATGAAGTCATACTGGATGTCCTAACCCAATGACTGATGTCCCTGTAAGAGGAATTTGGACAGAGATAGACAGAGGGAAAATGGCATGTGAAGACAGAGGCAGAAGTTGCAATGATGATCTACAAGCCAAATAATATAAGGACTGCTCATGACCACCTCAAATTGGAGCAGCAAGGAAAGACCCCTCTCGGAGCCTTCGTGGATAGCACAACTTACCAACACTTTAACTTTGAGTCCCAAGCTCAGTCAGATGTGTGAGAGAATGAATTTCTGTTATTTCATACCACTCAGCATGAGTACTTTACTGCAGCAGCCCTAGCAAATGTATGCACCTTCTCTCCCTTTCTGGTCCCCTAGGATGAAGCCTCATGGACCCCTATGGTAATAGACCATTGGGTCCTGGCATCTATAAGAGCTCTCTTCTCTCTTCAAGCCTTCTACACATCTTTGACATTATCGCATTAGAAATGCTGTATTAGTAATGATAGGACATCATATCAGAACCCCAGCCCATAGGCCAGACTAAAGTCTGAACATGAAAAGAGCCAAAGGGAACAAAGTTAGTGGTGGAGCCACAAAGCCAGGAGAATCGGGCTGAGATGGATCCAACTCAGAATAATGACCAGGCAAAGCATGTCCACAGTGACCAAAGTCCCAGGATGTTGCTATATGAGTGGGGCTATCTGGAACGAAAACTGAGGGGCCAGGGACTTTTTCTAGCTCCAGACTTTAATTCCACCACTTTATGTTGGAGTAGCCCTTTCTTTTTAAATTTATTTTGTTTATTTATTTATTTGAGAATGAGAGAGAGAGAGAGAGAGAGAGAGAGAGAGAGAGAGAGAGAGAGAATGGGCGCACCAGGGCCTCCAGCCACTGCAAACGAACTCCAGATGCATGTGCCCCCTTGTGCATATGGCTAACATGGGTCATGGGGAATCAAGCCTCGAACCGGGGTCCTTAGGCTTCACAGGCAAGCACTTAACTGCTAAGCCATCTCTCCAGCCCTGGAGTAGCCCTTTCTTTTTCCAAACCACTTTAGGATCTTGTTTGCATTTCAAAACCACCTGCAATGGGCTGATTTCAGCAGTAATAGCTCCATTTGATTCACTGTTGAGCAGATGTTCAGAGAGGCTAAGTAATGTGTTCAGTGTCACAAACTGACTAGTGGCAGTGTGTGTAGAGAAAAGAAAGTGGACTTTGATTAGAATCAACACCAGACAGCCAGTTGAAGCCTACCAGGGTCTGGTTTTTACTTCCTTTCCTCAGTAGGTAACACAGCATGTGTAGGACACCTCTTGCAGGTGTCTTCACATACAACAGTGCTCAGTAAGCAATCATTTCCTCTTTCCTCCCCTTTTTATTTGTTTTTACAACTCTGAAGTCTTTAACAATATTTTATTTATTTATTTCAGAGAGAGAAAGAGAGAAGATACAAACATTAAAAAAGAGAGAATGGGCATACCAGGGCCTCTAGCCATTGTAAACGAACTCCAGATGTATGTGCCACTTTCTGCATCTGGCTTTATGTGGGTACTGGGGAATTGAACCTAGGTCCTTAAGCTTTGCATGCAAGTGCCTTAACTGCTAAGCCATCTTTCCAGCCCTGAAGTCTTTATACTACCCTAGGACTGCCTTTCACTAACCAAAGAAACCTTACTCTTAGTGTGTAGTCTTTTAAAAATAATATTTTTATTTACTTATTTATTTGATAGAGAAAGAGGGAGAGAGAGAGGGAGAGAGAGAGAGAGAGAGAGAGAGGGCGCACCAGGGTCTCCAGCCACTGCAAATGAACTCCAGACGCCGTGCACCCCCTTGTGTAGCTGGCTAATGTGGGTCCCTGGGGAATCGAACCTGGGTCCTTTGGTTTTGCAGGCAAATGCCTTAACTGCTAAGCCATCCCTCCAGCCCTCTTTTTTTTTCCCCCCCTTTGGACAGATCTCATGTAGCCCATGCTGGCCTTGAAACTGCTGTGTTGTGGAGGGTGACCTTGTACCCCTGATCTTCCTGCCTCCACTTCCCAAATTTTGGGAATACAGGTGTGCACCATCACAGTGAGTTTATTCCATGCTAGGGGGCAGAACCCAGACCTTAATGCATGCTGAGAAAGCATTCTGCTGACCTAGCTACATCTCCAGCCCTAGAACTTGGGCTGTTTATCCATTTTTATCAAAGAATTGTACTAAATTCTTTCCTTCTTGTTTTTCTTTTTCTTTCTTTCTTTCTTTCTTTCTTTCTCTTCTTTCTTTCTTTCTTTCTTCCTTTCTTTCTTTCTTTCTTTTTAAAGACAAAGTCTCACTATGTAGAAGTTAGCTTTGGACTCTGGATTTTCCTGGGATCTGGGATTGAAGGTGTGTATTACCATGTCCCCTTAGACTAAATTATTTATATGGTCGCTTCTGGCTTTGATAGCTGGCACCCTGGTAAAACTGTTAACCAGTCTGCCAGTCAGATCAGTTTAGGAATTCCACTCTTATACCTCATATCACCATCAGAGGGCACCTACCGCCTCTTATGTCTTGGGTGTAGCCAAAACAGGCTATAAGGCACTGCCTTGGAATTTGCAGAGTTTCGGGAAAGCCATCCCAACACTGGGCATGGTGCTGATGCCTGTCATCTCTGAATTAGGGGTGCTGGGGCAGGAGAATGGTGAGTTCCAGACCAGTGTGGGCTAAGAGCTAGACCCTGACTCAAAAAAGGACATTCAGCACTGGAGAGATGGCTTAGTGGCTAAAGCACTTGCCTGTGAAGCCTAATGACCCATGTTCAACTCTCCAGGTCCTACGTAAGCCAGACACACAAGGTGACACAAGTGTGCAAGGTTACATGTGCACACAAGATGGCACATCTGTCTGGAGTTCGATTACAATGGTTGGAGGCCCTGGTGTGCCAATTCTGTCCTCCCCTTCCTCCCCCCCACCCCTGTCTCTCTCTCTCTCTCTCTCTCTCTCTCTCTCTCTCTCATAAAACAAAAGGCCAATCTGTTGGGCTTACCTCAAAAAAAAAAAATTAGGGCATTTACCTTCATTCCCCACCAAGGGGTTTGGTTTCTATGAGGAGAAGCTGTTTCTATTCCAGAAGGGTAGAGCAATGAAATTAGCATGGGGTTAAGCCTATTGACTGCCCAGGAGGACACAAGTTGTCCACTGGCTAGATGGTCCTAGAAAAGTGTGCTGCCAACCCACTGGGAGGGTCAGGGGCTCCAGAGCTCTTCAGTGCTCACTGTCTGCAAGTCTTCGCACCTTTAGGTTCAGATGGTGACTGTCCTCCCCTAGTCTGAATGTTAGGCTGTGCACTTGAAGACGGCCTGCTTCCCATTCGGGGTGTAAATCACCTTCAGCTTGACACCTGGCCAGACGCTGCTGGAGAAAGAACCAGAAGGGCCGCCGCTGCAGTTGTCAAATGCGCTGTTGACAATTTGCAGATGGAATCCAGCGCCCAGTGCAAGTCTAAACACTCCCAAAGAGGCTAACAGTTGGCACATAAGTGTGTCTCAAGCAAGACTCAAACAATATGAGCCCCTGGGCACATTTCAAGACTAGTTCTATAAACCAGAGGCCCCTCTTCCCAAATCATCCTCTCCCCTGCCTAGGAATATGGGCAACTTCCCTCAGGGATGTTGAGAATATATCCAGACACGGGGAGAAGAGGCCTTCATATTCTTAGGCTCAAAGAGATTTTCTTCTTTACTAAGAGCCACAGCTCAAAAGCAGAGGCATTGCCAGAAAAAAAAAAAAAAAAAAAAAAAAAAAACCCTTCCACACCCAGACAACAGAGAGCTCAACTGCCCTAGGCGCAAAAGGAGAATGTCATCTTTGGTATGCAAACATGCCGAGAAATAAAACCTGGGCTCCAAGAGGAAAGGAGCCAAATAGGCCAGATCCAAGTCACAGGGAACAGCCATATGTGGAAATGCACAGAGCTTATCCTACAGGCAAATTAAGATTTTATAACTCTAGGGCCCCTAAGCCCAGCCAGTGTGCTGCACGCTATGTCACAAGCACAGTAAATATTGGTGATTTACTGGCTAGCCTGGGACTCAGCCTGGACCATGGTCTTTGTTCATAGCATTTAGATGGTCCAGTGACTTGTGTTTCTTTCCATGGGGAATCTGCCAGAGTCTACGGCCATACCATCCTCAACATGCCTGATCTTAGAAGCTAAGCAGGGTCGGTGCTGGTTAGTACTTGGCTGGGAAACCTGCCAGGTTTGTAAAACCTGAAATAAAAAGAAGAGAGCATCAACAGATTTACAGTAACAACTTCAGTTTTGTTTCTAGAGGATAACCACAGATTTCTGCAATGCTTATTTGTTACACAAGACATTTACCCAATACAAACAGTGCTCTCTCCCTCCAAATACACAGATACGTAAAGCATGGAACTGAAGCGGTTCTTGATAGCAATGAGACCTTATGAACCACCACTGGTTTGTGCTACAGGAGGATCCCTGTTCCTGGACACAGCAAGCTCTGTTTTCTGCTGAAGTCCTGTGGGTTGCATGAGTATACAACTTGTGTGTAACTAGATTCCAGAAGTTTCAGAAAGGGTAGGGAGGAAGAAGAATCAAATGCTCAACAGTCTTCTTCACCAAACCAGACTTCAGCTTTGTCTGACGAGGATCAGGAAGAAAGGGGCAAATATTAGTCTTAATTAAGTGCCTCTGTCTCAAACCAGCTCTGAGCAAAAGGGAACAGAGCAAGTGGGTTATGAAAGAACAATGGATAGAAAAGAGGGCAACAGATGAGCTGCATTCAGTAATGTTTATTAATTTGATTTTAAATAGAAAAGGGATCTATTCCAATGGTTCATTTTCCTACAAACCCTAGAATTCCACCAAACCCTGAAGAAGTCCTCCCGACACCGCTGTGAGGTAGCTAAGAGCTGCTGCATGTCTAATGTGAGATGTTGGTGCATAGAGAGGTACGGTGGGGACGTAACACAAATCTTGATTTTCTTTGCTGGCCTTTTGCCTTCCACTTGACTTGATCCACAGTGACTACAGAGCTTAGGGAACCCCAAGCCACTCACCAGGGTCAGAGCAACAGAAGAGAGGGTCGTGTGGGTGCTCTTTTTGCCCCATGCACCCAGCACACACACACACACACACACACACACACACACACACACACACACACACACACACAGGCAAGGTGATGGACACTCCTCCAAGGCCACAGGGCTGCTCCCAGGGCATCTGGGCGCAGGTGGCTTTACACCCCAGTTGCTGAGGTAGTGGTGAAGCTCAGGAATGGGTCTTAGAAAACTTCTCTCAGAAATAGTGAGAGGATGGTGAAACCCGTTTGGTTGGGGTCCTCCTCTGCCTGGTCCACTCATCAGACTCTGCGGAGTAGCGATTTTCAGCTGGGTCCTCCCCGGGGCTCATTCTGAACAGAGAACAGGGACTTGACACAAGTTCTGCAGCCATGTACTGTTTCTTGTCCATCCGGCCTAAGAAACTTCCCCGAAGCCCTGCAAAATGGAAATAACGTATTTTGGGGTGAAGGGACAGATGGTGGGAGCCACGTCAGTGACCCAGGAACCCCGAAAAGCGTATTTAATTTCCAAAAGTATACGGGGACTCCGCCCCCCTGCAGACACAAAAATCGATCCCCCAACTTCACCCCAGCTCTTGAGGGAGGCCCCCAGATTTCCACTCACAGGTTCCTTGCAGGACCACAGCATCTTTCATGTGGGAAGCGGGTGCTCGCTTTCGGAGCCACCACACCTTTGAGAGAAACCAGAAATGAGGCTAAGGCTCTGGGAAGATCACTACCTATCTATTCAAGCCCCAGCTGGATGTAGTGATGGCTGGGAATCCTCGATGCTGAAGAACGGAGCTCCAAAACCCAAAGTAGCGCCAACCAGGGGTCCAGAAACCCTGGACAGAGCAGCTTCTGCCCGTGCTGTCCCGAGGGAGGGCTCTAGGGTGAAGGACAGCTGCCTGTCCTTTGTTTCAGCTTCAGGGGTTTGGGTCCAAGACAAGGAGGCAGGGTTCCCGCTCTGTCCCTACTGCCTGCCTGTTCTCTCAAGGCAAAGACCCTGTCCAGTCCCCGCCTTCTCCTTCCAAATCCCCAAACCCAAAATGGACACAACAATGCTTCCTGACCCCGAGCCGCTGGTCCTCCTGCCCACGTTACCGACCTGCGGAGCGGCGGGCGCTGCCGGGACCCCGCGGGGCTGGCTGGAGCCGCTGCGACGCTGCAGGGGTTTCGAGCTGCTCGGGGCGCGGTGGCGCGGCTCTCCTCGGTCCAGCAGCCACCAGAGCCGCACAGAAGGCGGCGGAAGGCGCTGCGAAAGTCCGGGCTTCGGCAGTAGATGAGCGGGTTGAAGGCGGAGTTGGCATAGCCCAGCCAGTTCAGGGCGAGAAAAACCCGATTGGGAACTAGAGAGGGGCCGCGGAGGGCGCGCAGCACGTTAGCCAGGAAGAAGGGCAGCCAGCAGAGCGAGAAGACGCCCACGATGAGCCCGAGCGTGCGCAGCGCGCAGTGCTCCCGGAGCGGCAGCAGGCGCGCGGGCCGCCCGCCGCGCGGCTCCGGGTCGTGGGCAGCTCGCGTCCCGGTCACCGTCGGGGACCGCGAGCGCGATCGCGGCCGATCCGGAGGACCCTCCTCGGGAGGGAAGCGGCCCAGCTCGCGGCGCAGCAAGCGCAGCTGGCGCTTGGCCACGACGAAAACCCGCGCGTAGACGAAGAGCATCACCAGGAGAGGAAGGTAGAAGGAGACGGAGGAGGAGAGCAGCGCGTAGGGCATGTTGGAGGAGAAGGAACAGCAGCGAGGATTGGAGTGGCATTGCTGCGCCTCCGCGTCCGCCCCGACCCGCCACCAATGGCTCATGATGGGCGCGAAGGACACGGCGGCGGACACGACCCAGACGACGACCACTGCCGCCCGGGCGCGGCGCTTGGTGACCAGCGTGCCGTATCGCAGAGGGTTGGTCACAGCCAGGTAGCGGTCCACGGCCAGGGCGCACAGCGTCTCGATGCTAGCTGTGACACACAGCACGTCCACCGACGTCCACAGCTCGCAACTAGTCGCGCCTAAGGGCCAGTGGCCAGTCAGTGCCAAAGTCGCCCCCAGCGGCACAACCAAGAGTCCAACCACCAAGTCGGCTGCAGCCAGCGAGGTCACGAACACGTTGGTGATGGTCTGGAGTCGTGGAGTGCGAGCGATGGCCACGATTACCAGTAGGTTTCCTGCCACAGTGGCCAGTGGCAGCAGTAGCGCGCCAGCCAGTGCCAACGCCCACAGCAGCCCACCGGTGCTGGCGGTATTGGGGTCTAGGGTAGGGGAGTCTGGCCACAAAGCCAGAGAACTGTTGTTCCTGGAAGGCCACGGAGCCATCCCCACGCGGGGTAGGGTGGGAGGGGTCCCCCAGATCACCTGGCTCAGGGGAGGGAGTAGCAGGACCTGGAAGCGACTGGGCCATCTTCCCTAGTTGCTGGAGGGTGAGACTGATCAGCCTCCCCTCAGTCTCACCCCACCCCCCACTCCCTTGATGCCACCTCTCTGGGCGGAGGGGTGGCCGGAGGGGTGGCGGTGTTTAAAGGCGCAGTGTCCAGTAGCCTTAATGTTGAAAGGACTCAGGAGGGAACTGGCAGGTGGAAAGGGAGCCTTGCCATGGCCAACCCTGAGGGAGGACTCAAGGGCGCTCGCTGGCCACTGGTTTCCTCGAGCCTGCAGCAACCCTGGGAAGGGAAAGGAGAGAACCTTCCGACCCACTCTTCAGAAAGGCGTGCCAACACAACAAAACGACCCACACCAGTCCCTTTTCTTCTTAGGTCTCTAAGGCATTTTATTGTTTGAGACAGGGTCCTCATATGTTGCCCAGGTTGGCCTGGAACTTGAGATCCATCTGCCTCAACTTCCCCAGTGCTGGGATTACAGTCTTTGTAAATTAAGTGGTAGTAGGTAACCACTACCTTTGCTCTCCCTGGGCACAAGCTGATGAGGTTTGTCCCCTTTCCCTTCAGTTTCACTCGCCCTCTCTTTCTTTCCAATTTTTGTTCTTTTTCTTCTTTTTCTTGTACTGGGGAAATCACTATGTTTCAGGAGTCATATTCATTGCGTGTCTGTTTTCATTTGATGTGACGTCACGTGTCCTGGGATGCTGAAGGGTTTCATTTTCCATCTCCTCTCCCTGCACTGCCCTTTCCGCACAGCATTCCTCCTAAAAGTTTCCTAGAGAGGCCTCTTAAAAGTCTCCTATCCCAAATACATGTAACAGTAGATGAATAGGGGCTGGGAGTGTTGCTCAGTGGTATATACTTAGTATACCTGAGGCGGACTTCAGTCCCCAGCACTGGAAAGAAAAAAATAAATAACTAAGCAAACGAGTTGAGGCTAATGCTTGCCCAGAAGAGCAGGGTGGGGAGGGGGTTCCCCGCATCACCTGGATCAGGGGAGGGAACAGCAAAACCTGGGAGCTACTGGGCCATCTTTCCTAGTTGCTGGGAACTAGGGAATGTGCACTACATTTGGAAGGCAGAGGACAGCCTTGGGTGTTATTCTTCAAGCTCCATCCACCTTTTTAAAAAAATTAATTATTTATTTATTAAAAAATTTTTGTTTATTTTATTTGAGAGCTACAGGCAGAGAAGGAGGCAGAGAGAGAGAGAGAGAGAGAAGGGGGGGGAGGGAGGATGGGCACGCCAGGGCTTCCAGCCACTGCAAATGAACTCCAGACGTGTGCGACCCGTGGGTCCTGGCGAATCAAGCCTCGAACCAGGGTCCTTAGGATTCACAGGCAAGCGCTTAACCGCTAAGCCATCTCTCCAGCCCGAATTTATTTATTTTTATTAACAACCTCCATAATTGTAAACAATATCCCATGGTAATTCCCTGCCCCCACTTCCCCCTTTGAAATGCCACTCTCTGTCATATCCCCCATCTCAATCAGTCTCTCTTTTATTTTGATGTCATGATCTTTTCCTCCTCTTATGATGGTCTTGTGTAGGTAGTGTCAAGCACTGTGAGGTCATGGATATCCAGGCCATTTTGTGTCTGGAGGAGTACATTGTAAGGAGTCCTACCCTTCCTTTGGCTCTTATATTCTTTCTGCCACCTCTTCCACAATGGACTCTGAGCCTTGGAAGGTGTGATTGAGATATTTCAGTGCTGAGCACTCCTCTGTCACATCTTCTCAGCACCATGGTGCCTTCTGAGTCATCCCAAGGTCACTGTCATCTGAAAAGTGAAGCTTCTCTAACCAAAAGTGAGAGTAGCATTAATATATGGGTATGAACATTAAGAGAAGTGCTTACTGGGCAGTTTGGTGAGCATAGTATATACAATTAGCCAGACACCAGCAGACATTACCCCCCTTATGTCTCATGACTACTCCTGTTGTAGGTTTTCAGTATCAGGGATGTATTCCCTCCCATGGAGCGGGCCTCTAGTCCAATTAGAGAGTGGTTGGTTTCTCCCATAACAAACATGCCACTATTGCACCCATTGGCTCATTTGGCCTGGCTGGCCAAATTCAAGGCTTGCAGTGTCCACTGTTGAGTATCTTCACTGGTGATTTCTCTTTCTCCCATTGAACTGCATGCAGCGTGGCTTTTTCCAGCTTTCTGTCAGCTGGTCTACATGGAGGAGGCTTTCAGCTCAGCTCCAGAAGGATTTCTCAGTGACCTTGCAGCCCAAGTATGTGGAGTCTTTAGCA
This sequence comes from Dipus sagitta, assembly GCA_036346955.1. Lineage (NCBI taxonomy): Eukaryota > Metazoa > Chordata > Mammalia > Rodentia > Dipodidae > Dipus > Dipus sagitta. Next base: position 23,466,238 of record CM070783.1, read on the forward strand.
ATAAGGTCTTACCATCTATTCCTGGTGGGAAATCAAGTGTCTAGGGACCTCCCTGGCCAACAACTCACTGGAAGGTATACCATCCCAGGCACTGAAAACTTTCTAGTAACAATCTATGGCTTCTGAGTGTTCCATTGTCCAAAAGAGTAGGTTTCCATATGACTTATTTATATCTTCTTAGATTTTGATTAGCCCTCCCTCCACTTTTCCTTTACTCAATCTCTTCCCCTGACCTCACTTAGGCCTCTAGCCACTGCAAATGGACTCCAGACACATGCACTATCTTGTGCATCTGGCTTACATGGGTCCTGGTGAATCAAACAGAGGTCCTTTGGCTTTTCAGGTAAATGTCTTAACTGCTAAGCCATCTCTCCAACCTCATCCCATTTTTTTTTTTTTTTGAGATAGGGTCTCTCACTGGCTTCTTTCATCACTTTTCCCATGGTAAAGTATTCAAAACAATGTTTTAGAGATTTGTTCATAAGAAAACTGAAGACAGCTGGGTGTGGTGGTACACTTTTAATCCCAGCACTTGGGAGGCCGAGGTAGGAGGATCACTGTGAGTTCAAGGCAAGCCAGAAAAAAACATTGTGAATGCCAGGTCAGCCTGGACTAGAGAAAGATCCTACCTTGAAAACAAAACCGCTCCCCCCCCCAAAAAAAAATTAACAAAGACAGTGAGTTGAGAAATTCACATTGCATTTTTGAGTATGTGGAAAGGCAGGCCTGGTATTTGCTTTTTATTTTTTTACATGTCACTAAAACATTGATACAAAGAAAGTTTTTAATAGTTCAGAACATTCTAATCCAAAGACAATAACATCTGCTACATTGTTTACCTTTCATTAAAAAATTATTAAAACTTATATAATCTTCTCCCAAAACTCTACATTAGCATCCCTCAGCCCTTTTCTCTGAGCTTCCTCTTCTTTCCTGTCATTTCCTCTTATTTTGAGATCTCTCTCTCTCTCTCTCTCTCTGTCTTTCCTCCTTCATCGTCCACGACAACATGCTGATGGGCCCAGTGACAGCTGCTGTGACGTCATGACTGCAGCAACCACTTTGTGCCTGGAAGACTGTTCTGAGACACTCCTCCCAATCTTTTGGCTCTCACGTTCTTTTCACAACCTCTTCCCCAGTAGTCCCTGAGCCTCAGAGATGTCTCAGAGATGAGCAATAGAGATGTCTCATTTAGGAACACTCAACTGCCACTTCTTCTTAGCACTTTGATGGGTTTGAGTCTCCTCAGCAGACACTACTATCTGAAAAGAGAAAATTCTCTAAGCAAAAGTGAGAGCAGCACTGATATATAGGCATTAAGCTTAAGTATTTAGAGGGCAATTTGGTGGGCATATTATATCTAGTTACCCAAATAATAGCAGTAGCTTCTTCCCTAGGGCTTATGACCTTCCAATCCATAGGCTTTTGACTATTTTTTTAAGTACCAAACACAAATTCCCTTCCATAGAGTTGGCCTCATCCAATCTGAAAGCAGTTGGTTACCCCCCATAACAGACATATTGTCGTTATACTAGCGGATGCACCTTGCCTAGCTGGCCAGTTCTATAGCTTGCAGGATCCACTGCTGGTTAAGACTGCCGGTGACTTTTCTCCCCCAGCAGTTTTAAGCACAGCATTTGCCAGCACTATGACAGCTAGTCACCAGGGAGGAGGCTTCCAGGTCAGTTCTAGCTTGATTTCTCAGTATTCTGCAACTGAAGCATGTGGTGTCTTCAGCAATAGGGTCTTAACATCTAGTTCTGGTGAGCAACCAACAGCTTTGGCTGTAGCTTGTGTTGTTTTGGGGGCTTTGGGGACCTCTTTGACCAACAACTCACCAGGAGTATCCCAGCCCTCAGTCCTATTGTCTAAATGCCCCTGAAGTCTCTCACATAGTCCCACCAGCACTTTCTCTCACCCAAAGAAACCAAGAGCTTAAACATCTCCCTTCTTCACCCAGACTTACAGAGCCTGATTCTGCTAACCAGTTTCATAGTCTCTAATCCAGTTCCTTTCAATTTGAGCCTGAAGAGAAGAGGTTGGAAATAAGCCTCTGGGAGTCAAGTTGTGGGGCAAGAAGACATGGTAGATACATTGACTAAAGCCTATCAGGACTTGGTCCTTGAGCTGGCTTGCTTTCTCCCCTGAAACAGTGGTACAAAACGAGAAAAACAAAATATCATAGTGGAAAATGCCTCCAGGGCCACCCCTCCCAAAATGTTTCTTTGAAAAGCTCTGTATTTCGTATTTCAAAAGCACAGTGTAAATTCACTGGTCTAGTCACTCCCTCTGGGAGGCTGAACCAGGGGTTGGGAGTCAGAAAGGTTGGAGGGGAAGAGAACCTAAAATTATCCTTGAGGAAAAAAGGACCAGCTGGGCTCCCAGGGACCCAGCAGCTCACCCATGATCAAGACTTGTCAGGAGCTCTTAAGCAAATGCTTTTCCTGTGAAGCAGCCTTGGGCTCCTCCTCCCTCCTCCCCTGCTCCGCCCTAGGCATGCCAGAGCGGTGCGGGCCCCACTTGGCTCCGGCTTCTTGCTGATCATCAGTGCGATGACTCCCAAATTGAGTTTTGTAATACTCCAGAGTGTTGCCAGTTATCTCAAAGGGGTGTCATAAGATTCTCAAAAAACAATTTCTAACAGAAACACATGCTATTTGGCAATATTTTTGCAAGACATGAGAGTTGGTGAGGGGAAGGCTCTTAGGTGTGTGGTCTTTTTCTCCTCCCTCCTTTTAGACATCACATTGAATGGGAGGACATGGATCAATTTTGTTGCCTGAAACATTCTACATTCCCATATTTTCCCTATCTGGGGCTGGCAGTCAGTATTTCTAGGGCCTCCTTATCAGGAGCTTCCAGTTGGGGTCCTGGGTCTGCATCTGGACTCAGCTGTCCCAACAGGATGTTCTCATGGGGTGTTACTAGTATTTGTCAGGGCATGCAGATATTTCAGTTTGTTTAGGCCTCTGACCCTGACTATCTGTACATAAAATGAGGGCTGCCAATCTCTGTCAACTTGAGCATGCCTAAGTTTGGGGAATCATATTAGGCTAGTAATCAAAGATTGTGAGAAGAAATATATCAGACCTCTGTTGGCAAAGGTCTTTCTAAGCCAACAAAGTTGTGTCAAAGCACTTGGCTCTTTCTTCTTTCTCTTCTCTAGCCCTTTTCTCCTTTCATGCTCAAGCTGTTCTCCTTCCTTTGCCACTTTGGTCTTTGGGATTGTGTGTGTGTGTGTGTGTGTGTGTGTGTGTGTGATTTTATTTTTATTTTTTGAATAGATAATACATTCATATTATTCAACCATCAAAATGTAGAAAACATATACAATGGAAAGTGCCTTTGTTTTACTTTTCATCTCCCTAACAAGTAACCACCATTAGAATCCTGTTTATTTTTTTCCAGTAACAGTTTACTACAAACAATTCAATAAACATACATTACCTTTTGCCTTTTCTTTTCATACAAATACACATTGGACTTTTTCTCCACATTGTACCTTTTAATTTATTATTGTTATTATTATTACTTTTTTTTTTGAGGTAGAGTTTCACTGTAGCTAAGGCTGACCTGGAATCCACTCTGTAGTTTCAGGGTGGCCTCAAATTCACAGCAATCCTCCTACCTCTGCCTCATGAATGCTGGGATTAAAGGAATGTGCCACCACACCCAACTATACCTTTTTTATTTTAACTGTATATAACTAACATATATAGCTATGATCTTTCTAGATTGCAGACAAAAGATGCCCATTTTAAGCTGGGCATGGTGGTGCATGCCTTTAATCCCACCACTTGGGAGGCAGAGGTAGGAGGATTGCCATGAGGTCGAGGCCACCCTGAGACTACAGAGTGAATTCCAGGTCAGCCTGGGCTAGAGTGAGACCCTACCTCGAAAAATCACAAAAAAAGATGCCCATTTTTAGTGTTCCACTGAATGGATATACCGTGATCTATGAAACTAACTGTCTAATGGACACTTAATTTATTTCCTGTCTTTCTTAATATGTGGTGTCCTTTCAGTATGTGTTAGAGGATTTACAGGATAAGGGTCTACAAATAGAACCACTATAAGGCACATATATGCACCTGCAAATTTGGAAACTTTGACCAAATTGCCCTCACCAGACAATGTCCCAATTTCCATGTGCACTATCATTTTTGTTGGCTAGCTGGGGTTTGCAGGCAAGTGGCCTGCTGCTGTAGGAAGTCATCCTAATGACTGGCCTGAGGGGAGTTAGCATTGCCTGCTCTGTAGAGGTCATCCAACTCTGGTAAGCGCATAAATTGCCCAGAGAGAGCATTGCCCAGGCCCTCAGCCTGTGGATGACCTTTGATCTGTGCCCTTGGAAGCAGGCAATGCCTGTAGGCCACTGATTTTACTGACTGTCCCAGGCAGCTGGTTACATGCTGGAGGGTCCAAGGATGCAGTTCTGTGTCTGGGAGAATGGTGACTGATCTATGCTATATTGTGTGATTAGGAGAGCTGTCAGAGGCAGCAGCCACTTGATAGACAGAAGTTCTTCCATCCAAGTACTAACCAGGCCTGACCCTGCTTAGCTTCTGAGATCAGATGAGATCAGACATGTTCAGGGTGGTACGGCCATTGACAGATGAACGGAAGATCTAACAGTAGGACGTGAGTAGTAGTTTGTGGTTCTGTGACCATCATGACTGGGCATGTGTATGTATATTACAAGAAACGGCAAGGAGAAATGGGAGAATTTATGTGACTGCAGCCTTGTACCTTGTCTAAGACTACATGGGTTACAGGTTGGTATGTGTGAGTGTATATACATGTTGTTGAAAACTTTCCCCTGGTACAAACACATGTCTATTCACTCAATAGGGCACAGGCGGCAAACCAAAGCATGACTGCACCCAAATCCTATTTTGGTGAACCAGTGAATTTCCTGGAATTAATTATAGAGCGGGCTGAGGGGTTACTTACAGGGACAGAAATGGCTCAAGGGCTGCTACATCACTGCAAAGTCCCGTCCCAGCATAGATGATAACTCAAGGCAGCAGCATCCCTACAGAACACTGCATAACTAGTCGGCAGCTCAGCTGGTTGGAGGGTATCTGCCCTGCCCCAGCAGTTGTGGACTGCTTCTGTGACCTTGGGGAGGGGGGTGTCTTGTGACCTTCTAAGTTTCAGCTCTCCCAGACCTGTTTACCTCCCGAGTCTCCTTCCAGGAAAGAGTACTTTAATTAGGAGGTAATTGCCACACAACAGTATATATCCATGTATGTGGGTTTTCTTTTTTGTTCATTCTGGTGGTTGAACTCATGTGCTGAGTGGGGCAGAGACAGGAGGATCACGGGTGCTCTCTGATCAGCCAGTCTAATTGAAAAAATGGTGAACTCCAGTTTCAGTGAGAGACAGTCTCAGGGAAATAAAGTAGAAGAGCTACAGAGGACAGCTGTATTCTTCTGGCCTTCCCTGCACACATATGCATATACTACGTACACATTACTGTACATATTACATGCGCACAGAATGAAGAAATTAAAAATAAAAAATGCTCAACTTTATTTAAAAAGAAGAAAAAGGACAGGAGGAATACTGAGCTATGGCAAATGAGAGTAGGTTGGGATTCCCAAAGCAGGAAGGATGGCTTTGCTTATAGGATCACAGTCTATCTGCCAGCCCAGAGGTCCCGGAAGGGGCGGGGCCAGGGAAGCAAAGAGGAAAACAATGTAGACAGTGTGGGGAATGTCAATTCCATCCTGGGAGGCTGGGTGGAGGCAGTGGAAGGCAGCTCTGGATTAAAAAAAATTATTATCTATGTACACAGTGTGCATACAATCATGTTGGTACCATCATTAGCCTCCTCCCTGTCCTTCCCCCTCTGCAGGGATCCTCCTCACTGGGAAATATGGGTGGTGCATTGTGGGGTTAGCCATCAGTTATGGGTAAGAGGCAGTGTCTCTGTGCATAATGACCCAACTTGTGGCTCTAACAATCTTTCCACCCCGTCTTCCGCAAATTTCCCTGAGCCATGATGGTCTACTTCAATGATGAGGTCTCTGTGTCTCTGGATCTCTGGTTTGGTAGGAGTTGAGTGTTCTGTGTCTATCTCCTTCACCCTTGTGCTGGCACCAGGTTCACCAAGAAAGTAGCACTTTTGCTCATTTCCCCAGTTACCCTTGGTTTCAGTTGGGGCCCTGGTGAGGTGCTATGGGCTGATCCTCTCGTCAGGGTCTGCGACCATCTGAAAAAGAGAAGCAAATTCTCCAACGGAGAGTGAAGTCAGCACCAGATAGATGAGATAACCATTATTATTTTAGAGAGAATTTAATAGCAGTGGAGAGCGCAGTCCTGGATTTTTTGTTTGTTTTGACAGAGTCTCTCCAGGCTAGCCTGGAACTTGGTATGTAGCTGAGGTTGGCCTTATACTCCTGATCCTTCTGCCTCTGTCTCCTGAGTGCTTTGATCACTATGCCACCATGACCAGCTAGCCCTTGCTTTCTCATAGCACCCCTTTCTTTTCTTTTCCTGTTTTATTATTTGTTTTATTTTTTGAGGTAGGATCTCACTCTGGTCCAGGCTGACCTGGAATTAACTATATAGTCTCAGGGTGGCCTCAAACTCACAGCAATCCTCCTACCTCTGCCTCTTGAGTGCTGGGATTAAAAGCGTGCACCACCATGCCCGACTCTCTTTTTTTTTTTTGCTAGCTAGTTCCCATTAAAAATTTCAAATGGGAGCCGGGCGTGGTGGCGCACGCCTTTAATCCCAGCACTCGGGAGGCAGAGGTAGGAGGATCGCCGTGAGTTCGAGGCCACCCTGAGACTCCATAGTGAATTCCAGGTCAGCCTGGGCTAGAGTGAAACCCTACCTCAAAAAACCAAAAAATAAAAAAATAAAAAAAAATTTCAAATGGGGCTGGAGAGATAGCTCAATGGTTAATGCACTGGCCGGCAAAGCCTAAGGACCTTATTTTGATTCCCAAGTACCCATGTACAGCACTAAGTGGCAAATGCATCTGGAGCTTGTTTGCAGTGGCAGGAAGCCCTGACACACCCATACTCACTCTCTGTGTCTGCCTCTCTCTTTCTCTCTCTAAAATATAAATAAAATTAAAAAATATTCCAAATGATGCAAGAGACACTGAAAATCCCTGTTGGGATCATAAAACACCAAGAAGAAATGACATCATAAAAGGAAGAGTCCCACCTAAGGCAGTTGTGGGTTTGAGTTTCCTACAGTTTCTCCCTCTTAGGAAGGAAGAGCCAATGGTGCACTGGAATCTATTTCATATGAAATCAAGGTGAGGGTCTGGGGACAATAAGGAGCTACTATTCTTGGGAACCAATGGAGAGCAGCTGACATTCACCTTCGATACCATTCATACTTGCAGCAGAGGCACCCAGCAAGTGAACTGCCCATTAAAATGCACTTACAGGGCTGGAGAGATGGCTTAGTGGTTAAAGTGCTTGTCTGCCAAGCCAAAGGACCCAAGCTTGATTCCCCAGGACCCATGTAAGCTAGATGCACAAGGTGGTACATGTGTCTGGAGTTCATTTGCAATGGCTAGAGGCCCTGGCATGCCCATTCTCTCTTTCACTCTCCCTCTCTCTCGCCTCTCTGCCTCTTTCTCTCTCAAATAAATAAATAAAAATAAACATTTTAAAAAATAAAATAAAATGTACTTATAAGAGCACAAGCACACTGGAGCACCCATGTGCATAGAACACACACACACACACATACACACACACTCCTTGGGTAACTACCCATACCACGAGAAGCACACAAACTCGGCGAGGTATGTCCACATTCAGCACAAACTCAGGTGTGTGCCTTGGCCTCCCCACCTGGAGGGTTGTCACATTTACAAGCACAGCACGCACACACAGCCCCGCCCCCCACCACTCACAAATGCAAGCCTCCATTCGGCCTGGGGCTGCACCTCACATGAGCATTCTCTATTGAACTCTATCTTTAGAATGAAACTCCAAAGCTCACATCTGCAAAAAGCTCCAACCCAGTGCAGAAGCAGAACAGGGTCAGAGGCCGGCACACTTGGTTGCATCTCTCAGCACTCGTCTCCCAGTAGTGATGCTAACATCACAGAACTCAGGTCCCAAGTCTGTCGTGGGAAAGTCCTTTTAAAGGACGAAAGGCAGAGCAGCCTAAAGTAAGCCCACCACAAGCACTCCTTGCTCAGGGGGCATAAGTCACTGGCTAGCTTTTGTGCTGTCATTTATGCCATGGAAACTTGTAGGTGAATCCTTGTTGGGGAAGAGGATGTCTGAGAAAGAATGCCTGCTTGATTGCATCAATTACTCATTCGTCACTTTGCATGTATGTGATACAACCATATGTTGGTTACCAGGCTAGATGCTGAGAAATACCAAGAGGCATGGGACTACACACACACACACACACACACACACACACTCACCCAGAAAAATAGTCACTACAGGGCAAAGGGCAGAGGAGGCAGTGAGCATCAATGGTGGCATGATTCCAAGGAAGGAGAAATCACTTCCACGTAGCTCATCAGAAATAATATCATAAAGAAGGGAATTGTCGTTGAATGTTATCAAATGATATGGCTTAGTAGTAGAGTGCTTGCCTACTATGTGAAAGGTGGACGTTCAATCTCTAAAGCTGAGGGACAACAGAAGAATAGTTTTAGCTGACATAATACTCACTGGGGAAAGATTGAAAGTATTTCTCCTAAGATCAAAAGCATACAAGGATGCCGACTTTTCCTACTTAAACCTACCACCAGAATTTCTAATTGGAGAGCCTTGGGAGATGGCTCAGTGGTGAAAGGCACTTGCTTACAAAGCCTGCCAGCAAGGGTTCGATTCCCCAGCACCCACATAAGGACAGATGCACAAAGTGGCGCATGAATCTGGAGTTTGTTTGCAGTGGCAAGAGAGTTCAATGCCAGTCTCGAGTACCTGAAATCCTGTCTCAAAAAGTCAAAACCAACTAGATATGACCTTCATAATAGGAGGAAAAGATGATATCAGATTAAAAGAGACTTACTGAAAGCAGGAGGTGATTTAATGAAGGGTGGATTGAGAATGGGGAGGGAATTATCATGGTTTACTGTCTATTATTATGGAAGCTATCAATAAAAAGTAAAAAAAAAAATGAAATAAAAAAGCCAAAACCAACCAAACAAACAAAAACAAAATCCTAAACTAAATCAAATCAACAACAACAAAAATTGGTGGTAGGAACAATGGATATTCATACACAAAAGCTTAATGTTGGATATTTACCTTATATCATATACAATAATTAATTCACAATGGGTCAAAGATCTAAATTTAAGAAGCAAAACTAAAAATCTTTATTTTTTATTTTTAAAGGTAGCATCTAACTCTGGCCCAGGCTGACCTGGAATTCACTATGTAGTCTCAGGCTGGCCTTGAACTCATATTGATCCTCTGGTGTGTGCCACCATACCCAGCTATTGCCCTTAGCTTTTTTCTTAAGATTTTTAGTTCTAGGCCAGGCATGGTGGTGCATGCCTTTAATCCCAGCACTCAGGAGGCAGAGGTAGGAGGATCAACATGAGTTCAAGGCCAGCCTGAGACTACATAGTGAATTCCAGGTCAGCCTGGACTAGAGTGTGACCCTACCTTGAGGAAAACAAACAAACAAACAAACAAGAAAAAAAAACACGAAAAAGCCAAGGGCAAATCTTTATGATCTTAAAGTTAGTGACTTTTCAAAATATCTTAGCAAAACATAGGTTCCCCTGAGGAAAAATACATAAAATAGTCTTCATTAAAACTAAGAACTTTGGGATATAAATAAGTCATATGGAAACCTACTCTTTTGGACAATGGAACACATAGGAGACATAGATTGTTACTAGAAAATTTTCAGTGCCAGGGATGGGATATTTTCCATTGAGTTGTTGGACAAGGAGGTTCCTGATGCCCCCAAAACATTACAGGCCATTACGGAGGCCCTTGGTTTCCCACCAGGAATAGAGGATAAGACCTTATTGCTGAAGACTCCCCATACTTGGGCTGCAAGGTCACTGAGAAATCCTGCTGGAGCTGAGCTGAAAACCTCTTCCATGTAGACCAACTGACAGAAAGCTGGAAAAAGCCACACTGCATACAGTTCAGTGGGAGAGAGAGAAATCACCAGTGAAGATACTCAACAGTGGACACTGCAAGCCTTATATTTGGCCAGCCAATGGGTTGCAATAGTGGCATGTCTGTTATGGGGGAAACCAACAGCCCTCTAATTTGACTGGAGACCTGCTCCATGGGAGTGAATGCATCCCTGACACTGAAAACCTACAACAGGGGTAGTCATGAGCCCTAGGGATGTAATGTCTGCTGTTGTCTGGCTAAATGTGTATACTATGCTCACCAAACTGCCCAGTAAGCACTTCTCATAATATTCATACCCATATATTAATGCTACTCTCACTTTTGGTTAGAGAACCTTCTCTTTTCTGATGGCAGTGACCTTGGGATGACTCAGAAGACACCATGGTGCTGAGAAGAAGTGACAGAGGAGTGCTCAGGACTGAGATATCTCTATCACACCTTCCAAAGGTCAGGGTCCATTGTGGAAGAGGTGGCAGAAAGAATGTTAGAGCCAAAGGAAGGGTAGGACTCCTTACAACATGCTCCTCCAGACACAAAATGGCCTGGATATCCATGACCTAACAGTGCATGACACTACCTACAGAAGTCCCTCATAATAGAAGGAAAAGGAAAAGATCATGCCATCAAAAAAGAAAAAAGAAAAAAAAGAGTGACTGTTTGAGAGGGGGAGGGCATATGGTGGAGAGTAGAATTTCAAAGGAAAAGTGGGGGGGAGGGATTTACCATGGGATATTGTTTACAATTATGGAAGTTGTCAATAAAAAATAAATTAAAAAATCAAAATAAATAAATAAATGCTAGAAAGAGAAAACAACAACAAAAACCTGAGAACTTTGGGAGGCCAGGGAAATGGTTTAGCAATTGAAGGCATTTACTTGCAGAGCCTGTTGGCCCTGGGTTTGTTTCCCCAGCACTCATATAAATGGTGTACATGGGGCTGGGGAAATGGCTTAATGGTTAAGGAGTTTGCCTGCGAAGCTTAAGGACCCTGGTTTGATTCCCCAACACCCATGTAAGCCAGATGCACAAGGTG